>JAUNZM010000104.1:3600000-4200000 GCA_033459285.1 Clamator glandarius
GCCCTGGGGCTCTGCTCTGCTGGGCATCTTCAGGCTAAGGAAAAAGGAGACTCTGGGTGGTGAAAGGAATGAAAAAGCTCAGTTTTTAGGCTTTTGCTGAAAAAGATGAAAAAAAAAGAACAAAACATGGTTAGATGCCACTAAGTAGGTGGCAGTGCCTTAACCGTATGCGTGTTGTATAGGCCACTGGGACCTCTTCCATCCTTATCAAGGGGAGTGCTAACCTTCTCTCCTTTCATACAACACAGACAAAAAATTGTGCACTTCACTATTTAAACCTCCATTAAGACGCATTATTACAGTTACGGCGAGTGTCTTTTCTTTCTCTACTTGATATCGCTATATAATCCTCAGGCAGGATATCTATTTTAATTCCTGTGCAGCTACTTAAAAATCCCGCAAACCCCGTTAAAACAGCACAGACGCTCGCTTTCTGCTGCGTCTTTAATGTATTCATCCCCCTCAGCCAATCAGAGCGCGGCGGCCGGGCGCGAGCGCCCAAGCAGCGTTCTGCTCCCGCTTTGCTCAATGGCTGCGGCATTGCCGGAGTCCGCGGGTTCGAATCCCGCCTCGGTGAGCGGGTGGGTGTGTGTGTGGATACTTCCCCGTAGGGGTGAGCTCAGGAGAAGCATGTGCAGGCGAACCTGTTTAATTTGTGTAAGGTTTATCTGTCTTTCTGGGTATCCCAAAGGCTTGAGTGGGAATATAAGCTAAACTCATTTTTAGGGATGTTTGCTAACCAAATGTTCCTCAGTCAATGGAGGAAAAGTCGTTTTCCAACTCGTTCCCGGTGTCCCTGGGCTCATAAATCCCCCTGGGTGGCATCAGAGCCATCGACAAATGAAAAGAAGCCTGGGCTGGTTCCAGATGTGGAAGTGGTTGCAGGATCCGGGTTTTCTGTCCACCTTTCTAAAGGTCTTTGCCTTCCGCATCCCAAGGAAATGAACCTCAAACAAACGTCCAGCTCAACCAGCACCAGCAGCACCACAGACTGGCCACGGGAGATGATTCATGGCCAGGGGATGGATCCTGGGCTGCATCCATAGAACTGGGCCCAGCAGGGAGAGGGAGGGGCTCCAGCTCTGGTGAGGCCCCACCGGGAACCCCGAGACCAGTTCTGGAATCCCCAACGTAAGAAGGACACGGATCTGTTGCAGCGAGTCCAGAGGAGGCCACGGAGATGATCCGAGGGCTGGAAAACCTCTGCTATAAGGACAGGCTGAGAGAGCTGGGGTTGTTCAGCCCGGAGAGGAGAAGGCTGCAGGAAGGCCTTAGGGCAGCTTCCAGTGCTGAAAGGGGCTGCAGGAAAGCTGGAGAGGGGCTCTGGATCAGGGAGGGCCGGGAGAGGATGAGGGGGAATGGTTTTGAACTGAAAGAGGGGAGATTGAGATGAGATCTTGGGAGGAAATGTTTTCCTGTGAGGGCGGGGAGGCCCTGGCCCAGGTTGCCCAGAGAAGCCACGGCTGCCTCATCCCTGGGGGTGTTCAAGGCCAGGTTGGATGGGGCTTGGAGCCCCTGATCCAGTGGGAGGTGACCCTGCCCATCACAGCGGTTGGAACTGGATGGGCTTTAAGGTCCCTTCCTACCCAAACCAGTCCACGATTACCCAGCCCACCATCCTGCCTCTAGTCCTATCGATGATGGGGTTTGTGAGCTGTGCGGTCCCTTGGCCCCACTGGTTTTCCAGCAGTTCCTGCTTGATGATTCCTGCTTGATTCCTGCTGGAAGGGCCAACTGGTGCCGTTTGTGGAGCAGCCCTTTTTCAGGGTGAAGCCGAAGCCTGGTGCTGCACGCAGAGGTTTTTATCGCTAGGGACCATCTGCTGCATTGCCGCAGCAGAGCCCAGGCTGCTCCTGGCTGGCCTTTCCTGGCACCGATGATTTTATTAAGGAATTAAAAGTTTGTTTCCTCTCCTTATTGAATGCTCTGATTTATGCACATTTTTAAATCAATCCTGTTTCCTGCTTTTTATCCTTTCTCCCTCATGCTTTTGGGCTTTGCTGTCTTAGACAGTTGTTATAATCACATTGTTTTGAGGCAAGCGAGACACTAGGGGGGGTTAATTAGTTTGAATAAATTAACTTCTTTACCCAGGCATTTCTCCCAGGTGCTAATTGCCCTTCTGGAGCTGTAGATGCCCACACTTGGACGAGGTTTTGTTGCTCCCAGTGAAATATTAACGAGTCTATTTGCTAATGAAAATGCTGTGGGTAGGTGGGGTCCAAGCCCAGAGGGCTGATGTGCCCAGGGGGGAAGATTTCAGGTGCTGCTACCAGGAGGTTGCTGGATAGGCTAAGTAAGCAGCTTATTTTGTCATTTTAATTTTTTAATCCCATGCATTCAGTCGCGCGCTCTTATTAGTAAGCATTAGCTCTCTAAGTCCCATTAGCTCCTCCGAGAACTGAGGTTTTGCTTGTGGGGATGCCAGCGGGGGGCTGTGGGCCTGATCCCGAAACCAGTGATATCCGTCATGCCCCACATGGCTGTGGGTCTCATCCTGACCCCACAGGATCAGAGCCATCGCGGCTTAATTCTTTCATCCGCTGTGCCTCTGGCCACTTTCCCAAGCCCTGAGCATCCCTAGACAGGTTCCCTCCAGAGCTGCTGCAAATCCCTGTTTGGCCACTCTCTGTTTTATTAAAGCAACTATTTTGTTGTATGCAAACGCATATGTTATATTCAAACTCACTTCTCTCTCCTTCGGGTTTTCTTTTTAACCCCGAGGCCATCTCTGTTAGAGAATCTCCAGCCTTGGGTTTAAAATCAATTGACTGCTTCTCTTTAATAAAATTATTCCTGCCCTCTTTAAATAGCACGGTGGGTCCGTTCGTGAAGATGAAGCAGCTAAGAAAGGAAAAAGAGGAGGAAAAAAAAAAGAGTAAAACCATACATCACCCCAAACCCCTTCTGCCTAATCCAACTGAATTAGAGGATTTTGAAGTGGATTTAAAACTAAATCTTGATTAGGGAGAATTTCTCTCCAAGAGCTGCTGCACGTAGTATTAATGGGAAGTGATCGTGGACAGAGGAAATAGGACAGAAATAACCGAGGGTAGCACATACGCACTCACGTCTGTGCGTGAACTGAAAGAATCGCTGAATTTCTCAAGAGGAAAAGGGAGAAATTAAGCATCGACATAAGACTGGGTGCCACAGGGCTGGCTGGAGAAGCGGGGAGCAGCCAGATCTTTGCTTTATTTTGGTGGAGGGGTTTGCAGGTGAGAAGGAAGCGGAGTGCACGGCCAAGGGGAAGAGCTGGGAGGAGAGACGGTCTCTACCTGCTCCCCCAGACGCTGGTGTTCGTCCTCCGGGCTCCAGGAGCTGACCCCTATGCTCTCAGGACACATGCCTGGAGGAGCCCATGGGATCCTCTCTCTGATGACCGTGCTGTTTGTCCTCCCAGAGGGTAAGTGCTGCTGTCCTCGCGGTGTGGAGCGTACCCTGCGCTTTGGAGTTATGGTTGTTTGCATCCTCCCCAAACCCTGGCTGTTAAGGGATGGTTTTTCCTTGGGATGACTTTGAGGGCATTTCTGCCCCAAGTGATGTAGCTGCATGTTGTTGTGTGTTCCTGGTTTTAGGACAGAGTTAATGTCATCGTGTTTGGTACAAAATAAGGAGATGTGGGGTAAGGAGTGTGGGCCAGGAGCTGGGATCCCCTGGGCTCCAGTGGGCTCCCCTTCCCCGGTGTGGCTAGGGCAGGGACTCCCTTTGCTGTGCTGGAAAAACCTCCTGAAAACACCATGGGAGCAGATGAGATTGGGTTTGGGGAGGGTGTAGGTAACCACAACAGTAAGTGCAACCTGATTTCTGTTGCCACCATCAATCAACGTGCCTATTAGGTGCTGTGTTTGCCTTAAACTCTGTGGATGATGTAAACAACGATCCTCTGAAGGGTTTTGTTTTTTTTTTTTTTACTTTAAAGAACCCTGAGAAACAGCTTAATTCCCATTCTGGTTTAGGGCAAGCAATCCTTAGACACAGCCTCTGACCCTGCAGGGAAGGACAGAGCTGCTGCCAGTGTGCAAAGCTCTGGGAACACACACCAATGCCTCTGTCCTGGGCTTGCAGATGTGTTGCCTCTCGGTCCCTCTGAACAGGGATTTCCCTTCTGTTTCTGAATTGTTTTTCCTCCCTAATAGACCCTGTGATAAAACCAGGATTGAATTCAGGGCAAAACCAAAACCACTCCAATAAAACCATCCCTCTGGTGTGAACGCCTCTAGCACAGGTGCAGCTGAAACTGGAGGAATTTGGTGAAACAGGTGAAAGCTGTTTCTGAGAGGGGCTGAGCCCTGGCTCTGCTGTGCCTGTGACTGGAAGGTTTCACCTGCTCTTTACAAACCTCCTTTGAAAGCTCTCTTGTTCCTACCATTTGATCCCAGCTCAAACCTCCGGCTAATCCCTGATTTTGCACTGACCTCTAGTGGGAGATGCTTCATATTTTTTGGGCCCACTGGGTAAGCAAGTGGCAGTAGCTTCGGGCTCTGTCTCAGTGCTTAATGTGACTTGGCAAGGCAGAGACCACTCCAAAGCCATCATTACGAAGGAGCTGAAGCATTTCCCCCTGGAAAAATCCAACTGCCTTTCATATGATTCTTTTTTAGTGTCTGGACTCCAGTGTTATGGCTGCAACATCATCGTGGGCACCAAAAATGTGGACATGGGGTGCTCTAACCCAGAGGTGATCACCTGCTCCCACTCGCACCAGGGCTTCAAACAGCGGTTCTGCATTAAGACAGAGAGCGGTGAGTCTGCCTGGAGGGGCCAGGGTTGCAGAGGGTGTCTGATCAGGCCCCAGAGCAAACCTTGCAGCCTCCTGGCCCTGGCGTAAGTCTGGCAGAGTGTCACCCTCCACCCTGGCTGTCACCCCCTGACATCCCGCACTGTGCTTGCTTTGCAGTCGTCCTGGGCATCCTGCTGACCAGCGGCTGTGCCACCTCCCGTCACTGCCAGCAGCAGGAGCTGCCGGGTGTCCGCATCCACTGCTGCGACACAGACCTCTGCAACGGCTCCCCCAGAGCCCTCCGGCCACCCCCTGGGCTCGCTGGCTGCTGCCTCCTGCTGCCCTGCCTCCTTGTTGCTGCCCTACTTCTCTCCTGATGGCCCAGGGATGGGGGACTGTTGTACCCTTGGGGAAGGTGGGGGGCAAGGATGTCCCTGTCCCTGCTGTTCTGGTGTGGAGGAAGCCCTGCTCTCCTCTCTCCCTAATAAAAGGTGTTGAATTCTTTGTCCTGGACAGGTTTTGGTGATGCCCTGGTGGCATTTGAGCCACCTTCCAAGCAGAAGCACTTTGGGGCTGATACAAAACTTGTTCAGATTTGGAAGAATCAAAATAGAATCATAGAATAGTTTGGGTTGGAAGGGACCTTAAAGGTCATCTAGTCCCAACCTCCCCTGCGATAGGCAGGGACACCTCCCACTAGGTCAGGCTGGCCAAGCCCCATCCAGCCTGGCCTTAAACACCTCCAGGGATGGGGCAGCCACCTCTTCCCTGGGCAACCTGTTCCAGCCTAAATCTTCCCCTCTCCAGTTTATACCTGTTCCCCCTCATCATGTCACTATGAGCCTTTATCAACAGTCCCTCTCCAGCTTTCTTGTAGCCCCCTCATGTACTGGAAGGTCGCTATGAGGTCTCCTTGGAGCCCCCTCTTCTCCAGGATGAGCAAGCCCAACTCTCTCAGCCCGTCCTTGTATGGGAGGTGCTCCAGCCCTTGGATACTCCTTGTAGCCTCTTCTGAACCCATTCCAGAAAAAAAAAGGAGAATCAGAAAACAAAAGTAAATCAGAAAACAAGTCCTGTGAAAATACGAAGAGCAACACCAATGCGTTCCCCTTCTTTCCCCTTAAAATGTTCCCTATGATTTTCAGGGGAGCAAGAAACATTTCCTTGGCAGCTGGGGTTGTTCTTCCTACTGGTTATTCTGCTGCATCCCGGGAGGGTGGGAGGATGCTTGGGGGCTATTTCTCTGGGCTTGGGGTACCAGGAACCCAGGGCAGGTCGAGCCCGGCTCTTCCCACGAGAGGGCATCCTCGGCCCTTGCTCCGCTTCCCGGGGAGCCCGGAGGATGCAGCAGCCCCGGGGCAGCATCCCCCGGGCTGGAGGGGGGAGAGCAGGGTGCCCACCTGAAAGAAACGGTTTTTTTTTAGACGTGATCCCAAGCGAAGAGGCCAAACGGAAGCTTTAACTGAAAACTCTCATCCCGTACGCCTTGGAGCCTAAGTGGTTTATTCAAGGTCATCGTCGGGGTTTGCAGCGGAGCTGGGAATTAAATGCGTGTGTCTCAAGATCCAGCCTTGTGCTTTTATCACCAGGGAAACAGCATAAACCTCACTGGTGCGAAATAAAAGAAATATTTTTGTTCTATTTTGTTTTATCTTTAGATTCTATCCTTTTTCTCTTTAGATAAAAAAAAATAATGCAAAAGACCTTTCCTGTGAGAAACACCAGCTTTTGATGACATTTATTGGATGTGTGTCAGAAAACAAGTAAAAACTCAGCTAAAATTATTATCTGAGGCACCTTCCCAGCAGACGCACCTTGGGGCCAACACAAAACGTGTTGAGATTCTGAAGATTCAAAATAAAAGGAAATCAGAAAACAAATCCTGTAAGAACAGCAACGTGAACCCATTCCCCCTCTTTCCCCTTAAAATGTTTCTTACGATTTTCAAGGGAGCAAGAAACATTTCCTTGGCAGCTGGAGTTGTTTTCGCTATGGGTTATTTCACTGCCTGGATGAGCGCTGTGCTGTGCTCTTGCAATAAAACCCTCCACGGACGGCATCAGCCTGTTTTGCTGTGAATTCCCATTTATCGGCTGGGGATGGGGTCCCAGCAGAGGGGACAAAGCTGGTGGCGGGGGGTGTCCTGGTGTGGCTTGGACCCCAAAGCCATCCAGCAGCATCTTGGGGAGAAGCGATAGGCGAAGAGCTCCCGTGGTCCCTTCCACCATGGTCCCCAGCCTGTGTGCCTCCAACTGGTGATGCTGTGCCCCCCTAGCCCGGCTCGACTCATCCATCTTGCTCCGTGTAAGAGGCCTGTTGCAATTAAGTAGGCTGAAGTGCTCCTGAACTCTTTAACCTTTGCCCTGGGATTGCTCCTTTTGCCCTGGGGCTGTGGATCAGCTCCATTGCGCTCTCCAAACAGCGCCTGCTACTTAGCTGACATTTCTTTCTCCTGCTGGATCCTATTAGCACCCTGAGGTTGAAAATGCTACTTTGGAGTGTTGTAAGGAATGTGATTTATATTGGAAAGTAGCGGCAATCTATCTTTCCCTATACACACACTGCACATGAGGCTGGAGAGCTAAATCCACATCGCCTGAACAAACAGCAATGGGGATAATTGTGGAGGAGGCTTCAGACGCCTAGCAGGGTGAAGATGCTCGGTGGGACCGGCTAGGCACTGGGGCCAAGGGATGCTGAGCTCTGGGAAACCTCCGGCCCGTTGGGATCTCCTCCCTGCACCAGTGCAGACTGGGCACTGCTGGTTTCCAGGCGGTGCCAAACACCTGGCTGGGAGCAACAGGCTGCTCAGGGAGGTGGTTGAATCACCTTCCCTGGAGGTGTTTAAGGGACAGGTGGATGAGACGCTGAGGGACATGGTTTAGTATTTGATAGGGATGGTTGGACTCGATGATACAATGGGGCTTTTCTAACCTGGTGATCCTATGATTCTATGATTCTATGATTCTATGATTCTATACCTGAGCTGTTTGCATGGGCTCTGATTGTTGGGTCCATTGTGT
The DNA here is from genome assembly GCA_033459285.1 of Clamator glandarius. Lineage (NCBI taxonomy): Eukaryota > Metazoa > Chordata > Aves > Cuculiformes > Cuculidae > Clamator > Clamator glandarius. The sequence goes on from JAUNZM010000104.1 coordinate 3,607,747, forward strand.
GCTTCTTCACCCTTTTCCTTGGTCTCGTGTCAAGGGAGGACCACAGCTGAGCAGAGTTTCTGCTGGTTCGTCTTCATGGGAGTAGGTATCATAGATAACGCAATATGCATGTGAGGCAGATGAAAATAAGAATTGAATGGTGCCTGAAGGAGGGCTGATTAGCCTTTATCAGATATGACACACTAACCACTGAGGCTCCTTGCTGGAATACTGGGTTAAAATCTCTGCAGTGTCAAATTTCGTCCTCCTAAGCAAAGAGACACTTTCCATAGTGTTTATGTGAATCTTCTGGATAAGCCCTGGAGACTGAAACCTTCTCAGCTTCATGTGGGCATTAAAAGTCCCACCCACGCGTTTAAAAAAAGCCCCAAATCCAGAAACGCAAAAGCTGACATTTACTCTAAAATGTCTTCTTCCTGCATGGCTGCGTGGCATCCCGTGTGAGCTGCGCTGCCGCCCTCCTCGCCGGAGCTGCCTGCGTTTTAGCAGGGCTGAGGGCATCCCCATGGGCATTTGCGTGAACGGCCCATCAGGAAGCCAAGAGGTTATTTTGCACACGCAAAAATGTGCTCACAAACACACACACACGGATGCTAGCACAGCGCTTTCTGGGAGAAAAACCAGCTACCAAAAAACCCCAACCCTAAGCAGCCTCTGTGTCAAAAGCCCTTTTATAAAAGCCTCAGTAGCTGAAGAATTGCCATTGTTTCGGTCTCCAGTGAGTGCTAGTCTTAAAATATTTCCAGCTCAGAGCAGGCTTTGACATTCTGCCCAGACCCAGGAGAGGGAACAAACATGAGTTCAGAAACGTTTCTACAAGGCACAGATCCTTCTTCTTTGTGGAGAATTCGTTCAGCATCTTGTGTCTTGTGGCAACCCTCCCCTATAATGGAGAAAACACCCCAAACACCCCAAAAGCAGGGATATGAGGACCTCTCAGGGACTACCTGTAAGGCAGGGAGAGTTGGCCTGGTTTCCACCCTTTGCTTTTTGTGCTGGTTACTCAGCCTTCCCCTTGTGAACAGCAAAACCATTCTTCACCCCAGAACTCCAGGCTGCTCTTGCTCAAATGCTGATGGCTGCGCAGGCTTGACTCCCCATCCTGCTGGATGTGGGTGGATGGTCCAAAAGCACGGCTTTAGACCCTGGAAATCAAAGGGAGCAGAAAGTCTGCAGTATTAATCCCCCTTCGCCTTTTTTTTTTATATGTTCTGTGGTGATCCTGGATGAGACAGAGTGTGAACAAGAGGAGGAAGCTCTCAATGCTTCACTCTCTCCATCTCTGCCTAAAGGAAGCACAGGCGAGGGATGGACCATGGCACATGCACCCACTGCAGCACTTGATGATGGGATCTGGGGTGGGAGGATCTCAGGACAAGGCTGTCTCTGGAACTTAACTTGCTGGGGAGTCACAGCACAGCTCTTTGGCCAGTATTTGTGTTTTCTCACTCTTTCTCTTTCCGTAATGTAAAAGGAGGAGGACAGAAGCTGAGATGTACTCAGTTATGCTTCTGCAGACCAAGGTCATCCCCACCTTCTTGCAAAGAACTTTTTGGCAGGAAAAGCATGGAAAACTGTCAGAGACCTGCAGGCAATTGGGAACAATCCAGCTGCTCCAGGGTCTGTGGGGTTTGCATGGAGCACTGATGCCCAGGGCTACCTCGAGCATTGCTGAGAGGCTGCGTGCTCCAAAGAGCGTGAGCGAATGGGTGCTTATCTCTGCTGTGAGCACACCTCACGTTGGATAAAGGGCAGTGTTTACCCAGGAACAATGTAGGGTTAAAATTTAGTAAGTCCTTGTGAAACACTTTATAGCGAGGCAGTGAGGACAAATAAACATCTCTTAAAATCCAGTCAGTATTCAGGCTCGCTGTTTAATTCATTCTCCGGAAATGCATGTTGTTTATAGCCGTTCACCACAGGAGCTCGGAACAGCAGGAGTTTGATCCACTCCAAATTTCAGGCAAAATAATGTGATCCTCATTCTTCCCTTGTTTGTTCCTAGGAGAGAACAGAAGGTCAAATTTTCAGCTAGTGCAAAGTTTGCTCTAAACTACTGAATATTTTTTATTTGAGAAAATTTCTTCTCTGCTTGCTCTCTCTCTCTTTTAATGCGCCTCCTCCTTCCTCCAGCTAGCAAGCCCAGGAGGAGCCTAAATTCCCAGAGGATTTGGGTTTCTTCCTTGAGTGATAAAGGCTTCCGTGGGAGTGGTCTCAAAGCTGGGTGGCCAAAATCAGAGGTCCCAGGGCTGAAGGTTAGGATGCTGTTCTCTTATCTCTTCCTCTCCCATGGAGAGACAAGCACGAAAGCAACCACTTATGGGACATCCAGCTCTCTCTTCCTCTAGGGCAGCCCAGGGTGTCTCAGCAAAGAAATCCTCCTTCTCTCCGAGCTGGGTCAGCTCCATCCGTTTTACGCAGCCGAAAGGGAGCAGTGCCAGCTGTATTGACAGAAAAACATGAACTGGGTCATGTTGCCCATTCCCCTCGCAGCACAGAGCTCTCCTCATGCACGGACAAACAGGGAGCATGTTGCTCAGGGGGATGTACAGGGCACAGCTTCTATAGTGGTCCAGGAGATGCACACATGGCTGCTTTCTTCAAATGAGCCCAAAGCCTCAAAGAAATGTTCTTCTTCTCTAGGACGAGAGCCAAGGCGGCCCTCTGCCAAGGGCAGAGCATCACGGGGGTTGAATGGAGGGAGAAGGGGGGATCCTTGTTCATTTTAATAACCTCTTATCAGAGCTGGAGCCAGCGATGTGACTGACCTACATACAGCCCTGAACACAATTGATCCATTGGCAAGAAGGCAAATGGGGGCGTGGGGGAGGACTTGCCCCACTGTACCCAGCCGGCATCTCTTCCCATTCAGCCGGGAGCTGGTGGCACCATGTCCATGTCGTGGTGTCTAACCACAGGGACATGTACACAACAGCAGCTTGAATCCTATGCTGGGCATCATGTGCATCCCACAGCCTCAGCATCCCTGTCCTATATTCTCCGTGCTTGACAGCCCCAGTGCAGGACAACCTGGACCCATGGACATGTACTTTGAGATGTTCTCCTGCAGCAGTCTTTCCTTTTGTGTAAGTGGCTTCTGGCAGGCAAATACACTGGTTTGTACGTGCCTCTGGGACACTTTTAAGTAATGCATGCAAGGTTTTGGCTGCTGCCAAGTCAAAAGGTGTTCTCTTTGGCTCAGAAGCTAGAGTCACATGTCCTTACAGAGCCCACTAATGGATTGTCAGTGGATCTGAGTGTCCCTCCTCCCCACTTGTCTAGTTTATCCAGCCTTGCAACACACCCTGAAACCTTTTCCTTCAACTCTCTTGTTTTAGCATCTTACACCCTCGGGCCACTCTTGCCGACCTCACAGGTTCTGCTGCAATGGATGGATGGATATTTCTGGCATAGTTCACTCTTTTCTGTCCTTCAGCAGAGGTGGTTGGTAGGTTGGCAGGAATATAATGGCAAACGGGAGAAAAGGGAAGACACTATGGTGCTACGTGGGTTCCCTCCCTTACGCTCCAAGTTTCCAAATGTTCACTAATTTAGAGTTAGGGGGAGTAAAAATTAAACCATCTGGTGACAAATTGGACCTAATCCTGTAGTGTGCGTCTCCCCAGGCATGTGGACACAGATTCACTTGCCTGACTGCTGGTGGCATTAGCCAGAGACTGTTGATCTGGAGGAGGATGGATGAAGACTTGGAGTGAGAGACTGTGGTGTGGGCAGCAGCGTGGAGGAGGACAGTGGGAGGTGGATGATGGACAAGAGGATCTGTCCTCACAGTGGGTAACTCTTCTGTGACAAAACCTGAGTCTTCTGGGTGTTGGTGTCACGTTCCTCCCATTGGATAATATCTTCTCTGCTGGACCTGTGTTAGCGCTACCTACACGGAGCTGCAGACTTTATCTGTGACAGTAATTACAGAGCTCATTAAGCACAGCAAACCAAACCCTGGTATGGAATAACAAAAAAATAAGGCAAGTTAAAAGGTGGGCAGAGTCTGGCATCGCCTCTTCCCGGCGGCGTCGCTTTGCTCCCAGGAAAACGCCGTGCCAAGTTTCAGTTTTACACGGCAGGAATGAATCACAGCAAATTGCTAACGGAGTCTCTGCCACCATCAAACACCAACTGCTTGGGTATAAAGGGAAAGCGCTGCTGGCCCCCCCTGCTCCTGCCGTCTGAGCACAAGGCTGCTAATTAGTAAATAAGGGATAATCCGATCAATTAAATGCTCAGCCTGGAGGCTGGAGAGGAGGGCACGGCTCTGCCAGCGAGGTAGTGGGGAAGGGATGGCTCTGTGGGGTCGGTGCAGGGCTCGTGGCAGCTCTGGGGGCACGGGGGCTGGTGGGGATCTTGGCCATGGGATCCTCCTTGAAACCAAGCAAGTGATGCCTCTCTCCCTGAACCCTCCTCCCTCTCCAGTGAATATGTGATTAATCGTCATGCAGTGAATCTGCACGTGTGTCCTGTGTCCCCCGAGGTGCGCAGGTGCCATGCTGGGGTGGTTATTGCGAGGCAGAGGTGGGTTTTTGTGGCCTGAGTGCACGGGCAGGCTCTATCCCTCTTCCAGCCATCCCTCCTCCAGCCATCCTTCCAGGACTAGAGGAGCTGGAGCCTGCCCAGACCGTGCCCTGTGCTCACCTCTAAGTGATCCCAGTGTCACCACAGCAGATAAATAGCGGCTTCCTGCACCCATGGGTTCTGGAACCTCTTTGCTGAGCAAGGCAGCGCAAGCTGCGTGAACCACTGACTGCTTCCAGACTTGCAAATCCAACCTCAGGAGAGCAGCAAAAGGAAATTAAATGCTCACTTGATGATGGAAAACGGGGCTCTCTGGGGCTTTGCAGCAGCCTGGGCAGGTCACCTGCGGAGCCCAGGACAGGGCAAACTGGCTGGGAGTCCTGCTTCTGCCACCGTCCCTGTGCCAGCCCCCGTGGCTCAGCCCTGTCCCAGCAGATCCTCCATACGTAGTTTTTTTTGGAGCATCCCTTGTTGCTTCCCCTCAGCCAGTTTAGGCACAATTAAAATATCTTCCTCCAGCACCGCTTTCAATTACATGTTTTTAAAAAGTCATTAAAGAGAATTCCTTATGAAGTTATTTTGTTTTCCCGCCTCTCCTCCCCTGCCTTCCCTCCCCTTCATCTGCTACCAAACTAATGAGATTAATTGAAAACTGCAAACATCTTCCAAGGGCTCAAGACAAACACAATGTCAAGCAAATGTAACTTTTCCCAAGCTGCACTGGATCGCATCGACCCTCCCTCCTGTGTCCCTCCTGACTAGAGGCTGCATTTTTCCAGTCTCAAAAGGTGCTCAGGTTTTGAAACCTTTGATTTTTTTTTCCCCCTCTTCCTTTGAGGCAGGAAAAAAGAAAGTGCCTGAGGAATGAGAGCTGTCAGATGCAATAATGTGAGATCTTACTTTTGGTTGGCAGGCAGAGGGGAGGTCTCTGGCGTGCGGCGTTAACTGGGGAAGTTGAAACAGGGAAGTGGGGAGGGATATTAGAAAAGTTATTCGGCTTTCTCTCAGTCCCACAGGTAGGAAAAGTAAAATACAGCCCCCTCTAAATCCAAGAACCCACAAACCAAATGTGACAATAGCCTTATTCTCCTCCCAGGCTTTTATCTGCTCCTGGTGTTTGATTCTTCCCATCCTGGCGCTGGGTTAGTCAATAGAACAAATCTCCGGCATCGCACCTCTCCTGGCCCTCATGGGCTCCTCCAGGATTGATTAAAGCAAACAGCCATTTGCAGGGCTGCACGCCTCAGAACACACACACTTTTTCAGGCTGCTTTGCTACCGCCCACTCAGGATAAATTAAGGTGACAGAACAATACAGGAGATTTGTTACTTGATGGGGAAACCACTCAGTGTCACGTTCCCTCCAGTGCTGCTTTGAGCAGTGCAAAGGAAAACCTCAAACAGAACCCCAAGCACTGCTGAATTACATGAGATCATACTTTTATACCTACATAAACACACAGTGGTGAGGAGGACGGTCACAATAATTTTGGAATTGTAGAAAAAAGATTTATTTGCATAGAACACCCCCAAAGCCCACTTAGTGCAAACACACGGGTACTAATGATGGCAGAGATAATTAAGGCTGCAGAATGGACTTGCTTCTTTGCCATGATGACTTTAGCCTCCTCTGCAGCTCATATGTGCTGCCAGCCCTTCCTCTCAAGGATGGATTTTGCTGGAACCACAGGGAAGATGTGGTGAGATGCCCACAGAATCACAGGATCACTAATGATTGGACTCGATGATCCGGTGGGTCTCTTCCAACCTGGTTATTCTATGATTCTATGATTCTAAGTTGGGAAAAAACCTCTGAGATCAAGTCCAACCATACCTGTTCACTACCAAATCATATCCCTAAGCAGTTCATCTACCTGTCTTTTAAACAACTCCAGGGATGGGGACTCAATCACCTCCCTGGGCAGCCTCTGCCAGTGCTCGATAACCCTTTAGGTGAAGAAATTTTTCCTAAGGTCCAATCTGAAGCTCTGCTGGTGCAACCTGAGGCGATGGAGGGTCTGGTGAGTCACTCCCTTGTAAAAGCTTGGGGTGCCTGGGACTGGATTTTGCACGGAGAACACTGAGCATCGCACCGGCCAGGAGCTAGCACGGGCAGGGGACCAGGACAGCCATGGAATGACCAACCCTGCCTCTGATGCAACAGCCAGGCCAACAAGGACTGCAGCAGAACCAGTCTCCGGCACCCTCTGACAAGTTAAAGACCTCCAGTTTATTAAAGATACATTCCTACGCTAATAAAAGACGCGTTGTCTGGTGGTGGAGAGGCTGCAGCATGTTATGGTTGGAATGTTCCCTGGCCCTTGTGTAATTAAAAGCCCCACCAGCTGTGGATCTGCCAGAAGCTCTTCCCACCCCCCCTCTGGCCCCAGACAGATAGACTTCATGTTTTCTGTGATCTCCATGATGTCACCAGCTCCGCTTTGATGTGTGCGACCGAGGAACCACCGGAGGCTCACGACTCCGGGGGGATATTTGTCTGAGTATTGCTCATTAGATGACCCAGTAGGATGGAGGCAAGATTAATTGCAGAAGGGAAGAGAACGATCCCTGCATCCATATTCATTAGCACATTAAGGCTCGGTGGCCGTTGTGGCGAGGCGAATGCAAAAATAATAATAGGCAGAGCCACTTCCCTGAAGGTTTCAATAATAGGACAAGAGGATGGATTGTTTTCCCCATTTCATGTGGGGAGGATGGAGCCAAAGAGCTATCAAAGGCCTGTCTTAACATAATAAAGGAGACTATCCCACAGTGTGTGGAGAGCCAGATCCAGAGAAGGTCCCTCCTGATTCTCCTCTCGTGCTTTCACGTTTATATAACACGATGAAACCACAAATTTGCAGTGGTTTCCTGACGCAAGTTCTCCTCTTGGACTGTCTGGTGGCGGCCAGAGCTACTTAGAGCAACGATGCTGAACGGTGCCGTGGTTGACAGTGATGGACCAGCCCTTGGGGTTTGTGGGGCATGAATGGACTGTGCTGAGTCTTCTGACTCCGCAGCACACAAACCAACCTCCTAAAACCATTGGATAACACTTCGTTCCTATTCTAACACCCTTGCTCTATCACCACATGCTGGAAACAAAAGGCTCTCCTGTGGCACAGCTCAGATGCTCACTGGGATGTTGGCCCTTCTCTAGTGACCAGGATTTTCCAGAGACAGAAAAAGGTGGAGGCAAAATCCTGCTGCCCTTTCTAAAAGCAGAAAGGGCCGTGTTTTATGCAACCCCTCTTTGGGCTCAGGGAGTCTGCAGAGGACAACCGGAGCCCACCATTCCACCACGGCTTGGTAGACTGTGAGGCTGATGGCTGCTGAGTTGTTATTCTGGGTTAGATGAAAAACAGCCTTACGACAGCAGAGAGGGCACAGCACTGGTTGTAGGAACACTACGTCCCCTCCGCTCACACCCTGGCTTCTTGCTGGGGCAAATACCGGTCCCAAGCCTTCAAATGAACATTTCTGCAGGTATTTACCCTGCAAGCAGCCCAGAACTGGATTAAGATAAGCTGAGCACTGGGACGATGTGGAAATGCCTGTCAGGCCGACAAACCTGCAGGGCAAATTAAGCAATCATGTTCCCAGGACATACATAAAAATAAGTAAAAAACACTATTAATCCATAGCAACAAAAGGAGATAGCATGGCAACAGCAGCAACTGCTGCAAAACAAAACAGTAACAAGAAGAGGAGGGGGGAAGAGAAAATAAAGCCCTGCCCTGTCCTTCAGGAGTTCTTAAGGTAAAGTGGGATGTCGCATCCCGGGCGGGTGGGGGGACATGGACCAGGGGCCGATGTGAGAGGCTGGTCCTGCATCTGTACAACTTCGCTTGGCTCCTAGGGTCCTGCAGGATCCCTGGGTGCCTGGCTTGGCCCCTGGAGCAGGGAAGGGCTGCAGTGAGACAGTGGCCGTGGCACAGGGGGAACATGGATCTGTCAGAGCAGGTCAACAAGGGTCCATGAGGATGATCCAAAGGCTGGAGCACCTCTGCTATAAGGGCAGGCTGAGAGAGTTGGGGTTGCTTGGCCTGGAGAAGAGAAGGGTCCAGAGAGACCTCAGAGCTGCTTCCAGGACTGAAAGGGGCTCCAGGAAAGCTGTGGAGGGGCCCTTGATCAAACAGGGCAGGAATAAGATGAGGGGAATGGTTTTCAGCTGAAAGAGGAGAGATTGAGATGGGATCTGAGGAAGAAATGTTTTCCTGTGAGGCTGGGGAGGCCCTGGCCCAGGCTGCCCAGAGAAGCCGTGGCTGCCCCATCCCTGGAGAGGTTCAAGGCCAGGTTGGATGGAGCTTGGAGCTCCTGATCCAGTGGGAGGTGTCCCTGCCCACGGCAGGGGGGTGGGACTGGATGAGCCTTAAGTTCCCTTCCAACCCAAACCACTCTGTGATTTCCCAGGCTGTCCTCGGGGCAGGCCTGGCCACTGTGGCCCTCTGGGGGTTTCTGAGCCCTCGCTCAAGGTGACAAAGGCTGCTGCTGATCACCAGCAGAGCAGGGCTGGGAGCTGAGGGAGCCAAGCCCATTGCGTTCCTCCTACACCCCCCCCAAATGCTATTGAGAAAATTAAAGCGAAAAGTGGCCAGCACAGGAGGAGCAGTCCTCAATAACGACTCACAACCACTTTGCAAAGATGAGCTGCTCATGGCTGTTGGCACTGCAGAGGAAAAGGAGCCTTTTACCCCTTAGGACTGATGAGCCATGGACCTGCTGGGTTAAATAACTGAGCCCAGGTGTGGAGCTGCTCCTAAGGCAGCCCTGCTGCACTCACCCTCCCCAAAATGATGCCTTCGGCTCCGATAAGAGCAACCCCTCCTCCAAGAAACAAAACTGGGATAAACTCAACATCAAAACAAGGCTCAAACCCTGTTTTGAACCCAGGTAATGCTCTGATGCGGGTGCGTAGGAAGAGCGTGATGGAAATAAGCCCTAATGGGTGTTAATTTGAAGTGGCAAGTCTGTGAGTCAGTAAGGGGGTGCAGATGGAGGAGTGGGCAGGCAGCATGATGCAGGGATGAGAAACGTTGCTGCTCCTCCTGTGTGTTGAAAGGGTTTATGTACATTTCTGGCATGGCAGGCCAGGCTGAGAGCACCACGGTGATGTTGGGATTTGTAAGGAGAAAGGGAACTGCACGGAGAGTAGAGAGAGGTGATTGCATAAAGCTGAGTTACATGCAATTTGGCTTTATCAGAACCCGCATTCAATGGATTGTTGTTAAAAGGAGGATATTTTCCATGCTATGAGAGCCAAAGTAAATACAGTGAAACTTAATTAAATGCTTGCCTGCTAAAATAATAATTTTCCTATGAACTGAGGAAGGTAAAGTACAATGAGAGATGGGTCTGATAAAGGAACAATGATTCTCTGCTGTGCCTGGCAGATGTGCACAGGTAAAGAACACAACAAAGCAGGTTTTTTTGGGGGTTGGGAAGGCTCTCCACGTTTTCTCTGATACAGATCCATGGGTAGGATACCCTCCTGTGCCTGTCTCCATCACAAAACCTGAATACACACTTCAGTGCTGCTCTACACAGTCAGCTCAAGGAATGGTATTTTCTGAATTACTGGAAGGGAGTGGAAGCTTGTCTAAAGTAAAGAGAAGGAAAAGGGGAAAGAAAACCCATGAATAACTGCAATGTTAATTATCCTCTTGTTTGCTGGTGCCAGGGACCCAGGAGGCACCTCATATGGTGGGTCTGTAGCCACTTCTGCACTCCAAGAACTTGTTCACTGGGTCCCTGAACTGAAAAAAAGTCATCTGGAAGAAAGCCATTCCAACTACAAAGCGAGTGGTAATATCATCATCATCCAAGGAACCCAGGAGAATCATTTCAAGAGGCAAAGCTGGAAGAAAAAGAAAAAGAGGTCTTGAACCACGCACCTGCTGGACCTGCTGTGTGTGAGGCATGCCTTGCGCGTGCGTGTGCACCCGTGCGGCACAGCTGGAGCCCTTGCTCCCAGGTCTGCAGTAATTCCAGACATAGAGGTCAGGCAGAGATTTCTTTGGAAAGCTTCTCTGTAAATGTTATTTGCATTTAAAAAGAAAAAAAGTCATAAGGGATAGCTGGCTTTTACCTTTAAGAGGCTCCTCACTGTCAGGGCTGCTCCTAGCTCACCCTGATCTGCCACTGCTCCTTGGAGACCTGAGGCTTCAGCATCTTTTAGCACCCTGGAAAAAGATGCTTTCCAGCTCTCCCTATGATGCGATAGGATTCAGGGCATCGACGTAACATAGCAAAATGGGGAAGATTAGAAGCTCTTTGGGGCTTTTCTCTTTTTTTGGTGGTTGGCTTCATCTCAGCACCGCTGGCTCCAGTGCATTTGACTTTTTGGGTTTGGCTTTGGGTTCATGGGTTTGATGCTTTTATATTTATATCATGGGGGAAGGGTTAGGCTAAAACCCTGTTTTCCAACATTTTAACATATGTGATCTTTAAAAAAAAGTCTGTGTTTCAAGCCTCCTCCAAGTGTAGTTATTCTTTCTCTTTCTCTCTCAACCCACTCCTCAGAAACCAAAAGACTGAATTTGGACCCCACATTATCGAATCTTTTAGAAACGTTGAACATTACTTCACGGCTGAAATTACAGAAATAAACCCGCTAATAAAATAGAAACTAATAACTTTTACCCTCTTTGTCTTTCTATGGGAGTCAGGAATGGCTTAGTCTGTTCGATAATTATACTGTATGCATGGCAAAGAAAGTTCTTGACTCCTGCCATTCCCAGCCCTTCTCTAGTGAAGGAAAAAAAAACAAAGTTAGCAATAAATTTAAAACAGTTTTATTTACCTTGAACTACTCAGCCAAGAATGCACATTATTTAGGGACTGGAATAAAAAGCCATTCACTCTAGTTCAATTGGCCATTTAGTTCAATTTGTGTGTGTTACTGCAGGTAATTACTATGGTAATAATGTACTGTAATCTGCGCTGATTTGGAACTTGTCCTGTTTCTGTATTAATAATAAGTGCCATATATGTACTAATTACCAGTTTGTTACCATGGTTATTTGCGTAGATGCCATGTTAATGATACCCTGGAAACATAAAGCAATCACATTTTTGAATTAAATCTTTGTGGTCTCTTTAGTGCTAAAAGCCCAATTCACATAAAATAATGATGAAGAAAATGAGATCATCGGCGCTGCCTTGCCAGCAAGCTGATTAGCCGCGCCGCATAAATATACGATTTTACCATACTGAAAAATTAGAGCCTCCAAAACATTTTCCATGGTTGCTAAGTAACTTCCCAAAGATTACATCACTTACAGGAATACGTGGTGCCAAATCTGTCATGCATACGTATTTATAGAGCATACAGTGTGGGGAACGGGTGCTTGGCGGCGAGGGCTCTGGTGCTGCCCTAGGTGGAAGCTGCTGGGTCCCCGCCAGCAGAGAGGGGTAAATAAACAGGCATCCCTTCCCAACAAACTCACACACACATCTCTTACTCCTTGGAAGGAGCCAGGAGTCAATCTGGAGACATCTATTTTTCAGGATTATTTAAAGCCGAAAGGGATGTCTGCTATCCCTCCTCTACAATAATTTCAAGTCCTGTGCTGGCTTGCAGCTCTTCTGCCTTTTAAATTGAACCAAACGGCACATTTTGGGGGATGATTTGTTGGAAACGTGTACTGGAAGGGACAGGGCTGGCTACTGCTGCCTCCTCATTCGAGCAAGCACTTCTGTGCATCATCTCATGCTGGGTGAGTGCTTGGGCAAGGCAGATGTGTCCAGGTCCTGCTGTGGGATGATGAGGAGCGTTTGTCCCTGCACAGGTTCTCCCAGCACTCTGCCACCCAACTTGTTCTGCAAACAACCTGCTATTCCCACGCAGCAGCTACCTTGCTGGCCATACTGGATCTCCATTACACATTAAAAATAGTTTATTGGCAACAAAACCAATCCCTTTTCCCTGATCGCACAGTAAACAATGGGTCCTTCCTACCCTAAAATTAATGGCAATTCTTTAACCAGATGACACTGGTGCATGGTGTGGGAAAGCTGGAACTGTGAAGCTGTGGGGCCCTGCAGGCAGCAATAACGAAGGCAGGGAAGTGGTGAGGTCTCCTTCCCTGGAGGTGTTAAAGAAACCTATAGATGTGGCACTTTGGGATATGGTTTAGTAGGCATAGTGGGGTTGGGCTGATAGTTGGACTGGCTGGACTTAAAGGTCTTTTCCAACCTTAATGATTCTATGGATCTATGTAATCTGTATGTCCCAAACTGACTGTAAAGTCTGATCTATACCCTTGCAGGTCCATCAGGAGCAACAAGACCCAGAGGCTGCAGGAGGCAGTGGTATTTGGGCATCCCGGGTCAGCTAAAGGATGGTTCTGGGGCTCTCCTCCTCTCCTCTCTTGCCCAGGGGTTTGTCCAGGAGATGAACAAGGAGGCGAGAAAAAGCATCCTGCTCGAGAGAAAGTTGTGTCCTCCCTAGTGTGCGCCTGTGAGGACCCCCAACCACTGCAACACCAGCCAAATGCCCTGGGAAAATCACAATATCAATTTGCTGAGTGAAATTGCCTGATCTTCAGCATGCCATGGAGAGCCTGGCTGAGGCACCTGCTGGAAGATGCCCCCGGCTTTCACCCGGGGAGATGCTGCTGGACCACAGCCACAGTGGGAACAGCTTCTCTCCGTTACACTCCCTCTGCTTTGGTCCAAGACCATCGTAGTGTTCCACTCCCTGCTCCTGCAAAACCCAGTCCCATGCAGAGGGTGCCATGTCATTTGAAAAGCTATTTAGTGCTCGTTATTATCTGGTCATTATTTTTCCACTGAAGCCTGAGATAAGCAAAGCATAAATCAAACCAGAACAGGAGCCTCTTGGAGCAGGTAAAGGATGGAAAAAGTTTTAATCAGCAAATTGGGCAAGAAAAGCCAAAAGAGGGAGAGGGAGGGAAGGAGGTGGGGTGAGGAACAAAGAAAGGGAGAGAAACACCACTTGTTGTTTGTGGCATCAAGACAAATGTTTCCAAAGCTGCATTTTCCACATGATTCCCAATAAAAGCTCTTGGTTTGATTATTAATCACAGGGCGGCCTCCATCCACCACTCCATCCCTCTGTGCCTCCCGAGCTGTTTGATACGCTACCCTCCCCTCTCCCATTCCACATCTCCCTCATCAGGCAGCTCTGACAAGGGAAAGCCCGGGAAGTTATTCCAGTAAAGAAAACAATCAAATAAATAGAAGAGGACATAAATAAGACTATCAGGAAAGCTTCTGCTGTGCTGGTTGGATCCCTGCCTCTTGAGGCTTCTGGAGAGCTGCTGACACTGGGAGCGTCTTCTGAAATGGATGGACTTTGCCTCTTGCCTCATACATCTGTTTAATGACCTCTCCTTGCAGGCACTTGACATGTGATTTATGGGATATAAATTTTACCTTTCTGCTTCGGTGTTGCAATCGCTAAGTTCCACAAGGTGAGAGCACCTCACCCTGCAGAGACGCCGTGCCGGCTCCCTTGCCCTCCTACTCGCCAAACTTTCTTCCTCTGGCCCTTCCTTTAAGAAACCAAAAAAAACCCCAACAACGTAGAAAAAACAGCAGACCTTTAAAAAAAAAAGTGTTTTTTCCTCTTTAAAAGAAAACTGCTGCTGACGCAGCCTTTGCAGCGTTCAAGGCTGATGGTGCTTTTCAGAACAAGAAAACAGCAGCATCCCAGCTGATTTCCTGCAAACAGCAAAAAAAATTTAATAAATTATATATAAATAAATAAGCCCTTAATTCTTTTACTGGCATCTGTAGCCTCTAATTCATAAATTCATCAGGACTTTCCCAGGATGTCAGTTTTGGCAAATGAGCCCTGAGTTGCTTCATGCTAATGGAGTGGTGGGCTGCCTGACCTCAGGAAATAGAGAGGCCAAACATGAAAAAACAGAGCCGGGTTCAAGGCTGGGGCTGTGAACCCCAGATTTGAGGGTGAGGTCGGGAAAGGGTCAGGCGAGCATTGTGTGCTCGCGAGGGAGAAACGCTGGTTTCTATTTAAAACCTTTCATGCCGCTGCCAGAGAGCTCTCGCCATTGTGTGCGGGAGCAGCCCGGCTGTTGAGAAACACGCCTCGAAGATCCTGACCGCGGGAATGGGAAAAGATTGGAAACAGTCACTCTTACGTGTTACAAGCCAAACCCTCCCCTACCTTGGGAAGAAAGGGAGGGCGAGATCTGCCTGGCTCTTTTCAGCAGCTAACGCAGATGGATTTGCTTTGGCGTTTAAGGGTGATGGATGTGCCAGGTGCTATTCATTAGAAATGATTTGCTGGGGCCAGCGTAGCTCGCCTGCCCATTAGGACACATTTACTTCACAGGTTAGTAATGATGGGTGCGCTTAATAGTTTCTAAGTATCAGAGGGCATTAAAAAGCCCTGCAAGAGAAGGCTATCAATATTTACAGCTTCAATTTGTTGGGGGAGGAAACCAATGCGAATGCCTAGAAGGGGTGTCCGCCCCGAGTCCCTGCTTGCCGGCGGTGGGTGTTGGCACAGGAGAGGCTGGAGTGGAGCGAGGAGGAATGGTTGGGAATCCACTTGTGTTTTGTCCTTAGTGCATCCAAGCCATGTGGCAGCAGCGGCTTGTTTGGCTCCAGAGGGGATAATCCAAGGCCCATCACCAAATGTGGGTGCACACTGAAATCAGAGCCCACGGCAGAGCCCAGCAGACCCAGGTCCAACCTTGGGCAGGGGCAGTCCTGTTGAGGCTGGCTCTGTGAGCATCATGGACCATGATCAGAGGAGACAGAAGGTCATTCACTGAGGGATGATTATGGCTATTACATCCCAATTCCCTTCCCTTGCCCTCCCCCCAGCCCAGGACTTGCTTGGAGCGAGATCCCGTTAACAACCCTCTGCTGATGGGCAGCCATTTACTTAAGTCCCAATTTTTCATTAAAATAGCACATATGGCTATCAAGCATCGCAAGGTCACAGGGCTGCGTTGTCTCAGCTTAATATGATGCTATTAAGGCTGGTTTGTAATGTCCCAGATACAGCAAGTTCAGCAGCACGAGATCAAGCATTGGGGAAGACTGCAATTTTCTCCTGTCCTCCTGCTATGATCTTATCAAAGCCTGAATGATCTCTATATACGAAATCATACAGCAGAGCATTAAATATCGTGAAAAGCTCTGCTTCCACTGGCCTGCGGGGAGGCTGGGTTCACAGCCTGTCTCCCTTTGTGTCCCTGCCTGCTCTCTCCGGCAGGGAACAGGGCAGCATCGGCTGGAGTGATTCAAGAATCCAGGCTGAGAAATGGGTGTGAGTTTACGTTTTATCTTTGCTATTGGATTCAAACCCATGTGGTTTTGTGTCTAATTTTTTTGCCCAGCTCGGCTTTTTGTTGCCCCTGTGGCCACCACCCTGGCCTGGGACTCTTGGAGTGGTGGCCACTACCGCTCTTAGCAAGACTCAGGAAACCCTTTATTTCTCCCTCAACTAAACTAGACAAGAATAATTTTTTTCTCCCAGCCTTTATCTTCCTATCTGAGCTACAAGTGCCTGCACGCAGTCCCTGTATCTTACACGTTCTTGTACAGTTCCTAGCACAGCAGGGCCCTGCTCTCGGTACTTGATGAAATGCAGGAAGGCTGACTAACAATTATGGAACAGAGACACAGGTGGGAAAAGGCAGACTGGAAGCTTTCTGGTGGCTTTATTAAGTCATACAAAGCTATGGCACTTATTGACTCCTTGGCACTGATACAACCTGGTGCCCAGATGGAAGGCTTTCACGGTAAGAAGAAGGCACGTAAATACGAGCAAGTTGATTGCACGCCAGCCCTGCCAAGGAGGAAACACCTACTGCAGTATTTCCATGGGTTTGCAGAGCAAACCGATGTGTTTCATCTCGGGAGCACAGAGGCACGCCAAGCATCCTTACAGCCCGCAGCAGGGTGTGCGCTAAGTGAGCATCCGCAGAGGCAGTCGGGGGGGACCCGCAGGGCAGGGGGACCCGCAGGGCAGGGACGCGGTGGCTGCTCCCAGCAGATGTGTGGGTGACACTGTGCATGCAGCGCCGGGCTGTGGTCCAGCCACACCAGGTCGGTGCCTCCTCATGGCTCTGTGCACACCTGGATAGCTGGAGGACTCTTGCAAAACAGCCCAACCAACTCACCAAAAAGGAAAACAGATGCAAAACACAAGCTTTTCTACCATTATTTCCCATTTGAGTCAGAAGAGCTTAAAAGATAATGAGTTAATTGAGCAATGGAAGCCATCTCCCTATAGCTATGTGTCAGCTCCTATTAGCTGCTCAGTAACATTAACTGAGAATACACAGATACTCTCTGGAGATATTGATCATTTATTTACCAAGCCCTGTGCTTCCCCTTCCCCGTCGGTGGGCAGGGATCGTGGGTGGTGGGTAGCCTCTCCATCACGCCATGCAGGGCACTGCAGACAGCCGTCAGCTGCAATTGTTTTCTAGTGAAAATAGATGTTCAGTATTGATCTCTTTCCTCCAGTGGAGTCCGGGGGGCCTTCTCCTTAGTTACTCTAATAAAACACAACTAATTAAATTTGTGCCTTGCTTTTTCAATATTGCATTATCCTAATTACTAATTAAGGGGACCACATGGAAGGGATAGGCATTATTCCCTGCAAAAGATCCCCTAATGGCCTAAATGACATCTCAGGGAAGGAGGAAATCTTTCAGCAAAGGCCAGGACTGAAGCTTGGGAGGGGATCCCTGGGGGCAACTTAACTAGAG
Source organism: Clamator glandarius (assembly GCA_033459285.1). Taxonomy (NCBI): domain Eukaryota; kingdom Metazoa; phylum Chordata; class Aves; order Cuculiformes; family Cuculidae; genus Clamator; species Clamator glandarius. The sequence continues at coordinate 3,624,993 of JAUNZM010000104.1, forward strand.
GCTCTTTAACTCTTCAGCTGCTGCCCTGGTATTTGCTGAATCATGGAGTAGCTGGGAAAGAACCCGTGCAAATCTGCCCTGCACATGGGAAGCAGCTGACAGGCGGGGAAGCTGCGTGCTTCTGTGCCAGGAGAAAATGGGGAGAAATTAAAAGGAATGGGGCCATCTGTGCATGGCACCATCTGCCTGGGAAGGCACGGAAGGGGAAAGCGAACGGAATGACTCTTCGAGACATGTGGGTTGCCCACTTGTGTCCTCCCACGTTGGGTCCAGCCATGCAGCCTGCCTGACCACAGCATCCAACTCATACAGGGTCATTCCAGAGCTGAGGCTTCTCAGGGTGAGATGAGCCCTTTCAAGCCTGTACACAGCATCCTGCTTTTGCCAAGACCATGCCAAAACAGTTTTCTCATGTTTCGAGAGGCAATTAAATGCACACAATCATAGAGAAGACTCTTTGGGGAACCACTGGCAACAGGAGGAGAGCTTGCCATTCTGTGCTCCAGGAGCATCCGCTCATCACCAGTGACTCCGGGTAATGAAGCACTGGGTGATGCACTGAGCAACGGACACCAGGTAAGACCTCCAGGCTTAAAACAGACCTTCAGGCTTTCAGCAGCCCTGCTTTGGTACTCAGACCAAGTTAAGCTGACTTCTACATAAAGACCTTTGAATAAATTCCAAACTTCCTTTAATACATCCCCATGGACCAAAGATCCCAGAGTGGGAGCCCGTGCTAGGCAGTGCTGACCCTCTTCCCGCTGGAGAAGCCATCTCTCGAGTTCACTAACATTTTCGTTTCATTTGCTGTGTGAATTGCTGCTCATGCTCTGGCTGTTCTGGCTTCATAAGTCACCGGTTCATTTCTCTTATGGCTCTTTTAGAAACATATTTTTCTGCTTAAATATGTGGCCTGAAAGTGTGAACTGAGATTTATGTTGAAAAGAATTCAGAAAGAATAGGAAATCAGCACTTGTTGGAGGACAAAAATACTACTTTGGACATTATAGAGAACCCCACAGCTTTGGGATTTAGGGAGATCTATTCTTCCAAAGATCTAGGCATTTACCAGGGCCAGATTACTGCCCAGCACAGCAATGATGCTCAGCCTTTGGGATGAGCTTTTCACCTCTAGGCAGCCACTTGGGAGGTGAAGAGTCACCAGCATTTGACACCTGGAGAAACTGAGGCACTGCCGCACCTTCTACCAAGAGAGGGACTGTTAGAGGTCAAACGCCCTCCAGATCCTCCCTCTTTCCCCTTTCATGATGATTTGCTCGTTGTTTTATGTAGCACTGTTACAAACAAGGAACCATAGTGTTAATTGAAATATAAAGACTCCAGACAATATTGATGTCTATGATTTAGCATCCTTTTGGTATCTATTTTGCCCACAAGTTAAACTGATCATGGGTCCATTTTGGCTTATTTTCTCTCTCTCTTCCTTGAAGTGATTGAAATCTTAATAATGAAGGATCATATCGACTCCCAAGTTTTAAGCAATAAACATATAAACAGAATGAAGGGAAGCAGAATGCTCATGTCTCTCAACAGTGAAAATTGTTCCATTTTATTTTGCTGTAGCAGATGTTAAGTTTCCAATAATAAAATAAAATAAAAAATCTAAGGGAGACATTTAGCAAAGTATAGCTTTACACGCCAGAGTTATCACTCCAATTTCAACTGGGACCATAAAGTTTTATGAGCTATTAAATTGTCCTAAACCTCCTTTAACACACTAGCTCTAATGTTGGAGATTAACCATTTAGAAAAAGGAGGTTACCTTAGCAGAGATCAGGCCATTTTCCTGCACTCTTATTCAGTCAATAACACTTTTCTATGGCAGAGCCATTTGCTGGAGTGCATGCCTGGTAATTAGCCCGCATGCCCTGCAGGTAATGCAGCCACGGTAGATGCAATCCCTCCCACAGCGAGAGGAGCATCAGCAGCACTAGAAAAGATGCTCAGGAGAGCAGAGCTCTGGGCTGGAGACAAGAATCATAGAATCACAGAATGGTTTGGGTTGAAACGGATCTTAAAACTCATCCAGTTCCAACCCCTCTGCCAGGGGCAGGGACACCTCCCACTGGATCAGGTTGCTCCAAGCCCCATCCAACCTTCAACACCTCCAGGGATGGGGCAGCCACCACTTCTCCAGGCAACCTGGGCCAGGGCCTCCTCATAGGAAAACATTTTTTCCTAAAATGTCATCTCAATCTTCCCTCATCCTGTCCCTGCACTCCCTGACCAAGCTCCCCAGCTTTCAGCACTGGAAGCTGCTCTAAGGTCTCCCTGGAGCCTTCTCTTCTCCGCACTGAATGACCCCAACCCTCTTAGCTTGCCCTTATAGCAGAGGTTTTCCAGCCCTCAGATCATCTCCATGACCTCCTCTGGACTCGCCCTAACAGATCCATCTCCTTCCTGTGCTGAGAACTCCAGAACTGAACACAGGACTCCAGGTTGTGCCTCAAGAGAGCAGAGTATAGGGATAAGCTGCTGGTTTTACTGCTTTGGACACAGCTCAGTAAAAGGTGGGAAAATCTCACTTCCTTGTCTGGGTGCAGTATTAGTTCTCCCATCCCATCATCTATCCAATAAGGATGCTCTTGGTTTCTCCTTTCCCTGCTTCCTTTTTGTTTGGGTGACAAATGCATCTGAACATGGCCTTTGAGTATGTTTTATTACCTTACAGAAGAGACCCTTGCTCTTAGCTTGAATCCCCTGGATGCTGGAGCTCAAGTGGTCTGTACGTGACCCAGGAAAAGGTTAACAGCCATTTCAATTTGCACTTGCAGCGCTCTTTCCAGAGGAGAAACTTAAAAACACTCCAGCCACATCCATGGAGTGTCAAGACACCCTTTAGAAGCTCAATATTATTTTATTGATTTTTAAACAGGTGCAAACCCAGGAGTGGAGATGGCCTTGATCCACAAAAATATCTTCAGCACGTTAGAGGGGTCTTGCGGGACTTTGCCAGTTGTAATTAGCCGGAGTGCCACGCTTCTTCTCCCTGTTGGCGTGGTAACTCTCTGGGCACTGAACTTCTGAAAGTGTCATCGTTATGGCTGTAAGGCAGTCCAACCGCCTGATTTTTTTGGTCTGGCCACACCTGGAAACATCTGTCTTGAGAGAGCTGAGCAGCATGGGGCTGTCTCATGCTGACAACTTGCAGAGATCTGGCATCTCTCCTAAAATTTCTCCTATAGCTCCTTTTCTACCATAAGCTCTGGATGGTCTCCTGCTTGGCTGGCTTAGAGCTGAGTTCAGGGGTGCATCCTGTTTTTAAGACAGATAATCGCATCTCTGCTTTTCCCTGGACTTATATTGAACATTTTGGGGCCACGTGGGAAGGAAAAAGCAGGAGAAGTGGGACCTGCTCCCCCAGGAGTGCTTAGTGAACACAGCCCTGATGCACGGGGAAGAACCAGGCTGGACCCTCCGGTGGGGCTGGGTTAACGTGCACAGAACAACTGGACAGCAAGGCGCTGGGCAGAGGGCGGCTCCTTCCCGGGAGGAGTTTTGAAAGAAAGCGTAACCCCTGCTCTATTTTTGAAAGAAATGTCTCAGAGGCTTTCTCCTGCATCCTGCACATCGCCACTGCCAGGGCTCCGCTGCAGCGCGGGGTGGCTTGGCAGCCCTCAGGGGTGGGAAATGTCTCCTCCCAAAAGCCCGATTCCCATTTCCCCTCTGATAAGATCAGCAAAAACTAGTTTTCCCCCTACATTTTTGTTGAAGGCATTTCCTATTTTGAGTCATTATTGATGGTTTCCCCTGGCCGAGGGCTTAGGGCAGGCATCTCTCAGGGCCAGGGTGGGATGTATTCCCCGTGCACACAGTCTTATAAAGATGCATTAGGAGGTGCTTCAAAGCCTCTGGTATCCGTGAGGGGAGCAAGGCAGACCTCACCATCAGTTTTCTCTGATATAGCACAGCCTGTATGCCAGGTTTGGCTGCTCTGAAGGGTCTTTGCTTTCTTCTCAGCCATCTGTTGTAGTTAAAAACCTAACTGGGACTTCAAATTCATGTGTAGTCTGAGCAAGCCAGCCTGTTCTGGGGAGAAAGGAGGAGGCTTACCCTGCTACAAGCCTTCATCAGACTTTGAGGACATGGTTCACAAGGTTCATGTGCACTGTAGCCTGTTTCTTTTTGATTAAAAAGATGCATTCTGCCATCTGAGATGCCTCAGACATCAGCAGAAACTGCATTAAGAGCAGCCATTTAGGACAACAGGCTTCAGGCTTCAGAAATGCCCTGATTAAGGCTGTTTTCACTGGTACAAATGTGTCCTGTGTCCCATATCACAGAGAAACAAGGTTTAACTGATGCAAACTTGAAGACTAACAGGACTGCCCGTCAACAATTAACTGGAGGTTGAAACTTTTGGAGCCATATCTTCTTCTGCAACTCAGAAAGAGCTCAGAGGGAAAAAAAAAATCACACTGCACGCAGCAGACATTTTGATTGAGCAAGTTTTAAGACTGAGTCAGAAAGATTTCCTAACACCTCTTCCCTCCCCACACTCCCCAGATAACAAACATTCAGAGCTGCTGACAGAAAAACCCTCTTTCTCACTCATCCCAACTGGAGATGGCCAGCCTGGAGCCAGATGGGGATTCAGGGGCCCCAGCCTGAAGGCTGCGAGTTCCCTTCTGCAATCTTTAATTGTCCTCAACTACTACCGAGATGAAGGGCACCCTAAATATGCTACATACCCTAACAAGGCTTGAGCTTACAGTTTTCTTCTTCCAGCCCTGCCTCTCAAGTTAAAGTAGCCCTGGAAGAGCAATCCTGTTCCCTTACAAGAGCTGTCAGCACCTTCCCAGAAGGCAATCCCCAGCTTGAGCAGGGCATGGTCCTATAAAACATCCTCAATCTCCCCATCTTGCTCTGTGGGGCCTCCCATCTCCTCATGGGTGTGTTTTCCTCACCCAAACAGGCTTTTGGTCAGAGAGAGTAAAAGACCCAACACTCCAGGAGATGCTTTTTTGCTCAGCTTTAATAGTTAAAGGGAGGAAAAGAAACATAAGGCCCTGATCAAACCAGAGACCTGTCAGCATTTCCAGGCCATTCGTCTGCTTCTCTCCGTTCCTTTGCTTTCCTTCTAATGTATGTAGATGGAGAATGCAAATACCATCATGAGAAAACTGACCTTTTGGCTGAATGTCACCAAGTTCTGCAGCAGTGGGAGTGTTTGCATTCAGTCGTTAGCTTTAGCCTGTACAATTATTTATATACATCTCTGGAAGACTCGACGGGATGACTCAAAAATGGTTGTGACCTTGATTCTGGTGGTTTGATGGGCTGCAATCCTTAAATATTGTGCTGCTAACACCAATGCCAACCTTTCAAATTAGCAATCCTTAACCTGGGTCTACCACTGTTCCAGAAAAGCCATCGTTCAATAGCTGAGAAAACCAACCAGTAGTGTGAGATTACACCTCTAGGAATGGAGTCATCTAAACTCCATTACTAACTTGCTATCTTATATTGGAAACCTCAAATATAAGGTATTAAGCTTGAAATTCCCAAGCGACCTTGTTTCTGGGGCTTCTGATTGACGAAGGCAACTTCAAAGAAACTCCAAAACATCCCACTTTGGCACTGATGAGCCGGGTATGACCACATGCCATGCTGCTGGTGCTGCTCTGGAGTGATGGACGTTTTTTCATAGAAATTAAGCCCAAAAATGCAGCTTTGGTGGCACTTTGGAAAACCTTGGCTACTCTGCCCACGCCTGCAGGAATCTTACAGTGAGTTCTTAGCCCTTGACTCCCTAGGAGGGTGTTTGAAGGCTGAGTCGGAGTCTTCTCAAACTCTTTTCCTGCATGGATTTCACGCTGGTTGAAGAAAAAATGTTCTCTGCACAGCATTACAGGCAAGCAGTCTGCCTGGCTGCTGGGCTCCCTCGCTCTGAATACTAACGCTTTCCTTTTGTGCTCATTTGCCTCTTGTTGAAGCTCTGTTGAATTTCATTCCAGTAGACAGTCTTACATCCTTTAGATGATGTTAAAATCCATCTCTGCCATTCTCAAGGTGGTCGGTTTAGCGTGCTGGGCTGAGCCATGTGTGTAGAGAGTGGCTCATGGCACGAAAACCCAGGAGGGAGCTTGGGGTGAACTATAGAGGATCAGAGATGGAGCAGAGAGTCATCCGAGCTGGGCTCCAGCGGCTCAGCCTCCCCGAGTTTCCCACTCGAACCTGCCAGACTCCAGCCTGCCACCACCACTTTGACATCCAGCACCTTCAAACCCTTCCCTCATCCTTTTCAGCCTTATTTTACATGCCACAGCCATCCTGTCGCCTGCATCTCGTTGATGTTTCTCAGAGAAATTAGGGCAACTGCTGTACAGGGTTTTTTTTATTAGGATTGCCAGACTTTTTCAGCACTTTTAGAAAGGGCTTGAAAAAAGGCCAAGTTGTTTCTCCTTCTGTTTCTTTTCCTCCACCTCCTCCCTCCCTATCCCTCCCCATCCGCCTTTGCTGTCTGCGGATGTTTTGGGATGAATTAATTTAGACGTGTGGTTTTGAATGTTTTTGGCTCCTGGTTATCGAGCCATTCAGCAGTTCTGGGAGCCTCCCCCATCGGCTGTTATTGAACCAGACAGAGAGGGGCGGAGGAGATGGCAGTGGCCTGATTTGTTGGCTTGTTAGTTCTGCTCCTGCGAACCGTCCATCGTCTCATATTTCTGAAGGCTGACAACGAGAGACAGCCGCCAAAATACTCCTTGTGGGCTGGCTGTGGAGAGATGTCCCTGCACGGGATCGTTGCTGGCATCATGATGGAAACAAAAATGGGTGGCTTCTCTCTGATTCCCTTTGCCTCCCCCAGATCTCCATCCCTGAGTCAGGCTGTCACCCCATCTCTGCTCTGGGATCCCCGTTGGGGTCTCAGAGAGGTATTTTTAGCCGCAAGGGAGGCAGAGGTGACTGAGCAACAGCAATAAGCCCACGGAGAAGACCTTCTCTCCAGTTCCTCCTTGCATCCTGGGCTGGCTTTGATACCTCCTCCTTGGGGAGGCTCATGCTCTGCCCTAAATCCCTGCAAGGAGCCTTGGTCCAAGGGTGGTGCTGCCTTCTCTCCCAACCCCACGGTGACCTCTGTGCTGGAACAGAGCTTGGTGGGCACTGGTGCTGTCGGCAGAGCTGGGCTCACCACAGCTAAAAGCCTTACAGGCTCCAGGCTGGCTCTCCTGGAACCTCCCATAATGTAAGCAGAAGCAGTGATAACCACTAAATCTTTCTGAGAAGCACTTCCTACTGGTGCCGCACTGGGGGGTAACGCTGAGACCCTTTCATCATAGGGAGGATTGTTAGAATTCATTATTTTTTCCACTTTTTAGTTAAATTTTAAAAGCCCACCTGAAACTCTCATTATTCCCTGTCAAGACTTTCTTTGAGTGTACTTCTGCTCTGTGTTCATGCTAGGCTAATATCTAAGAAAAATATTATCTCTCTGCTTGGCTTACTGCCATCCTGGCCGTGTTTGTATTTCAGTGGTGGATGAAGCCGTTCCAGTTTATTTATGTAGCTGGTAGAGCTGCCCTCCAGCTGGGAGACGCAGCAGGACTCCCTTTGCTCTGAACTCAGTGCCCAAGTACGTTGGGCCGTGGTGGAAATCCTGAATGGGTTTAAACCATCACCATGGTCATTGCCAAGGCTCTGCACCAGGCAGAGCTCTCTTCCTGGAACTCTACTTAGACATCTGTGTGTTAAACAGCAAAGAAAAACTGCATGGCCCTAGTTTGTGCCATTCATGGGGTGGTATCAGGAACTGGTAGAAAGTCTTTGGGTGCAGAAGTTCCTGGTTTTCACGTGTTTCATCCATCTTACTCATTAGATACCAGATTGAAATGTCAGAGGTGCAAACAGACCCTTTGAGGGGCTGCAGTGGGCTTTGGAGTCTTTGCTTTGGTAATGTAAGCTCGGATCCAGCCACTTTTTGAAGATGTAATGGTGATTAAAATCTTCCTGGGATTTACCACCTCTTCCTTGATGGGAATACAGCTGGGGCTGGGGCTGGACTGGGAGCTTGCCACTCCAACAGCCCCTGCAAGGCTTTTCTCCAATGGATTTCTTTGGAAGAAGGTGAACACATGCCAAAAAAAGGACTTCTGGCCCCAGTCTGTACCAAAGCATGAGTTGTGTCGATGTGAGCCCATTTATCCCCAATTCCAATGCGCTCAAGAGGGTGCGCCACCTTTCCTGCAATCTCATATCACTCCAGGCCATGGTTAAGAGAGCAGCACTACTCTAGATTAAGCTTTTTTCTTGCCAGCATTACCGTCTGGGCTGTCTGCTACCCGAACTGAGTCAGACAGGCACTACCAGCGCTGTTTCTCACAGATCTCTGGCCACTGGCCCAGGAGAAGCCACGACCACTCAAGGAAGCTAACACGAGGTAATCTAGGGTGTAAATTTATGGCTCAGCAACTGCTCCCTGGCTGTGGTCTAAACGCATGTTTACCCCATGGTGAATGCAAAGAACTCCGTGTGGGGATGGGGAAGAGCTGCCCATGGGGAAGGAGCAGGGACGCAGCCACTGCTGAGCAAACCTCGCAAACCTACACCCCCATGCAGCCAGCAGCAGCATGCTCGTGTGGCCGTACACAGGCAGGGCTTGTACAGGGAATTATCCTGAAACACTTGCAGCAGGAAAACACTGCTCAAAGTGCTCTTCTGGTAAATTCCCTTTGCTCACAAGGCCACGGGATCTGGACTGGAGGACGCTTTAATGCACTCATCTCACATAGAGCACTTGATGCATCTCCTCCATGTGAAAGGGGGAAGAATAGAGAAGAATGTGTGTGGGAAGAGGAGAGCGGTGCCAGCACCGTTGAGTGTCTGAGGTGGATGGCAGTGAGGCACACTGTGAGCAGCCTTTCTCCAGCTGGGTCCCTCTTTTGCAATTCCAGCGTCTTCTTTCTCAGCAATTTATATTGACAGAGTCTTTCAAAACACTTTATGGTTGTTTACAACATTAAGCAAGAACATTTTGTCTCATGTCCTCTTCATTCTTAAAGACGATCCTCTCCTTCATCCATCTCCCTGCTCCTTTGGCCAGCTTGTGGGAGAAGACTCCCCCTTGCTCTCTGCAAACCTGGTGGGCTAGGAAGGAGCCTGCAAATCTACTTGATGTGATGTTCCATCCTCTCTAATTACTAATTAACTTTTCCAGTCAGGCAAAAAGCACTTTTTCAATGGCAGAACTACCCCTGCATGTGAAGCGCTTGGTCCTGTTTGCATGTTATCACACAAAGTGCGGTTGTGGAGTGCTGGGAGCCAACGTGACACAAACTCTGCAGTGAGAAATGTGCCAAGCTGGGTTCTGCTCCAGCATCCCCACATTGTCATCTGAAATGGTGGCCCAGGTCACCCTCTGCCAGGACAGCTCTGATGCTCTCCCTTCAAGCACTGAGTGCATGCATGATGCTGGAGCCCAGCGAGAGCTCAGCCTGCAGCAAGCCCTCCCATCTCCACCCCTCCTGATTTCTGCAGTTACTTGCAGATGTCTGGCCCATCTGGATGTCCCTCATTCTTTGTCACGTTGTCCTAACAGCACTGGGAAGATGATTCTCTTACAAAGCCTACGTCCAGTCTTGATCCATCCCATCAGCAATGACCACTTCAAACCTTTCAAAAGTCTTCTTCAGCCTTGAAGAAGAGCCCTTTTGAAACCACTTTAACACAGGGAAATGAAGTAAAGGATTTGGATTCCCTGGATAGACAAATCCCTTCTGTAAAACCAGCTGCTCCTGGAGCTTGCAAGCAAAATACCAGCCAAACCTGGCAGCCGTGCCCCAGGCAGCTTTAATGCATCCAGCACAGAGGGAAAAGAGAGCAGCACGATCCCCAGGCAGGACTTTCTGGCAAGTCTGGTGTAATGTGTGCTCCAGCCTGCATTGCTGTGCTCTCACTGCCTCTGTCCTATTCCAGTTAGATTAAAGCTTATACATATTTGACTACCCATGCCACAATAATCCTCCCATTTGCACTTACCTAAGAAGGCTGGAGTGCCCTGTTATTTTAGTCTGCTCTTTTACATGCTCTTGGCTTTGATTAAGACTTTTCATCTTTCAGACAGACGTTCAAAGTGGAACCTTGAGTTTTCCAGCCCTGCACCATGGGCTTGGGGTGTTCTCATTGCTTCCTTGTGATAAGCAGATGAGCTGCCCAGCTTGCAAAGGAGTGGGGAGGGAGCGCTGTGCCCCAGCGGGCAGAGAGACAGGAATGAGGGCTTTTCACCGAAGTCTTCCTCCTCCTGCCTTGCTCTTCTCTACCCGTTCTACCTCCTTTCTTCCTACCCTGCTCCAAGGAGTTGCCCAGATGCCCAAGCCCACCCACTGAACCTGTTCTCATTGAGCACCATGCCAAGGAGGAGATTTAGTGAGCTCAGGATGGGAGCATGGAACTCCTCTTTGGCTTTCTAATCACACATTTTGGCTTGGCTTTCAGCCACTTGGTGCAATCAATAGTCTTATATCCGTAAACCTGTGGAGGACTTGGCAAGGTGTAGGTCTGACCCTGTGGGTTTTCTTCATCCATGAAGCCATGGTCCAGTGCTCTTCCTTCCTCCCCCTGTTCATTAGGACAACAGTCACAATAGCATTCACCCAAATTAATTCCCATCTTGCCTCCATCCCTGTTCCCCTGCAGATAAAGTCACCTGGAGGGACAGGCAAGAAACATTTCCAGGCCCATTTATTGCTCTGTCCCTTCATAAATTGCTCTGCGGGGCTAATCAACCCTGTGGCTGCTGGGAAACTCATTTAAATACGTTAAGAGGGAAAATGGGGGTGTGCATCTCAAGGAGGCTCCCCGACACATGGCATCTGGCTGATGAGAGAGCCTGTCAGGAGCAGCCTGTGCGGTGGATGCTCCCTGCGATGATAACTGTTCAAAGTGGATGAGCTCTCTGTCAACAACTTAATAATCTGTGTCTGCCACCATCCCGTGTCATCCAACACTCCTGTAACGAATTGTTGATAAGGAGGAGGTTAGACTGGGGAAAATGGGCTGTTTTGTCAGCACAATGCTCTTGTCAACAAAAAGGCTCTGCAAAAGCTTGCTGGTTCCTTTGTAGCTCGCCTGGGGGTATACACCAGCCCCACAGCCCCGTTGGTCCCAAAGCCTCTGAAAGCGACTGCAGCAGCAGAAGTGGCAAAAACCCCTGCTGCAGTAAGCAGATGTGGTTGAGCCTCCTCCTACCCAAGTAATTAGCCTGGTTTCCATCCTGACGCTTTCCTATCTCTTCCCCACATCTTTATTTTTTAAACTTCTTGTTCTTGTACATATGCAATTTCTTACTCCCCACTCCCCCGTGAATTCACTCCAAGCTGAAACTCGGCTGCAGCTTTGTGGTGAGGAGTCGTGCAGCTGAGATACTGCTGTGCAGAGAAACTTTCCCTTTTGCCCTCAGAATGAGTGGGAATAGTAGGAGAGAAGACCCAAGACATGGTACCTCTTCCCCAGGCCAGGTTCTAATTCTGCCTCTAGATAAGTGAGGGCAAACCTTGTCACCCACAGGGTGAAGGGGGTGGAGGAGGCTGCTGCCCTCCAGCAGTGCCCAGTCCTGCAGCTCTTCCTCACCCTGGATTCATCCCGGTTCCACCACAGACGAGGGATAACAGTTTTAAGCTGAAAGAGGGGAGTTTTAGATTAGATAATAGGAAGAAATTCTTTCTGTGAAGGTGATGAGGCTCAGAGAAGTCACAGATGCCCCATCCCTGGAGGTGTTAAAGGCCAGGTTGGATCATTTGAGCAACCAGATCCAGTGGGAGATGTCCCTGCCCGTGGCAGAGGGGGTGGAACTGGATGATCTTTAAGATCTCTTACGACCCAAACCATTCTGTGATTCTGTGATGGTCCCATCACCCAGCTCACACTGTGGGGGTGGATACATTGCAGAGCCCAGATCCAGAGACTGGCAGGAGACCAGCCTGTCCTCGTTGCACAACAGGAGCCGTTCCATAGGCTTCGTCTGGAGGAAAAAAGAAGGAATTAGCGCTTGGGGAGCAAATTCCTCTGGCTGCTTGAGGCCAGGGCTCAGCCCTCTGGAATGCCAGAGTGATAACACGGCACGAGAACGGATGTTTAAAGGGGCTATGGATGCAAACAGCACCCCCATGACCTGGCCCAAGCCGCAGCTCAGAACTCGCAGCCTTAAGCTGCTGTGAGTAGCTGGTTGGAAAGACAGATACCCAGGGCTCCATTCCTTGGCTGGTGAAGGCTGACAGTTGCTTCACAATTAATGTTGCTTCCTCTGGTTTGTACGAGCCGAGGATCCGGCCCGCTGTGTGCAAAATCAGCCACTCATTAGCGTTGCCTGCAATCCCTCAGTGCAGGGTGAAATGAAAGCACTTGCCAAATTGCCACCTGGAGCAAATTTTTTACAATTGAATTACAACTGGCTGGAGACAGCGGGAGTTTTTCATTCATATGAACGGTGTAACAAAGCACTCGGAGGCTGCTGCTGCTGCACTGGGTTTCATACGCTGGTACAACCCAAGTCGCTGCATGCAGCAGCATCTTCGGTGTCTCCATCAGCCGTTGGCATCACGAGCCTCCAGCTGCAGCATGTGGAGTGATAGGGCGCAGAACGAGGGCTCTTGCCTTGTCATCAACCTATGCTTTGCAAGAAAGCTTCAGCCAGTGCCCTGAGCATCCAACTTCTCTCTATCCTACCACAGACTGACATGCCACGTTATGCTATCACACGTTTGTTAGCAATGACACTTCTATTATTTACTACAATTTCTGGTGTGCCATCAAATAATGTAAAAACCTACTGAATTGAAACATCCCCTAAAATAAAATTTAGAGCTCTTACTTTTTATTTAGGAAAATATCCCAGACTTTGTTTTTTGATGACTTTTTTTCACTTTTATTTCCCCAACTGATATTTTAATGATTAGGGAACTCTAAGAATTTTCCCTGAAGTACATGAACATGTTCAAGGTGAAATCAACGTGGCCTTTGAGGGAAACCCAGCATGGACCATCCCATCATGAAACCACCAGGATACGTGTGCTGGCTGTTTTACAGATTTATTCAAGCAATGCTGCTATTGGGCTTGGAGCTAATTAGCTTAAAGCTAGCCTGGATATGTCTACACGTGCTGCAATCACATTGCTGACTACAGGGAGATCTGTCACTTTTCACTGGGAAGTTTTTGATGTGTTGATGACAGAAAACATTCGTGGGCAGATTTGAAATGTAGGCAACGAACACCTACAAAGCCCAACCTCTATGAAACTTTCTCTTTGTAGGAAACATACTGATGTTGACATCTTTTCATGTATAAATTCTTGGTTTTATAAAGAACTGTTGTGGGGTATTGGTTTGAATCAGACATTTGATAGCCATAGGTATCAAATCCCAACTCATTTGGTAAATTCACCTTCAGCCACAGCCGCTCAAGCACTCAGTCAGAAATGTCTGCTAGAACAGCATGGAAAATCAAACTCATTTTTGCTTGGCTCAGAAAGAAATATCTTGCAAACTGCCAACATCTGCTTTCATCCTGCTCTTCTGGAAGTGCTGAGGGGAGTGGGGAAAAGGCAAGGAGAAGACGAGCATGTGATGTGGGAGCAATCGTGCTGACGGACTCCAAGAAAAAAAATCATCACCTTTCAGTGTATATCAGCCAGAGTTTATTCTCCGTCCCTAGGTGAGACCGAGTCATCTTTGCAGTGTAATATCCAGGTAGCCAGTGCAGAGCATGGGGCGTACGGTCATCCCAGTCTGCTCCAGGCTGTCAGACTCGGGGCAGGGGCAGGCGATCACAAGCAATAGCAGAGGAACATTTCTAGAAGCTCTGCCCCCTTTCCTCGGACAAGTAATGGGCGAAGGATGGCAGCAATATGAAGTGAACAGTCCCAATTGTTTGATATCATCTGGTTTCACCCTTGGGCATGTTCTAGCTCTGTGCCACAGCTGGGTTTCTTGGCATGATGGTTTCTGTACTGAGCCCATGTCCTCCTTTCTCCCCTTCTGCCTCCACATCACAATGTCCTGCTTGGCTGATTTTGTGCTCAGAAGCAACTTTGCTGGTTTAAATGCTGGCAGCTGGCAACATTTTCCCTTGGAGCAAAGTGTCTGGTCTCCCAAGCCAGAAGGAAGGTTGGCTTTGCTGGTCCAAGCACAAGTATTTCTGGCAGGGTATTCTCACTGCAAGAGTTTGGAGCTGATCTCACTCATTTCCTCAGTTTTAAGGAAATGCAAAGAGATTTTCAGTGGATTCTCCATAACCTCATTCTGAAGACGAGTATTGCTTAAGCAGAATAGAGCTCAAGTTCTCAAGTGCTCTCCAAAATCACGAGGCACTTCTGATGTCACCGTGGGATCAGGAGCTACTCCACCATTGTTAGACATGAGCCACTAACCCAAAACCACCGACACCATCAGACACCCGTCCTTATTTACATGGCTTCAACTTCTGCGGAGGCTGAGAGTCATTCATTTCCTGAATGGCTCCCTTTAATGGAAAACACGATATTTTGGGAAAGACTCCAGGCCAAGCTGGGCATAAAACTCTCCAAGTCTTTTCTCCAGGTGAAGAAATGTTATCTTCACATCCTGTTTCTGGAAAAGGTTTAGGGATCCGAGCAGATGCCCACATCCTATTTCATTGGGAGTTGAATGTTTAACTCCATTAGACTCCTTTGGAAAGCCAAGTTTAAACCCGCACTTCACTTCAGGTGTGTCCTTTGGTCTCACGGAAGCCAGAAGGACTTCTGTACTTTGCTTAAAGTTTAAGTGATGGTTGCGTGAGTGGCTGCATCAAAATGTTCAGCAGCAGCTTTTGGGCCAAAAGTAGCTCTGCTTTTAATAGCACCTGCCTTTGCACTGGCACTTTCCTGGAGAAGAGGAGGCTGAGGGGAGACCTCATTGCTCTCTACAACTACCTGAAAGGAGGTTGTGGAGAGGAGGGAGCTGGGCTCTTCTCCCAGGTGACAGGGGACAGGACGAGAGGGAATGGCCTCAAGCTCTGCCAGGGGAGGTTCAGACTGGACATCAGGAAAAAAATTTTTCACGGAAAGGGTGATTGGGCACTGGAAGAGGCTGCCCAGGGATGGGGTTGAGTCACCTTCCCTGGAGGTGTTTAAGGGACGGGTGGATGAGGCGCTGAGGGACATGGGTTAGTGATTGATGGGAATAGTTGGACTCAATGATCTGGTTGGTCTTATCCAACCTGGTGATGCTATGATTCTATGATTCTATGACTTGTGTATTTATAGAAGTCAGAGCACTTTGCAAAGATCTCGTCATCCATGTTGACTTCTCATAGGTGGAAAGACGTGAGTTGCAAAGCGTTACCTGGAATGGTCCTGCAAGGTGTGGGAAAGTCCATCCCCGCGTTTTGGCCCAGGGCTCAGCCTCCTGAGGGCATTTCACTTCTCTCCTGGAGGGGCTGAGGTGGGACTCCCACACTAATCCAGGGACTAATCCAGGCAACACCAGTGTAGTGGCAGTTTCTGTGCAGGCAGCTGTGGGGCTGTGGAAGGACCAGCAGAAGAAGCTCTCGGAAGTGACTGTGTTCACACGTCAGGGCAGTTCTCCCTCTGTACTGTGTTAGCACTGAAATGGGAGCCTTTCTGCCGAGTCTGGGGGACGGAGGAGGACTGAGCCTGAAATGTATCTTTAACCTGATTTCAGCACAGCTCTTTCCTTTCAGACTGCTTTAAGATAACATTTTCCTCCTTTTTTGATCCTTTTCTTTGCAGTGGGAAGGCTGCCAAAGGAGGACTGAGCAGTTTCTGTGTGCATGGATCCAGCTCATTTCCAGGCAGGAGCCAGCCAGGGAGCGAGGAATAAGCCCATGTACAAGTGAGGCACATATTTCCCAACCAAATCCCAGACTCATTTCCCAGCCCTAGCCCAATGTTTGCACTTTGCCTCTGGAAAGAGAGGACTTTGCCCCTTCCAGAGAACCTGACCCACCTGGGTATCTGGAAGAGCTTCTTCGGAGTAATTTCCGACACCTGAAATAGTGTAAATTAGGAATGTGACTCTATTGAAGGAGGAGCAGAAGAGCCAGGAGGTAAAGTTTAAAATAAACCCTTAATTTGCTGCATCTTTTTTTTTTTCCTTCTCAGAGTGGAGGCAGCGCACACAGAAGCTGGTTTTCCTGAGGATTGCTTACAAATCTTTGTTTTTTAAAGAAGTAAGCTTAAACTTTTCCTCATTTTGGCACCTTTGTCCCTCTTGGGCAAATTTTACCTTCTCTGAGCAGGGGCTCCCAGTGATGGCACATATTTTTTTCTGAATATATTAATTTTGAAATCTGCCTCTTTAATGCAAAACCTTCTTGCTGCTCTGAAATGAAACAGGGCTGTAGTGTCCCCAGCTTGGAGTGGCTTGTCGCTGGCTTTGCACATGGGGTTATTGCTCTCTTGGCAGGAGTCACGTAGAAGCAGCTTTTGCAGATTTCAGAGTGAAGCTTGTTCTTGGCATTGCTAGGATGTTGCTTATGTCCAAATATCTCTGAGTTCTTCATAACCACTTAGGTCAACCGTTACACAGCAGGTTGTAGATCTGAACGTGGGATTGAAAAGGCCACCAAACCTCTTGGGACCCAGTGGTGGATCTGATGCCATGAGTGAAGTCCTGTTGCATTTCTAGGCTGTGAGCGGGTTATGAAGAGAGATCAGATATCCCACTTCTCTCATTTATACCTGAGATCATCCCAGTACCAGATATGTTACAGGCAGGTGGGAAAGGGACCAGGAAATTTGTTTCAGAGGTGTTGATGTGGGTGAATGATCAAAATTTGGGAAATGATGCTGAAAGAGGCAGGTGTGTTCTGGAAACACTCTGCTTTGGTTTTCCATCGAGAGATGCCACACTTCGGAGCCTGTTTGTGCAGCCTGGCACCAACCTGAGTGAGTCTTGGAAGTGACAGTGCGTGTCCTCCTGCTTCATCGCTCATGCACACAGGTGGACGTGGTGGAAACCTCCTGCACAGCAGGGGATGTGGGCGGCACGGCCGTGAAGTGCTTCAACGCAGACATCTGTTAAAGAGTGTGCGTGACAAAATCTTGCACCGACACAAACCGTCCTGCAGAGAAATGAAAAACAGAAATAGAAAACCCTCCTATGACTCAAGATGTGTGTGTTAGCCAGAGCTGCAGAGCTGCTGCGACTGGGCTCAGTCTCTGAGTCGGGATTGCTGCACCCACAGGAGAAAAAGCCTTTGACAACAGCAGGTGGGAGATGTTTCTCCATGCGCCACTGTTTGTTTTGATGCTTCTGTACAGCCTCCCTGTGGGAGCTCCGGCTCGGTTTTACAGTTGTAAGCTGGATGAAGAGTAGCGCTAACAAGGGCTTTTACAGCTTCTCCATGGCTCTTCGGGCCTTGTTTGCTCAAGGGTCCTGAGGCATTTGATGATCATCTTTAGTCTCTACTCTCTCTGGAGTCCTGATTCTATGAGTATTTCAATTATAATTACAACACTATTGAAAAGGCCTTCTAGCATCCCTGGTTGCAACAAACCTGACCCCTCTAGGAAGGCTAAGTCCAGAATTTCATAATTAAGGTCTTGAGGACAAGAGCTTGGAAAAGAGAACAAAATGACCCTGCCTCTCAGGAAAGACTGAAACAGGGCTGACTCCTTCACTCCTTTGCCAGGATGAAAATAACAGTCCCGGGAAGTCTTTTCCTGAAGGAAAAATTCAAAAATTCCTTTGCTTCAGTCTTCTCAAAACATCTTGCTTTGACACAGCGTGGCAGCCTAGGACCATGACAGTCAAATCAATATGCTTCCAAGCCATCTAGTTATCTTTTCCAGCTCCAGATTAAGCAGAAGTTGGTCCTTCCCCACAACATAGTTTTGTGTTTCCATTGGAAGCCAAGTGGCCATGCAGGCAGGACTTCTGATGAACTGATCTGCCACTGCAACATCCCCAGGAACACCCACGGAATGGTTCTTACTCTTTTACCTCTATCTTTGCAGATGAAGCTGTCCTGACATCCAGATTACGGTGACCAGAGGAAGATGGGAATTTTCTTATGCTTAGAGTCCCTAATAATTGCTCCTGGGAGGATTTTGGTCTTTGCTCAGCCTGCAAGGCAAACCTATTCAGCTTCCCTAGACTTGCAGCTTCCTTGAA
Source organism: Clamator glandarius (assembly GCA_033459285.1). Lineage (NCBI taxonomy): Eukaryota > Metazoa > Chordata > Aves > Cuculiformes > Cuculidae > Clamator > Clamator glandarius. The sequence continues at coordinate 3,643,101 of JAUNZM010000104.1, forward strand.
ACACGTTACAAAGAGCCATTGTGTGTCCTTGCCCAGGGCATGCCTCACGCTCCCGGCAGTGAGCTCAGTCATCGTTGGAAGAGGCACCTCTTGCCCACTTAGCTGGGAGATAAAGGCTGATTTGTCTTGAGTGGGAGGCAAGCATTGGGAGTGCTGCTGCCAGGTTTTGTGGTACGCGGTCGCCTGCTCTCGTTGCTGCTGCTGGGCTGGGCAAGTGAGGTTGCAGAGCTCCCTGGGATGGTGGAGGCTACAGAGCGAGGACCTCAAGGTTCCTCCTCATCGCCTCCCTCTAAAGATGCTGCATTTAAAGCTGCCTATCAAGTGGGAATCAATGTGAGGTGCCACAGCCACTGAGCTGACAGGGGCAGTATGAGCCTGTGCTCCCTGGGGTGACAGCACCCCCCCCACTGGGGGCTCAGACTGGGGGTGCATTCATGGATTAGGGCCCAGCAGATCCAAAGGAAAGTATTCCTCCTCACCTTGCCTCACCCGGGGATGAAAAACACGGACCCCCTCCTTCCCTCCGAGCTCTGTTTCTGTTTTGGCTTTCTTGCCTCACCCAGCTCTCTCCATCCCAGCCCTCCTCAGCTGTTTTTCCCCACAGCCTGATGCTGTGAGTGGGTTCAGAAACATCCCTTCTAGCTGGGCAAGCCCCAGCGGCTCTGAACTCCCTGGGTTTGCCCGTGGGCTGAAGGCTGGGCATGGGCACCACAGAGCCAGAAAATGCAGCGGGGTTTGCTCCAGGTGGATTCTTTTCTATCAGGCCTGGGTTCAACAGGGAGCAAAACCTCAGTCTGAATCCATCAGGGAAAAGCCATTCACGGATGGCTGCAAATAGTGGCTTGGCATCCTTTGTGGGGTGTTTTTTGCTGCCTGTACTCACTATGAGTGAGCTTCCTGGCACCCATCTCCTGTTAAATCAGCCAGTTATCCCAGTGTCTTTGCCTCTCTGGGCCTGGTGGGAATTGGCTGCTGGATCCAGGTCCATTTTCTGTCTCCACGCCTTTCTCTTTTCACTTGAAAATGATGCTTGTGGGTACCAGGTCTTGCCAGACAATGTCCAGCAGCCTCCAGTGTCAAAGGTTGCCATGGGGCAGAGGTTTGTCAGGGTGAATCAGTCCCTGGGGACACTTTGTGACAAGCCACGAGACATCAGGTTTTAACCCCAGCGTCTCAGCATCCTCTTTCATCCCCACCATCAGCTCAGCTAGGCTGAGGGATGCTGCAAATGAAGGAAAACCAAGAAAGCTTTAACATAGGCACTTGTGCGTCAGCAAACAAATCACAACTGGCTGATGGGTCTGCAGACTGGGGACAATATCCCGTCCTCTCCCAGGTGACACAAGGCTACGTGCATGCAGGGCTGGCCCAGTCCTCACTCTCTGCTCTAGTTGATGGCAGATCTAGTCAGGAATATGTTTTTCCAGGGCGATACGGCAGATGTTGTGCTCCTGACAGATTATTGCATGCCTGGAGTGCTGCTGTAATGCTGGAGGTTTGGAGGCTAAGTGACTATAACCAGCTGAGCAGATTAATAACCCTGGAGAAAGGCACTGCCTGCAGTGTGCTTTTCCTGCCTTACTAATGCAAAACTCAGAGTAAAGAGGCGAGGCAGAGTGGCAGTGAGGACCTTCCCCAGGACCCCCAGATCCCACTTACATATTGCTGCCGTCTGTGTTGTGGTCGCTGCCAGAGAACCTGCCCTGTTGCTACCATGGATGCTGAGCAGAGAGGAAAATATCAGCAAAATCTAGATTGCCATCAGGCAAGAAAGGACACAGGGCGATGTGGAGGATGAGAGTAAGAGCTGTGTGGTGGGTGAAGCTCCCTGCAAGTCACACAGTGCTGCTGGGAGCTGTGTGGGGGCAGATGCTCAGCAGGCTGGGTTTGTTCGTGGCTTAGTGCCACGCTGACCACAGCCACAGATCCCAGCATGAAGGCAAGGCTGGCTCAAGCCTGTAAAGAATATCTGCTTGCAAAATACCCAGGGGAGACACCTGAGAGAGAAGGCAGACCAGCTTTGCAGCCTGCCCTGTGCACCACTGCACCGTGGAGCTTTTGAGGGAGCTGCCCACGTCCAGCGCATGAAAGCTCTCTTGCTGCTGCGTAAGACTGTCCTCTCTGGACATCTGTCCCACTATGATCTTCTGGCTGCTTGAAGTGCTCCAAAGTGCCTGTGCCCTTTGCCTGCTGGCAGCGTAGCACTGGACTTCACTCCAAGGACACTGCTGCCAGCGAGATGATGTGAACTTGGGCTTGTGCAAACAGCCAGAGGCACAGAGCTTGGCGTGTTCCCCCTCACATGTTGCCCACTGACCAGGCTGTCCCCAGGGCAGGGGAATGGTCATCTCAACCTGCTCAATGCCGCAGACAGCATCGTCACGGCCCAAGGAGGAGCTGTGGCTAATAATTGGATTGAAGCTAGTGTGGAACGGTCTCTTGAATAGTTTCCTGATGTTGAGTTGCTCCTGGCAGAGTTCAGAGGGAAAGAAAGTTCCAGGACTGGTGGGAGATCTGGAGCTTATTTCAAAAGGTCATTGTTGAGTCCTTTCGGTCAAAAAATGAAAGGTAGCTTTCCTGCCATCGGTCCTTGAGGGAGAAAGACCCAGTGTTTTAATGAAACGTAGAACTGGAGCAAACTCCTTTCAGTCCTAGTGGGTTGAAACAGAAAAAAGAAGACTATGTGGGTCCTCCAAATAAACAGTGCACATGTGCTGCCATACCAGAGGGAGCATGTGTCTCTGATTTACATGCAGTCTGGGAAGTGCCACATCCGCCTTATGTTTGAAATATTTCAGCTCTCCAAGGCCTGACTTTAACCCCTGCCCTCTCCTCCCTTCTTCCTCTTCCAGCAGAGCCTGCGGCATCACTGCTCTTGCTCTTTGTGTGAGTTCCCAAGAAGAGCTTGATGCTGGAGGAAGCACAAGGAAGCCGATGGAGCAGAGGGACTCCCGGTTTGTGCAGGTGTGTGTCACCTTGTTCAGGCATGTCCCAAAGAAGATCAAGACAAAGGAAACCACAGCAACCAGGCAAGACTTCCAAACCACTGCTGCTCCGCTCTGATCTACCCAGTTGGCCGACTTCTTAAGGACTGTGCATGCACGCAGGGAGATGTTGTTATTTGTTGGATAAACCCTCAGAGCAGTCATGTGTAGAGATGATTTAAGAATCATTTTTTCTTCTGTCAGCATGGAGACCAGCAAGTGTTACCTCTGGTTGGTGGGACAGTGAAGGATATGGGGCAGGAGGGGGAAGTAAAAGCAGATATTGCTCGCGATTGTTGTGTGCTTTTCCTCTGTGCAGGTCCAGAAAGATCTTCAGCCTGGAAAAGGATGTCAAGACAGGAAGGATACTGACTTGGCTTCGGCTGTCATACAAATAGCTTAAGTGACCTTTCTCTAGCAAAACACCAACTATCATAGTATGGATGTGTTTGAAAGGGTTGTCAGCTCTGGAAGACTGCAGCCATTTCACAAGCAGGAGATGCAAAGATAGATAAACATATAATTAGATAGATGGTGTGTGCTGTGGAGAGAGAAACAGAGACAGACAAATGCAGCCTTTGCAAAACCTTGTTTTAACTGCTGTCACTGATAATGTAGGTTTTGTAGGTTGGATACCTCTGTAAGGGGATTTCATGTGTCTTCACACCATTCCTGAGAGTGGCAGTATTTGCACAGTGTTAATATCTGTGGCCTGATCAGGTTCTTCTTTTCATGCATAGCTCCCATCTGGATGGGGAAACTGAGGCACATAGCAGCAAAGTAACTTCTGAATGTCCCATGGCGTGCAGAAAGCAAAGCCAGTCATTGCAGAACCCAGAGCCCAGTCCTCCATCCTCTCTCCTAACTGTTCCCCCTTGCTGTGTTGCCTGTTATGATCCCCATCACATCTCTAAGAAGATGTCACCTCCTTTAAAGGATGGTGAACACCCCCATCTTTGGGAGCCTGTGTGCACGCAGGAGTTATGCAAGAAGAGCTGAGAGTCATGAGGTGGGAGCTGGGCATCTTCCAGGAAAAGCCAGGCAGAAACCACAGAAGCTGTTCCCTCGCAGACTTGAGCCATTATCCCCCCACCCCAGAAATGACTGCTTTGCACATGCTGAGCCCTCCTGAGGTTGAGCTTTGCTCCCACACACCCTCCCACAGAACTGCTGCTTGCACACCCTCCGGGTTGCTCCCAGAAATGTGTCTTGGCACGAAGGCAACCATGGGATCATTGTTGCCTCATCGCTCTTCTCACCCCTGCAGCTTCCCTGGCTTAACAACTCCTCTCTGCATTGCCATCCTAAGCTTCTTGGTCAGTTTTAGCCCAAACCAAACATCATCCACTACGTAAAAATACTATGTCCTCTTTGGAATGAAGTAGAACTTTCCTGCCAGCTGCAACCACTCTGACTTCAAGGCAAAAAAATCCAATCCATGGCTCCAGGTTCTTCCCACCAAAGAACAGGCACTCTTGACTCCAAGTGGAAATTTTAGGATGCTATTCTCTCTCTTCTGGACTGAATTAATCCCCAGAACATCGCAAAACCAGCAGTAAAATGGTGTTGGAAGATATTTTGAGGTCGCTGTTGGGGGAGACTGTGTTCCATTGCAGCTGAAGTTTCAGTGGTGCAAATGGTAACCTGGGTAATTCATCCCTTCCTCATATCCAGGAGAGGTGAAACAAAGGGAGAAGAACCTCTCCAACTCATGGGACAGCATCACATTGGATTGATTTTTCTAGGTGCGACTGTATGTACAGGCTGGACCAGACAGCAGACTAACCCAATAAATAATTACCTTACTCTGAGATGGTCCATGGAAAGGTAGCAAAGATTGTCAGAAACTTACCATAAATGCCAAAACCCAAGGACTATTTCCTAGCTGCATCGCCCTGGCCCAGCCCTGCTCTCAATGAGAGATCGTCTTTGTTTACAGGCCAGCCAACAGCGGTTGTGTGTGCTCTATAAACATCAAATGGAAGAGAAGCTTTTAATGTAATTATAATCTAAGCATAAAATATGTCACTTCTGTAGGATTTTGTTGTCTGGTGCGTAATTACTTTATGGCACTATAAAAGTATATTACATTATGATGACTTGCTGTGCTTTGCTCAAATAATTTATAGCACAGTAATCGTGTGGAACAATATTCAAGACCATAGTTTCCAGTCTAGCATATAAATAAAAATAGTGGAAAAGAATGATCTTGGTTAAACGCTCATTTAATTATTTGGCAGTCTCGGCTAAGTTTTTTTTCAATCCCAGTTTAATTCCCACACCCTCACCAGATTATGTTCAAAATATCTGGAGGAAGATTTCATAAAGCTCAAAGAAAGTAGAGTTCTGTAGGGAGTTTTACATGCTGTGATGTCCACGTAATTTGGAAGAAGAGCAGCTTGTGCTGTAGGCTGCCTGGAATTGGAAAAAAATGTTGAAAATCTCTTAATTTCAACCCACCAAAACATTTACCAGCTTAAAAACACCAACATCCTCCCTTCTGATTTTGCGGTTCTTAGCGCTGATGCCCTGGAAACAAAACTTCAGTGACTTTCGAAACATGACATTGATTCAGAAAACCCAATCCTCTTTCACCTCAAAAACAGAGAAAGGAAATCTTTCTTCTTTGCCTCTCAGCATCACTTCCCCAGGCATGGGCTTTGACCACAAGTGGCAAAACGCTTCCCGCAGACCTGTCCGCTTCTCTTCCTCGAGACCTCTGCTCCCCGACGAGCCTTCTGGGCACACCAGGAGGCTGTTTCGGAGCATTTGTACAAGTGTGTGGAGGGACTCCCTGCATCCTTGGAGGGATGAGCCCCTGCACGTGAGCAGATCACCTGTGCTAAGACCATTTTATTTATTACTTGCCAGCCGTGTCCTGGACTGCATCCAAAGCAGTGGAACCAGCAGGGTGAGGGAGGGGATTGTGCCCCTCTTCTCTGCTTTTGTGAGACCCCACCTGGAGCCCTGTGTTCAGTTTTGGAGTCCTCAGCACAGGAAGGACGTGGATCTATTGGAATAAGTCCAGATGATCCAAAGGCTGGAGCACCTCCCATATGAGGACAGGCTGAGACCGTTGGGGTTGTTCAGCCTGGAGAAGAGAAGGGTCCAGAGAGACCTTAGAGCAGCTTCTGGTACTGAAAGGGGCTCCAGGAAAGCTGAGGGGGGGCTCTGGATCAGGGAGTGCAGGGATAGGATGAGAGGGGAATGGTTTTCAGCTGAAAGAGGGGAGGTTGAGAGGAGATCTTCAGAAGAAATTTTTTCCTGTGAGGGTGGGGAGGCCCTGGCCCTGTTTACCTAGAGAAGCTGTGGCTACCCCATCCCTGGAGGTTTTCAAGGCCAGGTTGGATATGATTTGTATTTTAGTGCTATATTTAGCAAGAAAACTATGGGCAGAGCGGGGAGGAAATACCAGGCAGGAAAACTCCAGGAAAAGCATCCTAGTTAGCAGAGGTTAAAACTGAATTTATAGATCATGAAGGATTGGGGAGACTGACTGGTATCATAGAACTCACTGGCAGAAAGTAATAATCTTTTTAATCTCCGTGTTTCCCTCTGAGTGTGTGCGTGTGCATGCCTGTGGGAAGCTGTTTTGGCTTCGGGGAGAAGGATAACTTGTGCCTCTGCCGCGGGAAGGTCACCCTCCACTTTAGCTGTCGGTTTGCCCGGTGCAGAGTTAGGATGGGCTCAGCCAAAGTCCTAGGACACCGCTGTGCCTGCAAAGGAGCAGTGGGGTTAGGAGGCAAGGATGAGGGTGCATGGGCCTCTGAGGTGCTTTGTCCTTGCTCTCTAGACCAACCCATATCTCTGCTTGATGCCAGACGATTATGGTGTGGATGCAAATGATGGTCACCAGGAACAACCATTGCTTTGGACATTTCAGGGTGCTGCTGCTGAGGGAGGGAATGGAGCAGTTTGGGGCTGAAACCTCAAGGCTGCCCAGGGAGGTGGTTGAGTCACCTTCCCTGGAGGTGTTTAAGGGACGGGTGGACTAGGTGCTGAGGGATGTGGTTTAGTGATTGATAGGAATGGTTGGACTCGATGATCCGGTGGGTCTCTTCCAACCTGGTCATTCTATGACTCGAGCTGGGCAGGTTCACAGTCAGCTTCCCAAAGCTGCTCCAGTGAGTGACCAGATGGAGCTGGGACCTTGGAAGATGAGCGTCCCCCGTGAGGGAGAAGGGCAAAGCCACATGGAGGTGCTCACCCAGAAGGATCTTCACCACAAGGTCCCTCCTCTTCCTCCCCCTTCCTCTTCTCCTGGGTTTTCTAGTGGGAGATGGGACAAGGATCTAAAAATAGTGGTGGGCTCTGTGTATGCATCTTCAGCAAAGAGACTCATAAATGCAGCCAGGACTGAAAATCAATTCTTTAAAGCTGAAATCAATAACAATAACTAATATTAATAGTGATTATCCTTTCTTTATTGCACTTTGCAGTTGGAAATGAATTGTTTTTAAGGATTAGCGGCAGCTGAACTCTGTAATGCAATGTAAGACTGAAGATTTACTATGAAAACACAGCTTATGAAGAAAGACCCATTACCGCTGATGGAATACACTTTGGAAATAGCCTCGGTGACGGCTGCCATTGAGCACACGGAGCCTCAAAACCTGAAGTCGGCAGCGGGTTTCGATTTCTGGCAGGAGACAGGGATTTTTGGTCTCTAACCCTGTCTGGTTTTCTTACAGTCTGACTTTTTAGTTCCCAGACATCCCAAATGCGTTTTCATTTTTGGTACCTTTTATCTGAAAAGGCTTCAGACATGCAAAACTCGAGGAGGAGGGGAGAAAGAAAGGGAAGTATATTAAGTCAGTCACATATATCTATATATATATATATAGATATATATCTGAGTCAGCCATACACATATGAGACAGCAGTGTCTAGAGCTATCTGCTGCTAGTGTCAGAGTTTCCAAAAAGCACAACATATTAGGTGAGCACTTTAGGAAAGTCTGGTCTCAAGCATCCCCACGGGAGTCCCCCCGAGCTGAAGCACTTCTGCAAACCGCCTGCTCTGACAATCTGGTTTCAAGCCTGTGTGAAAGTCCTTTCTTAGAGGAGAGGCAGCACACCTGGAGGCACGGAGCCTAATTCTCACATCTCTGCTCTTCTGCTTGTGGGCCGGGAGCTTCTTGCTTCTGTCTCCCATATCCAGATAGTAGTAGTAATGGCAGATATTTCCAGTGGCAGACATCTCTGATGTTGAGAATAGATTTTGATTTATTTGAATTTCTTTGGTATTATTTGTGCTTTCTGGGGTGGTTCTCCTGCAGGAGGTAGACAGAGACCACAGCTGGTGAGATGGGACACAAGGAACCACCCAGCAGAGCTGAGGGTATCATGAGCCAGGATTATAGAATCATAGAATCATTTGGTTGGAAAAGACCTTTGAGATCATAGAATTATAGAATCACCAGGTTGGAAAAGACCCACTGGATCATCAAGTCCAACCATTCCTATCAAACACTAAACCATGCCCCTCAAATCATTGAATCCAACTGATGGAACAACCCATCAAGTCCTGATGATGGGTATCTCCACTGCTAAAAGTCTGTTTGCCATCCCAGAGGGTTGTTACTTGTGAGAAAGTGGTAACTATCCCTTCCCATGCTGCTCCTTGTATAGGAGCTCTTAGCATTTTCCCATTGTATCTGAAGGCCAGGAGACCTTCTTGTGTGTGAAGACCAGAAGAGCAGCCATCTGGTAGGCATGGGGCTGGTCGTGGCACTCAGACTGCACTTGACCTCAGTTTTTCTTAGAAGGTCTTGTTTGTTGTGAGGGTCTGATGCCAAAGGCACAGTGGCTATGAGACAACTGGAGCTGGGTGAAGAGATGGGGCTTTTAGCGCGGTTTATTGAAGTTCAGACAAAGTGTAGCACCCTGCCTCTATGGGATTTCCTGGCAAGGTAACCATCAGCAGCTTACCCATCATCCCAGCCTGGAGAAAGTCTTGACGATGAAGGACTCCATCCATCTCCTTGATGTATGTCTGCGTTTTCCACAAGTGATATTTCTGCTTATGAAAGGTAGACCTTAAACATTTCCCAGAACTACCTTGTTCCAGGTATGGCATTTTCTCAACCACAAAATTCATGGGGGGCAGTTGAGGCTGACACAGAAATCCAGAAAAATACAGCAGGTAAAATCCTGCCTCCGTTGGAGTTGATAGCAAATCTCCTGTTGAGATCAAGTGAGACAGGGTTCTACCCCTCTGCTTAGCACCTCTTCCTGGAGCATGTGGGATCCTGAGGCCGTTCTAGTGCAGAGCTCCTGGACCTTTGATTCTGGGGCTTTACTCACTTTTCTTTTTAACACTATGAAGTCTTTTACTGTTAGCTAAATTGTAAAGACAAGAAGAATGAAAGCCTTCTGCAAACAGCAACAGAGCAGTGGCAGCTGGCATGAGCAGTCTGGTTGTATCATATTATTGATCACTGTTAAAGGGGGTTGACATTGTTCACCCTGGAAGATTCTTTTATATTTATTGAAAAATGGCCTTTTCTCCAGAAATAAAATTGGGCACTTGTCTCCATTTTATCTATGCCATTTAAATTCATGGTTACCTTCCAATTTTATAGAAGCTTTCAACACATTTGTGTTAACGATTTTGAAAATCTGCGTTTGATTCAGAAAATGCTCTTTCCAGTGAACACTGCATTCTGGCAACTAGGGCAATGGCCATCTTCAATATGAGGATAACTGGATAGCTCAATATTTTCCCCAAAGTTGTTTATTTTTTCCTCTCATTCGTGCCTTAACTAGCCTTTCCACCGAGACCTTTCAGCCACCTAAGAAACAGAAGCACTGGGAGCTTTCCCAGCTGGGTTGAGCAGTGATTGAGCTTCCTTATGTTGGTGCCAGGCTGGAAAGATTGATTAGTGTTTCACTGAGCCTGGCATGTGGTGTGCAGATGTCTCCAGACTGGCTCAGCTTTGAACTTGCTTGAACAATTCAATTTTTTCAGTTGTGCATCATTGCTAATTTCCTCCGACTCATCTTCTGTGGGTGGGGGTCTGGAAAGCAGCTTCTTTTTCTCAGCTCAGAGCAAACAGCCCTCCCTGGACTTCAGGAAAGGAATCATAGAATTATCGAATGGTTTGAGTCTGAAGAGACCTTAAAGATCACCCAGTTCCAACCCCTGCCATGGGCAGGGACACCTCCCACTGGATCAGGGGCTCTAAGCCCCATCTGACTGGATCTTGAACATCTCCAGGGATGGGGCAGCCACAGCTTCTCTGGGCAACCTGGGCCTCTCCACCCTCACAGGAAAACATTTCTTCCTAAGATCTCATCTCAATCTCCCCTCTTTCAGCTGAAAACCATTCCTCCTCAACCTATCCCTGCACTCCCTGATCAAGAGCCGTTCCCCAGTTTTCCTGGGGCTCTTTTCAGTCTTGGAAGCTGCTCTACGGTCTCTCTGGACCCTTCTCTTCTCCAGGCTGAACAACCCCAACGGTCTCAGCCTGTCTTCATATGGGACGTTTGTGGCTGTATATATTGACAATGTTGGAAAAGACTTAAAAAGACCACAGCCTGCGCCTTGAGTTGGCAGCAGGAGCAAGGCTGGAGATGCATCACTCTTGACGGAACTGAGAATGCAGCTGGGAAGGAAGGCTTGTTCCCACTTGCATATCTCTGCGTGCCAGGGGGATGCACCACGAGGCGTAGGTTCACGGGACTGTCCCCATCCGGCGTGGCATCTTCTGCGTAGCATCTTGGTAAGGTGCTCCTGGCCACATCAGACTTTCCCAATGAGTGTGTTTCGTAGCAGCAATGAGTCACGGTGAGGGGCAGGAAGACACGATGAACTCCCTTCTAGCACTCAGAGGACCGGGCTCCTTCCAGATTTCGACTCCCAGCCACCTGCGCTATTTCATTCCCAGGTGGCAGAGTGGGAAACACAGGAACAGACAAGCAGCACTTTTTAGCCTGGGATTTTTAAACGCCAGCATCCTGGGGGTTGTGTGTCCTCCTGACGAGACGGAGGCTTGGGATAAACAGCCGGCGCTGGAGCCCGTGGCTACACACGCACTCAAACTCAGGTTTTAGAAAGGAAGTGGTTAGTGACTTTCTTTTTACAGGTCTGAGCCTTCTACCTGTGCTTCCAGCTACTTGCTTCCTATCTCTGTGTTTGCCCTGCTGTCAGGCTGCCCGGCGCTAACGACAGAGAAGGAGCGAGAAGAAGGAAACAAGATGTGGGGGATGGAGAGAGACATGGGAGAAATGAGATAACATAGGGATTGATCTGTGCAAAGGTTAAGAAGCTGAACTTATTTAACTCCTGTTAGTTTATTTATTGTCCCTGAGTTATATTTGTGACTGCGACTGAGCAGATTAGCGCAGGATTGCTGGGTAGATTTAGAAAGCTTTTGTGTTTTTCTAGCTCAATATGCATGGGTGCATGTGTCCATGTGCGCGCATGGGTGCCTTATTCTCACTTTTCACCAAGCAATCCCTTTCCCACTCCCCTTAGGGATGAATGTGAACACTCATCTATGCGATTACAGACAGAGAAGGGAAAAAATTTTCCTTGCTCATCAGATCGGAAGCTAAATTTATGCAGGGTACAACACATGTTCTTTATTATACCATGAAAGCAGTGGGTAATAATTCCTCTGTCCCCAGAAACAGGGACACTCACTGCAGTAAAAATATATATATACATATATAAAAAAACCCTCCCACTGGTGGTAAACATATGCGTCATGCAAGATTGATAGAAGCTGGAGCTGGTAAGTACTGGATGTGGATGAGTAATGTTTGTTATGGCCCTGCTGGCTACCAGGCGCTCTCGGTAGCAGGAGCTGTAGAGAGAAAGAGCAGCCCAGTGTGAAGGACCGTCTGGTGGGCAAAGGGCCCAGGAGAGATCCAAAGTCCTTTCCAAGCGTGGCTGCAGGCTGCTGGGTTGGCCTCACCGGGGCTTCCAAACTTCCTCCAAACCCTATTTTTTGTGGGGAAGCCAGGGTGCGTTTGGAGCTTGTTGCAGAGGTTGATTTCAGCGTGTTTCTCGCAGATCCCTTTGCTGCAGCGAGAGCAAAGCCCAGGCTGGGGCTGGCTGGGGAAATCGGGGAGAGCGGGCTGGATGTCACAGATCAGGAGTGAGGTGCATTAGTCAGATGGCTTGGCTAATATCACCTATTACATCAGTTTCTTTTCTGTCTCTGTAAAAGAGCCACAAAAAACAATGAGTAATTTCTCTGCGGAATATTCATCTTTAAAAAGCCAGTCCCAGCACTTCAGCGCTTCCAGCACATTATTTTTCTCCCCTTGACTTGGGGAGTGTGTTTGGCATGTAAATGCAACTGGGAGAAGCTCAAACTGGGGAAGAGAAGAGCACAGGAGAGGGTTCCCCAGAGGTGCTGGGCTGGCTGTAGCCCAGGAGCTGTAGCCCAGGGTTAATGTGGGGTGGGCAGCATGAACCAGGACAGGCACTGCCAGCAGCTGCTGTTTCCTATGGATACAAACCCTTTTATATTGAATGAGCAACTGCAGTTTTCTAGTTACCTCCTTTGTTTCTTTCGAAAGGAGGGTTAAGCATCCCTTCTGCATTGTGCTTGACCCTCCTCTCTACCTTTCCTCATTACCCTGTGCTCGTGATTCATCCCCTCACCATGGATAGGGGTTATCAAACCTTTCCAATAGAGAAAATACAGACAGCGAAGGGAGAACCAGATCCACTGGTCACATCCTGGGTAGTGGATGAGATCTCTATTTAATCTGAGGCTCACATTCCAGGTATCTATTTATGTCACTCAGGGAAATCAGGTTACACCTGCCTCGGGTTTGGGAGGTACTAGAATCTAGGAGGTACTGGGCACCCTCTGCTCCCATCTCAGGTACCAGCAGTGCTTGGGAAGGGATGGTGATGCTGACCGTGAGTATAGGACTTGCCTGTGCCCGGCATTGCTGTCTGGTGAGAAGAGCCTGGAATGGGTTTGGTTTTGGAGCTCCTCATAGGAGCTCAGAGGTTTTTAGTCCAGGATTTAGGGCTGAGCTGTGCCAGGAGAAAGGAGAAGAGCTGATGCCCAGAACACTTGGATACCAGCATTAAAATGATGCCACACTGGGGACAGCATGTTGCTTGGCAGGGACCTCTTGTCCTGTTCATGTGGCAGCTGCAATGGGTTTTCACCATCGTACAGGGGAGCAGATGTTGGTCCAGCAACATCCCCAAAACTGTGAGTGTTTACAGTGAGAATGGAAATATCCCTCTGAGCAGCTCCAGCCAGCATAAAGGCAGCAGTGTGAAGGGATGCAGTGCAGCTGAATTTCAACTTGAAAGAAAGTCCAAACCACAGTGTCAGAGCCAGGTATGAAACTCACTGGAAAAATCTCTTTGCCTCCTGCTAACATGGTGCCACCAGCTTTACTGCAAACACGGAGGGAGAGTGACTTTTTATAGGTGTAAAAAAAGTCACCAGGCATTTATTTTCTTTATGGAGGAGACAGATAATTGACAGGTGGCTGTCTAAAAGAGATGAAGCCCTCCAGCTAAACACTGCAGCTCCAGCAAGGGTACAAATGACAGAGAAATGGCTCCAGAGGTGATAGACTTGTTACTTTTAACACTGTGAGATATATAAGAGAGCAGGGTTGAATCGCAGTTCAGAACAATCATACCTAACCACTGAACTAAATAAAACCGATGATTTCATACTGGTGTCTACAGCAGCCTTCGACTGAACTTGAATTAATGTGTGTGTTGTTGCCTCCCAAAGGGTCTTGCAAGCCTGAGGACTTCAGGTTCCTTTTTTAGGGCTTGAATGCACCCCATTCTGGGACCAGGAGCAGGTGGGAGGGTCAGCATTGTGCTGGCCAGTGGTGCTAAGCAAGGCTGAGGTTTGCTCTCCAGCAAAGCAAATCAGGGAGGCAAGCAGAGAGTGGGACAGATTTACTGGGACCAGTGCGCTGAGCTGGCTGGTTCTCACATCTACAAGTTGCAAATACCAGTCTTTCCTTGCTTGTCTTTTAGGTTTCCTTTTTTTATCCCTCTTTTTGAATGAACCTGCCTGGGACTTTGAAGCTGACAAATCTCTTCCAGGCTTGGACCTCGTGCCCCAGGATAGATCTGTGCCTTTTTCTAGGATATTCCATATTATCTGCTCCTGACTACTATAAATAAAACCAGAAGTTTAAATATTAACCCCCACTCATCACACCACCACCACATTTTGCTACCCAAGCACTGCCTCTTCGTATGAAAGATTTCCTTCTGTTTCTTAATCAACCTCAAACTCCTTTTTTTCACTGTTTACTCTAGTTTCCCTCCACCCCTACAGGGCAGAGCAACATTTGCGATGCAAAATTACAGAGGCTATTACTCCGCAGTGCTGCACACCGCGGTGATTCAGTGTCAGGCTGGGATTGAGGGAACAACTAGAGCCTGTTAGCTGGATCCCTCTGTTTTCCCACCTCCACATGGCTTCGCAGCAAATCAAAGTGCAACAAATGGCTTTGCATCATTTCTTCGAGGAGTTCTGGGCCTTGTACATTATCTCGAGGGCAGGGTATATGCTATAATAAAAGACGGCTTTATTACCAGCTGCAACAAAGCCAAGGATTCAGACATGTATCGCCTTGTGGGTTCATTGTAAACTCCCTTTTATAGCCCTTCCAGTTTATTGCTAATAGAGATTTACAGTGGGAAGAAGGGGCCGTGTGCTGTAATTAATACTGTTATTAGCCTGGGTGGGTTCGATGCAACGAGCAGCACTGCTGCCAACCTTGCTATTTGCCCTTCGTTACCCAGCCCTGGAAACGAGATGGGGATGGGCTGTTTTTGGCATGGCAGGGTTGGTGTTGCTGGCGCCTTGCTGGGAGGTGGCTGGGAGTCGTGGGACTAAAGTCCTTCCCCATTCAGAGGGACCCACCGTGGGCTTGGGCACCTCTGAGCAGGACATTATGAGACACCGTGGCAGCTTTCCCTGTGAGGGTGAGGAAGGTAATTTCTCCTCCAAATGGTTGTTACCCCCAAAAGCAAATAATCTCTTCTTCAAATGTGAGGGAATTGGGTGGAGATAGATTATTTTCAGTGGTTTCAGGTATTCCTGGACACAGGAATAACTTAAAACCCGGACACACAAATTCACCAACCATCCCTGTGGTCCCCTTTTAATGGAGCTTATTTTAGTGCCTTCAGCCAAACATGACAGATAAAGGCAAAGCACTAGATATGGCAGTGAGGACTGTGCTGAAAATATCCCATCCTGCCTGCTGGATGCTTTCTGCTGAGCTGAGGCCATTAATTAAAAGTGATTGTTGTTCCTTGTCCATCTCCAGACTCGGGAAGACTTCTGAGACAGACTCCAGCCCTGTCACCATTAGAAGCAGCTCTGTTATTACAACCTGGTTTCCATCACCCAGTATCCTGCTGGAACAAAACCTCAAATGAGGAGAGATTCACATGGTTGCAGATTTTTGCTGTGAATGTTTTGTACTGCTCTGCTTGGCAATTATAAAGTGAAGAACAGGGCGAGAACAGTCCTGCTAACTATTTGCAGTCAGCTCCTTAGAGCCAAGCTGTCTTTGCAAAGCCCAAATTATATCGTATCAGTCTCCAGAAGCCGCCACAGAAGTTAAACATTAAGTGGCTGAAGTTGCTAGAAACTTGCGTGGCTTCTGACTGATCACAGGTCAAGGATAAAGTCATTGAGAAAATCCTTCATGTCATGAAAATGGCCAAGCCCAGAGAGTGACAAACCTGTGCCGTAAACCTGAGCCCACACGACTGTTCCTCTGGCCACCCCGGCTTTGCAGAAATAGGGAAAATGTTGCTACTGATGTTCATAAATGCAGGAGGGATTTTGGGTCGGGGAGGGGGTTGACTGCAGGATCAGGTGGAAGATAGAATCATAGAGTTGTTTAGGTTGGCAAAGACCTTTAAGGTCATCAGTTCCAACCCTTAACCCAACACTAACGAGTCCACCAATACACTGTGTCCCTAAACACCACCTCTACAAGTATTTTAAATATCCCCAGGGATGGTGAACAGCTCATAGCATCCACCTCATGATGCTGAAGAGCCACCCATTGGTTTTAAAGACCTTATCCAATCATCTAGGCAGTGTCAGTCCCAAGCACAAGCATATTTTGTGATTATCTGCCCAAATTTCACTCCAGGACTTTCCTACAGAAAGAAGAAAGACAAAGGTTGAGCACCACAAAGGTTTTTGGGGAAATCACTGAGGATTCAGTGCTGACTTGCCCTTGAGGGTCTGAGCAAGGGCAGGGAGCTGCTGGGGGTTCATCGGTCGCAGAAAGGTTTGTGATGCAGTGTGGGGCTTGTTGTGCTTTTAGAGAAGGAGCTAAAAGATACCAGGCTCCTTCTTACCATTTTTATTAATATTCAAGCTAATTAACTTCACCGAGGGCAGGAGGAAATTGAATCTCAAGAGGATCCTAAGCTCTGCTTTAGATTTTAAGCTCTTTAGAGCTTCTGATTCGAAGCTTGTGCTGTTATTATTTTTATATCTCCTTTTTCCCCCTGCAAACACCTGGACCACTTTAGAGGTGATATAACAGTAATAAATGATTCTTATTAATTGGCTGTCAGCTGACAGGCAGCAGCAGGCTCGCAGCTGAACAGAGCATGTTTATGGGGGAATCGGAGTCAGATTTGGAGGTGCCAGGAGGGTGATCCCAGCCAGCACCTCTGCACAGGGGCTCACAGCAATGGAAATGCTGCCTTTGGGCACTGAGAATGGGGACAGCCCAAAGCGACAGAGGTAGGGGAGCTTTTGAAAGACCAAATAAAAAAATAACTAGAGAAAAATAAGCTTTTACAAGCCAGATCTTAACGACGTGCCCTCCCATTTTGCCCATTTATTAAGTAATAATGAAACACTTTTGTCAAAGCTTAGGCACCAAATTTCTGACACCAGATGAGCTCTAAAACTAATCAGGGGCTGGAAAAATGGGAATATAATTAAGGCTCCTGACAGCTCTGTGTCATTAACCTCATAGCTCTCAGGTGCCACACTGAACCACAGTGGCGGAAGATACTGTATTATGGGTAGTTGGTTTCAGCTGTAGAAATGAATTTGGCTTTTAATGGCTCTGTAATACCTCTAGAGCTTCTTCAGCTGGAGCTGAGGCAGCAGCAGAGGGGAAGAGAGTGATGGGCTATCATGGATGCAGCTTGTCTCTATCCCTTGCTCCTCAAAGGTTAACAACTGAGGTTCTTCTCATCCAGTGAAAATGAGGTTTTTCTGGGTAAGTGTTCAGGCTAGGGCAGTTCTGTCCTGTCCCTTCCTTTCTTGTAATTAATTATTATCATTATTAGGAGTGTGGGTGTCTGCTTTGCCTTAGCACCCAGGACTCCTGCTTGCACTCTGCTGTGTCTGTAATTCTCTGATGTAACCC
This sequence comes from Clamator glandarius, assembly GCA_033459285.1. Lineage (NCBI taxonomy): Eukaryota > Metazoa > Chordata > Aves > Cuculiformes > Cuculidae > Clamator > Clamator glandarius. Next base: position 3,660,451 of record JAUNZM010000104.1, read on the forward strand.
TGTAAGCTGTAGGGTTGAGATTTAAACCACCTACCTGCTCTGTGACTCAGTTTCCTATCGTAGAGGAGGTGATTGCACTGCAGCCCTTGGGAGGGTGTTCAGAGATTTGTAAGGCATCTGTGCCCATTCCTATTCCTGTGATTACACCAGAGGTGGTTATGATGGGCTCTGCTGACCCAGGAAACTTTCTTGAATCCCATATTAGCTGGAGCACGGCCATGCAATGGGCACCACTGGTGGTGGAGCAAAGCTTATCTTAATATTTTCTTTTTTAAAAATCATTACTATCTACATTTTTTTGAGTTTTTTCCTCCTCAGGATTTTACTGCTTAGAAGGTGAGAGAATGAGAAGTGGCCTTTCCCACGCTTTACCAGAACAAGCACATCTACCTTCTTAAAGATGCTAGTGAGAAGAATTGGTGGGACCTCCACAGCAAGTATAGCAGCTAGGGCTGCTGCCAAACTTATGACAGCAGTAACTTTCAAATGGAGGCTCTTATCTGCAGAATCTCGGAGCACGTTTCACTCGTTTTGTACAGCGTGTCTCGTAGACAGGTACATTGGGACATGGGAAGGGTAGAAGTATTTGCCTGGGAAAACCGGCAGCTGCGTCACTGCCAGGAATAGCACCCTGGTGTCCTGTGACCCAGGCTCTCCTGCAAAAAATGAGATAACATTTCCAGTGACAGGCACTGAGCAGCCTTGGGAAAGCACCACGAAGATCACTGCGAGTGCTGCCTCTTAGGGTGATCCGTGTGCTCAAGTTGCTGCAAGCATGATGTGCTGTTGGCTGAGCAAGGACTCTGGGATCTTTCTTGGTGTGAAGAATTCCTATTAAGAACTAATAAGCACAATAACAATGAACCTGATTGAGGTCAGATGTTATTTGTCATCCATCCTCTGCTATCGCCATGGAGGCATTTGTTGCCCTGGACTTTCTTAACAAGTGTCTCACACTTTTCTCTTCAGAGTTCTCAGCTTTTCGACTCAAGTCTTGGACAACAGCAAAACCAGGCAATTATGTTTTCACCCTGCCTGCTCTGAAAGCCCCAGAGTGTGCCTGGTGCGACCACAGCCACAGGAATGCAGGAGTTCATGATAAATTAAAAACAAAAGCACCATTATCCATATGGGACCTTGTGAGTGGTTTGCATTCCCGAGCAATTCCAAGCACTCCCTGTATGGTTCTTACTTGGTTTTAACTCAATTTCTTTGAGATGCAAATCAGAGGGATTATATTCAGAGGCTGCATCAGAAAGTCTTTAATCTGAATGGGCTATAAGATTTATTTAGAAGAGCCAAATGTCTTGTCTGGGACAGAAGCAACTGAGCTGAACTGAAACAGATGGACGTAAAGGAAATTAAGCAACTCTAATGGTTTTATCCAGAGTTTCAAAGTATTTGGTCTTCTGAAAGCTCTAGCTCCTGGAAGCACGTGATGGGATGGAAAGCTCAGGTTTCAGTTAAAAACAGGCTTTGCAGTTCACTGAGAAAAACAAGAATTATGTGGGGTTTTACTGTTTTTTTGGTTTTTTTTCCTCCTGTGTACAGAGGGTAGGGCTACTTTCCAAATTCTGACTCCTTAGCTAGGCTCGCATCATCAGAGGGAGATATATTGCATGGGGGTTTGGATTCCTTGCTTTTGCAACAGTGTCATTGTTGCACTAGTCTGGATTTGGGATTTTGGGGAACCTGATGCTAGCAAGAGGGATCACGGATAGATTGTTTATTAATGTCCCTTGGGTCTGTTGTGGATTTCTTCACTGAAAGGTGCCGTCTCTAATGAGACTTACCTTGGGTCTCCTGTAAGGCTGGGGTTTAACTGAGACATCAGCGATGCAGAGCCAAGGTCACCTTTAGCTGTGCTGGATGCAGCAAACCCTGAGTACGGTTCTGCGATGCTGATAAACCAGTGGGCTGGAAACTTGGATAGATCGGGCAGCCCCCTGGGACCCCATGTGTCTCCACCTCTTTGGAGGTCGGAAGATTTACAGGCAGCAGAAGAGCTTTCCCTGGGATATTTGAATGTGTTTGGGTCTGGATAGAGTGCACAGCAAAACAAGAGTAAGGACAAAATCCTTACCATCTTACCAGGGCATTTCTGAATCATGGAGTTGGATACAGCTCAGGAGAAAAGTTTAGGTTTGAGTTAGTTCTACTACCTTGAGCTTTAAGTAATGGCAAAGTGTGTTTCTCGTGAGTGAAAGCTGAATGCACTTAAAGCTTTTAGAGACTCTCAAAACACTGCCCAGTGGTCAAGGAGACCCCAGAGGTAGATGATGGATGAATCCTCAGGGCTTCAGAGGCAAACAAACACTGGTGGAGCAGAGAGGAGAGCCCAACGCGTGTAGCTCCAGGCTGCTGCCTTCCTCCTGCGGCTGAGTAGGGCTCAGGGTGCCCAGAGGCAGTGGGTGCTTGCTATCATCCCTGCAAAGCTAGGAGGTGCTTTTGCAGCTGAAATTCCTGATGATAGCTTGGAAAAGCATTTCTGCTTGCATCTAAACAGAGCCCTTCTGAAGCCATCCCCTGCTTGGCTCCTCAAATTAAGTATCTAGAGCAGAGAAGCCTCATGTGTTTGTGGACTTGCCATCCTTCACCCCAGTGCATTTAAAGGGGATTAAATAAAAGGTGAGGGAAGCGGGGAGAAGGGGAGGGGAGTAAGGGAGTGAGCGTGAGAAGGAGCTCATCCATTACTACGCTGTGCACAAGGCACGAGGTCTCTTGGCCTTCTGGTTTGAGTGCTTATTCCCCATAAAATACATCTGAGAGAAATCAATACGAGAAGCATGCAAGAACTTAAATCAAAGCACAAGGAAGCAGCACTTTGCGAATGGAGCAACCTTGCAGAGAGCTGTCAAAAGCAGAGCCCCAGCCCTATGAATGCAAAACCTGCCAGAAAAAAGGCCCTGCAAGACTAGCATGCAGATGTTAGGCTGGCGTGCACTTCCTTGGCATGGGGTTTGCCCTAGGAAATGCTCCGATCTCCACAGCGGGAAGTGCATGGACAGGGTAAGTTGGTTGTGGGCTGGGTAAATGGTACAAGGGCAAGGTGCTGGGTTGCTCCTGGGACAGCAGGAGAGCTGATGTTCTCTGTGCTGCCTGTTTAGGCTTCTCAAGTACATTGGAGATGCTAAGGCAAGGGTGGCTTCCAGCTCTGAGATACAGGATGTGCTCCTTCCAGCCACGAGCCAGCAGTGGCCCAGGTGGCCAAGAAGGCCAATGGCATCTTGGCTTGTTAGAAACAGCGTGGCCAGCAGGCCCAGGGAGGTTCTTCTCCTTCTGTACTTGGCACTGGTGAGACTGCACCTTGAATCCTGTGTTCTGGGCCCCTCACCATAAGAGGGATGTTGTGGCTCTGGAGCGAGTCCAGAGAAGAGCAACAAAGCTGATGAAGGGGCTGGAGAACAAGAGGAGCGGCTGAGAGAGCTGGGGGTGTTTATCCTGGAGAAGAGGAGGCTGAGGGGAGACCTCATTGCTCTCTCCAACTACCTGAAAGGAGGTTGTGGAGAGGAGGGAGCTGGGCTCTTCTCCCAAGTGACAGGGGACAGGAGGAGAGGGAATGGCCTCAAGCTCCACCAGGGGAGGTTCTAGCTGAACATTAGGAAAAAATATTTCACGGAAAAGGTCATTGGGCACTGGAACAGACTGCCCAGGGTGGTGGTTGAGTCCCCTTCCCTGGAGGTGTTTAAGGGACAGGTGGACGAGGTGCTAAGGGACATGGGTTAGTGTTGATAGGAATGGTTGGACTTGATGATCTGGTAGGTCTCTTCCAACATGATGATTCTGTGATGTGGAGGGACCATTGTCCCTTTGCAGAAGACAGGGTAGCTCTCCTTACCGGGAGGAAACCATGCAGGGGTCTACCTCCACCAGGTCCATGCCCTACTAAGTCTCTTGACTTGCACACCACAGCAGCTGGGTCCCCTCCTGCATTGGGAAGGACCATCTTCGCAAACAGGTTCTGGCAACCTGACCTTGGCAGCAGGTTTCAGCGCGGTGCCACAGACATCATAAATCTGCAAAGGTTTCCTCCCATGAAGCTCCACCTCTGCAGACCGCAGGGCACGTGTTCCCATGCTGGGAAATCTGACCCCTCTGTAGCCTGAGAGACAGGAGAAGCCTGGGTTTGGTATTTTGAATAAGTGGCTTTTTATCTGAAATCCCTTTGGGAGCATGAGCTCAGTAACCAATGAAATTATATCTGTTGTTTCAAGCAGTGAAGAAAACTTGGCCTGATGTTTATTGAGATTTATGGCTTCCCTTGAGCTTAATTGTCTTTGGGAGCCCTGGATCTTTTTAACGGTTCAGCTAAGTGGTACTAAGAAGGATGGTAATGGTTTGAGCAGTTTGCCCCCTTAGCATATCTCCTTCTCTCACACAATTTGCTGATATTTGGGAAGTAGAGCTGATGCACTCCCCTCCTGAGGTCACAGTTATTCATTGGTGTGAAACTTTGAGAGGCAAAAACAGGTGTGAAAAGCTCCCAGTGAGTGTTTCCTTGGTGAGATGCTGACTCCCATCCATCAGGGCTGTGCTGTGGGGAAAGAGGAGGTGGAGGACGTGTCCCTGCTACTGCTGAGGAGAGCCACCCCATCTTCTACAAAGGCTCTGTGGTCTCCCTGCTTTGTGACACCTTCCTGCATGCCCTGCGTTGTCTTTCTGGTTGCCATCACTCCAGTGACCCGGCGTAGACTCCTTTGGTCCTCAGCCTTGGTGGTTTTCCCTCTCCATTTGTTGTAGGCTCTTGGTTGCATCCAGCTTCAGCTGTTTGTGCCTGAGCAAAGCCCGTCATAGCTTCCTGAGCATCCTGGAGCTCATCTGGGGGTGGTTGGTAGGGTGGGTGTTGGGGTTGACCTGTAGAGATGTGAGAGGAGGGCCCTGGGAGGAAAGTTCCCTTCCTCTCTCCTCCACTCGCTGGTCTGAACTGGGAAGGAACTATATGGGCTGCAGGGAAGGAGCCTCTCGCTCCATGGAGGTGCAGGTTGGTGCTGCCTAGCTACGCACTGGAGGACTCTGATGAAGAGCTTGTCTTTGGGGGGAAAACATTGCCCTTCCTACAATCATTCCTTGCCTCTGGAGCCTTTTCATCTCTTATCGGTGGTGACCCTTGTTGGTTTGTTATCTCTCCCCAGCCACCCAACAGAGCTGTAGAGCTGTCATCGTGGGGGATGACCTTAACCTATTTACTCACCTCCCCAAGATGCCGTGTCCGCTCGAGCGGGTGCTCTCAGCAGGGCTGTGGCAGCAGCGCCCGCCTGTCCTCCAGCAGGAGCAGGGGGTTCTGCTGCCGAGGTAATTACAACAGCCTGTTATGGTTCAGCAGGCACCTTCATTAATAAACCTCAGGTTTCAGAGGTGCCTAACTCGGCCGTTCGAAACCACATCTGGCTGTAACTCTGCAGCTTGTCTAAGCTTTCAGCTCATCTCCGACCGCCTAAGCGGTTTACGGGAAGAGCAGTAAACAAAGTCTGTTTTGTTGGGGTTTTGCGTGCTTTAAGGCAAAGAAAGCAAACACACACTCACTGGGCTAATCTCCTCAATGCAGAGCTGGAGGCTGACAGCTCCTTCCGAGGTCATGCCAATGGGATTTTTATCTCTGATACAGCTCAAACAATGAGCATGGAGATGTCCTCCTGTGCACGTGCAGTCCTGGCTCGTGGCACTTGTCAGGGTGTCATTACTCTTTTGTGACACCTCCAAATTAAATGAAGTTTAGAGGGTCACGCCAGGTGCATGGATGTCTTGGATACTGTTCTTCCTGCTGAGAAATTTTGGAGCCCTGGGGCAGTTCCAGGCTTAATAGGAAAAGCCTCTAAAGAAATTATACTCTGACATCTTCCATGGCTGTAGGCAGCCAGGAGCCTCATTAGGGTGTTGGTGGCAGCTTGGCCATGGCAGGTGCAGGATTTAGGCAGGAGATACAAGAGCCCCTTTTCCCTTTGCTGCCCATGAACTGGTCTGCCTGTGTATTTCTAAAACTCGACTCAGGAGCAGGGTCCACCTCAGGTTCTGCTCATCAGAACTGCTGCTAGGTGGTGGCTCCTTCCTTGCAGCTGGGTGAGTGAATTAACTTACAGCCCATGTCACTTCTGAGGGTTCAAACATCATCTCTCGTGCAAACTCAGCTTGCAGGAGGATGAGATAGTGTCTCAGAGGAAAGGATGGAGTTAAATTTCACAGAGGTGTAAGGAGAGGAGATGGGGTAAGGAGATGAGTAGGGGGATCAAAGGGAGTGGGTAGACTAACCTCAACTATAATCAGCCCCACCCATCAATAAACCATCCCATCTAATAACCCGCATCCCACCAGAGCTGAAGGGCAAGTGAACGCAAGCCCAGGTCTGCGGGGGAGCTCTGGGGCAGCAGCCCAAAGGGAGGGTCAGGCTGTGTGACTGCACAGAGGTTTGAGGGGGGCTGAGATGCTGGTATGTGATGTTCAGCCAGCTCCTGGGTGAGCAAACTCTGCTCTGTAGCTTCAGACCACAGAGGGCCCTGGGATGCGAGGGTTTTTGGTGGTGTGGGGAGTCCAGCCAGCTCCAGCCCTGCCAGGGGAGATGGTGGGAGAAGACTCCCAGCCCTTGGAACAGCAGTGCTGGCTGCCCCTTCTCCCACAGCCACCGTGGCTTCCCTGGAGTCAGCCAGAAAGGTTGGCTTGGAGCTGCTACCCAGCCATCTCGGGGGATGGCTTTGTGCCTAGCCACCCTGCCGAGAGTGAGCGGGGTCTGTGGATGAGGGAGAAACCCCTAGTCACCATCCCCAACTGCTGCATCTTCAGCACAGAGCTAACAGGGGCCACTTTTGCATTTTCCAGGTGCTGGGGGTGCTTTCCTACCCTGGGGAACTGAAGAGGAGGTGGCAGCTTTGACTGTGGATTGCTGCCCAACTCAGTGGCAGATTGCTAATGATGTTTGTGAAAAACTTGACTGAAGACCACACACAGGAGGCTCAGGTGAGTGATGTATCTCAGACCTTGAGGGTATGAGGCAAAAATGCTTTTGAGCCTGACTCACCCACTCTGTGCTAACACTGACTCATAATGACTGATTTTGATTCAGACAAAAGATTTATGTGTGCTCAAAAGTATGGAAAATGCGAATATAACCTGGTAGTGAAAAGAGGAGGTGGTGCTGATGGGTTGTCCAGGGCCCCGTGTGAGGCTCGGGGAGCACGTGGTGGAGTGGCACCAGTCCATCGAACTCATCCCAACTTGTGTGGTCTGTGTGGGGCTGAGATGAGCCCCTGAGGCCAGGGACCATCTCATCACCCTCATCCCTGCACAGAACTAGCCATGCTGGAGGGATGATTCCTTGCAAAAGGTGACTTCTGCAATAATAACCATTTTTCTGCAGAGCTGGGTCCCAGGTCTTTCTTTTTCCCCTTGGCCCTGGGCAGACCCCACTGTCCCCAGGGATGCGCCTGGCCCCTTTCCCCCTGGCCTCTGTGCAGGAAGGCTGCTCTGGGGATGAAGATGTCTTGTGAGCAGCACACAAGACCTGAAAGAGTGTTTACAAGGCTCCTCTGCCTCAGCACAATAGGTGCTGCACAGCGGGCTGGTCATGCAGAGCAAACAAGAAAAGCCCACTGAAGAAAGGCTCAAGCGAGTACAATCGCTGTTAGCAGGGTAGATTAAAACCAGAGCAATGCCTGAGCTTTGTACTGGGGGCAGCCCTGGGTTATAATCTCCCAGTGTGATGGCAGAGGCTTCAAAACCCTCGGCTTCTGCGCTATCCCGTGCCCAGCAGTGCAAAGAGAGGCTGGGTGAGGCTAGTCCCACGCCGTCCCTGGGACTGTGCCGCCTCCTGCCCTGCCTGTGCCACCTTTCCCCCCTGCTGCTCAGCCCTGCTGGATGCTAAGTGGAAATTTCCCCCTGTGCCAAGTGTTAAATGCTTATCAAGCTAATACAGCGTCTTCGTGGAGGTGTGTATGTGAGACAACATGTTACCGTAATTAACAAGCAGCTGGAGTTGGCACCAGTCTCTGCTGCAGCTGCTCCCGGTGGCTTCCAGCGCCTTTCCCAGGGCTGGGGCTCTGCCTCCTCCATGTGATAGAGGGGGCAGAAGCTGGGATCTGGGGGCTGATTCCTTGCAGGGTCTTTTCTTGCTTCAGAGAGTTGTGGTTCCCAGCCCGTGATCTGCAGACCCCTGCAAGTCTGGAGGGTATTTCTGATCTATATTAGATGATTTGGATGACTGCGTCTGTTCTCGGCAGGCAAACGCTTATAGAGGAGGGTGAGGAGCTTCTCTGGGAAGTTTAGGGGTAAACCAGTTTGGAGAGGGTTAGGAAAACACTGTTGGAGGACAATGAGTCCTGGAGAGGTGGTTTGTCGCTCACCTGCTGGTGTGGCTGTAGCAGCCTCCCTGGTTGACTTTGCTGTAGGAATTTGTATCTGTGCAGGGTGCCTTCCTTGGGCAGAGGTGGTTGAGTGCCACTGGCGTTGGTGCGACTGCTGCCAGGGACGGTGACGCTTCTGGTGATAAAAATGCTGGGGAGCGATTCGGAGAGAAAAAGGCCGAGGGACTGGGATGGGTTTGCAAACTCAGCCTTTGGGAGGAAGGCTGCAGAGTGGGCTTTGGATGGTGGGACCCGTTTGCAAAATTTATCATTGACTGTGCTCTTGGTGCCCAATCCATTTTACTTGGATCGGTATGGATTAGTTCACTCACCCACCTACCTGCTCAGCTCTTAAGTAGAGCTGCTGCAGAAAACCTACCCATCCCTTGAAATTGCCTTGAGCTCCCTAACTTTCCAACCCTAGAGAAGTCATCTCAGCAGTTGATGTTTGTATTGTGACCTACATTGCTATTGGGTATTAAATACATTTTTTTTCGCTGTGCTATATACTAGCTTCCCACATGCAAATTGCTCTGAGTGAACCATTTATCTGGAAAATAAAGGTTATGTTCTCAAAAGGCATTTAGTTCCCTTTCTGAATGATTGAGCAAGTTTTCCACTGAGAAAACAAAGGTCTTTAATACAGTCCAAGCCAATGATAGGGAAAAAGATTCAGGTAAAACTCCTCCATTTATTTAACAGCTCCCCCTTCCTCATTCATATTTACAAGATAAAAGGGGCTCCAGCAACCCATTAAAGTTGAAATACATGTCCTGTCTTCAAGGAAAGCAAATCCCATCTGGCATCCCTGGAGGAATATAACCTTAACTTCAGCTTAATGCCACATTAGGGCATCTTACAGATTCTGCCTGAGATTTACCTGCCTTAAAGGGAGATTTATTTAGGAGGTAAACAGGCTCTTGCACAAATCTCCTTCCATGAATGACTTCGATGAAGAGGTGCAGAGCGTTTGCAACTTGCTGGTTCCCCGTGTTCTGTGGGGCAAGCAGAGAGGATGGTCATGCTGGGGGACCATGGGTTGTGATGTGGGCTCCGTTCTGTGTCTCGAGAGCTGTGGGGCAGCTCCAGCCCAGGTAGGCTTGGGTCTTACCTACAAACTCAGCTCCTTCCCATGGCACCTGGGGTGGCAGGGACCGCAAGGGGCACGTCCCACGCTGTGGATCTGAGTAGCCGCAGGCTGATGTGGGAAGATCAGAGCATGTATCAGGCTCGCTTTCCCTATCTTGCAGCCCATCCCAGGAAAGCCAGTACAGCTCCCAGAGCAAAGGCATTCCGCCTGTCCCTGAGGCCACAGGCCCTCGCCTGGGCTCCAAACCCGCAGGGCGTTTGCATCAAGGGAGAGATTTTTAAGGAAAGGCAGGTCCAGTGTCTGCTGGAATCGCTGAGGCTTGCACTCGCCAGGGAAATCAGGGAGATTTCAAAGAGTAAGGTTAGCGCTGCTGCCTCCCTCCAGCTCCATCCCTGAGCTGCCCATTCTCCTCATCCTCCTGCCTTAATGCTGACAACAGAGAACATCTGCTTCGTATATAACATAACCTTGGGGATGTTGGTGGCATGGCAAGGAGTGTTCTAAAAATACCACCAGTGGCTGGAGACTGCATGGTGCCCTGGGCTCTGTGCAGCACCCACAAGCTCCTGTCTGATGGTCCAGCCAGTGGTGGGGTGAGCAGAAGGCTCTGATGTCTCACCTGTGGCTCCAAGAATGTGCGGATTGAATTACAGTACCTTGTGTTGGACTTATCCAGGTGACTCCCTCCCACATTATGCCTTGCACACATGGTTCTCCGGAACAACAAAAAGAAATATGGCTTGGGTAGAAATCTCAGCCTCCCCATATATATTAAAAGGCTTTTGAGGCTCTGGGGTCATGGGGGATGCAGTGTAATATGGCTCATCTGAATGGGAAATGTGTTTTTAAATGTGTTTTTCTCTCTACAAGGCTACCTGGAGGTACCCTTTAATAGCAATTGGTTTATTATTATTGCTGGTTTTACTGATATTCATGAAAATTAAAAATGTTTTCTAATTACTAAATGGATTCCAAAACGTACAATGAGAGAGTTGGACTTGTTCAGGCTGAAGAAGAGAAGGCTCTGAGGAGACCTTATAGTGACCTTCCAGTACCTGAATGGGCAACAAGAGGGACTTTTTACAAAGGGCTGTAGTGATGGGATTAGGGGCAATAGGTACAAACTGGAGAGGGGCAGATTTAGGAGGAATTTCTTCTCCATCACGGTGGTGAGGCCCTGGAGCTGGTTCCCCAGAGAAGCTGTGGCTGCTCCCTCCCTGGAGGTGTTGAAGGCAGGTTAGATGGGGCTTGGGCAGCCTGAGCTAGTAGGGTGTCCCTGCCCATGGCAGGGGGGCTGGAACTGGATGATTTTTCAAGTCCCTTCCAACTCGAACTGTTCTATGATTCTACAAGATTATTTTTTAAATTATGAAAACTGTGTGGGGTTCCTTCCTTGCTTGTGCCTTGGGTTGTAGCCCTTTCTTCAGACCTTGCTTCTACAACAAACGTAAACTTGTGAGGGAGACCCTGATAAAAAGCTGCTGGTGGCTTTTGAATTGTGGCTTTAGGGCCAGGGAAGGACACAGCCAGCCTGCTGTTCCCAACCCACAGATTGTCGGGCTGTTGATGTACACGCTGTTCAGCCTGAGAATGAGAGGGCAAGTCAGCTGCAGGTGGGTGAAACCTATCTCCTCTCTACTTAACTGGCCTGCCTGACTGGTTTTTTATGATTATTTTTTATTCTGTCTCCAGTTAGGCAATACACTTGCCTGTTAGAAATATTGCCCTGGGCTGCCAGCTCAGCGAAGGAGAAAAGCGGGTGTGGGTTACCAAGGGAGGCTGGAGCATCGCCTCTGTCCCTGGAGTGGGCATCTCTCCCCTTCCCCTCACTGGGCTGCACCCCCCAATCCTCCTCTCATTATGGCAAATCCCTGCAATTCCCGACGAGCATCCCTATGGGGGGGTTTTCCTAAGGGACCCTGTCTGCGGTGCTCTCCTACCCTGAGGATCCCTGGAGCTGGTTGCTGGACCGGAGTGGGTGAATTTAAGCCCAGCTGGTAGTCTGGGATCATTAACTATCAAGGTGCCTCTGGGAAGAAGCAAAAGGTATTTGGGAACATTTGCTAACAGACTCTAATGACTTAATAATCCCTGCCGGAGAGAGCGTGGCAGGTTATGTGAATGTCAAGTTTGTTTGCTTTGCCGAGAGCTGGCTGCTGGTTATGTAAGCAGAGGGTGTGACCTCCTTCGAAGGGGAAAAAGGGAAGAAGAAGGAAATCACGGGCCCGTTTCCACACTGGGATGTGGCTAAGGGTGTGCACAGGGATAGGTGTTAGGCGAGACACAGCTAAGCTTGTCCCACTGCGCTGGGGGAATCCAGAGCCTGGTGCAACTCTCCTTGCTGAGCTATTTTGGAGGGGGTGAGAAACAGGGTGGGGGCCTCACAGAGTGGCCAGGGATGGATTGGGGTTCACCTGGAGCAGCAGGTTGTTGCGAACGCCCCTGCTGAAAGTCCATGTAGCACAAGGGGGGCTGGTGGTGATAGTGTCTGCCGTGTTGGGACACGCTGCAAGAGTAAGGGGATGCTGGACCCGTATGGAGTGGATACGCATCTCTGAGCGAGCTGTGACACAGCACAAACCCTTGTCCCTCTGCCAGACTAGGTCTCTTGTTTCTCTGCCCCTTCAGGTTGTCGTTCCTGATACAATTCCTGATTTTGGGAAGTTGAACTGAGAGCTGGTCAGGGGTCTGCTTCGTGCTTCTCAGAGATGATGACCGAGGTAGTGCTGAGCTCCCGGGTTAATAAGAGGGACAACATCCAGCCTTGGCTCACAGTAAGAGCTGGATGCTGTGGGTGTCCTAAAAGCTGTGGCTCCTCTTGGCCAAGGCTGTCCAGATGGGGAAAGCTGTCCTGTTTTGGGGAGGCTGTCAGGAGTGCTTCTACTTCACCTGGCTAAGGATGTTCAGGGCTGAGCGAGGTTCATGGTTTAATTGAATACTGGGGGCCTTCCTTGAAGATGAAGGAAAAAATCCGAGCTGTTAAGCTGTGGCATGCTTTTAAACATGCTTTGCATTATCTGGCACAACCTATGTCATTGGTATAGCCTCCTCATTGGAGTCTGACATCTTCCTCGGAAGCTGAAAAAAGGCAGGCAGGCAGGCAGGCACTGGATCCCACTCCCTGTGACTGATCTGGAACTTAAGGGGGAATGCCACCTCTTTCTCCATAAAAGCAAGTGCCTGTGCTCCTGGGTGCCTCACAGCCCCGGCATCGCTCCTCAAGCTCCGACTTGCCTGCCATCAATACTGTTTAAACAAGCACATTCGCAGACGTAGCTCTAGGCCAAGTTATGGGGCAGCTGGGAGGGAGCAGCCTGGATCCAGACCCTTCTGCGGGAGGTCTGGGTGGTGGGCGCGTGGGTGCCGACAGCACCGTGTGCCAACCATGGCTCTGCCCAAGGGCTTTTCTCCCCACCTGTGGCCACTTTGAACCCAAGCCACGGCCAGAAGATGCCAGCAGTGCAGGTGGGAGTGTTGGGGCTCAACAGGCATATGCGTGTTTGTGCGAGCAATCCGCATTCCTTACTCTTGGGGCAGGTTGCACATCCCAGCAGAGATGCAACAGGAGCATCCTGGGGTCCTCCAAGTGAAACAGAGCTGCAATTCCAGGCTTGCTCTTCTACCATGTTCATCCATCCTGCTTTCTGTCTGGTTTTCCAGGTTGATGGGCTGCAAGAAATTTGGGGAGGATACAGAGTGGGGTGGCCCCAGGACCAGTGCGACTGCGAGGGGGAGTGTGGGCTGCTCTGGGAGAGTGAGAGCCACTCTTCTCTGGAAAAAAAAAAAAAAAGACAGACAGAAAAAAGAAGGAAAAGGCTTCTGAAGCTTAGAGCTAGATATTTATACACTTGACATAAAGGATATTTCTGCATTGAAGTAATAAGCGTGACTCAGTAAACCAATGGGGAAAGGGTGTTCCCTTTGCAGCAAAACCTCAAAAGATCAAAGAACTTCTTGAGCGGTTTAACATTTCGAATGTTAAATGAATCGGGTTCCCCTCCCTCTCTCCTTCACTCCTGCCTTCAAGTTTTAAAATGTAAATGGTTTGATTTTAGCTTGGAAGGGAGCGTTTTGGCAGCTCCGGGGAAGCGTGGTGCTGGCTGGCCTGGAGCTGAAACGCCACGGACACGGGTGTGTGCTCAGGCATTCAGGACCCAGCCGCTTGCGTGGTGGACATCAGACCTGCTTGGGAGGGGGATAAGCCATGGCCCTGGGGCTTCCCGTTTGCAGATGAATTTGGGCTGGTTTATGGAAAATGTCTTTTTCCTCATTGTCACCTTCCAGACTCGCTCTTGCTTCAGCCTCTCATTTGGGGACCTTCCTGAGCACCAGCCAGCGTTAATGCTGAATGAGGAGCTGGTCCTATTTTGGAAAGGCAGCTGGCAGATGTCATGGTCTAGCGAATGATAGCCAGCTTATAGCCCAACCCTAAGGCTGTACAAGGGTCCAGGATGGGTCTGAGAAGCCTAGAGCTTGGTCCCAGTGCACCAAACCTCTGTGCCCTGCACACCTCTGCAGGCTTGGGGTGTGCCAGCTCCAGGCTTTAGGCAAAGCTGAACGTCACCATCAGCTCTTTCCTTGGGAAAAGTAAGTCGTGATATTTTTGTGTGTACTCACCATAGGGGAGAGATATTAGGAGCTGATCCCTGTCTCCTGCTTGCATCAGTACCTGTGTGCTTGAGGCTGGAATGCTGGTGGGAATACAGAGGTGGGTATTCACCAGGGAGGGATTGAGCCTTGTTGGCGGCTCTTGGATACATGTGCACTTCTGGGATCGATAAGCTGGAGTAATATATTGCACAGAGATAACAAATCACTTAGCTTATTGGGTCTTAATTAAGCCTCTTTTATCTCCATGACAGCCGCACACCTGGGCTATCGCCCAGGCGAACCGTAACTGTGGCCGAGCCGTGGGGACGCGGCGCAGGAGCCGGGGGATTGATGAGCCTCTGCTGGGTGGAATTACCTCATTGTGTTTGTGGTGCTTGGGGCCATCGATCTCCCGGCTCCCTCATCCCTTCCTCCTGGTACCCAGAGGACTGGCTGCTACCTGCTCCTCCTGGCTCCTTGCAGGCAGGGGACAGGGCAGGGGACGCTCTTGGTTGGTTCAGCATGGGTGCAGGTAGGGGAGCTGGAGGAGAGCTGCCCTGTTTGGCCTCTTGGGTAATAGATACAGTTGTTATAGTCCCTGACAGCACGAAATGAAGACCTACATCACCATAATGGATTGTCAGCCTGCAAGCATGCTGCGGCCCCCGAGATGAATGAATGCAATATCTCTGCGTACGAGGGGGAAGGAAGGGAAGGGGGTTTTGCCACTGGCCTCTAGCCTAGAAGGCAGAGCCATCACTTTGTGCAACCGGAGAAGAAAAGGCATTTTTTTTGTGTGATGCTGTGGTTGAAGGTGTCTGATCCCTGCGGAGCCTGTGACTGATACGCTCCATGAAGGGGAGAGCTTAACAAATGGCTGAAATGCTCCTGTGATGAGTTTATCCAGCAATGAAGTAATCTTGCCCCTGCGTTACTGCCAGCTGAGGCAGCAGGGCAATTTACTGCTCTGGTGCTAGACAGATCAACACTGATTTCAGCTCATGTAACCCAAGAACGGAGGGGAACCATCCAGACCAGGGGGGATCATTCGACTGGAAATGTATGTACACGATGATAGGAATCTAAAGCACGTATTGCATTTAGTGATTCAAAAGTAGGACAGTTTTTACTCTGAAGTATGACTGCTGGTGTACTGACTTGGAGTGAAATAATGAGAGCTGGGAGTTGCAAGCGACTTAGAGCTGAGCAGGCAAGTCCTGCAGGACCCCTCTGTTTCTGTAGCACTCACCCGTCTTTAGGTTGATGCTTAAATCATTTTCCATCTTGGGCTGCTTGCAAGGACTCATCCTGCCTGGTAAGCACCGTGCAGCAAGAGGCAGCCCTTCATCTCCTCCTCTCAGGGAGACCTTAGGGCAGCTTCCAGTACTGAAAGGAGCTCCAAAAAAGCTGGGGAGGGGCTCTGGATCAGGGAGTGCAGGGACAGGCTGAGAAGGAATGGTTTTAAGATGAAAGAGGGGAGGTTTAGATGGGATATTAGGAAGAAATGTTTTTCTGTGAGGGTGGGGAGGCCCAGGTTGCCCAAAGAAGTGGTGGCTGCCCCATCCCTGGAGGTGTTCCAGGCCAGGTTGAATGGGGCTTGGAACCCCTGATCCAGTGGGAAGTGTCCCTGCCCATGGCAGGGAGTTGGAACTGGATGGGCTTTGAGGTCTCTTCCAACCCAAACCATTCTATGATTCTACCATCTCTGTTTCACAACCTGGCACCTGGGGCAGGCTGCTGGCAGCACTTCCAACACCAGAAATTGTGGGAAACCACATAGATATTCCCAAGTTCAGGTCCCAGCATGGCCATAGGTTTATTTTTTGACCACAAACAAAATTGATTATGATTTCTCCCTTTGCTGGTGGATGAAATGGCAATGGCCATGGCCATATCCATTCTGCAAGGTACCAAACGGGGAGTGCTCTGCAGCATTACAGATATTGCGTGTTTGCAAACAGTCATTTAAAACTATAAAATAAAGCTCTATGCTGGAGGACAAGCAGCCTATAATTCATTTTAGTGTTAAGCAAAGTCCAAAGTACTCACATTACACAAAATCCAACTGAAGGGCAACACCCTTCTACTGTTCTGGAGTTTTCACGACTGTTTACAGGTTTTTTGGATAACATGAGAAAGTCGATATAGAACGGGAAAATCCCACAACCCTCCTCTGCAGACTAGTTTGGCTTTAATAATACCAGGTGTCCCAGCTGTTCACTGTTAGGGTCTTGCATGATGGACGTGTTCTTGGTTACTCATGATATTTTGCATCAAGTAGGACAGGATTCTCCTCTAGACTGTGGCAGATTGGCAAACTGGGACAGAGCCTGGCACAGCTGGGAGGGGATGGTGTCTCCTCTCTGCCCCAACACCTATGTTGGGTTTGTCCTTGTCCCCCACACTGATCAGCAGCCTTGAACTAGAGCTTGAGATGCTCATCTTCAATGGTCTCCTCCCAGAATAATACCCTGCTCACAAGGGTACCTGGAGGCAGCTAGAGCCTAGGTTTGGCTTCTGGAGGAAATTGTTCATCTTTCCCTCATCAGCACCTCTTCCAGAGCAGAGTGCTGTGCAACCAGGATCTAATTAAGTGGGCTAATCTGAAGGAGGTACTACATCTCCATGGAAAACTGCTTCAGTCTGGCTTCTCTGAATAATAAACAAAGCACTTCGGCGGATGATAGGGCATTTAAGTGTTTACTCTTCAGAGCATTAAGTGCTAAATTTGTTTTTAGCTGCCTTATGAAAAGCCCTTGCAGAGTTAAAGCACACAAGGGTCTCAGTCATCCCTTACAGCTTTCCTCTGAGCCTGCTGTGTCCAGAGGAGAGCCTGGCTGTGCAGCTGCCCCAGGGGGACAGCAAGAAACACTGATAATTAGTATCACAAGGAAACCACTGAGGTTCAATCTGCTGGCAAGGGGTAGGGGATAAATCAGAGCCAAACCCCAGATTCACCCATGGGGATGCTGTGGATGGAGCCAGCTGGGACAGGGGGATGTCTTCTGTTAGTCCAAACTAAGACGGGCATCCACTTCTCTTTTTATAATCCATTCCATCAATCACTTAGTGTAATAAACTCCCTGAATGGAAAAAGATAGAGACATAAACCCCTGAGCGAGCTAGAGCGCAGAGCTCATTTCTTCTGCCTCCACTGCTGTTTCGGTGGCTGGTTTTCAGGCTTGGGATGCAGGACCTGAGCAGGATTCAGCCAGGGGAATGCGCAAAGGGAGAAAAGAAGGATGCTGGCATGGCTGCTTTGCCATCCCAGGTGTGTAGATGTTGTCCCACCCTGCATGAGGCTGCGATGGGGTGTACTGCTCACAGCTGGCCACTGCTGCCTGCATGGCCCAAAGGCCACGTAGGGAGGGCTTCAGGGCTGAACTCGCAGCTGGAGCCTTAGAAACGGAGCACAAAACCCACAAAACAACTTTCCATTTCTAAAGCTTGAAGGAGTTTGCACCCTACCATGCCAGGACAAAGGGTGAATTAGCAGCCAGCAAAGAGAAAAACAACACAAAGCCACATCACGGTGTCAAGAAGCCAAAAAGCCTTTTTTTCTTTCTTGATGCCTGGGTACAGCTTAAACGACTCTTGTTTTCAAAGTGGAGCACAACGTGGTTCAGCTCTGCAGCACTTTGCATTCATCTGCGTGTGCCTGAGCTGAGCTCTCCCTACTGCTGCTTCAGCTGTGATTTTTTAAACCAGTTTTGACACATCAAAACCAATGCAGAATGACTCAGAAGTTTTCAGACTGAGCTTTCTCCTTGCAAAAGGGGAAGGAGGGGGCGCAGGCATATTTAGCAGCAGCAGCCTCCTTTAAATCAACCTTTTTTCCAGAAGAATACTCTGGTTTAGGCAAATTTGGGATGTGTCTGAACATGCTTCCCTTCCACATGATGGATTCAATTACAACACAAGACTTTGCAGATATCTGTTAAATTTTAACTCGTTTCACATGGATTGCATGAACTTTGCCTGACATTTGGAAGCAGGCAACTTGTGTCATCAGGTTACACTCACACTTATCTCTGCAAACATATCCTTGTACCCAGACCAGCATCAGCACGGCCGCCTCTGCCATGGATGGCATTAATTGAACCTGAAATGTGCTTTCCTCTGGCGTTACACTCCTGCCTGCTTACAGAGTGATGTGAGTGACCCTGTACCTGGCCTGGCAAGCTCAGCAGCAGCAAACGCTGTGGGCACGTGCATGGAGTGGCCGGCATCTGAGCACAGAGAGGACGGGGACAGGGGCAGCAGGTGTGTGAAGGACAACGAGTAATGGGTCTGCAGTCCTGCTGTGATATTTGGTGAAGGGTAGTGCTGGTTCCATGGGAATGAAAGACTTTGAGATGATCCTGTTCCTCCCCCGATCTTCTAAATTGCAGAGATGCAACTGCAGCAAAGAGAAGCGGGTGCTGCTGGTGGCCCCAGACCACATCTCCTGGAGAATTCTGCAGGTTCATGGCAGTAAGGATGGAGAAGGGTTCCACTCCTGTCTCCAGAGCCTGGCAGTGATAGAGTGGTTGAGTGACTTTTGCAGGACCAGCCAGCTATGCTGGCCATGCCCTGCGCTCTTCCATCACAATGAGCCATGGAAACCCAGCATTGAACATTTTCTTTAAGCAGTAGGTCCTTGAGATGGCTAAAAAATCAAGTCTGATCAAAGCCCAGCTTCTCTTCTTGTGCAGGGGGTCAGCTGGGGGAAGGGGGAAATATTAAAATCCCAAGATCAGTCAGTTGCTGGTTCTTACTTCAGCTGCAAAAAGTGACTGACTCTGCTGATCAAAGGCCTCGCCACTGTTGTTTTAAAGGTGACATTAACATTTAAGGAGCTTTTGAAAGCCCTGGCTTGCAATAAAAAGCCAGACACCCGGTCACAGAGCAACTGAAACACAAGTTTAATGATAATGAAACAGCCTTTTGTTCTTAAACTCAAAGAAGAACCACAAACCTATTTATAGTGTTTATAATAAAGGCTGTGAAGCCTTTTACACATAATCCAGCAAACTGATACCTGCAAGCTGTGGTGTTACCAATGATTCCCCAGAGTGTGCGGAACAGGCTTTTGTGCATGTTCCTCTCCTTGGCTTACAGGCACAACCATCATTTCCTTCCAGTGACGCCAGGCTGTGACCAACGCTGTGAACTCTGCACGGATGCCTCTGGTTTTGAGCCCTTGCCGAGCTGTGCCGCAAACCTGGGCCCCATGAGTGTGGCAAGGCATGGCACGGTAGGTCTGGCACACCGTGGATCAACACGACATGGCTCAACGTGACATGTTTTGGCAGAGTACAGCACAGCCCTGCCGCTCATCCCATGCAGGACATGCAACCAGCTTGGAGCCTCCTGCACCGGGACAGCCAGATTTTAGTGCCCAGCTCACAATGGTATTAAATCTCCATTTTTCCTCCTTCTTCCCTGCTTGTTGCTCCCTGCACCCACTAAAACTCACTTTGGACTTATCCCTGCTGCAGACATGGACCTGGATGATCAGGGCTACTGTTCCCTTCACTGTCCGAGCTGGATCTCCAGAGAACTGGGTGCGTTTCAGACGTTCAGTGCAGGAAACCATGCACACAGTGCTGGAGGGCTTGGTGCACACAATGACCAGCCTTCTCCCGACACTTCATTTATAAATAGCCTGGAAATGAGAGCCGGGTAGATAGGAGCAATGGCCGGGTGAAAAAAAATCCCCCTCTCCCACACTGGTTCTGGCTGTATTGTCTCTCACTGTAAAGCTCTTTGCTTTATGGCACCCAGCCCTCCGCCGTCTGCTGTATTTTACTTTACAGCTCCGATAAAGGCAATTGAATGCACATTGCTTATCATCTGCAATTGGAAATATCAAGCAAATTCCCTCATTCTGTGAAGTCCTGGAGAGCCTCCGCTCTACTGTACAAACATGTTTTTATGACAGCGTGCTACATCAAAGATCTTTTTTTTTTTTTTACTTCTCCCCACCCTCCTGGATGTGGTAAATAGCACTGGATCCTGATCACATATGTTCCCTGAGTAAGGAAAGAGCCAAGCAGGAACAGAAAAGGGATGTTTGTTCATTTGGTTTCTTGAGGTCTTGGGCTGGGCAGGTCAGAGGTCCCAGCAGAACAAGGCATGGAAGATCAATATATTGTGATGCTGCTCCAAACCTCTCCTGCCTATGGTGTTGGTCAAACGGGAATTCCCTTTTCTGCCTCTTGCAGTGGCAACCCAGGATTATCATGTCTGTTTGCCAGAGGCATGTGCAGGTATCCCTCTCCCAGATCCTGCTCTGGCCGCTGTCTCCTGCTTCTCCCATCCAGCCAAGAGCGGGGATGCTCTCTGAGCTGAGGTGCTCTCAGCACAGTGATCATTGTCTCAGAGCCCAAGCGGAGAGCACAGATCTCCCCTTTGATTTCTGAGGACATGGATATCCAAATAAATTAGCAATGGGAATGCGCGGGGGTTGGGGACTCAGGCAAGGGAGAGCTGGCAGGCTGGAAGTGACCCAGACCCAGGGAACAGATGCAACTCATAACCTTAATGAGGTTTTTTCCCCCCCTCCCCAAGGGCACTGCACTCTTGAGAACGGGGGGCTTTCTATCCCATGGCAACACCAAGCAGGGAAAAAATGGGCCTGGCTTTTATTTCAATTTTTTTGTCCTTTACAGGAATCACAGGCAAACAAAAGCCCCGAACAGATTTATCATTTTTCTTTCTCCCCCACCCCCTCCTTTTCTTTCCTTTTATATTTTTTTAAAATAGGGTTAGAGCAAGATGGATGGTTCCCCAGGCCCAGGGAATGAGCAGATCGAGGCAACCCTGTCGTCTCTGGCATCCCATTAAGCCAAGCTCTGGGAGGAGGCCACCGTAAGACTTATTAAATTTGCCCCCACGCAGACCCCAAACACCAGCTCTGGCGCAGGGTAGCCCTGGCTTGGCCACCTGAGTCCCCCCTCGCCATCCTCGCCGGTGCCACCGCTGGCAGCCTCATCCCCCCAGTGCCCTGATCCAGCGCTGCGCTCGCCCCCCACATCAGCTTGGGAAGCGCCTCCATCCGTTCTTGTCAGCCGAGGCCGATTTGTCACCGGTGGGGTGACAGGCATTGTATGGCTCTGGGTCCCCCCCAAAGGAGGGGGCTGGGGACAGCGAAGGGGGGGGCACAGCCAGCCCCCGACCCACCCCTGACCCGGGGGGATCTGTGGTTGGAGAAATGGCAGTGGAGAAGGAACAGAAAGGGAAAAAGAGGGGGGAAGAAAAGGGATAAAACTCAATTTGAGCCTCTGCTGGGGGATGCGGGTGCAGGCTGAGCCAGTGAGCAAGCAGGAGGATGCTGCCCCATCCCCGTCGCCCGCCAGCGCCGCGTTAGCATGGTTATTTCCACTTTAATACTTAACAAGGATTTAAAACCCTTCTGTAGTCAGAGTTTGTTCTCAGCGATAAATTTTGAATAGCTCATAAATTATGGACACAACGTGGTGTCTCCGTCTGGGAGGAAGGGCCGGACCCGGTTTGCTGTTACCGTGGTGTAAAGACATTGCTGGCAATGAATTGGGTAAGTTGGTGCTCCTGGGAGCCGGATCCGACCCGCTGTGCCTGGGTATAACATTACTGTGACGATCGTATCATATCACACAGCAAAGCACAGTCACGTCTGCTTCACACCTCCTGATAATAATCACCCAGGATGCAAAAATCACAGGACAGAATTACAGATGAGCGGAGAAATGCACATGATCTCTCTCTCTCTCTCTCTCTCCATATGTATGTGTGTGTATATATATAGATGCAGATATATAGATATATATAGCCACAAGCACATGGACTTACGTGCACGGAGAACACGCTCTCGGGATGAGAGGGGTCAGATTGTCCATCTCCCCATGCCCTGGCTCCTACCGAAACACAGCCCCAGGCATCATCGTAATGGGTCCAGAGGTGGCTACAAAGTTGATCTGAGGGCTGGAGCACCTTCCATATGAGGCCACGCTGAGAGAGTTGAAGTTCAGCCTGGAGAAGAGAAGGCTCTGGGGACACCTTAGAGCAGCTTCCAGTACTGAAAGGGGCTGAAGGGAAGCTGGAAAGGGGCTTTTTACAAGGGCATGGAGTGATAGGATGAGGAGGAATGGCTTTAAATTGGAAGGGGGAAGATTTAGATTAGACTTTAGGCAGAAATTCTTCAAGATGAGGGTGGGGAGGCCCTGGCCCGGGTTGCCCAGAGAAGTCGTGGCTGCCCCATCCCTGAAGGTGTTCAAGGCCAGGTTGGATGGGGCTTGAGGCAGCCTGATCCAGTGGGAATTGTCCCTGCCCATGGCAAAAGGTTGGAACTGAGTGGGCCTTAAGGTCCCTTCCAACCAAAACTATTCTACAATTCTATGATTGCACAGGGGACTGCAAACTCCAGCTAAAATCCTTGCAAATGAGGAGCTTGGGCTCCCACAGAAAGACTTTGCAGCCGCCTGCTCCACTCTTGGCTCCAGAGCCGGGAGGGGATCCATGCTGAGAAAAAGCCTGGCTGGAAGAGATGATTTCATCCACCCGCTGAGAGAAATAGGGAGCATTTCTTAAAGCCACAGGGGTGTATGCAATAAGCCTTCCCTACTTTTTCCCTGGCACACTGTAGCAAGTCCGTAATTAGGTTAGAGCATCGCTCCAGCTTCATTTCAGTGCACCGATGTCCAATAAATGTGTATGAAGTTCATATGTGTGCTTGTAGTATATATAGGAAAATGGCCAGTTCTCACTACATTAATTCATAAAGCAGGTCATGCTGGTCTGGCCCTTTACCTCACTTGTTATTTCTATTTATTAGTAATATTGATGTTTCAACCAGGGATCAGGACCCTATTGAGCCAACTTTAATATCAGAAAAGATTTAGCAGGAGAGAGCTCTGTAATGAAGCAACAATCCCAACACTGAGCTCTTACGTAGTGCAGCTCACAAATGCTGCTATTATTTGTAATCATGTTTTATTTTGTATTTTACTTCCCCAGCAAAGCCAGCATCTCTGATTACCCTGGCTTGGCTACACAAAAAGCATCGCTGCGGATTATTGAAACGCCTCATCAGGACTGAAAACTAAACAGGTCTAGATGAGGTTGGTGTCATTTGGTGCTCACCCAATTGGCCCATGTGGGAGGTTTGGCAGGGCTGTGTGCAGCAGGACAGGGGCCAGGACAGCCCATGGTGCACGTGGAGCTTGCTCTGTACACAGGTGAGTTTTCATAGAATTACAGAATCATTAAGGTTGGAAAAGACCTCCAAGCTCACCCAGTTCAACTGTCAGCCCAACTCCACCACACCTCCTAAACCATGTCCCCAAGTACCACATCTGTGTGGTTTTTTAACACCTCCACCACTTCCCTGGGCAGCCTCTTCCAATGCTTTTCCGACCTTTCTCCCCCTTTTCTCCTCAGGCTTTCAAAGTGCTTTTGCTTTATGCCATCTTCCTGCTGAAGCTGAGGCACTTGATGGAGAAACTTGAGTAATGCTGGATAAAGCTCAGCAATAGGTGCAGACTCATGTATAATTTGGGAGCCCAGCATGGCCAGCACCCTGATCCAGTGGGAGGTGTCCCTGCCTGTGGTAGGGGCGGTTGGAACTGGATCATCTTTAAGGTCCCTTCCAACACAAAGCATTCTATGATTCTTTGAATCTATGATTCTATAATTCTATGACTCTGCTGGTCTCTGGATGAAGGCAGCACATTCAAATTCATTGCCTGCTGAGATGTTGAGCACAAGCCACTCCTCAACCCTGAGTGATCTGCTTAAAGCCAAGATACATTTAACCAGGGTTCATCTGGAAAAAAACTCCTGGAACTAGTGATCCTTGGGAAAAGGTGATCAAGTGAAATACAACAGTCCTGGTTATTGGCTTACCGTGCTCTCTATCACAACTACAAAACTTCAGCAGCAGAAGCAAGGACAGACCAACCACTCCTGCCTGGAGCAGATCTCCCTTGGAGATGGTTGAACTGGGTCCTTTACATAGAGGACTCCTGTTTGGCCAGGCAAGTGGTACCTGTATGTACAGACTTACCTTGGGGTTTCTATTTTTGTAATTTCTTTAGGGTGGGGATACTTCCTAAAGCAGGGCGACAAATCGTGTTTCTGTGGTGTGCACAACAGCAGAATCGAATACTGCTTTGAGCAGCATCAGAACCAGATGTTCCCAGAGAGCCAAGAGAAGATGTTACCTGTTTCACTCATCAACCCACAGCTGTGGTATTTCAGTGCCAAATGCTTTGAGCCTGAGCTTGACTCTCTCATATTTGCAGAGTAAAGCTGTGCTGGGGGTGGGTACAAACCCCTGGGAACTGGGGTCAGGACAAGGGCCTGGGGGAGGAAACCGAGAGATTTTGGGAAAAGACTCTCTTGAAATTCAACTTTGCTTGCTAAGGGATCTGACTCCCTCAGGGGTCAGATCCTGCTCTCCGTGACGCTGCTGCAAAAGACGAGTCACTCAGCCAGGGTCACTTTGGGCTGGGAAGTGATGTCCGATTTCCCATCGTCTAAATGGCAGCAGAATCAGGCCCCTCCTCAAAGGTTCTCTTCATCCCCCTTTTTCTACCATCTCTTTCGAAATGTTTATGTTGGATTGTCTCGTGATTTACACTGGAAATCCATGCAATGTGTCTCTCTTGTCGAAATGTGCAGTGTCAGCAGCTGGTGAGCTGAAAGCCTGGCTGCATCCTGGAAATCCTGGTGCTGAGAGAGCGGGGCACAAGTTCTCGGAAGGGGCCAAGCATCATTCTCCCAAGCAAAATGTAGTATCTTTAGGGAGTAATACAGGACCAGGGCTTTAAAAGCAGGATGAGAGAGAACTGCGTCTGTGGGGCTCTTGCTGCCAGACCTTCTCGCAGCATCTCCAGCCATCAAAACCACCCATGTCTGCACCTTTTTCAAGTGCAACAGAGCCAAGTGGGAATTTTCTGGTGGATTTCCATTTCTGCAGGGAAATTCCAGTGAGCTGAAAGTGAAGCTTTAGCAGAGAAACCTTCCTGGGCTCCCAGGGAGGAGAAGGAGAAGAAGGGGAATTGCACAGTGCGGCGGTCAGGGCTCGGTGGGAGAAAGCCAAACTCAATCCCTTGTGCAGAACCCGGCAGGACAGGACCTCCTGGACCTAGAAACTCTCTCAGTTTGAGCGTGACTCTGGGGTTTCTCACCTTTTCATGACAAATTCTGGGGTTTTTACCAACATAGATGAGGGATAAAAAATCAGCAGTGCTCCCAGACTCTCTGTGGCTGATGTGGAGAGTGGCTGGTGCTGCAGTGATGTCCCTGAGATGAGATGAGCAGGGCTTATTGCCAAGACCAAGGGGTGAATTTCTTACACCTTGTGGCAGTGCTGATGATTTTCCTGGGATAACACAGGGGAGACTTTGCAGAGGCAGCCCCCTTTTTTGCTTGTGGGAATACCTGAGGGTACCTTGAGAGACTTGGCAGGAGTGGAAGCAGGGGTGAACCAAAACGTCCCTCACCAGGATGGGGAGTACATCAATATCTGGGACATCACAGGCAGGAGCCCCAGGGCATTTCTGCACCGCGTCTCTGCAGTCATTTCCACATCAGGTCCCCTCTGCTGAGCCTGGCAGGGGGATGGAGCCTTTGTCCCCCGGCATTGTGCTATTTACTGCTTGCTCTGCATCCTCACCGCAGGGCACAGAGACTGCAAGGCCATATGAGACCATGGCGATGAACATCTAGCCTGACCTACTTACAGCTCGGGCCCTGGGACTTTCTGGAATTCATCCTCTTGGAAACACAATGTATAATTTTAGGGCAGTAGAAATCCGCACTGGATGGGGATCTTGTTCCAGCCTCCGCTGGGTCCATGATGCCAGAATTGCTTTGACTGCCTCCGAGCGTGCTTGCCACCGCGTATCAATGCACAGGCTCCATTAACAACCCAAATGGCTGCTGATATGCTTCCCATTATATTTCAGGCCTTACGCACCATTATTTCATTTAAAAGACAGTATTTGTTTTTCCTTCCCTCAGTTCGTGTCTCCCCCTCAAAAAAATCTCGTTAGAATGTTGTCGCTCGTTGCAATTGGGAGCGAACTGCAGCTTAATCCAACCTGCCAAGGAAGCCAATTGCCCTGTAAAAATCTCCTTGAAGTCTCCAAGCAGTGGCAGGCAGAGGGGGTAGAATAATCAAAAGACATGGAATTAGGAGGTGCCACCGAGGCTTATTTGAGAGGAAAGGAAGGGGCTGTGGGTGCTGACAGGATAGTGATGCAAATCCCCTTCAAAGCACCCAAAGAATCAACCTAAATGGATTAATGTGAGGACAGAGAAGAAATTACTTTAGTTGTTTCCCTAATTTGATTCAATTTATTTTTATAAGGCATCTTCAGAGCATCTCACAGCTGCTCCACTCAGAGGAGAGATAATATAGAAACTCCATTCTGGCAGAAGAGCTCACCAGTACAGCATCTCAGTGTGAGGAAGGAATATGAGAGCTGGCCTTGAGGATTTGATTTGCCAAATCATCAGGAAATCACATAATTTCTTTTTCATTTTTCCAATTTCAATATTACTGATTTCCCTAGGCTTTCCTCAAACCATCTCTGTAATACACTGAAGCTGATGCTAACCTCACACTGCTTTTATAGCACTGTAACTCTGATCTCACACTGGTTTTACCCTGGTGCAGCTCCACTTATTTCAATTGAGTAAATTCCTGATTTATGTCTGGGAAAATCAGTTTTCTTCCCCTTCTTGCTCTGCTTTCTTTCACCCATTTGTGCAGACACTCCTTCTCTCTTCCTTCATCCCAGTTCTGTTCACCGAGAGGCTGGTGCTTTGGATTGAATTGAAATGTGTGTGTCCTGTTTGCTTTAAAATATTAAAACCTAACCCTGGGGAATGAAATCCCTGAAGATAGCAGTGTGCTGGGGCAGCCTGCAGCATGGCCTTTCCCAGTCCTCAGCACGCAGAGCAAGGAGATCCCTTGTCAGAGCAGGAGATGAGAGTGCGAGTGGGTTCCTCTGCAAAGACCCGCTAATGCAACCCTAATTAATTTATTTTTTTAAAGCTACACACAAGGGAGCTGATCAACGCTTTGCCCTACGGTCTGGTTTGGTTGGAACATATATCATTTCCTTGATTTATTCTCTGTGATGTGAAAGGATGGGACTAGCATCTTGATACCTGCCTCAGAGGCTGCTTCCCTTCCCCTTGACATAAGCAGGCACAGCTGAGTTAACTCCTGAGCTCTTTAAGCAACACCTGATCCCCGTTAGAGGTTGCCATTAAAAGCAGAGCTCCTGCCTGCAGGCCAGTGCTGCTGGATTGACACCAAACATCACTGCTGGGTGTGAGCTGTGCTCCTGCCTTCCCTTGCAGACTCTGCTGGGTGAGGCCAGGATGGCTGCGTCTGAGGGATCCTGTTGAGCTGGGCTCTCCACCCAGGCAAGTCCCATCCTCATTTGGTTCTGCTAATGGAGGAAAAATGGGAACCATTGTAATTAATGACTGTGGCAGCCACTGATTTATTATGGAGTGTTTTTCCCCTTTCATTTGCACTTGGAAAAAGTTGGGACAAAGGCAGGGGAGATGAAAGCCGGCTGGCAGCCAGGAGGGAAGGGGGCCCCTTGTTTCTTCAGTAGTGATGGAAGAATATTGCCTTTGCTTAGATGTGGGTCTGTTTTTGTGGCTGAGGGTCCATTGGCTTCCACCAGCCCCTCTGAAGGAGCCTGTTGCTCCAGTGCAAAGATATCAGCCCTTTGTGGAGGGGTGTGATGGCCAAATAGTGAATAACTTGGGGTCAGTGGTGTCACCCACAGTTCTCCCAGGCTTTCTGTGCTCTAGCCCAGATGGGTCCTCACTGGTGAACACAGAAGATTAAAAAAACCTGTCTTCAGCTATCTCCCCCTGCTGTGAACCGGTGCAGGGAAGGGAGCAATGCTGCAGTCCTCCAGCAGACCCCTGCCTGACTAGGATGTGCTTTGAGCACAGAAGGTCAGTGGAAGGAAGAGGATTCAAGTGCCCAACTTCCACTTTTAGATGCCAGAGCTCCACTTAGGAAGCCTAGAAAGCATAAATCTGTGGGTGTAGTGTTTTTGTAGGACTGTGCTGATTTATGCCTGCTGAGGACCTTTTGCCATTGCAGAGGAGGGACCAGTCTTGCCCTGTCTCCTGGATAAACATCTCCCCTTCAACACCCAGCATAGCACCAGCTTCTCCTTTGAGCCCCTCTCCTGCTGCTCCTTGCCCTCCTGCTCTGTACAGAGAAAGCATGAACAGCAATAACCCTCCTGGTGCAGCCTCGTCAACAGCCCTGGGGCTCTGCAGGGACCTCTCGCCCTCTCCAGCCTCCCAGACAGACCCAGGAGGATGAGATGCCACAACTCGACATCAGCAGAATAAAATATGGCCCTGGCAGTAATCCGATAGAACCTGATGGTAATTTGGGGTGGGGGAGGAGAGGAGGAGGTGGCGGCATTGAAAAAAGGAGGTGTTGGAAGTACGTTTCCTTTCAGTGCTGGGAAGACCATTAGGAAAACCACTAGATTATTTTTCACATTCTTCAGTGCAAAACTACTGCATTTTATGAGCACTATCAATAACAGCTATCATATTACTAATGCTACAGTTGCCACATATATAATATTTAAATCACATTTGTGGCTGACAGAGACCTATGGATATTCTCGATCCCAACAGGCTATTACAGTTCATATCATGTCTGTCATATAAATATTATGAATCATTTCCCGCTATCTTTATGGGGGCTACATTGACATAGTCAAGAAGGCTCTGGGTACTGCTGGATACTGCATATTTATATACACCTTATGTATATGTATGTGAATGGAGGGAGACTTATACAACAATCATCTGTAATAAATGCCCATGATAAAGCATATTATCTTCACACTTCATTTGCAAAGTGTTTTGTATGCAGGGGCTAGGAGAGAAGGCTCTGTTAAGCAATTGGGCCCTCAGTCCTGGTGTAAATGAGATGGTTTCTCTGCCATGAGGCTGCTCAGCAGCAGTGGAGGATGAGATTCAGCTGGTGTCCAGGCACTGACTTGGTCACTGTGCTGCTACCTCACATCAGGTGAGGATTTGGCTCCTGTCCCACTTGCTGGATGGGTGATGCTCCATGTGTTTCCCCCAAAGAGCTGTAAATCTCATAGCTTGTGCACTGCAATTCATCTTCCATCCATTAATGCTGGCTTCCTTGGCAGCTAAGCCCTGGTCTGGGTGATGAGAGGAAAGAAAGAGATCTCCAGGTGTTACAAAAGGCAGAGCTAGACTTTCCATTTATGGAGTCTTTTTGCAAAGCAGTTAATTAAACCACTGTCCCTGCAAACCAGGTGAGACATGTTAAACACAATCTACCAGCAAAGCATGAGAGGGGAAGAAATCTCCCCTAGGATTATTCAAGCCAGATCCAGACAAGAGCCTGGGTGCCCTGAGACCTCTTCCCTAAACCTGTTTTAACTGCTTGAACCCTTTATTAAGACTTGCTCCATATGCAGATATGGACAAGAACAAATGCAACTTTATGGACTGGAAGTTAGGAGGTCTCTAATAAGCATTTAATGTCCAGTTTCGAGGCAGCTGAAAGAGTTTCTGACTGTGCAATGCATTCCTTTGGAGACTGCTCAGATAAAATAGGGGAGAATGCAATGTCTCTGCCTGTCCTTGGCATGGGAATGCAGCTCTCCAGCTTCAGCAGATCAAATAAATCATGCACATTTCACTTCATAAACAAACATCAGCAGCCTGTTAAATGCTGCTGGGGGAAATAAAAAAAAAAAAAAAAAAAAAGGGCAATTTGAATCTCTAGCACTTGGAGAAATGTCTTCAGAGTTGCTGGGTTTTGTGTGTAGTGAGGACCCATTCTCTGCAGCTGTTTGGGTTTGCAGTGATGGTTCTGATGTGTCATACAGATGCTGAGAGGTCCCAACAAGAGTCTGCTGGCTGAAGCTTAGGGACCACATCCACTGTCAGATTCTGGAGTTCCTGGGTGAAGCCACAGCTTCTAACCTGTTCCCCAAAATCCTGCTGTGTCTCTGTTAGCTGCGAGGAAGCCTGGATTGTACCGGGAAGAAAAGCAATATGGGAGCTCCTCTTGCTCCTGAGAAGAAGAGGCATGTCCTGTCCTGGAGACCTGATGCCACAGGCAGAAAGTTCCACAGTGTATGACCAGCCTGTAAGTCTCCTGGAGGAGATGGGTCGTACTGATCCTGGTCCTATGGCACCTAAAGGGTTCAAAGTCCTGGAACCTGCAGTGACTTTGCGGGGAGTAGGTGGCTGGAGTTGAAGACAACCCTAGGAAAGTCCCACAAAACATGCACGATCAAAGTTGTCTTTCTCCAGCCGTTTGCTTTTCAACTCACCTATGCAACCACATTACCTGAGTCTTCTTGGGAAGGATTCTGTGTCTGGGACCCCTGGGCTAGTGGCTGCAGCCACCCTTGCCCCTACATCAGGGTAGCTCTGGCCACTCATGGCAGCTTTGCCTCTAGATATGCTGGGGAAGGTGGAGCCCAGACATAGCCTGCGAGCTTCTTCTGGTCTTTCTTACTCAGACTTTATATTTATTCTTTCTTTAATCTGTAATAAAATGCAGCCAGGGAGGGAAATAGATTTTTTTTTTTTTTTTTTTTATTTACTAACTATGCAGGAGGGTGTAAAACAGCAGGGGCAGCACAGCAGGTTTTGCTTGTGTCCCAGCAGATAATTCTGGGTAATGGACAAGATAAGCTGGAATCACTATTTAAAAATAAAAGCTGTGATTTCCAAATCCACTGGCTGGGTCCCAGTGCCAAATTCTGGAGGCAGTCACAGGTCTCAGCCCCCTAAATCAACTCAGTGCCAGCCTCTGGCTGATGGCTACACACACACAGATCCCTTTGCCCCAAATGGAGGCAACAGAGTGGGAATGTGCCTACTTGACTCTTACACCTAAATGAGCATAGTATCTCTCTTTCTGTCAAATTTAGCTAGAATTGAGTGATAGGACTGAAAGCTGCTCAGAGGACAGGCAGGAACTAAATTACTCCATCATCCAGCCTGCCTGCTAGCTTTAGGATCCCAAGCTAAAGGGTATTTGCATTACCCAAGGGCAGAGAGAACAAGAACCACTCAGTTTTAGAAGACCACTCACCCAGGCAGCATAGGACCTTCAAGAGTCCCTGCATCAGGCAGATGTACAAAGCAATGACCTGCAAAAATTATCTTAACATCTGCCCATCACCCCCTACGATGATTTAAGTTCTTTGCGAAGAAGTGCAAACTGGAG
The DNA here is from genome assembly GCA_033459285.1 of Clamator glandarius. NCBI lineage: Eukaryota > Metazoa > Chordata > Aves > Cuculiformes > Cuculidae > Clamator > Clamator glandarius. Next base: position 3,691,706 of record JAUNZM010000104.1, read on the forward strand.
TTGAGCACAGCATTAGGCAGCCTGCTAGAGCTTATTAAATTAATAGTGCATTAAGGAATTGAAGGGAGGTGGGTGGGGAGGGGAAAGGGAAAGAGAAGGTTTGTAACATCACAGAAATATCCTTGCTACCTTCTGGCATCTTCAAGAGACTGGAAACGTGGGACTGCATCCAGCTGTCTTCTCTGGGGCAAAATTCCTTTGGCTTCTGTGGGAGGTTTTATCCAAATAAGGACTGCAGGATCAGACCTGTTATTGTCACTGCAATTAACATTTAGATCCACATCTAACAAGAACTGTTAGAGGCTGGTTAGGGAGAAATTTAATTTGCTCTAAACAGCTTGATGGGAGAGGAGCGTGAAATGTCCTGGTTATGGTAATTTCATGTGTTTGAGTCTACAGAGGTGCTTTTTCAGCCATGGGCCCTATAACCCCAATATCTGCTGCTATCAAGCTAAGTGTGGTTTGGGGCAGATCCCCACCTGTGCTCTGGGGTGGGGGAAGCCATTTACACCCCCTGGCAGGCTGTTGGATCATCATGGACGTGCTCAAAGCTGTAAAGTCCCACACTCATCTTAGGCTGTTATGGCATCGATGACTCAAGCGGTATTTGCATGGTATAGGCAAGTGAGAGCCTGGATCTGCCCCAGCCAGGCAGCGAGGAGCATTGCCCCTAGATGTGTTTTCCCTTATCAGACACAGCAATGAGCTTTAGTTTGTGTATCAGGAAACTGATTTCTGTCTTTTTGCTGTTGGGATTTGTACATGAGATCCATCATTTTTGCCCTGCTGATCCACTTTGGACCTGCTTTTTCCAACAACCCTAAACTTTCTTTTATATCCTTGCATATTTCCCCTTTTCTTCCAGGAGTTAGTGTAATCCAGCCATAAAAACTGACTTGGATATGAAACTTGGCATTTAAGGTCCCAGCCTGGGAGCAAATGAAGTTACCAGTTATAAACGCACACCAAAATCTGTTTGGACATGCAGAAATTACAGAAGCAGAGGATAAAAAGGATCCAAGACGTTTTATTTTGTTTCAACTTCTGCAGCTCCATGTGAGCGTCTGTTTGCAGCCGCTTGCCTGATGCGAGATAGATCCTCTCGGTGGTTTTCTTCGTGTTATAATTAAAGCTGATGAAATGCAATGCAGCTCTTGTGCTGGAGAAGAGATAGGGGGTCCTGCAGGGTTGCCAGCTTTGTACCCCTCACCCAACCACCTGCGTGTGGATCTGCCCAGGAGAGGCAGAGTCTATCTTCTGGCAAGCACAAAGGGAAGAATTGTAAGAGAAATCAGGTATTGAGGCCTTTCCAGGGTCTCTCCTGTGTGGCTTTAGATACTACAGTGGGAGAGATGGGTAAATGCACGCAGGTGATAGGCAGGGATATGGCAATGAAAGATAGATAAGAGGCTTCATTTTCATAGAAGGCGGTGCTAGGTTGCTGTTATTTATGACACGAGATGTTTTGCCAATTAAGGAGTAAATCATGGCAGATAAGAGGCTCGGAAGCGCTCCACGGCTGGATCTGCCACACAACGAGGTGACGGTTGGTGGTGGCAGCTCACCCGGATGCGCGTGTTGTAAACCAGGATGGTGATGGGTGCTTTGGTTCTCTCATCTCCACCTCAGATTTCCCCCCAACCCTACTCGCTGCAGGAAAGCTGAACTCTGCCTTGGAAATTCCCTGTGCCAGCAGAAAGCCCCAGCAGTGGTCCCTGGTGTCATTCCAGGTTTCCTGTGTGACCCTGTCACTCCCCACTACATGGGAGCAGCTGCAGTCATGGACCGAGCCTGTTTGTTATTATTTGTGTTATGGCCATCAAGAGCGAGGGTCGATATGGTGTTTAATATGCTTCATGCATAGCAGAGTTGCTTTGGTCCATCAAGTCACTAATACACTTTCTTACGAGGCGGAGTATCACTTATTAAACCTGGAGGGATGCCGGGGAGGTTGGGGGCCCTGGCTGTTCTGGGAAGCAGCCAACAATGCTGGTGAGGTGGTACCTGCAGCGCTGCGGAGGTGAGAGCTTGCCGACCGGTCGCACACACATGGAGTTGTTTGTCCTGCCTCATTTATGGGAAATGAAATAAATTGTGCTTTGAAAGATGTCTGCGACACACTCCAGGGACAGCAAACAGGGCTGGGAATCTCCCTGGATGTTCTGAGGCTGGGGACAGCTGAGATTGCTCTGATGTCCTCTTGAGCCCCTCACTACAAGGACATTGAGGGGCTGGAGAGTGCCCAGGGAAGGGCAATGAAGCTGGTCTGGAGAACAAGGGTTATGAGAGGCAGCTGAGGGACCTGAGGCTGTTTAGCCTGGAGAAAAGGAGGCTGAGGGGAGACCTTGTCTACAACTGCCTTAAAGGATCACCCAGTTCCAATCCTCCTGTCCTCATGGCTACTACAAATAGTAGTATCACATATTCCTGCTTATCTCAAGAGCTGCTGGCAGAAGCCAAGGCAGAGGCTTGCTATGAGGACATTCTCTGCTAAGGAGAATACTTTTCCTGGAGTTTTCCTCCCTGCTGTCTCCTCCCAACTCCGCTGAAGTTTTCTTGCTAAACACTAAAATATAAATCACATTATAGAATCATAGAACGGTTTGGGTCAGAAGGGACCTCCAAGCCCATCCAGTTCCACCCCTGCCACAGGCAGGGACACCTCCCACTGGATCTGGGGCTCCAAGCCCCATCCAACCCGGCCTTGAGCCCCTCCAGGGATGGGGCAGCCACTGCTTCTCTGGGCAACCTGGGCCAGGCCCTCAGCACTCTCATGGTGAAGAAATTCTTCCTAATGTCTCGTCTAAACCTGCCCCTCCGCAGTTTATACCCATTGCCCCTTGTCCTGTCACCACAAGCCTTAACGAACAGGCCTCCTCCAGCTTTCTCGTGGCCCTGAAAGGTCGCTACGAGGTCTCCTTGGCGTCTTCTCTTCTCCAGGCTGAACGACCCCAACTCTCTCAGCCTGTCCTCATACAGGAGGTACGGGAGGTGATCGTCCTTGTAGCCTTCTCCGGACCCGTTCCAACCAGCTCCATCTCCTTCTTGTGCTGAGGATTCCCGAAGTGGGCCCTGCGCAGGAGAGGAGCAGAGGGGCAGCAAGGCCTCCCCCGCTCCTCTCCCCTCGCCCTGCCGGCCACGCTGCTGGGGCTGCAGCCCAGGCCCCGCTCGGCCTTCCGGGCGGCAACCGCCGGCTCCTGCCGAGCCCCTCACCCCCCAGCACCCCCCCGGCCCTTCCCCGCGGGTCCCCGGCTCCGCCTCGGCCCGTTCCCCGGCTCGCGGCCCTCGCGGGGCGGCGCTGCGGGGCGGGCGGCGCTGCGGGGCGGGCGCGGCTCTCGCTGCCCCCTTGCGCGGGGCCCCCGGCGCGGAGCCGAGCGCGCCCGGCGGAGCCCGAGTTACATTGTTGGGGGGCGGGGGGGGTGGTGGTGGGAGAGTTTGCAACAACTCCGCTGCCTCCGCTTGCACCGCTGGGGCGGCTGCAGCCTCCCCTGCCTCCTCTTCTCCTCGTCCTCTTCTCATCCTCCTCTTCTCCCCTTCTTCCTTCTCTTCTCCTCTTCCTCTCCTCCTCCCTTTCTCCTTTTCCTCTTCTTCTCCCCCTCCTCTTCTTCTCCCCCTCCTCCTCTTCTTCTCCCCTTCCTCCTTCTCTTCTTCTCCTCCTCTTCCTCCCTTTCCTCTTCTTCTCCCCTTCTCCTCCTCTTCTTCTCTCCCTCCTCTTGTACCCCCCTCCTCCCTTCCATCTCCCCCCTCCACCTTCCCCTTCTTCCTCTTCTCCTCCTCTTCTCCCCTTCCTCCTCCTCCTCTTCTTCTCCCCTTCCTCCTTCTCTTCTCCTTCTCCTCTTCCTCCCTTTCTCCTTTTCCTCTTCTTCTCTCCCTCCTCTTGTACCCCACCTCCTCCCCTTCATCTCCCCCCTCCTCTTCTCCCCTTCCACCTCCTCTCCCCCTCCTCCTCCTCTTATTCTCCCCTTCCTCCTTCTCCTTCTCCTCCTCTTCCTCCCTTTCTCCTTTTCCTCTTCTTCTCCCCCTTCTTCTCTCCCTCCTCTTGTACCCCTTCTCCCCCACTTCATCTCTCCCCCTCCTCTTCTCCCCTTCTCCTCCTCTTCTCTTCTCTTCTCTTCCTCCTCCTCCTCCTCCTCTCCTCCTCCTCCTCCTCCTCCTCCTCCTCCTCCCTCTCCTCCTCCCTCTCCCCCGCCCCTCGGGCTTCCCCCCCCCCTCCCTCTCCCCCCTTTTTCGCTTGATTTCTCTCTCCTCCCCTCCGCTCGCCCTGTGCGTGTGTGTTTTTCGCCGCCGAGCTCCAACCAAGCCCCTTGGCATGAGTTAAGCACCAGCTATGGACACCAAACACTTCCTGCCACTGGGTGAGTTTTGCTCCGAAAAGAAAAAAAAAAAAAAAAAAAAAAAAGCCGAAACAACCAACATTCTCCGTTCCTACCGCGGGGGGAAGGGGGGGAAAGGGGGTGGTTTGGTTCAATAAAATGAAAGAAAACAGGCTCCCCAGCTGCCCCCTCCCGCTTCCCCTCCCGGCTCCGGCCGGGGGATGCGCTGCGCCCCTTCCCCGGGGAGGGAGGCAGCTCCACCAGGGACTTGGAACCACAGAAAGTGCCGAGCGGCCCTTAGTTCTTATTTTGTTTGTTTGTATGTGCCTGTGTGGGTTTTTTTTTTTTTCCCCTCTCTATTTTTCTCCCGGGGCGGTATTTTCAAACGGGGCGGTGGGGACAGACAGAGCCCCCCTCCTCACCCGGGGCTGCTTCTGCGCCTCGCAGCCTTTTCTCCTCTCTTGCTTTCCTCTTTCGCTTTCTTTTATTTATTTTTGCTCCTGTCCTCCTTTTTCTCCCTCTCCCCGCAGCCGGGCGGGGGGGGCACCCGCAGGGACCCCCGCACTGGCCCCTCGCTCGCATCCTCCCTGCCTGCTCCCAGAAGCCACAAAAAGCTTGGGACTCCTGCTTTTCTTTTTTTCCTTTCCCTTTGGGACCCTCCTGCCTTTCTCTTCTCTTCTCTTCTCTTCTCTTCTCTTCTCTTCTCTTCTCTTCTCTTCTCTTCTCTTCTCTTCTCTTCTCTTCTCTTCTCTTCTCTTCTCTTCTCTTCTCTCTCTTCTCTTCTCTTCTCTTCTCTTCCTTTTTTATCTTTTTTTTTTTCTCTGTCTACATTTTAAAACCTCTTTCCAGCTGGAGTTTGCCATCGTTTTCGGTGACTGAGTCAAGTTCTGGCTTGTAAAGGCGAATGCCTCCTCGCGTCTCGGTTTCAGGACAAGTGATATTGCAGAGCTCAGGGTGGAGGGGGGGGGAAGAAAAGTTTGAGTGAAGTAGCCTGGCGCCCAGTCCAGGCGAGGGGCAAGAGGGACAAATCCTGCTGTCTCTGCCACCGCTCAGCACGGTGCGTGGGCTCCAAACCCGTGGCCATTGGGAGCATCCACTCTGGCTGCCCTGGGCTTTAAATCTGTGCTCAATCTCTGCTAGCCTGTGGTGGTGTGTTTTCTTTCTTTCTTTTTATTTTATTTTTTTTGTTGTTGTTGTTTTGTTTAAGAATTGCAGTTGTAGTCGTTTCTTTCCAGTCGCGGAGTAAATATAAACACCATCACAAGGTCCCCAGCTGGCTCTGCTTGCTGGGAGGGTTTCCAGGACAGCTGTGGTCTGGGGGCTTTGACAGGAGATCCTGGCCCCACGGGCTGGCAGGTCTTCACCTGGCATCTCCTTCCCCCGCAAATCCCAGGTTTACGGCGCTCCGTGTTGATTTGTCTTTGAGGTGGGAGATGCTGCTGGGTTGACTTCCCCAGAGCTGCTGCTTGGGCTTAGAAGCATCTCACCTGCAGTGTCCCCCAGGAATAGGTCCTGCTTCCAGAGATGACCCGACTCCTTTAGAGTGGTTGAAATGCAGGTGTCCGGGAGCATGGCAAACACACCCACCGAAGCCCAAAGTGCCTATCTCGTGCCATGCAAAAGTGGTTTAATCTTAGGGCTGGTGGTTGTGAGATTTGCATTTCTGTTGGTGCTTTTGTAGGAGACAATCCAAACCTCTGTTCACAGGGGCAGGATCAGGCCCCTACGTATATACCTGCATTTTCTTTCAGCCCTGAGCATTCCTGTTATGCTGTGGATGCTAAATAATACGTTGTGTTATTAGTCATGTTGACTTTGACGGGGGAGGAGAGGGGGAGTGTGTGTCACCTTGCTGCTGGCTCGGGTAAGGATTTTCACAGGGGTGCAAATGAAAAACAACTGATTTATCCACTCATTTATAAATGTATGTGTGTTTGGCGGGGAGGGGGTGGGTCTCTAACACGCTGTGCAGCACAGCGGGAGCATCCAGGAGAAAAACAAGGTAGCCACCTCATCAGGACAGCGGTGCTGCTGGGGTGGGGTGGGGGTTATAACTTTGCATTGTTGGCTTAGGAGAAAATTCAGCTACCTGTGGAAGCTGTGACCTGTGCTAGTCTCTGCTGCGTGGTGTCCTGCTCCAGAAGCGACTCCTAAACTTTATCCACTGGCATTTGGTCAATGTTTATTGGAAAAATCAGCTTTGATTGTAAGGGAAGGTTTTGGAGGGGGAGATCTTGGAAGGCTGGTTGAGCCTTGAAAGTGTGTGAGCAGTTTCTAAGAGCAATGGGAGCCTTGAGGAATGCGAGCAAAGACCTTCCCAGTGAAACCAGAGCAGAGGTGGTGGGGCCGGCAGAGCCTCAGTGCTTTTTGGAGGTGGGATGGTCCAAAACCTGCCGAGTTCCAGCTTTGCAGGGTGCTTTGCCAACCCAGTCCCATGTCACGGTTGGAGCCAGGGTGTGGGGGGAATAGCCAAGCTTGTGGAGTTTGTTTTCCTGCACCCCAGGGGAGAGTTGGAGAACTAGAGCGAGGTGGGGCAAATTCAATTTCTGTTATGGGGTGGCCCTATGAAAATCTCAGCTCAGTTTGGCCTAAATAGGGTAACCTGGTGGAGGTTCCTGGCGAAGTCCTGCCCGTGCTTAGACTCAGATAACCCTGCTGATGTCATGGGTAGAAGTGTGGCCAGTGCTGGGCACTTTTAATAGTAGTATCTCATTTTCCAGCTTGTCTCAAGGGCTGCTGGCAGATGCCAAGGCAGAGGCTTGCCACGAGGACAGCACGTCCTCGAGCATCTCCTGGGCTGGATGCCGTGGCCATGCGGCTCTGTGTGCTGTCCCGCTCCCGGGACAATGTCCAGCCTGATCACGGAGCCTCCAACCTAGTGAGGGGCACACGGCGAGGTCAGGCGTTGTCCAAGGCCATGTGGAGGACTGACATGCAAGCTGGGGGACTTGGTTCTTCAGGCAGCTGCTTTTTCCCAAGGCTCTGGCCGCTCCAATCCCTTTATTTTCTTCTTTGCCCATTTCCCTAAGCAGTGGTAGGCAATGGTGAGCTTGGGGACCTTCCACTTGAGGCTAAACCTCATGGAGGGAGGAACAGTTAATGGGTGTCTGAGGCTGGTGCTTCCCTCGCGGAGGTCAGTTCACTGAGTCGCAACCCCTGCGAGTCCATCTTCCTGCCCGTGTGGCCGTGCCAGGGATGGCTCCAGCTGCTCGGGATGTGGGGTGAGACCTGGCTGTGCAGGGCCAGGCTGGAGTGGGAACAACTCCAAGGGAAACAGCAAAACAAGCCCCTGTGTCCGGCTGCGGGGAGCAACCTGGAGCCTGGGGTCTGCTTGGGATGGAGGGAAGCATGGGAGTGTGAGCATCCTCGAGACATCTTCATGAAATCATAGAATGGCTTGGGTTGGAAGGGACTTTAAAGATCATCCAGTTCCACCCCCTTGCCATCAGACATCCTGCATCCCCCTGCCTTGCCACATTGTCAGGGTGAGCCACAACGTTGCGCAAAACCCGAGCTCGGTTGGTAGGAGCCTGTGTCTGGGTTGAGATCTTGACATAATCCTCAATTCTGCTTCTTTTAGTTTCAAAAATTTACAGCTGTTGGGGAAATCCATGGGGAGAAAAAGATTATGAAAGACGCAAGAAAGTATCGCAGCTTGTCGGAGCATCCCTGTGAGGAAGGAGGAGTCCTCTGATCCACATCTGGAAGATGCTGGCTGGCTCCGTGGGGCTGCTGGTGCTGCACTGGAGAGGGGCCTAGGAGCAAGAGAGAAAGTCAGAAACCGCGTCCCAGTTTCTCTTGCTGAAGCGCCGTGTAGGGCTCGACCTCTCCCAGTTGACATATGCAAAACAAGCTGGGAAGGAATTATTGCCTTTTCCAGTATCTGGGCTGTGACAGTTAAATAAACCCTCTGAGGATCCCTGAGTTTACTCCACGCCATCCTGCTGTGTTGGAGAGAGCGTTTGTGTTTCTCGTATTTAGGGCATTTTATTTATTTAAAAGAGAGCGGGGGAGAAAGCCACAGAATTTTAGTTATTCATTGCAAATATTATTATTGGCATTTTCCTCCTGTAGAAAAAAAAATCAAGGGGGGGAATCAAAACATTTCACTGGAAAATACACTCTGGCTTCGTCCCACCCACATCTTGAAGGCAAAAATAAATATTAGTTAAGAAATGGGTTAAAAACCCTTTTTGTTGGAGTATTGTTTTCTTGGAGCAGCGGTGGATTCCTAATGCCAGAGCCCTGCCACCCGGCTGAATTGGTTTATTTATTTAATGTTTTTTTTTCCAGGATGGCTAAGAAAACCAACAAACAGTGGAGCTGTAGGCACCGCAGGGCAGGGGCTTGGGCTTTGGGATATTTGCTGGTCTTGACTCTTGCCCAGGGTGCTCGTTCCAATGAGCATCCCGGTGCCTTTCCAGGGGTTCTGTGTGCGAGCAGGGTATTCCCCTGAGGCTCTCAGCTGCCTGAAATCACCAAATCATTCTTGCTATAAATACTCTGTGACCCCGCTGCAGGAGGTGGTGAGACTACAAGAGGCGATGGCCCTTGGCAAGGGCTTAACTGAGGGTGGTGGTGATGGAGCAGGGATGCCGAGGGGGTTCCTGCCCACCTAGCCAGGCTCCTCTCTATCGTGCTGGGCTGCTGGTGGGAACCAAAGCTGGGGAGACCTCAAATCAGTGCTGGGTAGTGCAGGGACCTTCCCTGGGAGCTTGGTAACCTAACTGAGCTCTAATCGGTTCCTGTAGGAAAGCTGAGGAGGGCTCTTGCTGAGGGAATGCAGGGATAGGATGAGGGGGAATGGTTTGAAGCTAAAAGAAGGGAGATTGAGATGAGATAAGAGGAGGCTGAGGGGAGACCTTATTACTCTCTACAACTACCTGAAAGGAGGTTGTGGAGAGGAGGGTGCTGGCCTCTTCTCCCAAGTAACAGGGGACAGGACGAGAGGGAACGGCCTCAAGCTCTGCTAGAGGAGATTTAGGCTTGAGATTAGGAAAAAATTCTTCACGGAGAGGGTGGTTAGGCATTGGAATGGTCTGCCCAGGGAGGTGGTTGAGTCACCGTCCCTGGAGGTGTTTAAGGTGAGGGTAGATGAGGTACTTAGGGGCATGATTTAGGGATTGGTGGGAATGGTTGGACTCGACGATCCAGTGGGTCTCTTCCAACCTGGTTATTCTGTGATTCTGTGTGAGATCCTAAGGAGAAATATTTTCCTGTGAGGGTTAGAAGGCACTGGCCCTGTTTGCCCAGAGATGTCATTGCTGGAGGTGTTCAGGTGTCCCTGGAGGTGTTCAAGGCCAGGTTGGATGGCGCCTTGAACAACCTGATCCAGTGGGAGGTGTCCCTGCCCATGGCAGGGAGTTGGAACTGGATGGGCTTTAAGGTCCCTTCCAACCCAAACTGTTCTGTGATTCCAGTTAATCCAGTTCTCTGACTGCGGTCCCCAGCGCATCTCCCCATCATCAGCTCCCTTCACAGGTGAAGGAACTGGGTTTCTCCTCCATCCAGCTTGGCAATGCCGGCACGCGGCCGGATCCAGCCCGGCAGTTCCATAATTGCTTCCTAAAAGGCCCAGGTGGGCTCTCAAAGTAAGCGTAGCTACAAAGCAATAGGGGAGGCAGCCTGGGTGGTTTTATTTTAATTGATTTTGTCAGGAGTTGCTGTATTTTATTACATTTAAAGCCTAGACTCTGGAATAACTTTGAACATTTGACACGCACGCAAAAAGCAGCTTTCTGACATTTTCCTCTTTGCTTGTCTTTTATTTTCTTTCTCCCTTCTCCTCCTCCTCAAAGGAAAGCGTGTGCCTGGAGGGAGGACAGAGGAGGAGGGAGGGGTGGTTGTGTCTCTCCAAAGGCTGCTCCAACATCAAGGCAGCGCGAAGCAGACGAAATAATATTGCAAATAAGGATTTAAAAAAAAATAAAAAAAACCCCAACCCTACAGAAGGATCCCCGCACACGCCAGCCAGCTCAAACTGCTCAAAGATTTTCAGACAGAAGCAATTTAGCCTGGGAAAATGCTCTATTGTTGAGATGGAAACTGGCTGTGAGAACTTGCCTTTTCTGACAATGTTTTGCTTAGAAAAAGCAAAGCAAAGGGAAAAAAGTCAGGGAAACAACTTGAGTTTTTATTTAGAGAAGACAGGAGTTCAAAATGGAGGGTGTTTTCTGAGATAAACAGGGAACAATTCCCTTGCAAGAAAGGGAAGAAAGAGTTCAAATTAAGCCCAAACACAGCTCCCCTCCTTTGAAATTTTGTTTAATGTGGAGTTAAAAAATAATCCTGTTCAAACAGACCCCTCGTCAGCATAAAATGGTCGTTGGTTTGGCTTTTTTTCTTTCTTTTATTGTGATCGACAATAAAAGTTTCAAGGTTGCACCTTGAAGCTGTAACTGTGATCGCAGCTCCGTTTGTGCCAGCTCCTGCCTCTGCACAGCAAGAGGGAATGAATCTTCATAGACTCATAGGTTGGATTGTATTGGAAAGGACCTTGGATTGGATTGGATTGGAAAGGACCTTGGATTGGATTGGATTGGAAAGGACCTTGGATTGGATTGGATTGGAAAGGATCTTGGATTGGATTGGATTGGATTGGATTGGATTGGATTGGAAAGGACCTTGGATTGGTTTGGATTGGAAAGGGCCTTAAAGCCCATCCAGATCCAACCTCCCTACCATGGGCAGGGCCACCTCCCACTGGATCAAGGGCTCCAAGCCCCATCCAGCCTGGCCTTGAACACCCCCAGGGATGGGGCAGCCACGGCTTCTCTCACACTAGGGCCTCCCCACCCTCACAGCAAAACATTTCTTCCTAGTAACTCACAGAATCACAGAATGACCAGGTTGGAAGAGACCCACTGGATCGTCGAGTCCAACCATTCCCACCAATCCCTAAATCATGCTCCTAAGCACCTCATCTACCCTAACCTTAAACACCTCCAAGGACGGTGACTCAACCACCTATCAACCTCCCCTCTTTCAGCTTAAATCTGTTCCCCCTCGTCCTGTCCCTGCACCCCGTGATCAAGCGCCCCTCCACAGCTTTCTTACAGACTCCTTTAAGTACTGGAAAGTGCTTCACTTGCCTTGAAAACTTGTGGTGTGTCTGGACGAGATGAATACAGGGTGGGAAACTGAGGCACGTGGGTGCATCTTTGCGCCGGCAAAGCTGGGAACGGGGCCTGGAGCGAGGGCGTGGGGTGATTGTGAAACCTCGCCTGGGATGGCGGCTTCCAGCCCCGCGGAGCAAGAGCCGTCTGGGATCTGAGGTCTGGAGGGCTCCTCTGGGGCTTTTGAGGGTCTCAGCTCCTGGTAAGCCAAACCAAACCCCAAGCTGGTTTTTGGCCTGAGAGCAAAAGAAAAGCTTGCAGATTGGGTTTGTGTGTAAGCCAGGTGCTCCAAAACCAGAGGGTAAGGAGGAAACACCCTAAATATTTGATTTATTAAGCACTGGGAGCAGGGCTAGGATCCCGTTTCTGCTCTAGTGGGAGGTGGTTCCTCTCACCACGGGCATTGCTCCTTCTTTTGAACCCTGGGGGATTTTTTAGGGGGCGTTAATCTCTTGGGTTTGATAGGTTGGTGGTGTATTCGGGTTTTGGTCTTGTCTGAGCTGTAGCCCCTTCCCTGGATTGCATCGGATGTGAAATTACTGTGGAGCCAAGAGGTAAAAGGTGCAATACTGGTATTTGGGACCAATAAAATAGTAATGCGATTCCCAACTGGTTGTTACTTTTCATGGGCTTCTCTTTTGTAGGATTTTGGATTTCTTCAGCATTTAAAGAGACAGAATAAGAGGAGGGGGAGCTGCAGGCAGCCCCGGAGCACCCCAAGGTTTATGGCCCCCTCAGCTCTTGGAGCAAAATCCTTTGTGCTGGGGCTGCCAGGAGGGATTAGGGAGGGATGCCCCGTCTGGTTTCAGCTGGCTGTGCGGTGCTAGGCGCAAAGGCAGAGACATTTGATTATTGTTTTTCCATTTTTGGCTGACAAGTAGCTGCTGGAAAGTTGGTTGGGTGGTTTTCTTTTTTTTTTTTTAGTTTTTTTTGGGTTTGTTTTTTTTTTTTCTGTGAACTCTGTGGGTTGCTGCGAGACATTTTTGTTGTGGGCAGCGTGTCTCCTGTGTGCCCATTACGGAGTTGGAATGAGGCAACGGCAGCGGTGAAGCAAGAGCGGAAGGAGAAGGCACGGGAGAGAGAGTGCGCTTCCAGCCAAGATCCTCCCAGAGATGCGGAGGTGACGAAGCGAGGAGCTGGGGTTCGGCTGTGCCCCTCTGGCACGGGATGCGACGGAGGAGGCTTGCTCCGAGCGGGTGAGATGGTGAGAGGTGGCAGAGGCACAAAGGGCATAGAGAGGAGCAGGGTCACAGAGAGGCAGGAGCAGACCTGGGGCGTTGCACTGAGCTGGGGATGCTGTTTTGGCTGCCCCCGGGGTGGGGGTGAGGGATGGGTGGGAGCCGTTTGCCAGCACTGTGGCTTCCCAGCCTGCGCCCCAGGGAGCAACAGCCTCTCCCTGAGAACCTGTGTGCAGGTGAGGGTTGGTGCTAAAGAGAGAAAAGAGAAAGAGCAACCCCTTTTTCTGCACCGATCACCCTTCCCAGACCATGCTGGTCTCCCCTTCTGCCCCCACCTCCTCTTTTGCTGCCCCATTTTTGTAAGAAGAGTGACTTTATCTGGCCTGGGAAGCTGTGGGCTCTAACACCAGTGAGCAGGGTCCGGTGGTGGCAGATAACGGCGTATCAGCCGCAGGTTGTGGCCGGGATGCTCGCTCGTGCCGTGGTGGGGAGATGTGTTGCTTCGCGTCAGCGCAGGGGCTGCTTCTGGAGACCCCCTCACACCCTGATGCTGCCCTCACCCACATCCATGGGGCTGCTGCAGCCTGGGGGAAAGCTTGGAGAGAGGCCAGGGATGGGGGATTGAAGCAGGGGTCCCTACAGGGGCAGCTGAACCTTGAACGAGACCGAGCAACTTCAGCAAGATGAAAACCGCTCTCTGGGAGCTCTGCACCTGCATGACCAGCCCTCCCTTTTTTTACCTGCACTTGTTCAAGTGTGACTTTCAATTGATCATAAAAATCCAATGTGATTCACTGTGCTTCTGCCCTCCAGCCTGCCAGGCTCCGTCTCTCTCCGCTTTCACTTAGCGTGAGAGAGATCAAATTGCCCTCCAGTTCATCCTCCTCCTTCTTAATGGGGAGGCGTTGTTTTCTGGGCCTGCTCCCCTCCATGCACTTCTTGAATTATAATACATCGGAGATAGTGGCTTAACATCTTAATTTAATTTTCTCTCTTTTTATTTATTAAGAAAACCTCAATGCAGCCTCCCAAATGTTGGGGTAGGGAGGGAGCTGCAGCTCCCTGCTCCATCCCAGCGAAGACCCAGTGTGCGTGCGTGTGTGTGTGGCTCACAGACAGTGAAATTGCACCCTAGAGTTATAAAGCAATTGTCTAGCTCAGCAGCAGAATGAGCATGAAATGGTGCAGAAAGCAACTAAATAAAATTGGGTAAGGCAGATGCATGAAAATAATGACATCTCTATACCGTAGTCAGGCACACTTGCTCTTTCTCGCACACACAGATAAACTTTTATAACAGACTTTGCATTTATTTTCTCAGGAAACCTTTCTGAAATGGAGATGAGCGTTACTGTGGTGTGAACCCATCTCCCATGTTTCTGGGGCTGTTGTGCCATGCATTGCCACCCCTTTCCTCCCCTACTGCTCTCCCTTCCCTCTTTTTCCTTTTTTTTTATTTTGTTTTCAGGGCAGTATTTTTATGCTCAGTCAAACACCAAAATGATGACCTTTGCGACTGCATCTCCCTCCGGCTGGGCTGGGGGAGCTCTGCGAGCAGGTGGCTCTTGGGGGTGACCCGCTGCATCCCACGTGAGTTGGGCTAAGAGGTGCTTTCCTGGCTTGCCTCCTGCTTTGGAATTGTCTCTTCTTTTCCTCTCTGGATGGTGGCAGCTGTAAGGACGGGACCGTGCAGGCTGTTGCGTGGAGCTTTGTGACGTGAGAGCAGGGATGGAAAACTTGGGTCAGGGTACTGGCTGTGTCCCCACATCCCACTGCCCTGGTGATGGCTGCTGACACCAGGAAGATGCTTCCATCTTCTCCATTTATCTGGCTGCACAGGTTAAAATACCCCAAAGTGGAGACCTGAAGAATTGACCTTAACTGTGATTTCTCCCCAGACACCTGCCCTGGCGCTTCCCCTGGGTTCTGTGCCACGGTCCCTGCTCGGATGCTTCCCTGGAGTCTTTAGTCCTGTCTGCTCCTGGGAAGCTAGTTTCCTGATGTGATCTGATATTTCGTTTCTGTTGCGCTGGGATCCCTGCGAGGCTGGCAATAAGCTGCTAATCTTCCCACCCAAGAGGCCCTTTAGGTGACGTTAAGGTTGCGTCCTCACTGCTCTTGTGACCTCCTGCCTCTGAAGACGTCACCAGGCACTGCTCCATGTACCTGTGGTACTGGGGATGCCCTTTCTCCATGGGGTGCTGCCTGCTGCATCTCAGCTGGAGTGGCTTATGCCAGAGATAAGGAGTGGGTGGCAGCGATCGGGTTCCTCTTGCTCTGTGCCTCCTCATTTTGCTGCTCCCCTGTTCGGAGGACTCGGGGCTGAGCTTATCATGGATCCTTTCCTTCTCTGGAAGGAAAATCGAGTCTATCCTTTGCATTGCTGGGGTGGTTGTGCTGGAGCCCGGGGCTCACCACGTTGTACCTTTGCAGCAAAACCTCCATCTCTGATTTTTCCTTTGCTGGGATGTCTCCCTAGGGTCCCAGATTAGCTGCTCCAGTGCTTTTCCTGCTGCCTCCCCATCACACGCAGACCAGCGCAGATCCCACGGGTGGCTGGGGACTGTGTGTTGGCTGCAATGTGGCACCGAGCCCAGCCGTGTGGGACATGTGAATGTTCCCCTCCTCGCTGCCTGCAAAAACCTGGCTCCTCCCGAGAGAGGCAGAGGAGGTTTCCCTGCAGAGATCCCTCCAGCTCTGGGCAGATGGGATGCCGAAGCCCTGCTAGCATTTTCGCTGGTGTGGAGCTACAGCACCGGTGTGGAGAGCAGGGAAGTGCACGCATGCGAAAATCAGTGTGAAGGCATAAATCAGGCCGAGAGTGAAAGGTTAAAGAAATCCAGAGGAAGCGGAGTGATGTACGTGATAGAAAGGGGTTTCCTGTACCTACACAGGCCACCCAGGCTCCCTTCCTGTCAGGGTAAACCTGCTAAAGCGGAAAATTTCTACACCCCTAAGCAAATTATGGTCTGCTGGATGGGCACGTGGTGAGCAAGCCATGCCGGCCACAACATTAATACCTTGTGCTGTGCAGCGTGCTCTTCCCAGGCCTCTGTGGTGGCATTTATGGGATGCTTGGGTTGCTCTGTGGCAGCATCACAGTTGTTGGAGCCCGTGGTGGGAAGCTGGAGCAGAGCTTGGGGAGGACAGGGTGTGATGAACCATGCTGGAAGCTGGGCTGCAGCCCTCTATTCCCCATCCTCTCCACTGCTGCCCTGTGCCTGACATCTGGGACTTGACATCAAAGGGGGCTCAGGGAAGAGTTAAGACTCCTGGGACAATTACCTGCAAGCCCCTATTTAAGCACTTAGGAAGGCTTAGCTGTGATCCCTGCCGGAGATACATAGCCTGGCCCCAGGCCAGCTGATACCTATTGTTTGCAAATGTCAGAGACTTTGTCTAAACAGTGGTTCAGAGCCAGGGCTTGCTGACACCAGGAATCCCAGATGTCCTGGGGGGCTCCTCTAACCTGCTGCTGGGTGGCTGATGCTGTGCAGGGGCTTGGTGCTGAGCTACAGAGCGAGGCAGCATTCCAAATTACACCCTGCCAGTAGGTTTCCCTACTGCTTTTAGGGCTGGGAGATGCAAATTTAGTTCGTTAGGGATTTTGCCTGTGTTTCAAATTGTATTTTGGTAGCAGTGCTGCTGTGCCCTCCAGCTCTGGGGTCTTGCTTTGATACTCCGGGACAGCTCTGCTTGGAGGTCTCACCTCCTCTGGGAGGAAAAAGCCAACAGTTCCCTTATGACATGTTGCTGCCTCTTTGTGCCTCACCTGTGGGACAGGTTTAGGCTGTGGAAATCAGAGGCCGTCGGTCACTGCGGGCTTTGTTTGGCCTAGGTGCTCGGTTTTCTCATCTTTGTTGTTTTTCCACCTGTGCTGCTTCCCACAGGCACCCAGGTGCTCTGGTCGGCTGGGTGTTGTGCCATGGAAGCCAAGGCTGGGCGGGCACGGAAAACCACGTCTGGCTTCTCCAGCAAGGTTTCACAGCCTCTAAACGTGTGCAGGAAATGTTGCAGGGCAGGGATTTCTTGCAGCAAGCCCTGGATGGCAGATAACAGCGTGGTTCCCGTCTAAAGCCCCCACCTACACAAATGGGGAGGCTCCACCTCTCCATGCACCTTCTGAAAACACTGTGGCTCATGCAGCACTGATCAAAGCATCCTCCCAGGTCTCTTTGGAGCAGTGGCATTTGCTCCTGGCCAGTGCGCCAGGTGCTGTGGGGTGCAGCCCACCCTGGTGCTGCTACCCCAGGAGCCCAAAAAGCTCTTCTCACAAACTCACAGGATGGTAGGGGTTACAAGGGACCTCAAGACCTCATCGAGTCCAGCCTTTCCTGCTAAGGCAGAGTCACCTCGAGCAGGTTGCACAGGATCGTGTCCAGGGGGGTTGTGAGTATCTCCAGCGGGGGAGATTCCACACCCTGGGCAGTCGCTTCCAGGGCTCTGAATTCTGCTCTAAATCTGTGTTCTCAGGGATGCACAAGCAGACAAGCTCCAGAGGGTGAAGCTCATCCCCGAGAACAGGGGGGTGCTCCCAGGCCTGCCTGAATTGTGGGAACCCCAGACCAGCTCTTTGGAGGGAGGAGAGCAGAAAAGTGCCTGTGCTGGGTTGGGATGTGGGTTGGGGTCCTCACTGCCTGCTGTCGGGGTGTGTGCTGGGTGCGGGGACGTGCCTGCAGAGTGGGAGCAGTGGGAGCAGCCGGTCCTGCCAGTTCTCCATGCTGGGACGGGTGCTGGGAGGTCCCGTGAGCCACAGTCAAGGCTGGGTGAGTGCTGATCCTGAGTTCTTCTCTGCCACCAGTTCCCTGGGTGGCCTGGGTCTGGGCATCCCTGGGGTCCCAGCAGAGTGACGGGGTGACACTCTTCCTTAAGTGGTCCTGATGGCTGGATTAGAAATTTCTAAGAGATGCTGTGCTGAGGAAAGCACCCAGAGAGCCTGGCCCTGGCTGGGAGTAAAAGCTCGCTTTGCATGGGAAACAAACAACCCAAGTGCACTGGTTTGTGCCTGTAATTGCGAGTGTGGAAATCATGGGCACATGAGAACTTGCAAGCAAATGATTCTATGTGCAGCACTGTTTCCAAAGCAGAAAAATTGAGCCTCAAATGCTGCCTAGTCCCACGCTGGGGCTGGGGGTCGTGGATGACCCTTTGGCAGGGGAGCCTTTGCCCCACAACACCAGTGGGATTAGCAGCTCAGCATTGATTTCATCGAACGGGTTCAAGATCGCGTCAGCTTAACTAAGGACTGAGATTGACCCGTGGTGATCTGCTGACTTTATTATAAGATGATGGTGTGGCTAGCTGGGGGAGAGGGAGCTTGACGTTCCCATCTCTGTGTGGTAGCATGGCTTGGTGCAGGACCCACATGTTTTCCAAATTTTCACTGTATCTTTTGCTGTGAAGAGGTAAAATCCTGAATGTACCTTGAAGGAGCATTAGGAGAAGGTCTTTCTGTCTAGCTCTTGGCCCTGTCAGTAGCTGCACAAGAGGAATGTTATAAGGAGCTATTCATCATTGCAATTAGTGTATTAAGAGTACACAGTGTGCTTGGGAGCTGGAAGAGATGGAGCTTTGGGATGTTTTCAGCATTATAAATACTGGTTGGTTACATCACCCAGCTTTTAAAAAATGGTATGTGTTGTCCTATTGAAAGAGGATTTGCAGACAACCTTGGAGAGGAGAGCTGGGTGTTTATTCTCAGCAGGGAGAGCAGTGTGGCTTTGTGTCTCCCTGGGGACCAGTGGGGACAGAAATCTCTGAGATCTGCTCCTACTTGAAATCCCTCGGGGGATTTGTGCCTGGATGCCAGGTGTGGGCTGGAGATGGATGAAATGGGCTCCTTGAGGGCAGCCAAATCATTATCACAGGAGGTGGGTTACCTCTCCCAGCAGAAGCACGGAGCCCTGCTCTTTAAGTGCTCTGTATAACCTCATGTTACCAAAACCCAAGATACTGCTCTGGGGCTTGCTCAGATTTCTGTCCTGCGTGGGGCCCTGCATGTTTTGCAGGAGTTACCCACCTTGGTAGCACCACATCCCACTGCTGTGCCAGCAGAGCAGCCAGTGGCAGGTCCCATGGCGAGCTGGCACCTTCGTGTGGTGTCACAGCTGCGTGCCGGGGCTAAAGTCCACTATGGGAAAATGCTTGGTGGACTTTTAACTGGAGTCCTCGGGAGAGCCCAGCTTAGAAACCTTTTAACTGTTTCGTGGTGGAAAACAAAGAAAGGATTGGGGAGGGGGAGAGCTGCCCAGCTGGGGTGAGGTGCCTGCAGCAGGGGCTTGCTTGCAGCCGTGCTGGGGAGGTGGTGGGGACTGTGTCGACTGGTACCAGGTTCCTAATTGTGTGTGTCCACCCCTCCACTGACTTTGCTGTCAAACCCTTGGCTCTTAGCCCAGCAGTGCCATGCGTTACGGACCACCTCAAATCCAGCTGTGGGCATAGAATCACAAGGTTGGAAAAGACCCACCGGATCACCGAGTCCAACCATTCCTATCAAATGCTAAACCATGCCCCTCAGCTCCTCGTCCTCCCGTCCCTTAAACACCTCATGTAGAGGATGGAGCTGGGGGTCACCAGACTGTCCTCCTTGGGACATGTCTCAGCGTCCATCCCTGCCCTCCTCCTTTTGCTCTCCCTCCCACTGCGTGGCCTGAAAAGATGAACCCAGTGCAGTGAGGAGGGGGTGGGCATTGCTCTGCAGCATCCATATCAATGGGAAACTGCATCTGAAGGTTGAAAGGAGACTCAACTGCTGCTTTTTTTACTGTCCCATATGGTTTTACGTCTTGCTTCAGGCACCTTGGGTGCCCGGAGGGCTTTATTTCAGCATTTTCCTCCTT
The DNA here is from genome assembly GCA_033459285.1 of Clamator glandarius. Lineage (NCBI taxonomy): Eukaryota > Metazoa > Chordata > Aves > Cuculiformes > Cuculidae > Clamator > Clamator glandarius. The sequence continues at coordinate 3,711,151 of JAUNZM010000104.1, forward strand.
ATTCCTCTTGCCTTTTCCCTTGCTTTTGTTTTGCATTATCTTTTTTTTTTCTGCAGGTTGTGAGTCCTGTTTGCTCTGGGTGGGTCTGCAGCCCTGAGTGGGTCCCCACTTCTCGAGTGGTGCCGGTGCAGGGGAAGAGAACGGCTTTCCTGTGACTCCAGCAAAACTTTCTCTGTGTCACGGGTCTATCGAGCCATCTGCAACGGGGATGGGGACAGGACGGGCTCCCCGCAAGGACCAGGGCTTTGCAGGGGGGAAATTGGTGCCAGTGGAGCCCAGCCCAGTGTGGGGCAGCATCCTGGGAGGCACAGCTTTACTGGAGAGCAGGGAAGCTCTCCATGTACCATGAGCCGTGCCCTCAGTAGAAGTGATTCCTAGGTGAGAAATTCCCGCTATGGAAGCCTTTATTACCAGGCGGAGCTAGGTTTGTTTTGTTTATCATCCATTTACTTGGCTTTGGAGGTATGCCCAGATTTCTCTAATTTTGTGTGTGTGGATGTGTGATTTATTGGGATTCAGACTTTTTTCTGGTTTAATTTCACTTCCTCAAACTGACAGGCCATTTGAACAAACTTCTTTTGGATGATTTCCTCTATAGTTTTCAAGGGATGCCTAAGAATAAAGAGAAAATGTTGCAGCATGGTTGGCAATTAAAAAAAAACTACCCTGCCTGCTGCTGTGACAAACCCCAGCCCTGATTTTGATAGTGAAGAGAACTCAGAGGGTGAAAAACCAACATGATTTCACTTTTGGGTACTTAGAGCTTTTGATAGTGCTTCAGGGATCACTGGCTGGACTTGTTTCACTGTAGAGGTGATGGTGCCATGATCCCACGCACACTTAGATGTGTTGTTAGCTTTCTGCATGCGAGCGGTCCATTAAAATCGCTGTGCGTGTCTAAAGCTTTGCCAGTTCCAAGGTTTGGTTTCCTCTCTTTGCCTTGATCTGTTCCGCAGCAGCCAGGAAGAGAACGAAAGAAAAAAAAAACCCAAAACCCAAACATTTAAGAAATGCTGGAAAATGTAATTGCAGCCTGCAGAGAATGGGGAGCAGGTAGGCGAGGGCAGAGCACCTGTAGCTGCCTTGAGCTGGGTTTGCTGCTTTTGTTCTGCTGGGGTTTTTACAAGGCGGATTTCGCAACGGCGACACGGCTTTCGAAATCACTTAAGACAGGGCTTTGCCTGGGCGTTCTCCAGGGTTTGGCTCTGGGTGCGTTGCTGGTGGGGAGCCCTGGCGGTGTCAGAGCGATGCTCAGGTGCAGGCAAGGACCCGGGGAGCTGCTCTGTTCTCTGCCCTCATGGTGCCTGTCAGCAGGGAGATTGAGTTGAAGGAAAACTTCCTCTCCCCTTGTCCAAGCTATAAAAGCGTGAGAGAGAGAGAACGATTTCCCCCAGGGATCAGCAGTGATAAAAAGCCTCTCTTTTGAAAAGCAATGAGAGAAAAGAAGTGTGTCTAATCCTCCTGAAGAAGAAAAGGAGAACATCTCTCTGCTGTGAGCTGTGTGAGGGCTGGAGGGTCTCCAGTGTGGATGCAGCGACCCAGTGCTCCTGCCTGGCTGGAACCTGCTTGGTGTTGGCTGATGCAGAAGAAGGGCCAGATCCTCTATGCAAGAGCAGCGATGATTTTTATTGTGGGGGATCCAGGCAGGTGGGCTTGGAGCCAGCCTGCAGGTCCCTGGGGGCTGGCACTCGGCTGGGGACAGGGACGCACAGATTTTCTTTCTCCTTTGTCCCTTGGCCCCAGAGCTGGAGAACGGTGGAAGGAAGAGATGGAGCCTCAGGAGAGGAGGGATGCTTGTCCCTGGGTTGAGTATCCGAGAGGCTACCACAGCCCTTGGTCCCTTTTTCTTTGTGGTACAAGGGCATGCAGCCGGCCTGGTTGGCTGTGTCCATGGCCTTCTTTCCTCTCCTGGTACAACAATTTCCTCGGTGATGACCTGCAGTGTCCAGACGTGGTGCAAGAGCTGTTCTGTCACCTCATCAGCGATGGGGCGGTGGCAGCTGCGCCGCTGGTCCCGTACTCACAAAGTCCAAGCTCAGGCCACCCGGTTGTCTTTATTGCTGTTGTGGTTGATGATTTATTTTGAGCAGCACCCAGCCTGTCTTGTGATTTGATTAAAAAATAAAGCAAACAGCAGTGCAGTGTGGCTGCTTTGAGCCGAGGAGTTCCTTTCTTGAGCTCCTGTGGGGTTCTCAGCCCACACCCAACCCGTGCAGACCGGGGATGGGCAGCAAGGCGGCTGTTGGGGGGGAATTTAGCAGAAAAACATGCTGGGGATGGTAGGGTAAAGGCAAATGATAGCGTTGCAGTGGAACGACCTGTCTGGTGAGAGAGCAGCTTGGCTGGGGATGGAGAGATGGGCACTGGGGTAGGAGCCCTCCGCACACCAGCTTGCACACATGTGGGAGACTTCCCAGCTCGTGGGGACCCATCGCCTCTCCCGTCAGTGTTGTTGAGGATCCTGTCATACACTGTAGAGATTCATCTGTTCTTAATAATTATCCGTGTCTCCTTGAACTGAATAATGGTAATCCACAGCTCATAAAGCCCTCATTATGCTGAAATTAATGAGTTGATGTTTAAGAAAACAACAGCAAACCACCCCAAACCCATGACCAATTTATTTTACTTTGCGAAGCAATCCCTTTCAGGGTGATGGGGAGGTGGCATGATGGAGCTCTTGCCAGAGCCCTGCTGCTGCTGCTTTGGTGACTGGGGAGGAAAATGAAGTGCACAGCGTGGTAGGCAGTGGCGTGGTCTGCATCCTGGGGATGCGTGCTGGGCTCCCCCAGCAGCCCTGCTTCGGGATGTGCTCGCCGTGCTTCTGGGTAGGGATTTTACAGCGGTTTGTCAGCGGTTTGCTGTCGGAGAAATGTGCTGTGCTGGCCCAGCGGGTGAGCACAGAGTATCCTTTTGTGTGTCGGGAGCCTTTGAGGCATTAGACAGTGTCTGTCATGTTATGGTGTCACGTCTGCTCATCTTGGTAACCGCGGGAATCTGGGGCTGAGATTTTGGAAGAGCATCCTGGGATGCTACAGCCAGCAGCTTCGGTGCTGGGAATTTATGCCCTGGTCTGCGGGGAAGGGTAAAGCCCACCACGCTCCGCTTGTATATGTATAATGAGGGAGCAAGTGACTCATGAACCCCTCGCAGAGAAAGGGGAGCGAGAATTAGCTCACGGCTCTTGTGAAAGAGAGAAGCCGACTTGATACCTATAATTAAAGCGGGTGTCAAGGAATGAAGTGCAAATTCCTCAGGGGGCATCTCACCGGGAGGGAAAGAGCAGTGTCTGCTGGCTGACCCGAAAGTGGCAGCTCCTCCCAGGTGAGGGGCAGCAGAGGGGACAGGCATAAGCCCCTGTGCCTGTCCTTCCCACCAGTAATGAGCTGATGCAAATGGCAAGGTCACTTGTGTCCTATCCCTGTCCTATCCCCTCCTGCTGCACCAGCCAGCATGAAGGAATCGGCCACGAGGAGCTACAGGAACAGTGTCCAGTGGGGATGGTGGATCTACCCCAGGAAAATGGGGAGCACATGGAGCTTGTCGGGGAGGTGAGGAGTTCCTGGGCACAGTGTTGGGGAGAAGCAGCTGTAGAGAGCGAGGCAAGGTGAGATTTGAGGTGCTTGCTTTGGGAATTGCAGGTGAGCAAGGGCAGAAGCAAGGTGTTGGGGCAGCGTCCGTGATGGTACAGTGGGGTGAGATGATCTGGGGAAGAGATCTGGGTCCTCACGGGGGTTGAAGGAGGCACCTAGGGACCTGTCCTGCTATAGTGCCTGCAGCATGGTCTCTGTGTCACCTCGAGTGCCTTGTTCCCCAAAAGTTCTCCCATCGTGTTTCTGAAGGGAAGGGAAACTAAGGCAGAGGTATAGTGCTGTGTATTTGTTTCGTGTGAGTGCTGAGCACATGCGTGGTGGCTCCAGGCTCTTGCATCAATCCCGTCTCTTCCAGCTGCTCCTACCTGCAAACCCTGGGCTGATGCCAGGAGCGTGCAGTGAGCGGTGAGATCCTCAGGCTGTCCCCAGGCGCCGCACCCCAACTCGGTCCCCACGGCCGTGGGTGCCTTCCCAGCCAGTGTCAAATGTGCTGAGCAGATGGAAAAAAGAACGAAAGGAAGGAAAAAACCACCCCAGCTCCATAATATGAGGAAGAAATGCTGGTGTGTCCTGGGTGGATTAGTTGAGACTCCTCGCCGGATTCCTCCAAAGGGAGGTGCTCGCACTGGAAGCCGGCCACCGGCCAAGCCTGCTGCATTTTTCCTGGATTCTCTTACCATTTGGGGACTGAACTTTTGTCTGAAAAATATGTATTTTTAACTTGGTTGTGTCTGAAGCTTGTCTATCCTTTGGGCTGCTTGGCTTTCTCCTGGCATCAGCGTGCACTGAGGTGGATGTGTATAGGGAGGTAAAGGCCAGATCCTCCATCTCAGCCTGGGAGGAGGAAGTGAGAGAAGGAAAGGTTTGTTCTGATGCAAAAAAAATAATTTAAGAGGTTACCTCCTGCTTGGCCCCATTACCTGACTTAGACAGCAGGAGCATGGAGCAACAGCACCAGTCTGTCTGAGGTCAAGAGCAACAGCGATGGTGACGTTGGTGAGAAAATCTGGTAGTTAAAGAGAATTAGGGTAAAAACAGAGAAGCAGATAAAAACCTCAGAAAGGCTTGTAGCCCCCAACATTCAGGACTGATGGACCCAGATACACGATTGCCTTGGAAACAGCCATTGAAGTGTGTGATGTTTCTGTCTCCAGGTGCTTGTTTTCTTCCCGGCTGCGGAGCTGTGTCATTGCTGGCCTCTGCGTGCTGGCTGCTCACCGGCCGGCACGGAGCTCGGCTGCACTGAAGCCTGGCAGAGCGATACCAGGGCTGCTGAGGATTGCACTGAGCTCACCAGCTCCTCGGGGTAGGGACTAGGTGCAGCAGGTCCTTTGTGTATTGTAGGGTTGCCGGACGCAGCGTGGCTCTGCGGGGCTTCTAGCTCGCTTCCCCAACTCTGGGATGGAGCTTGCCCAAGCCAGCAGGACAATCCGGACTATGTTTTCGTAATTAAAACAAATAAAACAAACCCATACGCAGCGTTATTTACAATACGCACTCGAGCTGAATATTGTTTCCTTGCTGAGTTTTTCCCTTTGTCGCTCACACACGAGTTTGTTGTTGTTGGCTGCTCTGGAGGCTGCGGTCTTATGTGCCGGGCTGCTGCTGGCCCGCAGCGGGCGTCCCTGAGGAGCTGATGTGGGGTGGCCGGGGCTGGGCTCTGCCCACTGTCCTAGTGCGGGTTTTACTCCGTTCCATGTTCCTGGAAAGCCAGTTGAGGAGGGTTGGCTGTGCGGGGTGGTGACTGAGGTGGTGAAGAGATGCTGCTGCTGCTGGAACCTGCTGCTGGCATGACAGGGATCTCTTTGGGGTGAAATAAAATGCTGGGGTTCCCCGCAGAGAGCTGGCAGGGCATGGTGTGTGATTTTCCAGCAGAGACCAGCATCACTTGCTGGTTGTTGCTTGCAGCATCTGTCCCTCAGGGGCTGCACTGTGGTCTAGCAGCATCAGCTCCAAGTGCTGCAATGTCTGGCGGGATGGGCAAGGGTTGTGATTTTGGAGCTCTGGCTTCTGGCTCCCACCCAAAGCTTTGAACAAACATTGTCCTGAGGATGGAGAGGTGAGATCTGGCCCTGGGCTAAGGATGCAGCTGCAGCAGTTGGATGCTGCGGAGCCTGGAAAGAGTTGGAGTGGTCTCAGGTGGTGCTGGCTGCTCCCAGAGGGTGAGACGTCACTTACTGGGGTGGGAGAGACGGTTATGGGTGTATGCATGCAGGGAGATGTCTACGCTGTCCGTGTTAGCAGGTTTTCACCCTGCTGCTTTCTCATGGGCACCAGCCTGGCTGGGGATGCTGCTGGGTGGAATGTGAGCTGGGTGCGGGGTGTCACAGGGGGAAGGGGCGCTCCTCCCCTCACTCTGAGCTCCAGGCAGACACGTTCATATGGGAAGCATATGGCAGGTAATCCAGTGCCAGATGGGTATTTGCTTCCATTTCCCTGGCCCCCGGTGGGCCCGTGCAGCCCGACAGCGCTCAGCGGTGTGGCCAGATCTCCACGGGGGACAGACGAAGCTTGCCCTGGGAGCACAGCGCAGGAGGGCCAGGCAGGTTGCTGGTGGCACGGCTCGCTGGGCTCGTGCAGCCGTGCAGAAGCTCCTTGGCGTGTGCGCAGGCACCAGTGCAGCAAGCTGTGCGAGTGCTCTGCACGCAGAGAGCCAGCTGAGCACACCCACCCCTGCCTAGCAGGGCATGGCTTAAAGCTGGGCTTAGGAGGCCAAAATCTAGCTAATGAGTTAATGGCAATTAATTAACTCCAGGGCTCTTTACAAATATTAACTAACTGTTTTGCTATGAGCAAGGTCTGTACCATTACCCCACCTTATAGACTGGGGCACTGGGGTGTGGAGGAGCTGTGCACCCGCAGTCGAGGTGCATTAACATTGAGGCTGCCACTAAAGCCCGAGGGGCTAATTCTGCTCCTGTTGATGTGGTAAACAGCCACCCAGGGTTTCAGGCATGGCACGATCAGATCCCAACGCAGGCTCCGATCCCAATGCAGGCTCCTATTTGCTTTTCTGGGCAAGGAAACTGCACCCTGTGGACTTGGGAGCCTGAGCATCTCTCTGCCTGCTCCATCCCTGCATGTGTTTAAGGGGGAGGCAGCCGCAGCCGTGATGCTCTCGGTAACCATCACCCACACAGGCAATCTTGTGTCTGATGACTTTTTACTGTGGTCCCAGGCAGCAGCATCTGTGACGTACGGCAGCGTGGAGGAGGTTTTGCAGAGGAAGAGGGTCTCTCTGAGTGCTGGGTCGCCTCCCTGGGTGCGAGTAATTGGGCAGTTAGGGTTGGTGCAGGTAGAGCTATTTCTAAATCTCTCTGGACAGAATGGTTTGGCTAGCGTGTTCTTGCTGTTTGTTTGTTTATTTTCTTATTTTGGTAGCCTGGGAAGTTGGTGGAAATGCTGGGAATGGCAGCTTATTTTGTCGGTGTTTGGGGAGGGAGGGGATTAAATCTCAGAGGCCCATTGTGCAAGCTGAGCTAATTTTAGCACTCTGGTCTTAAAATAGAAGAAAGGGAAGAAGAAAAAATAATAATTAGGCCTTTTCCCCTGGGCCAAGGGAAAAAAGGCTGCCGGTGTTGGCTGACCACCTGCAAGGTGGCCCCAAGGAAGAGAAGTGGCTGCCACTGGCCAAAGTCAACACGGGAGGTGGTCAGGGCTGTTCCCGGCTGGCAGCGGCTGGTGCTGGGAAAGGGCATGTTGAAGAGCTGCGAGGAGATGAGGTGAGGGTTTAACCCCCTGGGGAAATGAGACCCAGGGTGTTTGGCTGTGCTGGATGCCTGCTGGGGACCAACGGGGGCTCACAGCTGTGCCAGGGGAGCACCTGGTTGCAGCAGCCCACCCTGTCGGCTTGTGGCTGCTGGGGGATGGTTCCTTTGTCCACAGACCTCCAGGGCTGTGACACCATGCACAGGAGGTGACCCGCGCTCTGTTTTGACATCCTTTTCCTCTGGTGTGAAAAAGGCAGAAAAGAAGTGTCCCTGTGATGCTCCGGCTCCACGGAGGCTGGATTTCATTTCATGTCGGGACTAGTCATCCTGCAAGCAAATATTCTGGCTATATTAAAATGCTTGGGATTTTCTAGCGAATTGAAGCTCTCCGAGCAGTGCCAAGAACAATTCAGCAGCCTCCAAAACCAGCTTTCCCTGAGGATTATTTGTTCCTCTTGCCAGAAGGATTGATGAGAACTGGGAGGCTCAGGTAACTCAGCCCAGCGTGACCTGAGAGTCTCATCCCAGGTGGGCTGGCTGCTCGTTCCTTATGCTGAGCGGGGACCGTGCCGTGGGGTCCCTGCTCTCCACGCAACCCTGGGGGGAAGCTCAGCAGAAGATGACAACTTGCAGGGCATCTCAAAAACATCCTGTGAGCTTGTCAGCACTTTGTAATCTCCTTTCTCCCTTCTCCCCAGGAAACTTCTAGCAAAGGTGTTGACAAACTTGGAGGATGCTGTGGCCGAGCCGGTGTGCAAGGTCATGATGAGCAGAGCAGGAGCAGCGTGTGGTTAGTTTGGTCCCCTTGGGCACCCACCGTACCCTCCTGCTGCTGCCAGAGCCTCTCCTCGCCTTCAGGAGCCTGGCTGGTTCTGAGGGGCTAGAAACCTGCTCCTAAAGACGTAGCAGGAATAATTCTGGTTTCTACCTTAATAACAAAAACCAGTGAACACCGCAAGTTGCCTTTTAAACTGACAGAAGCAGCAGAAGCGCAAGGCATGTGTTCAGGCAGAGCTTCAGTCTCCAGGTGTTTTTGGAAGAAAAAAATACACACAAGGCTGTTTACTTTTGCTTTAAACTTCTTTTGCAATCCCCCCCTCCTTTTGGATAGCTCTCTAACTTTCAACAGCTCACACGGCAGGTGGATGTTTGTGCTTAGAGATGTTTTTCCATATGCTTCCCATAGCTCTGCTTGCAGGCTTTGTTACGTGAGGTGAAAGAGAGAGGTAGGCTGCTTTAATATCATATGATATTACGAAATTAGCTCCACTTCGTATAAATTTAAGACATCCAAGCCCTCTTAGGCCTGGGTAGGATGTGCTGAGGCTTTCTGTCCTCCTTCCCTTCTGCCCAGAGTGGGAGGCAGAGACCTTGGAGCTGGGTGGGAGCACGAGCACACATTTCTCGGTGCCTGCATGGCTATTTTCTCCTGTAATCCTTTGCCTGCAGAGGGTGAATTCCAGCTCGTGGTGGGAATTTAGGTCAAAGGTGCTTTTAGTTCAGAGGAACATGATCAAATTAGGGATTTCTGTGTTCGCTTGTGTTTTGGGTTTTTTTTTAGAGGGACTTGTGTAGGGAGGGCTGCACAAAGAGCTTGACAGATAAATAGTCACATCCTGACCATCCCTGAATCAGGACAGTGCTGCCTTTGCCCACGGCAGAGCTGGGATTTCAGCTGGAAAGGTCAGACTTGGTCTAGAGTCTTCTGCTGGGGATGCATTTCTGACGTGCCTGGAAGGAATAGCCCACAGCATTCCCTGTGAGTCCACACTGGAGTGGAGTTTGGCTCAGGTACATCCCTGGCCCGGGGGTCGGAGGGATTAAAGTCTTATCCCTTCGCAAAAGAGACAGCATCCTGCTGGTTGTGAGCTGGCAGGTTTGCACTGACATCCCTGTGGTTCTGGGGAAGGGGGAGAGTTTGTTCCTGCTCTTCCACTGCCCCAGCTCCACTGGGAAGAGCCGATGGGCTGTTTCCCCACCCAGTGTAACCCACTCTCTGGGTGGGATCCCACGGGAGCTTCCTCTGGTCCTGCTTGAGCCCTGGCTGCTGTTCAGGTTGAGGTGAGCTTGACGAGGCTCAACTGAACAGATGAGGTGAGCTTGACTAGGCTCAACCTGGGCTCTGCAGAGGGTGCTGAGCCATTTACGGGATGCATGGGCCAGTCCAAAGATGCTGCTCCTGGAGCAGGAGGCCGTGATGGCGAAGCAGAGGGGTGGATGGATGGATGTGTGATTTGAAAATGAGCTGCTCTGTGCTCCTTTGCGCCGCTCGTAGTAGAGCCTGTTTCATGACACCCCTTTACGTTAACACTGATCCAGTGAACCAGCCGTTACTGTAATTCGCAGCCAGAGTGGGCTTCTGGTCCCCTCTGCAGCTGCTCCATCACCGCACTTGAGGCAGCATCGCACTGGCTGTGCTCTCGGCTGACACAAACAGCCGTGAGTGGAGAGGAGGTGCAGGGAAATCCGGCCTTCCGCTAGTGGCAGGCGTGAGGACTGGGGAGGAGGACCGTAATTAGGTTTGTGGTTAAGCGTCTCATCCGCTGGGACCTCTTCGCCGAGAAGAGATCACCGTACTTGTGCCAAAAATCAGCTTGTCGCAGTGCCGGGGCGTTAATCTGCTCCGGTCTCTGCAGGATGGGAGCATCCCTGCAGCCGTGGTCCTCCCTGCAACCTGAGGAGGATGCTCGGGATGTGCCAGGGCTGCACGGATTCTCCTAGCTCTTTGAAAGCATCGGAGCTGAGCTAACAAAGCGTAGAGAAAAATGTCTCTCTTGCTGCTCAGACCTCGGGGCCGGCTAATAATAACCTTCCCCTGGGCTGCTGGGAGTGTTCATTCATGAATGTTTGCAAAGCGTCTTCGGGTCCCGGAGGCAGGCGCTGCGTGTGTGGGCTCACTTCTTGGGAACCCAGCTGTCACCTGCTTGGGGAGCGCTGCCCGTGGGGATGGTGCCCGCTGAATTTGGGGGTGCTGAGCCCCCTGGGGCTGCAGCAGCCGTGGGGCTGAGCCTGCTGCCACAGGATCCCATTGCCATCCTGCTCAAACCATGTGCAGAGCTGGCTTGTGGGTGAGAAACGGGGAAGAAGGGGCAGGTGCATGGCTGGTCCTTGCTCTAAATAGCCTAAAATAGAAGCATTTACGAAGAAAACCATTAGTTGTCATCTGCTGTCTTAACCAAGCTGCCACAGCCTCTTAGAAAGTGTTTGTTTTCATCCCTGACATTAATGCAAGGTCTAAAATAAGAGCTGCAATTTCTAGACACTTTTGGTATTAGTGATAGGCAGGAGTTAACCATTCAAGCTTACATTAATTGTGCTGTGGTGTGGGATTTTTTTTTTATTGATGCATAATGTATGATGAGAAAAAGTGAAAAAATAATTAAAGTCTGAAGAGCGCTGCATGGATTCATTCATTATGAAATCTGGGTCAGCAGCCAGAGAAGGAAAACAAGGAGGGGGGGGCTGCTGGAGTGGGAAAACAGGACTTCAGAAGCGCTGCAGGCAGTGGAGGAATTTGCAAAAGGCCCTTTTCAGGCAGCCTGGGAAATCCAAAGTTGCGTCGCGGGTGCCCCCCGAGGAGGAGCGTGCCTTGCGGGGACACAGTGGGGTGAGCAGGGCTCTGCACCTCGCTTCCAAGGGGATTCCCTCTCCTCTCTGTGTTCCTGGCTTCTCTGTCAGGTGCAGGAGAAGGGGGCAGGCGCTGCTGTGCTGAGCCAGCAGATCTGCACAGAGGTGACCGAAGGGAGAGCCCAGAGAGTCAGAAAGGGCTGCGCTGGGTGTTTGGAAGGCTGGGGCTGGACAGCAGCGTGTTTCCAAAAGGCTCTGCTTGCTGTGAGTATCCCTGTGCCATGAGCATCCCTCTACTGCCTGCATCCTCATGTTGGGAGCGCTGTGTGCCTGGAAGGAGGGCTCTGTGCAGCGCTTGCAAGGCTTTGCCAACCAGCACAAATGGGTCTGCGGCCGTGCCTGGCTCAGTGCCCGCTTTGCTCCCTGGACCGTGCCAAGGGGACCCTGCGGGCTAACCCTATCCACCCCAACCAGCCGTGCGCGCACTCAGAAAACCCCATTTTTAAGCAGCCGTCTGCATGTGTCGAAGCAGTAGAATTTGGAGAGCTGCGGTGATGGGTTTCGATGGGAGCTTGGATGCTGTGGAAGTGGTGGAGAGGCATGAGCTCTGCTCGCCCACAGAAGCTGCCATCCACCCTCCTCGTGGCCATCGGCAAGTTGCTCCGTTTTCGGTTCTTGTCTAGGACACAGCTAATTGAATTGCAAAGAGTGTGGTTGAAACTTGGAGTGTTCCCTGTTGGCAGGAAGCGCAGAGGTTTCAAACTGGGCTTTTGTCCTAATTTAGGAGATTATAGTACTTCAAGAATTTAATCGCAAAATGGAAATTCTCCTCCTTCCTCTTCCTGCATCCACAGGAAATATGCTCCAAATTGATTGGACTTCGCAAACAGTCAGCATTCATTCTTGGGAAATCCTTCCATCATAGGAGCATTCATCCTTGAGAAAGCATTTTCTGACCTAGTCGAATTAAGTGCTTTTCAGAGCAAGGACTCTTCATCCCAGTCCCCAGCAGAACAGAAATGTGGTCCTGGTGGGAGCTTTTAGGCGTTCCCATCAAGCAAATATTAATTCTAGCAGGGATGGGAGTCCTTTCCCCTTGTTTTATGCCACTAAATGGCCACACAATCATAGAGACATGCATCACAAACCCAGATTTGTGCGCAAGCGCAGCAGCTCCTGAGGAAGCCCTCTGGTCTCACTTGTTCATGGGCAGATACGTACATTTTTATCTTTTTTTCTGAAGATACATTTCCTGCTCTCTCCCAGATCTACTTGCATCATGTGGAGGCCATAAATAAATTGATGTTGAATTTAGATGCTTATGTTGTAGCAGCGACGATGATATAATCTTGCGCGCAGCAGACATGGCAGAATGGGATGGGTTTAAGGATGGATATAAATGTGTATTGATCGCCCGGCTGCTGCGGTGCATACGGATCTGCCTTTCTCTCCCAATGAACTTCCCAGGGCAGATTCAGCTTCGTGTGAGGGCTGTGGCGGTTGCATGAATGGGAGAATCTGTCTCTGCGGAGCAGAGCAGCAGGTTGGAGCTGAGGAGGGTCCCTCTGGGGTCTGGAGCAGTGGGGCTGCCTGTGGTGTGGCTGAGAATGTGCCATGCCAGGCTCTGCCACCCTGTTTGACTTTGTGGTCTTTCTTCCCTGGGTAGTGGCATCAGCAGCTGTCGTACCTTCTCTTGAGGTATCTGGTTTCTCTCCCATTCCCTTCCTGCAAAGGCCAGCCTGATTTATTTCCCAGCTACGCTAAAGGGATGCTTTGGGGTGGGGAGTGCTGGGAAGAAATGGTTGAACCGGAGATGCCGGGATGTTTTCCCACACGGTGAATGGTAGGGGAACACAGAACACGTATTGAATTGGAGGGAAGTAATAACGCTTCTAATTTTCCTGTGTGATTTAATAAAAATGTAAATTGACTTCGGGTGGATGACTCACTATGGAGGGTGGTGTCGATCAAGATTAATTGGTGGCTGTGCAAAACCAGTTGGGCTTTGTTCCTTCCCCTCCGAGGCAACTGGAACGGCTCTGCAGTGATGGGAGGTGGTGGCCCAGCCCCAGGGCTGCCAGATACCCGCTGAGCCCCTTAGCCCCTTTGGACCTGGGGTTTTGGGGCTGGGCACAGGGGAGTGTTGGGCAGGCAACGCTTTGTAGCTTTATCCAGTGCCAGTGGATGTTCTTCCATTGGGATCTGAGGCCTCAGAGCGGGTCCTGGAGCTGACCAGGAGGCAGATACCTCTCCAGGACGTGCTGAATCAGGAGCTTAGGGGCAGGATTTGGCCCCATAGCAGGAGAGTCTTCCATCCTCCTGCTGCTGCTGGGGTGAGCTTAAGCGTGCCAGGATGCTGCACTCTGACCCGGGTTCAGCTCTGGACACTAATGGATTACAAATAACAATAATAAATTACAGGAGATGGGATAATCTACCTACTGTAATGTTGTATTACCATGGCTGTTAGTTATATATTAATGTATAATTGTATTACATTAGCTACATATGCATAAGCCCCATGCTTCAGGGCCTCAGCCAGCCTTTAACTCTCTGTGGTTCACAAAGAAACTTCAGCTAGGTCTGGTTATCCCATCTGTCACTGTCAGCATTGACGGTACCCTCTGCCAAGGCATCTCCCATTTTTTTTGCAGCCTGGTGCTGCTGATAAGATGGGAGCATCACTGCTGCCTCATACCATGATGCTGAGCCATCCCGAGGGGACCTACATCCCCATCTCCCCGAAATGTGGATAGAGAGATGTGGTCCAGACAGCAGGAGCAGGGAAGCCAAGGGTGCTGGTGTAAGGGATTTGTACGTTTTGCAGTGAGAGGTCAGGGAGAAAAGGAAAATAAAGCCCCCTGCAGCCCTCTTTCACCCCTGCCTGTTGTGATTGCTCCCCAGCAGATCCTTGGCATGACCAAGACCCAGTTCTGTCGAAAGTAATGAAGTGCGAGCCCTTCCCTTCAGTTATTTTTAATGCGCTGAACCCTGTGATGGTTCTGCTCCGGCTCTGGTAAATCCAAGCAAGCTTCCTTTTGATTCCAGAGCCTTCCCCCACGCTGCCAGGTTGCTACTCTCAGGATAAATTATTTGTTATACTGTGAAGTTGGATGGATCCAGCTGCGTTTGCTTTTGGGCTCTCCCTGGTCTGATTAGTGTGGGTGCAGATGCTTTTCCCTGTGTTGTGATTGGGACTGAGGGTCTGGGAATCCAGGTTGGTGCCTGTGCCAGGACTGATGGATGAGGCAGCTGGGGACAAGGGGCTTTGCCCCTGCAGGAGAAGTTTCCAACCGAGGACAATCTGGAGGCTCTGTCCCTGCCCTGTCAGGGGACAGCCTGGCTTTTAACTGCTCCAGCCCCACTTGCTCTGCTTTTCTTGGGGACATTGATGTGTTTTTCACTGGTCCCATCCTCTGCTGAGCGGTGCCTGTGGGCTGTCAGCCTGCGGGATGGGTGCTGCGGCATCGGGAAGGGTGGGAGATGGGAATTCCAGCCCTGCTCCCCATCCTGTCCAGGCACAGCCCTCCTTGCCATGCTGCCTTCAATTTTTGATCCATCTCTCCTCTCTTCTCCTGAGAGTGCGAGAAGCAGAGGCAGGAAACGCAGCCTGCTGCCAGATGGCTAGAAATGTAGCATCTGTAATACTTTATCAGAAGAAATTACAGCTGAATCTCTCTCCCTGATTAAACAGCCTGTCCAGATCCTCTGCGAGCCAGCTGGACGGTCTCACCCTCTCACGACAGGCAGGGAAGTGATGGGAGCTAGGACTGTGGGACTGAGGGTGGCAGAGGGATGCTTGGATGAAGAAAGGGTCGGACCGGACCCTCGGCAACATGGGGTTGTGCATCCCTTGGGGATGCTGTCATCTCCCCGTGCATGCCCTGTGTGGTGCCTTTGCTTCCCTGTGGATATCCGTGGGGTATGGAGATGAGCAACCCTCCCTTGGAGAACAAGGGAAAAGGGGAAGTCAAGGAGTTGGATGTTTCCCCTCTCTCTTGTTGGTTTTTCAGCTCTTTCTTCTGTTTAAAACACTAACACAGGGGTACCTAGCCACCCCGCGGGTTGATGACATTTTGCTTTTGGAAACTGTTGTTGGGAAAAGGCTGAGTGTGAGGAACACAGAGGACACCTGTAGCTGCATGTAACATCACCCCCAGCCTCTCAGCTCACCTCGACCCATGCCCAAGGATGCTGTAAGAGCACCTGCAAAAGGAGACAAGCAGCGATATCTGGCAAGAAGGGAAAGTGAGGCAGGGTGGTGGGCTGTCTCTAAGATCTGGAATGTCATCTGAAAAGCTACCGAGAGGCAGATCCAGAGTTTAAGCCTCCGAGCAACCTGTCCTCTGGCTCACCCTGCCCTCGTGCGTGTACTGAGTGCGGTGGCCAAAGCACGGTGCTACCGGTTTCAATGGACTTGGCGGACGGACGGCTTTTCTATGAGTTCACTCTGTCTGGCTGGTGAAACGCGGGGTGTGGACTAATGCCACTAATTTCCACTAATGCCGGTGGAAAAATCTCTTGCTGGCATGAGCAGGGACTGGGAACCCCGGCTGCTGCATGTCAGGGGATGGGCAGCCGTGCGGGATGAGGAACGGGGGACGTGCTGCCTTGTAGAGGAATTTGCATCCAAGCGTATGAAGCTGGTTTCTTCTCTGATTTTCTGCCCCAGTACTTGAAGCAGGGACCAGATTTTTTTTCCTAAATGGAAACCAGGAGGAATCTGTGCTCTTAAATGCATGGAATTAGCTGTAGGCTGTAGGAGGTTTGTATAGGTAACACCTTAAATAGCGGGAGAGAGGTGTTGAGTGTTTGTGTGTGGTTAGAGAGAGAGGAACGTGGCCTGACGTGGGATGCTTTTTTTCTGATGCTTGAGCCATGCCACATCCCCAGGCCACTCTGCTGTGCCCATGGATTTCCAGGCAGCTGGCTCTGGCACCCACCACAGGCACGAGCGTGCTCAGCCCTGGTCATCCTTCTACCTTTGGTAGGGAAGAAATGCTTGAAAAGGCACCCAAAAAGCACATTTTCCACTCGAATCCAGTAGGATTTAGCAGAAAGGATACAGGCAGAGCAGTGACTTGAGTGGGGTATCCTGGGTACAGCTCCCAGGTCTCAGGAAGGGTTGTAACCATGGGGTCATGGATGGAGGAGGATGGAGAAGCCCTGGATGTTGAAGCCTTCCTCCCACCCCAGCCTCACGGGGGCCTGGGCCAGGAGAGAGGAACTGTACACCTGGAGAAACATTATCCCTTTCCTTGCCCATAAATATTTCACAAGCAGATTAAAAATTTAAGCCAAAATGAGCTCTGCCATCAGAAGAAACCGGCTCGGTTTCAAGTTCTGTTTAAGTATTTTTCTTTATAATGTAGCTGTGTCAATTAGAAAATGACATTGCTATTTAAAATGCTGTTCCGTAGCCCTCTTTAATTAAGGCAGCGATATAATACCAATCTGCTCTCATTAATGAATTTTTAACAATCAAAATGAGAGCTGAATGACGCACAGTTGGATTTTCAGCATGGGTGTTTTCTCCTGGTGCCTCCGACAGCAGAGTTAAAGGAGCAGCGGCTGGCGTGGGAGGAAGGCTGCTCTTCCTCAGGTTGAGTGGCTGGAGAAGCATCTCAGGGGCTGTGTGGTGGGAATGGTGGGGCTTCAGCCTTCCACCAGCATCGGAGAGGGAAAAGGTCTGAGGCTGGTGGGTGGCTTTGTGTGGGAGTGCTGTGAAATGCAAAGACACGCTCCAAAGTCTTGCAGGAGCCTGAGCTTGGTCACAGTTTACTCCTTGTCCCTCCCCACCTGACAATCCTGAGCAGGATCGTAGCTGAAATGAGGGGTGCGAATGCGGTTGAGAATCCAGCAGCTGCTCCCAGGGTTGCATTCTGCCTCGGTGCAGCGTGTCCTCTCTGCTCGGACTCGTCTGGCATCCTTGGAGCATCCCCTGGCCCAGTTTCCCCCGGAGGTCCTGCGATGTTGCTGTTTTGCTGCGGCAGCAAAGAGCGCGATGCAGTGCCAGGGTGCGCAGCTTTCCGACCCCAAATAAATACCTAATTGCAGCCCTCCTTCCTGTGAAGAGTTTCCTTTTTCATTTTGACAAGGCAGGGCAGATTAAAAGATGCTCCCCTACCCTGGTTCATGCTAATTGTCTCCCATTGTTTGAGCAGGAAGCCTTTTTTTTTCCGCGGCGGTTATTATCTATGATTGCTGGAGGAGCTCTCTCCCCTCTGGTTCTTCCTTAGAGGAGGCAAAACAAAAACAGGAATTTCTTTGAATAATAAAAAAAATTAGCCAGGCGTGAAAAGCTTAAGTGTAATCATTTCCGTGGCCTGTTTTGATTTGAGTTGATATGATTTGTTTGCTCTTATCCTTCCTCCCGCTTTCCTCTCTGCCATCCGCTCTTTGCTCTGTCCTTTCCCTGATGAATTAGTTCAGTATTACAGGAGAAGCGCGTGGCATCGTGCAGCATCCCTGGTGTACCTGCTCCTAGAGCAGGATGGATCCAGGCTGGAGAGCAGCTTCTGTCTCGTGTTCCAGCCCAGGAGTTGAGCGGATTCAGCCCTGGCTATGGTGCAGATGCAATGGGGGTTGCTTTAAGTCCCTTCTTTCTCCCAGTGTCCCCCTGGTGAGGCTCCAGTGATGCTTCTGGGTGATGCACAGACGAGCCACACGTGCAGGAAAGTTTGCTTTATGATAGTGCTAAAAGTTTTGCTTTAACATATTTTTGTATTGTGCTGAAGCAACCAGCCCAGAGGGGCCAGGGATCCCCCCAACATCTCTCGCTTGCGAGAGAGTCAGGCGAGTGGCCTGAGGTTTCCTGACTGGGTTTTTTGTTGCCATAGGGAAGAAAATCCAAGCCTGGAAACCGTCTTGTGGGTGAAGGGAGGAAGTGTTAATGTCGAGGAAAACAGAGAGAAAATAGCAGCAGCACGCCAGTGTCCGAGCTCGGTGTGAGGCAGTGCAAATCCTCCCAGCAGATGGGAAAGGCTGACGGGGTCACGTTCTCCCTTCCTGGCATACGTGTCCCTGGCACCGCTGGCATGCGGGGCTGTCAGCCAGCCCGGGCAGCAGCTCTGGAGAGCAGGGCAGCCATCCTGAGAGCTCCTACTCCATTCCTGTCTTGCAGGGCTGGGAGGAGAAGTATTTATTCATAGTGAAAAGGAAAGGAATATATTCTCTGATGATTTCAAGAGGAGGAGAGAGAAGCAAAGGCAGCCTTGAGCTCTTGCCCAGGAATAGCCAGAGATCTGCTTGGAGGCTTGCATCCCACTGCTGATAATTTTGGAGCTGAATCATCTGCATTTTTTCTGCGCTTGTGATAGGAATAAGAATCGGCAGGGTGTAAGAGGCACTTTTTTGTGTGTGTTGACAATGGACCTGATTAAGAAAACCATCCCAAATGACATCTAATGCCAACGTCCTTGAGGTCTGGACTCTCGTTGCTCATCTCCAATTCAGACACCTCTTAGAGATGTGCGTGGCCATGGTTGTTTTTGCAGACAGATGGAGAGATGAGTTAGATGATCATGTTCCTCATTGCTCACCTGTGTGCAAACACACCGTGATCTCTGCCAGGCCGGGGAAGGAGGCAGCACTGATGGGCTCTGGTGTGGTGATGTATCCGTGAGCCGTGCAAAGCTGGAGGATGGTCCCCCCTTCCCCTTTTGTAGGGTCTCCCACTGCCCTGCCTCCTCTGGCAGGCACAGCTGAGCTTGTGCTGCTGGGCAGCATGGGGAGAACCGGCTGCTCCGGGGTCCGTGAGTGCCTCAAGCACAGGGGTTGACTTGGCATCACCCTACATTACCCTAACCGGCAGGAGATTTGGTTTCCGTGCTGCACATTGCACCTCCCAGCATGAGATCCCATGGGATGCAGCAGTGTGGAAGGGATGCTCCTCCACCCTGGCCGGTTGAGGAGCGGTTGGAGCCAGCCCTGTGCGTGCTCTGGACTGTGAGATCATTAAAGCCCATGTGCAAATGGCCAAGGGAAGGGAGGCGGAGGAGTGGAATGGTGCAGTCTGGGGGGGCTCTGGTGGTGCTGGGGCTGTCAGGGGGCCGGGGAGCGCTCGGGTGGGCGCTGACCTGGGTTCAGTGCGGCACAGGGAGCAGGTGGAGCGTGCAGCTGGCTGCCTCGCCAACCCCTCCGGCCACCATCAGTGCTGCTCAGGTGTTTGGTCAGCTTGACCCTAAGCCAGCACAGAGGGGTCAGGTGGCGGTCACTCGAACCGTGGCCTCGCAGGGCTGGTACCCCCGTGACCCCCCTACTGCTGCCACCGTGGCGAGGGGCAGGTGTGTCCCGCTAGGGCTCTGCCCGCGGCAGCCGTTCTGGCGCAGCCATCAGAGCCGGTTAACGTAAGCTTGTGCACGAAGCCCCGTGCTTGGGATGCTGGGGTCCAACCTGCTCGCCAGTGCCCATCGCTGCCCAGACGAGCTCCTGCTTGCAGACAGGGCAGCACGGGGCCAGCTTAACCCATCCTTTACCAGGCAGCGACGCGAGGTGCTGTGGCTCCTGCGTGTGTGCTTTGGGGATGACGCAGCCCTGCAAGCGCTTCGTGACTCATTGCTTGCATAAAAGATGAAGCAGGAGGAGAGGGGGGGATAGCCCTGCCGCTCCTCGGGGAGCTGAGCTGACGCAAGGCTGGCGGGCACAGCAAAAAGCAGAACCCTGGCTGCTCCTCAGCAGGCACGGGGGAGCAGATTTCTCTGAGGAGAGAAATGGCTTTTGTCACCCAGCCTGATATCAGGCGTTTGCTCTAGGGCCTCCTCTGTCACATCGGGTGCTTCCAAAGCTTCTCCGTGGTCTGTTACGGCTCCTGACCTGCCGAGCAGGGCTGTCTGTGGCTGCGGAGCTGGGAGCCTCTGAGGGTGCTGCTCCTGGTTGTAGGGAAGGGAGTGAAAATTAAATCAGGGGGGCCCGCGAGAGCACAAATTGCTTCTTGAGAGGACCCTGGAGGAAAGCTTCTGTGGCTCTTGTGCGTCACTTGGGCTCAGTGGTGCACAGCCCGTCAACAGGGATGCAGGACTGGCATCCCCAAGGTGCCACCACCAGCTTTCCTGGGTGGGCTGAGAGCTTGCTGCTCTGTCACCTGTTTGTAAGCCAGGCTGCCAGGTCATTTCCCATGTCACGGGACACGCCAGCTCATCTCTGCGATAGTCACTGGGTTTGCACCGGGGCGTGGGAACTTCCTAGTGCCAGGGATTTCAGGTGGCTGCGGCATCGCTGTAGGGATGGAGACAACGCTCCCCGACTGAGCCAGCACAACACTTCCCCTACTTGTGTGCCCCACACCAAGCTGTTTTCTCCTTCCCTTCCTTTCTGTGGCTTCCCTATCCGGAAAGTCCCCTTCTTCCCTCTCATTTACTGTCACTGCAGCTCTTGCCCTGTAAGCAGCAGAGGCGCGTGGGAAGCTTGGAAGGACTTTGTTTGACTGGAGGAGCAAGGAGGAGCTGTATCCTGATGCTCTAAGTCCTCCTACTCTGCCTCTGAGATGGGTGATCAGGATGCTCTTGGTGCAGCCACCCTAGTGCTTGGGCTGCCATCGTCCTGCACTGACACTCCAGCTCCCTCTCCATCCTATCATACCTGCACCCTCCCAGCTTTTGTTAACGTATTAATTAGGGTGTCTGCAGGACTGGCATGCCCGCTGCTCTCCTGTGCACCCCACAGGGCAGGAGCAGCTCTCCTGGCATCCTCTGTCCCCGTTGCCTTGTCCCCAGGGCGATGGAGATGGGCCAGCACTGCCTTGTGCATGGTCCCTGCTGCAACCCACGCAGCGGGACAGACACCACACTCTGCCTTGCCTTCACCCCTTGTTTGTGAGTAGAGGTAAGTCAAAGGGTGGATTTTAATCTTATTTTATATTATTTAGTGTATTTTAATAGTAATTTTTCTGGTAAGTGGTGCTTTGGGAGGTTTGGTTTGTGGAGTCTGGCTGGATTCAGTGAATACTTGTGTCTCTCAAAAGGGTGCTGCAGTGTTTTTAATACTTCTTCCTTTTCTGATCAACCTTCCCCTTCAAAATACCGTTTTCCTTGTAAAAATAGACCCGTGCTGGCCAAACAGCCCTCAGATGAGAGATGGTGCTTGCTTTGAGCCTGGAAGAAGCATTGCAGCTGGATAACAAAAGCACTTTTCCTGCTGCTTTGAGCTATTGAAAAATCTGGAGGTTTGGGGCTTTGCTTTAACCCCATTGTTCCCATGTGTTTGCCTTTCCCAGCCCCTCTTTGGTGCCAGCGGAAAGCTGGGAAGCGAGGACCCATGTCTGGGCAGTGCCAGGCAGGATTGCTGAAGCCATACATGACGCTGTTCCCCTGCACGGCGCTTTCTGTGTCTGAGCAGCACTTCCCTGTGTTGTCACGAAGCAGAACACAGCATAATTAAATTGCCCTTTTCCCAGAAAAATGTTACGGTTTCCGCGCTGCTGCGGGCCTGGCTGTGGCCCCTTGCCAGTCGCACATGCCTTGCTGCTGATGGAAGGTGTGAAAAGCGCCGGGGAGGAGACCAGGATGGTGATTAGGGGGGTTTATATGGATATTTGTGATCCCTTGGAAGGAGAGGCACCATAGGCTGCCAGAGCTGGAGGTGCCAGTGATGCTGCAGAGGGTTCTTGGGTGCTCGTACCTGTAATTCCCAGCCTTTAAGCAGCTTGAGAGCAGCAGAGGCTGCTGGAGGGCTCTGGGTGTGGGTAATCGAGATATTCCTGTCCTTAAGCCTCTCAAGCGTTGCAGGTCTTAAAAAGGGCCCTGGCTGTCAGGTCCGTCCACTGTTGGATCGAGGGGGCTGGGGCTGTCAGGACACTTTTGGGACTGTCAGGGGGGCATTTTCAGGACATTATTGGAGGCAGTAGGGCTATCTGAACCACGGCATCGTCCTGCAGCAAGAAGAGGCTCAGGTAAAGATGCCAGCGGGTGTGTGGGATGGATGGGTGCAGCTTTGGCAGGTGCTGGCACCCTCTGGCAGCAGAGTGGATGGCACAGAATCGCTCCCAGTTATGGGGTCCAGCCCAGTGTGGTGTGTGTGCAGCCCCTCGGGGAGCAGTGGGACCCGTCGCCTTGTCCCATTGCTGCCTGACTCTCTTCCCAGCCCCGATCTCCTTCTGGGATGACATGATGGTCCCTCTCCGGTGCAGGATAGGATTGACTAATGAAATATAATGACTGTAACAAGCTCATGGGAACTCATGTGAAGGCAGAATGTATTTATGCTGTTTGTCACCCTTCCTTGTCTGCTTTCTTCTCTCCTTTCCTCTTCCTCCAGCCTCTGCCACCCCAAGTTCTCAGATCCATCAGTGTTATTGCTTTGCCTTCAGCTATAACCCTGCCAGTTGACTTCCAAGAGCTGCCTCTCCCCAGCCACTGTCACCCTTTCGCTCCCGCTCCCCTTCCCTGAAATATTAACGCCACAAATCACAGGCGACATCCACTCGGCTGGAGCCCCCATCGCTCAGGAGGAGGTGTCAGAAGAGGGATGGGACATTGGTTTGTGCATTGTGCTTCTCCTCAAGGGCTCTATTTCGCTCCCCGGGCAGAGAGGAGAGGGTGAGCCCCTCATTTAGAGATGGGGAAGTGGAAGGGCAGAGCATCAAGGCTGGGGCTTATGATGTCTGGCCCGCCTAGGATGCAGGTTCCTTCTTGTCCCACCCCTGTGTCCCTGGACATGTGGTTTTTCTATTCTCCATCCAGCCACAACCAGGATGGCCACGATCTCTCCTTTTTTTGCAAACTGCATGGCTGCTGCGTGACCCTTGAATTGCGGAGCCAGGCTGGGAAGGAGTTGTGCCCCCTGGGAACATGTGTGCACCCCAACCTTTACCATGGAATTGCTATAGAACCACTAGGTTGGAAAAGACCTTTGAGATGATCAAGCCCAACCAAAGAAGCCATGTGGAGACAGCAGAGGGGAACCGAGGCAGTGAAACTGCATTATTCCTCTTGTGTTTGGTAGATGACGAGGTCGCTCACATGACGATGAGCGAGGAACAGCAGATGTAAAGGAGATTAAGGGCAGCTTTTTTTTTTTTTTTTGCACATGTGTGTGCACGCACGCAGCCAGGCAAGGTTGCAGACTGCGCGGCATGTGTGAGCATCTTGCCTTCTCTGTACCGACTGCAGACAGAAACAAGTGGGAAAGCAGAAGAGAGAGGCAGGGATGGTGCTGGCCCATCCGCAGCAGGTCAGGGGGTGGCACTGAGGGGCACGGCTCTTCTCTCTGGGGTCTGCAGCTGCCCAGGGGTGAGTTTTGCAGTGGGGGAATGGGCAGTGCTGTAACGTGGGTCCATCTTCAGCAATCGTTTAGCCCTGGTAGGGTCCCTTTGTGCCTCGTTTTCCCCTGGCAATGAAAGAAATGAACGGCTGTGGCTGGCTGGAAGAGTTGCTGCTCATGCTGAGTGCATCCCCATGCACTGAACTATCCCAGATCACACCCTCCCATTGCAAACCACATTCCTGTTCCTCCCATTGCACCAGCAGCTTGCCAGAACCCCACGCGTTCGCTGGAGAGAGGTGAGAGAGCAGGAGCCAACTGATCTCTTCGACTTTCACAGTGGAAGCAGCAGCAGGGAAGAGGCGAGGTGGGACCTGGAGGCAGCAGCAGTGCTGTTCAGAGTAAATACAGACATGGGCTTGCTTTTCTCTCGTGTTGCCCCAGTGATGCTTTTACAAGGTTTGTTTGTGCATGGACACAGCTCTGCTCAAGCTGACCCCCAGGACAGGGTTTGGGAAGGGATGCCCCGGCGTAGGCAGAGCTGGCGGTGCGGGCACGTGGCGGTCGCTGCTGCCCGCAGGGCGGACGGCGCTAGTGCCGGAGACGACCTTCCCTCTCCGCTGACCTTCATGCCCATCAGCATCAGCTTTGCTGCCTTTCGACATCTCGGGATGCCGGTGGTGGCAGCGGGTGGGGTGTGAGGCTAGGCTGTCGTTCCCGTGGGAGGCTGCTGGGGCGCAGGGGGCTCGGCCAGCTTGAGGGGTGGGTGCGCTCGGCTGTATAATTCAAGGACTTCAGCTCCTAACAGAGGTTAAAAGGGACACAGTGTGATCTGTTAGGAAAATCATTAATGGTAACCTCTGCCGGTGGCTCAGCTCATTATCCTCCCTATCGCCCTCTCTGCCCACCCACCCAGGATGAGAGCAAAATCACTGAGGGACGAGGAGGAGAAGAGGAGGCAGTGGTGGTGGTGGGTGATGCTGGACCTGCCCGCCAAGGAACAGACATTTCCAGTTGCTTGTCCCTTAAGGAAATGCAGATGGTGTGGTTTGGTGTGGGGGTTTGGTGCTGGGTGCTGCTTGCCCCAGGGGAGGGTATGGAATCACCAGGTTGGAAAAGACCCATCGGATCACTGAGTCCAACCATTCCTATCAAATACTAAACCATGCCCATCGCAATGACAGGGAGCAGGGTGCTGAGCTTGTGCACGGGGAGGTTGTGGTGTTAACGTGAAGGTCCATGGATGCACGGGGTGGGGAGGACAGGGGTGACCAGCAGGGGGGTCCCCTCTGGCTCAGCTCCAGCTCTCCAAAGGGCTTGTGATGCTACTGACTGCAATGAAAGCCACAGCCACTACGTGGTCGGCAAGAGGTTATTTTGGGGGACAACAGGATGATTTGCCTTCTTCAGCCTATTCTGTCTTGACTTTTGGCCCTGGTGAGGGGAAAGGCTGGGCATCGCCTGGGGGGAGCACTACAGATGTGCCTGTCCTGTTGGAGTGGATGAAAGCCCCTCAGCCATCACCTAGTCATCACCAGAGGGGTTTTGAACCAGAACGCCAGCAGCTGCTCGTCTGGAAGGACCGTGAAACTGAAATGTGCTCCAGCCTCTTCATGGTCCCTTGAGCCATCCCATTCCCACGGATGCCCAGGGAATATTAGCAGTGCCTTAAAGAAACGGGTGACAAAGCAGCACCACTGAGGTCTCCCCAGTGCTGCCTTCATGCACACTGCCTGAAATGACATCCCCATTGTTTTGGAAACAGTATACCGAGCTGCTGAACTGATGGATACGTGAACTCGCCATCAGCTGGATTACAAATGGGAATAGCTCTGAGCCCGTATGGGACACCACCATGTCTGTGGGGGCATTTCTAGGGCTCCCAGTTCAACTCAGCAGTGCTTTGCCGTTGCAGCCTCTGCCCCTGCTCCACGTCACCCTGTGTTTCTGCCCTGTGTCCCAGCTGAGCCGAACTCCTGAGTGATGCTCCAAGAAACCTTCACCATTTCGTGTGATTGTTCTGCTCTTGCGCCTACTCCAGGGCTCATCGGCGGCCCTGGAAGCCGTTCTCAGATGGCTCCGTCTGAGAAAAGAATGTGTTGAAACACCACAGGAAACGCTGTTTTTCTGAGATATCTGCCATCACCGGTTTTCTTGTTCTGGACTTCAGCTCTCAGAAGTTCGTTTTGCCCATGAACTGGCCAGAGTCTGAGTATGAAATGGGTGCAGCAGCACCAGCAACATCCTGGGGTGCAGGAGGAAAACGTTTAGCTGCATTCTGATGGCTAAAACCCATTCATCGACTGCAGCCACCTCGGCTGCAGATTTGGTATCTTCAGATTTTGTTTACTGGGGACCTGGTGCACTCTGGAGCGCCCCAGGGAATATGTGCCGTGGCTGTCCTGGTGAGCGTGGCAGCCAGCCGTGGGTGCTCCAGGGAACCTCACATTCATTGCTACAGCCAGGTCAAGGCTTCACTTTGTAAAGGTCAATTTAGATGAGATAAGAGGAGGAATTTCTTCAGTATGAGTGCGGGGAGGCACTGGGACGAGTTCCCCAGAGAAGCCGTGGCTGCCCCATCCCTGGAGGTGTTCCAGGCCAGGTTGGATGGGGCTTGGAGTCCCTGATCCAGTGGGAGGTTTCCTTGCCCATGGCATGGGCTGGAACCAGATGGGCTTTGAGGTCCCTTCTGACCCAAACTATTCTGTGATTCTATGAAATCTGACTCTGATTGTGGGGTGTTTTTGCACACCAGTGCTGATATCCTGGAGCATGGCTTACTTAGAGGCAAATTTCCTGACTTTGGCCTTGTCTCTGGTCCTTTTTTTTTTTTTTTCCCTCACAGCAAACATCTATATTGTGCTGCAAGTCCATTATTGCCAGCTTAACTGGACGCCCATTGGGGCCAGCTGTGCAAATAGAGGGGCAGCAGAGGAAGCAGCTCCGTGCTGCGGATCCCTGCCAGGAGCAGGGACTGTGCGGGTGCTTCGTGCCCCTGCCCAGCGACTTCCCAGATTCACTGGGATGGGGGCAGCTCGATGTGCTCCCCGTCTTGCACAGGTCACCCCAAGTGGCTCTAGATTCTTTTCTACTCAAGACAAACGCATGCAATGTGCGCGCATACATATAATATGATATTTATATGATGGATGCACTATGATGGATTTTATCGTGCCAGGGGAGTAGCTGGGCTCACTGGATGACAGGGTGATGGAGGAATGTAAACCCAGTTGCTCTTGTGTCCTGGTGTGATGGTGCTGGTGAGCTGCTTGGTGGATATGGGATGTCTGTCTGGATGTTAAGGGTTTGTTGAAGCTGTGTGCCCCGTTGCTCTCTGCTCCCCAGCTGCCTTCTCTGGGTTCCCCCTCTGGATGACGATGGATGGGGATTTCTGTGGTGACCTCCCTGTTGCTCCCTTCCTCCCTTGTTGAAACAACACCTTTCCCAAACCCGTGTTGTGGTAGAACCTTCAGCTTCTCGCTGAGCAGCCTGAGAGAAAGTCATGCAAGGGGCTGCTTCCTATAGAACCCCATACAGGGTGCCTCCTCTTGCACCCTGGCACTGCGATGCCACCTCTAGCCAGGGAGCTGCGGTGGAACAGGAGCAGATGGGTGCCCATCCATGCCTGGTGTTTGGCAGGGACTTCTCTCTGCTGCTTTTGGTCTCGCCGCCTCTGCTAGCTGCTGGCAGTGTGGTTTGCAAACAGGAGTACGTCAGCTTCGGTGCCGCTCCGGGAGGTCACAAGGCGAGAGAGGCAGCGCGGGCAGGGAGCAGCGGCAGTGACCGCTGTGCCCTCCGCCTCGCTCGCCTGCCTGTTGCTGCGCTGAGTGAGTACCTGGCGAGGGGAACGAGGCCTCCTCCTTCAGCAAGGAGGGGAAAATAATAATCTCCAAGCCAAGAAACTCAGAGCTGCTGGGAGCGTATTTATCGCGGTGAAGAAAAAGGCTCTGTTCCCTGCCTCTCCGCAGCGGCTGTTTATCACACACACAAGGGTATGGAGAAAATGTTCCATTTGTTGGGTACAGCCGTCAACCCACACAGCGTATAAATTAAGGGCTTTTACATGCAGAGTTCCCGAAATAAAACACACGCACACACAAAAGAGAGAGGAGTTTTGTATCGGCCCCGGCGCGCTGCCTCTCCCTGGCTGTCCCTGCGTCCCGGCCGCCGCTGGCTCCCGTTCAGGAATTCCACATTATCTCCGACCGTTTCCAGCTTCCTCAGCAGGGAACAGCTCTGCTTCTGTCTTCCTGCAGCCACATCTGGAAAGTGTTAGGCCAGGGTGTCAGCCGTCAGAGCCGGGCGGTTGGCATGCGCTCCCCAAGCTGCGCTTGCCCCCACCGCCCTGCATCCCTGCTCAGGCTTCAGAGCTTCCTCGGGAGGCAGCAGGGCTGAGTTTTATCTGCTCCCCCTTTTTGGGGAGGTTTTGGGGAGCCTTTGTAGCTGCCACGGGGATGGCAGGCAGAGGTGGCTCTGGAGAACCCCGTGGGTTGCTCTCCACATGCTCTGCTGTGATCCTCAGCTCTGCTGGAGAGAGATATGTGGTGTAAATCCTCTTTGCATGCTTTATGGGGACTTTTCTAGCTCAGAGGAGCTTTCAGCTCCTGACTCTGTTTCTGGGCTGGCAAAACCTGCATCCCTGGGTTGCAAGGCAGCAGGATTATAGTATCACTTATCACTGTCTACAGTTACCTGGAAGGAGGTCGTAGTGAGGTGGGTGCTGGTCTCTTCTCCCAGTTGACAGGCAATAGGACAAGAGGGAATGGCCTCAAGTTGTGCCAGGGGCGGTTCAGTTTGGACATTAGGAAAAATTTCTTCACTGAAAGGGTTCTCAAGTACTGAAATGGCTGCCCAAGGAGGTGGAAGAGTCCCCATCCCTGGGGGTGTTTAAAGGATGAGGAGATGAGGTGTTCAGGGATGTGGTTTAGTAGTGGACAGGTACAGTTGGACGTGATGAATTTCAAAGGTCTTTTCCAACCTAGTGGTTCTATGGTTCTAGCTGCTGGGAGTTAAAGAAGGAAGCTCTGGGGTCTGAAACTTGTGTGATTCCCTGGTGCTGCTGTGGGATGTTCTGAGAGGCGCTCCGTGTGCTGAGAGCCATGGTTGCCTGTACTGGCTGTGGGTTTATCTCACTGGGATTTCTTCATACGTAACGGGGAACTTGGGGCATGAAGGCGTTTGGCTGTCAGCATGTCAGTCCCTCCAAAGAAATCCTCACTAAGTTTAGGGGGCGCGGGGAGATGCTCAGCGGGACAGTTGCAGTAAGGGAGATGGAAAGAGCTCCCTGCAACTTCCCAATATTTCTGAGCTCCCACTCTGGTGCAGTGTGTCCCTTGCGGTACCTGGTGCCTCGCTGCTGGTGTGATGGTGGCAGTGCAGAGAGAAGGAGCTTTGCAGAAAGCAGATGGTTCCGGACTGATGTGCCCTTCAGAGCAAAGGACATGGAGAAAGCTGGTGGCTTGTTTTTAAAAAGAGGGTAATGACAGTGACCTGGAAGCTGGCTTGTGTGCCTTAATGAGCGGCATGTGCGATGCTCGTGAGGGTCTTTAGCAGGGTGGGGTGGTGGAAGTGGTTAAATGTGCCCTAACTTGTATCACCTGGCATCAGAGAGGCTTTCCTGCAGCTGACTTTTGGCTTTTTTTCTTTTTTTTTTTTTTTTTTTTGCTCTTGCTTTTAAACTGGCAGCCCTAGCGTTACGGGATTTTAAAATTAAAGAGGGGAAAATAAGAGAAGAAAAAGAAAACAGGCCTTGGTTTTATAGACCCTGCAGATGCATCCGGCACCAAACTGATCCCAGATGCAGCTCCACTGTCAATAGTGTTACACGAGGGATCAATCCCCTTCATTGTTTTATGTGGCCTCTACAGCATCATCAGCTAATTAAAGCTAATGGGTCCCAGAGCAGCACTGACAGCATCTGATCCTATCAGCCTGCGCAGTGCAGTCGTTTGAGCTTGATGGGCCACTCTGGAGCTGGATCCTGCAGTCCAGACCCTGGAAAGGCTGTATTGACTGGGGGGGATCAGGCTACAGATCAATGGGAGTTGTTGTTAAACAAACACTGCCAGATTAATGTCAGCTCCAGGGGGAGGAGGTCGATGGCTGCTAATTCGAAAGGGATGGGAGGGAGGAAGGGGACGTGGTGACAGCAGTGAGGAGGGATGGACGGGGGAGAGGCCAGGCTGTTAAAAGGCTCCCCGTGTCTGTGACAGCGTCTGAGTGTTTCCCAGGCTTGGATTTATCGTCACTCTGGATGGGAGGATGTGCTGGAGAGGAGCCTGGAGGCGTCCCCAGGGGCATTTGAGGTGCCTAAATCCCTTTGCTTTGTACCTCCAGGGAGACAAGGTGGCCTTGGGATGTCCCCAGAGAAGGTGTGGACCTTCGTGCCCTTGCTACTTGCTGACCTTGCCTGAGCATCTCCCCCATCGTGGCAGACCATTAATCTCCAGTTCTTGCTCTCACTTTTCCCGTTGTCTGTCACCTGGGACTTGGGGGGATGTTGGGAAGGTTTCCATTCTAATGTCAAACCAACCTGGGCTGCAACTAGTCTGTTTTGGACTCCCTTCTGCTTCTTTCTTGCCCCCAATTTCTGTGTTGCCAGGGTTGGTGAGATGAGCTGGCAAACCCATTGCTTTGTCTCGTGCCACCACGAGCAGGCAGGAAAGAAAACTCTTTCTAACCGTCAGGACTCTGTAACTTGTTGGTATCTCTCTGGCTCTCTTTGCAGCTCCAACCCCAGCCAGCAGCACTGGGAGGCAACGTCCAGGCTGGTGAAAGGGAGAGCTAGGGGAGAGGGGCAGGCTCCTGGCACACCCCTACCCCATAAAACAAGTTGATAATTAAACCCTGCAGCTTTTATATGAATTCCAGGGCATTTGCCTTGGGCTGGAGCCATCTGCAGCGTGCACCCCACCCTCCCTCACCTCTCCCTTTGGCTCTCTACAGCTTTATTTTTTCTTGCTTTGGCGTTGGGTGAATGTGATGCTGTGGGGAGCCAAGAGCCACAGTGGTTCATTCAGGGGTGCATCCTCACTCCATGCAGCTCTTTGCTGGTCTCTAGGGCCTCATACAGCACCAGCATCACCATCCAGCTGCTTTCCCATTGTGCAGAACCTGCACATGCGCCTGGCTGGCTCTGCACCTCCTTGGCCACTGCTGGCCCAGGCTCATTGGCAAGAAATACCAGGCACCTGTGCCAACCTGTGTGCCCACTCCAGTGAGGATCTTCTGTCCTGGGGCTGTGTGGGGTGAGGCTGAGAGTCCCCTTCACTGGGGTTGCAGGCTGGCCTCTCGCAGATAACTGCTGGGTAAAGCAGCGCTATTCACACCTCTTTCTGGCTTCTCTTTCCCAATTCTTAAAAATTCGGGGCTGTGTTAGGGTGCAGAGTTCCCCTAAATGTAAACCACAGGTGCTCTTGTAGATCCTGGGACTGTGTTGGCTGCTCCTCCGCTTGTGTCTCTTGCTGCCCCATCTTCCTTCTTGTCTTCTTCTACAAGTTGCACAGGAGCGCAGTGCTGGTCTGCCCTGATCTGCATCGACTTGATGAACCTGGAGATGAAACAGATTCCCCAGGCTTTGTGCTGTGTTCCCTCAGTGTCCCTCTCATCCCCTGCATAGCTCTGGAATTTGGGACCTGGGGATGTGTTTCCAAAGGCAAGAAGTCCAACGTACTGGTGGGTTGTAGACATTTCTTTAAGCCTCTGAGCAGGCGGAGGATGCTTTAGAGTTGGGAGTGTTTTCTTCCAAGGAGCTTTGCCCAGGGGCTGGGGAGGACACCAACAATCTCTGGGTTTGGTGCAGAGCACAAAGGAGACTGTGTTGTCCAGGTCTTTTATTCCACACCTGCAGAAGCTGGGCTGGGGAGGGTCTGTCCTTCAGCACTGGCTTTGGACTTGGCATTCTGTCTGTTAAAGACTTTACTGAGAGGAAAACCCTGAGGAACGCTCCCTCCCACCACTGCTTTTTCATCCATCACGCCCTGCATCCTCTTGTTCTGAGATGTCTCCTAACCAGGCTGTTCCTGTTGAGGTTAGTGGGAAGATTTGAGAAGTCATTTGAATGCCAGGCGGTAGAAATGCTCTCGGAGCTGTGTTACCAGCTGACATCTGGGTGCTCTGCAGAGCTCTGGTGTCAGTGCAGCTGAAAGCAGAGGAGGTGGGAAGCCCCAGACACCTGCAATTTGGTTAATAAAGATTTATTTGGAGGTGACAAAGACTCTTGTGGATAAAGCCGAGTTAGCAGAAGGAGGATTGTGAGGGAGTGACAGGGTGTGCTTGTTTTGAGGGTTTACCATGGGGATGTCGAAACGAGCAGCTGATGAACCAAAGGATGTCGAAATCCGCATTCATTTCCCGATTTGGTTTGTGTGACATCAGGGGACACAGGCAAACGTCCCCCTTAGCGAGAGAGTACCTGATATGAGGCACCCTGGTCCTACGGGGACTGCAGTAATCCAGCTGGGGCTGGGGTCCCCTCCTCTCATGGGTAAGATGCGACGGGAGGGGTTAGGATCTGGGGGAGATTCAGCTACCCCGTAGTTGGGGTTGGTTATGGATGATAAAAAGGTTAAAGTTTAATTGTTCTCTTAAAAAGAAGAAGTGAAGGGAGGGAGGTGGCCTGGGGTGGGAAGGTGATGAGTGCTGTCACCTTGCTGTGTCTCCAGGCTCTGGTGGGTGATTTCATGGTGCTTGAAGCAGGGGCAGGGTAGATGTCCCAGGAGATAACCCCATCCGCCCCCACAAAGGTAGCTTGCTCTTCCTGGGGAAATGGAAATGGCTTGGTTTCTCCCTTGGTCCCTCTGTGTGTGATTTGGGGAGAGGAACCTTTCTGTATTGGGACCTTGGGGACATTTGGAGACTTTATATAAGGTTGACATCCAGCTAGGCTTGACAGGGCTTTGGGACTGCCACGTGCTGTAGGCAGCAAGGGTGAGATGATCTTCTGGGGGGCTGCTAGACCCTCCCGGGGCAGGGTCAGCTCACCCTTGGTCAGTCCTTGTGCTCAGCTTTGCCACCTCTCTTTCTCCTTCCCCTAAGCAAGCTGACATCTAACCACGATCCCCATCACTGCGATTAAAGCCCGCTGTAGACAAGATGTGGTGCAGATTGCTGCGGGGCTGTGGGAAGTGCTGCGTTTAACCAGGATGAACTAGGGGCTAGCGACCACGATATCCATCCCTGTCCCAAAGCTGCTGCTGCTTCTGCTGCTGGGCCCTGTATTGCAAACAATTGCTTGCGGTGCCTCCAGCTGCACTGAGTGAGGGGACTGAGCCGATGACTCAGTATCTTCTGGCTTCAGAGGAAGCGGTTGCTGGAGATGCTGGTGTACGTGGGCAGCAAGACAGCGCTTGGCTCTGCCTGCCAAGCTTGGCCACATCTGCAGTGGCTCAACCCCACACCACGCTGGGATACGGCAGAACGTGGGAGTCAAAACCACTTGGTTCCCTGCAAGGCAACACAGTCCCAGCAGCTGGTCTGCAAGCGTGTCGGGTTGCTGGGGCTGGTGTGTTGTTCCTGAGCAGCTCTAGCTTGGGTTGGACACAAGCATTGAGAGTTTTCGGTCTTGGTTTTGCTGGTACGGGGAAAGTTTTGTCAGAGACCTTCCCTTGCTTAGTGAGTAGATGGTTTTCAGGCACCAACCTTATTGTGCTGAAGGCTTGATATGAGCCCTCCTAGATGTTCCTGGCTCTCTGAGTCTTTTTACTTTGTGCTGCTGCGAAGGAAGGAATTGCTGCTGCCTCCAATGTCACTTGCTTATCTTCGTTGAGGCTGCACATGGAAATGGGTTCAGTGAAATCAAACCTCAGACTTGGCATTGGAAGAGGTTCTACCCCCAAGGAGCAGCACAGCCCATCTGGGGAGCAAAGCCACCAGGCCATAAGTGAACAAGCACAGAGGATCTGTTGAGCTGCTCCGTTGTCCTCTCGCCTCCTGTGGGGATGGGGTGGCAGTGGCAGAGCTGGCAGCAGCAGAGGTGAGGGGGGCGGGGAGCTTGCAACCTGAGAGATTAATAATAGAAACACTAGCATCCGTTTTAGATTAGCGAGAGAAAGCTCAGTACCCATCTCACCCAGCATGTAACTTTAATGCCGAGATAATGAGCAATGATATTTATTTGTAAAAGATCTGGAGATATCGCTGCCCAGGGAGCAGCCAGAAGCTGTCAGAGCCCGCTCCATCCCCGCGGCGGCTGCTCCGAGCAGTAACCCAAGCCCTCTCCTCCAACCGGTTCACTTTTCACGCTCCAGCTCCGTTAACCAAGCAGGGCACGTGGTCCAGCTCAGAGCCCTGGCTAAGATTTGCTCAAGCTGCTCGTGATTTGGGCTGTTGCGGTGAGATGTCTTGTTTTGCAGGGTGGGATAGAAGCATCTCCCAGCACTGTCGGGGTGAGCTTTCCTCCTCCCAGCTAGGTCCAAGAAGGTGTTTAAAGCAATGACAGCTCCTGGTCTGGGGAAGCGGTTGGGTCACATGGGTATCTGGGCTTCTTCAGACCCCTGGGTTTGGGGACAGGGCTGCTCCTGTTCCCCTTTCCCTGCCAGGGTTGGTCAGAGAGACCTGAAGGATGCCCACACTGCCTTGCCCAGCCTTGTGTTGTGTAACTGGACAGGAGGCAGGCTTAGGCTGTATTTGGCAGCTGGGTGTCCCTTCCTCATTAAGCTATCCCTTGGGTAATTACTGGGTTAAGGCCTGATGAGATAATGCTTCATTATTTTTGTGCTATTGGGGGATTAGGAGCAGTGGGATTTCTCAAGGGCTTTATCTCTGCTAAGGTCCTTGGGCTGCGAGGCACGTTTGCAGGCGGGTAAGAGGACCTGGGCTTTGCCAGCCCTTTGCCATCGCTTGCCTTCCCGCGGGAGTACGTCCCAGAGGCTGGGGGGCAGCGGGTGCAGGCGCAGCGGCTCAGGGTGAGTGGAACCCTGCATGGGGGGCTTCTCGTGCCTGCTCCTGGCAGAGGCTGTGCCGCCAGGGATCTCCTTCTAATGCCGTTGCAGCCCCATTCATCACCGCGCTGCAGCGGGCTGCGTGCCAGCGGGAGGGAGGAGGTGACACAAATAAACAGGGAGGTGGGTGGTGTGCGCCGAGGCAGGGAGCGGAGGGCGTCCCGGGGGGCTTCTCCTGTGATTTATGGCTGAGACGACACGGAGTTATCGGCGCAGCCTTTGGAAGCTGTTTACTAACAGTGTCATCTCCTGCCTGTTACGCCGGCGGCGTAGGCTGCTCGTGGGGGTTGCGAAGGGAATACATCCCCTGTGCATCGCTCCCGTGCCGCATCCAGCTCCCAGGCTGCTCGCACCCTTCCCTGGAGCCCAGCCAGGGTCAGCCTCAGAGGTGCTGATCAGCTCAGCAATCAGCTCTCTTTGAGAGGCCCAGAGATGCTCTAATGAAGGAGTTTGGGTTGCTGGAAGCAGGAATAGAGTATCCTCAATGAAACAGCTCTGGCTCTGCAGGGGCTCCCCTCCTCCCCGCTCTCCTGGCGCAGCCAGCCCTCCAGCCAGAGGGATGAAGCTGGCATCGGAGCAGGGAAGCAGGCAGGCTGGACGCAGGCCAAGCTGCGCACTTGATCCAAACACAGCTGGAGCTGATCTGATGAAGTGAGAGGTTAAGAAGAGAGCATCTGTTATCTAAAGGGGACACGCAGTGGGAAACTGTAAGCTCTTTATTCCCCCCACCCCACCCCCTCTGTTCAGTGCATCATCCCTGACTTTATTTCTTTGATTTATTAAGGAAGCCTGCGCTTCCGGGGCTGTAATTAAGTGCCACTGTGTGAGCTGTTGATAGTGAGTGAATGATATAATGGCTTGCACATTCGCCGTCTGCTCAAGTGCTTTAGGATCTAGATAACGTGAGGAGGGATGTTTCTTGCCCAGCAGGGAACCGCAGCAGTGCTGGGGCTGAGTCACGGCAGGGTTTAGCAGAGCGCAGCCGAGTCCGCTGGGGGAAGCAGGGAAGGATGCAGGAGCCGCTCAGCGCTGCAGTCGAAGTGTGGTTCGGGAGGGTATCCATGACCCAGGCTGCAGCTCAGCTGAGAAGGGAGTTCACATCTGAACATGTGCTGACTGAACATGAGCCAGCAGGGGCCCAGGTGGCCAAGAAGGCCAATGGCATCTTGGCTTGTATCAGACACGGCGTGGCCAGCACGTCCAGGGAGGTTCTTCTCCCCCTGTACTCGGCACTGGTGAGACCGCTCCTCGAATCCTGTGTTCAGTTCTGGGCCCCTCACCACAAGGAGGATGTTGGGGCTCTGGAGCGAGTCCAGAGAAGAGCAACGAAGCTGGGGAAGGGGCTGGAGAACAAATCTTATGAGGAGCGGCTGAGAGAGCTGGGGGTGTTTAGCCTGGAGAAGAGGAGGCTGAGGGGAGACCTCATTGCTCTCTCCAACTACCTGAAGGGAGGTTGTGGAGAGGAGGGAGCTGGGCTCTTCTCCCAAGTGACAGGGGACAGGACGAGAGGGAATGGCCTCAAGCTCCACCAGGGGAGATTTAGGCTTGAGATTAGAAAAAAATTCTTCACGGAGAGGGTGGTTAGGGATTGGAACAGTCTGCCCAGGGAGGGGGTTGACTCGCCGTCCCTGGAGGTGTTTAAGGTGAGGGTGGATGAGGTACTTAGGGGAATGATTTAGGGATTGGTGGGAATGGTTGGACTTGCCGATCCAATGGGTCTCTTCCAGCCTGGTTATTCTGTGATATTCTGTGACATCCTCTTACAGAAGACCATCGTGGCATCTCTGCAGGCTGCTGGGTGTCAGCCCTCCCAGATGCCCTTGTTCCATCCCAGCCTTCCATGGTGCTGGAGGTGGAGAGGGGACCACAGCTTCTCAGCTGAGGCTTCTGGCTGTACCATGGTGCCATCCCTGCCCCAGGGTGTTTTTAGGGTTGAGAGGGCTCGAGCATCCATGCCTCGAAGCACAGTTGGTGACAGAAGCTGGCTGCATCCCACCTGACGTGCAGGTTTCCCTGTGCTGCTGGAGGAGTTTGCTGGCACCGTGCTGGTGCGGAGCCAGGGGCTGGGGAGTGCTGGCCGGCAGCATCTCCTGCTGCCTCCTCCAGCTGCTGGAAAGAGGCCAGTGCTCACAGCTGGAGGTGCCACAAGGATTTTGCTGGAGCTGTGTCACCTTGTGCACCCTCCTGCAATTCCTCGCATGCCACCTCCCTCCCTGCAAGGTGCTGCCCTGCTTCTCCTTGCACGAACAGAGGCTACCAGGGAGGCATTTCTAGGTGGACGTGCAGAGTGTTATTGTGATGCTGTGCTACCTGACACTGGGGTCTCTGGTGCTGCTGTCAGTCTTGTCCCTGTTCCCGCGTTGTCCCAGGCCACACTGGGACCTGGTGGTGACCGCTGATGTTTTGGCTTTCCCCCAGCGCTCGGTTGTACCCTTGGTTCCTGCGGTGGCTGCTGAGCCTCCCTCTGTGCTCAGCAGCCCTGCTCAGACATCCCACTCACCCACGTTTGGTTTTAAGGACCATTTTTAATATACAAACAGGATTATTTTAGAGGCTTGGCCAATGGCCACAGAAGGAGGGAGCTCAGGGGCTGGAGCAGTGGTTTGCCTGTGTTCACGTATGTTTTTTTTTTTTTTTGCTGCTGGCTGTGGAGGTGTCAGGAGGAGGAGGAAGGGGTGAAAAAACCCCACCCTACATGTAAAAATAAAAAGTGACAGAGATTATTTGCAGCTTAATGAACTACAATGTCCAAACTCCCTCCAAGTGGCCACTTTGTTTATAAACTACAGAAAGGGCTTTATTTTAATGGGCAGTAAATCTCATTCATCCTCAGCCCTGACCGACAGGAGCGTGCAGGGTGAATAGACAAATGCTGAACGCAGCCTCCTCACTCCTATGCTCCCTCTGGCCAGCTCTGCTGGGGATTTTTTATCCCTTCTTGTCCACATTTGCTGTTTTCTTTTCTTCTTTTTCCCAATCCTGTCTGCCATGCCAATAACAGGGTTATCTGTCCAGGAAGAAAGGAGGAATCTGTGCCTATGTCTCGGCATGTCACATCCTCTCGGTTTTGTTTATTCACTTGAAAAATGCCCCCCCTCTCCCTTCTGTCTCTGGGTGGCAGCAGGAGAGTGGCCTGAGATAATCACAGCCTTATTTTTTATTTATTCCTCGTAAATAAAGCCTTCTCTAGCCTGCAGGCAGATTTTTTCCGGTCGCCCCCATCCTGCTCCTGTGCTCCTTGCTCTGCAAACGGGGTGTGAGAGTGATGGTAATCGAAGCAGAACCCCGATGCTACAGGCAGATCCCCCGGGGATCCCTCTCGGCGAGGATGCGATGTCTCCCATGCAGGGACAGTCCCTCCAAGCCTGACAGGCAGGACCAGCAGTCGAGCAAGTGCAGGGGCAGAATACCTACCAATATTTGGTGTTGGGGAGAAAATTGTGGAAAATAAATATACGATCGGAGCATTCATGGAAGTGAGAGCATCCGAGCTGGCGGTAAGATGCTTGGGACAGGTTTGGCTGCTTTGGGTTGAAAGGGACGATGACAAGTTGTTCTGAGCTAAAATCAGGTTTGGGAGCTGGTGAGGCATTGTGTGACACACAGCTGTTAGTGGGCAAACGTGTTGCTGAGGTTTGAGCTGGGAGCTTCCGAGCTGCTGGGAAGCGATGGGAGCTGCTCCCACCTTGGGAGAGGGACCACGGTCAGGTCAGGTGGGGATGTCGACGTGCCTGAGTTTCCCCTGGGAAAAATCAGGCACCTCAAAAACCTCTGACGGTAACTTGGAGGGCTCTGTACTCCTAAAGCAAGAATGAAGAGTGTAAATTATCTCTTCCAGTTTGAGTTTAATATCCATAATCTGCCATTAATCAAAATGGGACTGTGAGATCCTTAGTTAGGCCTAATCAGTGCGTAATGGATTATCTACAGGAACTAATAAAAGGTGATTATCTATGCTTTGCAAGTTCCAATTACTGTGCTTATATGATCAATTAATTCTTTTAGCAGTTTCCCAGGTGCAATTTGTGTGACAACATTACGGTGACTCCAGGCAGAGGCTCAGCATCCCCAGGTGCTTCACTGGGAAGAGACACCTCAATGCAAGCAGGGGCTGGCATTCACAGGCTTTCATCCCTGCTTTGGTGCTCCTGTCTCAAGGAAAAACGCTTCAGCTTTTGCTGTTTCCCTCCCCAAAGCAGGAGTCGGAGTGCGGGGTCGGCAGCCGCTTGGCCTCGTCCATCGCTGCACGTCCCGGGGACGTTGCCCCCTGTCTCAGCATCACCTCGGGGAGCCTCGCTGCTCCCTTCCCATGCCCCAGTCTGGCTAGGACAGCAAGCAAAGGCAGCTGGTTCCAGTCATCATCTTCTTCTGCCTGTCCTCACATCCCTCTCACTGGCTTGTGGAGTCATAGGAGGGTCTTAAAGGAGGAGGAAATATTCCAGCAATGTCTGTGCAGTTCTAGGGATGGCTTAAAATTGCAATAAATTTGAGACACTTTACGTGTCCACTTGGGGCCCAGCATTGTGATGGTAATTAGAAGCAGATTGAGGCAACACTAGTGGCAAATGGCAGATCTAAGTGGGGATGGAGGAGGAGAGGTGGCAGGGGGTGAAGGAAGACGCCGTTTCTGCAATGCTGTTCGGAGCTGTGGAGCCAATTCCTCCCAGGCTGACCCTGGGTGTCTCTTTGCAGTAGTGCAGCCCTGACTAGCGACTCATCCTGTGGTTCTTCCTTCTCTTTGGGGGGAGTTTTTTAACCTTCCTGAGCTCAGTAATCCAGGGTCATCTTCTGGTGTTCCCAAGACTGCGTTGTGTCAGACTATGGTTTGGATGCAGCTGCTTACATGGACCTGGGGTCCTAGAGCCAGGTCCTGGTGACCTTTCTAGGACATGGGGATGTGCCACTTTTTACCTGCCCACAGGGTCTGGACGGTGAATCAAGCCCTCCTTCCACTGGCGAGTCCACAGCCCTTGGGAGCCCAGGCTTATGTGTGTTTGGGTATGGTATTTAACAAGTTAAATTAAAGTCTTTCAAGCTCTTCCTTGATGTGGTGAGGTTGTACAGAGGTTCAGTAAGGGGAGCTCAGTCCTTGCTGGTGCCCTGCCTGCAAGGACTGTGGGGTTACAGCCCAGCACTGTGTACAAGCCACCAGCTCCGAGCACAGAGCACTCGGTCACCATCCTTGCTGTTACCTGACTTTTTCGTGATGCAAAAAGGTAAAAGCAAAGGATGAGGAGGACTAGGACTGGGGCGAGGGGATGGCTTCCTCCTGGGAGACCCTGGGGCTTTGAAAACATCTCTGAGCCAGGAGCATTGTACTTCCACACAGACCAGACACCCAGGGAGGACCACTTGGTACAGTTTGGTTTGGTTTCAGCCTTTGCAGAGGGGTTTGTGTTACTGCAAAGGTGCAGAAACAGAAATTTGTTTCAATACAAAATTATTTTTTTAAAAAACTATTGACATGGGATGCTTTGAGAATTTCCATTGTTATTTTTCCCCCTTCCTCGTAAAGATGAAATTAATTCATCTGTTTAAGTCCTTTTTCTGGGAACAGTCTTGGTTTTGTAGGCGTTTTTGGTTAACAAGGGAAAAAGGAAACCCACAAAAAAACCCCAACAAAAACAATCCCTCAAGCCTTTCTGCTTAAAAAAGAACCCCTCCCAGCTCTCCCAGTGACCACGATACAACTACTGCTTTGTTCTCAGCGTGGTTGACGTTGTTCCCAGCCTGCTCCAAGCTGCTCCACCAGCCTGGGACTGTTCTGAACGTGGCCAGGGGGGAATAGCTGTTTCCTCCTCTCTGCTCCTGCAGGGCTTCTGGATGCAGTGGCATTGGTGAGGCGAGAAGGGTGTTTGCTGGAGGAGGGCATCTCGGTGAAGCTCCTCTGTGTGGTGGCCACAGCTGCCTGGCTTCATGGGAGAGCTGCTTGTCAGTAGGTTTGGACATGCCTGCAGCTCTGCTGAGTCGAGGGACGGGGAGGTGGATGCAGGCAGGCGAGGCTTCCCATCTCCATCACCTGCAGGGGAAACTGAGGCACGCAGGCGATTGAAATATCAGACCTGAAGGCACAAAATGATGCTGAGGACAGGAACCAGCTCAAAGCGCAGTGCAGATTCTCCAGCACAGCCCCTTTCTCTTCCGCATCACTGTGTGTCAGCCCCTGGCAGGACTGTCCTTAGCCCTGTGTGGTCCTGCTGTGTGGAATCATAGAATGGTTTGTGTCGGAAGAGACCTTAAAGCCCATCCAGTTCCACCCCATGCCATGGGCAGGGACACCTCCCACTGGATCAGGATGCTCAAAACCTCATCCAATCTGGCCTTGAACATCTCCAGGGATCCCCAGCAGCGTGTGCTCCCCTGCACCCGACAGCTGCTGCTCCGCCCCTGGCCTCATCCACCACTTCATTCAGTTTTGTATCCCAAGTCTTGGCTGCTGTGTCTGCGAGAAAGACGTGTTCTTCATGCTGCTGAGAGTTGCTGCCACATGCAGCCCTCTCAGTGCCTGACCGCAGCACACAGCCACTTCCAGGGCTGCTTTTTTGTCGTCTTCTTTTCTTTCTTTTGTTTCTGTTTCTCCTTTTTCGGTTTGTGGTTTTTTTGGTTTTTTTTTTGCTTTCCCCAAGCAAGCCACTACAGGCTCCTCCAAACAGTCTCCTGAAGATTGTTCTCTCACTTGTCTCCAACATGTTTGCGATGCTGAAACTCCCGTTGCCCCATCCCAGCCTCCTGCGCCTACTTTCTTTTCTTGGCTCAGCTTCTGGATTGTAGGGACTGAGTCTGGGCATGCCGATTCCCATTCAGTCCATTTTCATACCTTTGATTCCACCTTTCGCCCGACAGCCCGCATCCCGGAGGCTGTGCAGACGTGACTCACTGCCTCGCGGATGTGTCAGCACAGCGCACGGCTGAGAGGTTTGCTGGATAGTGGTGGGTTTCGGAGCTTGACACCCACCCACTGTCTGCCTCCGGCTGATTTATGCCTTACTGGGACAATTCGTCTTGCACTAAGCTCCATAATCAGCTTGACGGCGAGGTAACAGGGTTGGGTGGGTGATGCTGGCCAGGGAGCTCAGGTTCCCAGCGGTCCCCATGGGTTCCTTGGTGCAGGGGGGCAGGGATGCTGTGCCCCAGCGGGGTTTTCTGTCCTGTGGAGCTATTCGGTGTCGTGTAGATGGTTGTGATGAGCCTAGTTGTGTGCATTTGTGTGATCAGACGGTGGTCAGTGTTAAGTAATCTAATACTTCGGGTTGCACTAATCACCAGTCGTGTTTGATAAAAAAACCCAGTCAACCCTGTTTGATAGGTGTTTCAAAGTGTGGACTCGTGGGGTCGATGGAAAGCTGTTGGCTGCAGCGGTTGTAAAATAAAACCAACACAGAGCACATTTAAAAATACCACTCCTGGTGACGTAGAATTGCTGCTAAATAGCTGCTTGGCAGCAGGAAAAGGCCAATAACTGTTTGTCCGGATTATGATGCGTGTGGTTTGGCAAAGCCTGGTTTAGCAAGGGTCAAATGCACATAGACACATGGTTAGAGACCATCTTTGCATTTGTTTGCTCGCTTTGTTTTAGTTTGAAACTCAAACCTCTTCCCTGTGGTTAGATCCTCTCAGCTAAGCAAGTTTTAGCATAGAGAAGTTGCTTAAGGAAGAGAAAGGATGCTGGACGCGGTGTAAAGTGAGAGCAACCGCTGTTACCGCAAACGCTTCCCGACCTCTGTTAACAAAACCATCAACACTCTTTGCTCACTTCTCTCTGTTCGGCTCCTTTTCCAGTGCTGTTATTTTCTAAGCCAACATTGCAGATTTTATTATTACTGTTTATTATTTAGTAGTGCCAGGGGTGTACACAGTGCTTTACAAACACAGGGGAAGAAAAAGTCCCTCCTCAGAGGATTTTTTTATTATAATTGAGATGATGGAGTAGAAGTAATTAAGGCTGAGAGGGGGCAGGCAGCGCTGCAGACCGATGTCAGAGCGGCAAAGGAAAAGGACCAGCTTGGA
The DNA here is from genome assembly GCA_033459285.1 of Clamator glandarius. Lineage (NCBI taxonomy): Eukaryota > Metazoa > Chordata > Aves > Cuculiformes > Cuculidae > Clamator > Clamator glandarius. The sequence continues at coordinate 3,753,166 of JAUNZM010000104.1, forward strand.
GCAAGGTGCTTGTAATCTTTCAGCTTGGACTAGGGATGCTGATTTTCAGCAAGGTAGGTGATTGGAGAAGCATCGGCTCTGTCACACCAGGTTAAGCCATTGCTCCCTTTCCTGACAACAGTGAGATCACAAGGCTTCAAAAAGGAAAGGGAATAACAATCAAGGACTTGTGCCACCTGGTAACGCACTGACCCAATTGTGCACTGCTGTGTGAGGGAGAGAAATTCCTTCCTGACCCTTGTACTCATCAGCCCATGCCCTGAAGCATGAGATTTGATTTTCTTTATCTGGCTTTCCATAATTGCAGATGTCGTGTTTGGTACTCCTCGTATTCCACCTCTTGGAAACAGCATCAGCTGCATTTAGCTCAACGGACCTTCTCCTCCGGGAGTTTGATCCTGACTCTTTTGTGGGAAGTGCCTGGAAGGAGGGCAGGAGACCTGGTGCCATCATCCGCCTCAGCACTTGAGGGTTTTCCCTTGGTACGTGGTGGTTGCTGGTTGCTCAGCTAGGGAGGGCAAGTGTCCCCCCACATCATGGCACGTTCTCCCCCTTGCCATGTTGCAACCTGCCTGAGATATTTGGAGTTTAATTTGTATGTACCTATTTGTGAGAGTCACTCGGGGGTTAGGAGTTATTGCTGCTGTTTGCTGGACCCCAAGGAGCGCAGTGTGCCAAGGCCAGGACTAAGTCCTGCTGCTGGTTTTTTTCTTTCGATAAGAAGGCGCTTGAGGATACATGAGCAGCTCAAGGGTTGGAGGGGCCCCATGATATGTGAGCAGAAGGTGCTTTTTATGCCCTGTTGAGGTAACCTTTCCCTCCAGCCCGGCTGAGGCTGCGCGGGCGGCAATTGCTGGCACAGGGTCTGCTGGGCAGGAGGGGCAGTTTGGCCAGGGAGGTCCCTGTGACCCTCAGGGTGTTGATTTTGGTTTGCCAGCCCCGTGTATGTGAGTTGGAGGCTGGATGCTCTCTGGTGCTAGCAGGCAAGCCTGCCCTCCTCTCAAATTTCCCTCAAACCGAGCAGGCTGGGTTGGGGTGCAGCCTTCTCTCCAAACCGTAGTGGGAAGCGGTTTGTTTTGGCGTAAGAGTAATGAGTGGAAAGTCCATTTTTTCCCTGAGGTCTCTACTGCCAGCAGTGAACATCACTCAGCCCTTCCAGCTACCAGACCTTCTGCCTTTCTGCTCCAGCTGTTTTGAGTTGAGAAAGGAGCACGAGGGCTGCAGAAGTCAACATAGCCCTGATCAACCTATTGCTGCCTGCTCCTCAGCTCCATCCTGCCTGCTCCCCTGCCGAACACCCAGGGGGTTCTATTGGTGCCCTATGAGCTGGGAGGCAGTCGGCAGAGCCCATCCTGAAAGAGTTAAAAGGCTCTGGTCCCTTCCAGCCTGGGGAAGTGGAATTAGTCACGGCCTTCACATAGAAGTGCTGGCCAGGTTATAAAAATGACAAAGGAGCATAAATCAATAACAAAGTTAGTGTTTTCTGGGAATGCCAGACAGGAACGGAAGAGCATATCAACATGGGTGGTGGGTGCCGTGAGGTATAGGATGAGCTGCCCTGCACATGCATCCCTTGAAGGGGCATGTACAAGGTGGCACCGTCCCTTTCTCCTCCCCATCAGATTTGACTCATCTGGCACTGTCGCTACCGCTGGCAGCTCTGCAGGCTGGCACCTCCCGGGTATTTTTGGTGCAAAGCTCAGTTGATGCCGGCTCCCGCTGGGCACTCATTCAGCGCAAGGCACCAAGGAGGCAGCGCCGAGATGCTGGAGAACAAGGATTGCAAAGGGTGCCCCGAGGAAGTCAAGCATCTGATTAATCTTCAGGACATAGGGTAGCGTTTCCACAGCACCAAGGTAGCTTTGGAGACCACGTTTCCTTTTCCAAAGGAACTTGGGCATGTCTGGAAGGGAAACGGCTTTCTAATTAGATGGCTTGAAAATCTTTACTGTCGCTCATTACAAATCCATTAATCAGCCCATATTGAAAGAACTGCGCTGCAAAAATGACATTATTATTATTATTATTTATTGTTTAGATATGAATGAGTTTAATCCCTTCCTAGCCTGGGCCACGTTCAGAAAAGGACTTGACATCCCAGTGCTGCTTCTTGGCCCCAGCATCACCTGGTTTCTGTGCAGCCATAATCCTGCCTGGGATTTTCAGCAGTGCTTTATGGGCAGCTTTAAAATACATAAGGAAGGGGGAATGTAAATAGGGGGAGATGGGAGTGATGGGGCTGAGAGCTGGCAGAGGTGCGATAGAGAGGTGGAAGAGCAACGGCTGCTTGAACTGGGGCTGAGCTGTGTTGGGGGAGCTGGGAGCAATGGCTTAGGAAGAGCAGGGCCATGTTTGCACAGCATTTCAGTGTTGGTGGCGCATTTCCATAATTAATATAAACTTCCTTAATCAGCCGTTCAAATGTCCTGCATTCTGGTTGACTTCTGAGTGCGTGAGCTGGGGGTCCTGCCCTCTCTTTTGGGATGTGGTTTCTCTGTGAAGTGATGCCTGGTGTCTGGAACTCCGTCGAGCAGCCCTGCTGTCAGCATCCTGGCCCTGTCCCCACCTGAAGGGCTGGTGTGAAAATGCAGGTACCAATCGGTCGTGGTTCTTTCCTGCCTGAGGTGGTCTGGATCATGCTGGCAGGTTGTGGGAGTGCAGGAGGACCCATTCTTGCTCTGTTTAGGTGGGACCAGAGATGCAGGCAATTTATTCACCACCATTGCTGTTTTCTTGCATGCAGACTTCAGGTGCTGCTCTCATCTTCAGAACCTCCTTAGATGCATCAGCCACTTTCTGTCATGGCAAGTAACCCTCCACACCCTGAGGAGAGTGAGCTTCTGGAGAGCAGGTGCAAGGGGTTAATGGAGGCTGAGGGTGATGGATACCGGAGAAATGCTCATCAGGGAGAATCGATAATCTGGGATGCTTATGCTGCTCATTTTCAAGGGCTTGTCTTCCCTTCATCACCACTTTCAACTGGAAATAGTGGTGCTGGTGTGAGCAAGCTTGTTTTCCCTCCCCCCTGCCTCAGCTGACCTTACGGTGTAGATAAGATCTTGCCATGCTTCAGACCAGCTCTTTGCAGTGCTGCAGGGTGATGTATCCAGAACACAACCCTAAACAGAAATTCCAACTCTAGATACCCCAAGAACTCAGCAAACTTAAAAAAGCCCTGCAGCAAACCAACCCCAATACCCCCCGGACTGCTTGGAAGGAATGAAGCAAGACTTGCACGTGAGGGCTTCCCAACCCCAATTTGCTGTCAGCTGAGCTTGCCCTATGCAGCAAAAAGGTGCGTGGTGCCTGGTTTGAATGAGAGGGACCTTGGGGGTGCGATCCCCCTGCTCCCACACAAAGCTGGCAGCAGTCTCAGTGTGCTACAGCACATCTGTGCGGAGGGTGCTGGCAGAGTTGGGCTACCTCGGGGCAGAGCTGGGCAACCTCGGGGCAGAGCTGGGCTCCTGCTGTGACCGCAGCTCCATCGCTGCTGGAGCTGCACCAGTGCAACGGTGCAAGGCAGTCATCCTGCCTGCTTTAGGTCCTCGCCAGTGCCAAGAGCTCTGCCCCATGTCCCCGAGCACGCAGTGGCACACGTCCTGCCCCCACGCTAGCGAGGCGGCTTCAAAGGAGGGTTAATCATTTGCCAGCCGAATGCTGCTGGGGTGTATCTGAATTCCTCACGAGCTGTTGTGTACGAGGTTGTTGTGCTCTCGCCCAAAGCTGCTACACCAAATGTTTTGCAACAAAAAACCCCAAACCACATGAAAGTAGTCGGGTTTCATATTTCATTATAACCCCAAATTCAGGTTTGCCAAGAGTTTCAGTAGTTGTGTGAGCCTTTCCAATGAACTCAGCAAAGGCTCTACTGTAACCCGGTTTTCATGAAAACCCAGGTCTAACTCGGTCGCTTTGGAGCAACTTTTGAGGTTTGTGCAAACACAAAATTTGAAGGCTTTCAAGAGGAAGGAAGAGAAGAACCCAAAAGCATGTTAGAGCTGGTGGCAGTGTTTGCATATCTAGGTTAGATTGCATGTTAAGACAAATTTCTTTACTGAAAGAGTGGTGAAGCCCTGGCAGGGACTGCCTGAGGCACTGGTGGAGGCTCCATCTCTGGAGGGGTTAAAACCCCCATGTAGACGTGGCACTTAGAGGCACGGTTTAAAAGCATAGTGGTGTTGGACTGATGGCTGGACTTGATCTTACAGGTCTTTTTCAATCTTAATGATTCTGTGATTCAATGATCTGGGGTCGTGCTGTAATACCTTGGGGACCAAGGTGTCTGCATTGCCAGGCTGGTGCTGGGTGATGCTCTCAGTGATGCTTTGAACCCACTAGGCAGCGTCATCACCAAACCAGCACTTATGGCTGGATAAGTGTCGTTGCTCCCAGCACTGACCCATGTTATTCGTGGCAGCATCTCTCGGCGTCTGCCACCACGGGGGCCACTTTGCTTTGGAGCAGCTCTTGGTGTTGCTTTAGGAATAACTCTGCCGAAGTCAGCAGTGTGCAAGGAAGCTCCCAAGCTATAAAATGAAAGGTGGGTGCCATGTGGGGTGGGGATAGGGCTTTCCAAACCATGATTGATGCACACCCAGTCCTGCCTCTGGATTATGTGTATTCTTATGTCCACACGCGGACTGCTTTTTCGGCAGCGCCATCTTTCCTCTCTCCAGCAATTTCCTGAAATAATGTTAGGGAAATGTGAAAATCTTGAACTTTTGAACCTCCCTGGAGGATGGCATGCGGGGGGATGGCGGCAGGAGGAGGGGACACCCGCCTTCTGCCTCCCGTTTATTTTGGCTACAGGGCCCGGCGATGGGGACGAGGAGTTTCGCCAGCAACCCAGCCGGCCGAGGAGCCAGATTGGCGCTGCCCCTTATTAATTAATGGCTTTCTCATCAGTGGGTCGCAGAGGCGAGGAAGCCAGAGGAAGTTTTCTTTTGCTTGCAGATGCTGAGAGGGAGGAGGAGCGCCTGGCCTGGGTGGAGAGGGCAGAGGGTGACACGCAGGGGTGATGGATGGGGCCTCGGATTTTTGGCTGGGCTCTGGACGTGGGCAGCGTGCGCCGGTGAGGAAGAGAGAGGGCGAGGGGGATACGCTGCGCCTGGAAAGTACTTTTTCCCTCTGATGAACTTCAGAGGCGTATAAATCACTGCCAGGCTGCAGCTGTGAAGCATGTGATGCTGGCAAATTAATGGTCCTTCGCAAAACGCCGGCTATCGCGCTCCCCTCCTCGCATCTTAAAGGCGCAGCCGGCGGCCAAGCCAACCCCAGGCGTGGGAATCAGGGGGCCCAGGCTGAGTTGGGGGAGCCTGATGTGCCTGACGAGCCCTGGGCAAGCTGGGGTTGGATGTGCCTGCCGTGGGGAGCTGCTGCGAGGGGCTCCTGTGATGCTCTCTGTAGTGCAAAGCTCTCCAGGGTGCAGTGCAATCCATGGTGCAAAGCTTTCCATCGTGCAAAGCTTTCCATGTTTTAAAGCTCAGTATGGTGCACAGCTTTCCATAACACGAGGCTCTGCACACCACAAAGCCCTCTGTGGTGCAGCGTTCTCCATGGTGGGTTCCTGCTCTGCTGTCCACAGTCCCTGTACGAACAAGACCAAGATGCTCTTGAGGATGTTATTCTTTTTCCAAGGTGCTTTGGGCACAGGGAAGGGTGCCTGGTAGGAGCTCCTGGGCTCTACACAGTGGTGGCTCTGCTGCACTTCTGCCCACCTGGGCTTTTTTGCACCGCGGTGACCTGCAGAGGACAGAGACACATCCAGGGCATGACAAAACCTTGTGGGTTGGTGTTGAATTTGAGTTCTGGTGGGCATCAGGGCTTGGTGTCTATGCTTGCAGGGCACAGCCATCCTGTGCAGACCTCACAGGCAAACAGCTGTGGGGCCAGAGGGTAATCAGAGGCTCCCTGGATCACTCAGAGCTTCCTGGGCCACCACCTGCGTCCCAGTCCTCTGCTCACCCATCACACCATCTTGCTCCTCTTCCTCACTCTCCCTCTTAAAAGCAGTGATGGAAGAGGAGGGGAATCCGGTGCTGCACCTTCTGCCCAGGGCTGCTGGCATGCAGGAGGGGGAGGGAGCTGAGCCTCTAGCAGAACAGTTAAAAATTACTGAATACTTCCCTAATATAATTAGGTTTCCATGCAAGCAATTGCCTTAATTGCCAGAGGGACGTGGGGCAATGGGGAGAGGAACCACCCTGGGCGCTCCCTTCGCTGCTGTTCCAGCTGGTGTTTCGCAGTCCAGCACAGCCACGCTCCACTAGGGCTGGACTGAGCACCTTTGCGCAGAGTGATGTCCCCAGCGAAACCTGAGTAAGGGTTTGGCCCAGCCTGAGCAAGAAATAAATGAAAGTGTTTTGCAAACAGAGCGGGGCTGGACGTGAGTGCTGGCGGTGGGGAGCTCAGTGGATTCAATATCAACCCCCTTGAATGGGTTTGCTGGGAGATGAGCTGGGAGGTTACCCAGATACACTGCAATTTTTAATCACTGTATATTTTCTAACTGGGGTTGGAGCAGGGAAAGTTAGGTGGGTAGGAAGGAAAGGAAAAAAAAACCCAGAGCCCCGTCTGTGATTTACATGGTAAAGGAGATAAGTGGGGATTTAAAGAGAAGGGAATATATAATTGAGAGGAACATGTAATATGAGCACGGATCCAAACAGAGAGATCGTAATCACAAGTGTTAGGAAAAGCTGAGGTTTATTAATGAAATGTCTCATCTGTTTATCAGCTGAAGAGGAACAGCTTTTCCCAGCAGCTGGAGGTGGAGGGGGCACGCATGGGGATTGCACTCTGTGTTCCTGCTGCTGTTGCAGAGATTGAGGCTGTCATCTCTCTCCCCAGGTGGATGATGCTCAGGTCCAAAAGCAAAAGCAGGATTAGAGGAAAAAAGGAAGTACATGGGGTTTAAAGAGCTGGATGTTGTCATTTCTGTCACTGTAATCTACCATAGAAGTCAGGAGCTCGTAGAGCACTGCAGCGGGGCTGATAATGGCCTGAGAAAGGGCTCACTGGGGCCTTCCTCAAATCTCACTCCTTCCCACTCTCCTGCACGGCTCTTTGCCTTCAGGTATGATCGCTTGTAGTCTCCTCTGGTGGTTTGCCTTAACTGCATAGTTTGGGGGTTCTGCTGCCCAGGTGGTGCGTGATGTCTCTCAGGGTAACACTATGCACGCCAGAGCATGGTGGAACCGCTCTAGTTCATCCTCTACTTCCTCACTTTTGGCTCTACCCCAGTGTTGCTGTTGGGGCATCTTCATCCATTGGGGTTCCTCAGCCGCGAGGACGATGCTGGTGGTGTTTGAGGGGTTAATCTGGGGCCTTATGTAGCTCCAGCAGGAAAAGGCTTTGGCTGTATATGAAACAAGCATTTTTTTAAGGGTCCTTCCCCTTCCCAGGCCCTGGTAGTTATCTGTGGGCTGACAAAATGCCTGGAACGCGGAGACCTGCTGGACATTGACCTGCCTGTGCCGAGCTCAATTAGCCAAGGCTATCTGATTGGACTCGGTGCAGCCTAATTAGCTTTGGACTCAGACCAGAAACTCAAACCCAAAGGGAGCTTGCAGGCAGATCATCCTTTGCTGCAGCCTGCCCTGGAGGGGAAAAGGCTTTCCCAAGCCTCTTCTCTGCCCCAGGAAGAGAAGCAACCTACTAACCCTGCCTGCTCATCCCTCCAGCCATGTGGCTGCTGGTGAGGGGACTTAGCCCTTCTCTCTCGCCCAGCGCGTGTTACTGAACCCAGGGAGTGTCACGTAAGACTGGAGGCAGCTTCTTTCCCTTGAAAAATGGCGCATGCTGTCTAGTTTCCAGAGGGAACTTGCTTTTATTTAAGGTGACCTGGCTCTGGCAGCTGCCTTCCCTATCTTGTCAGGCACCTTCCTGTAGCACATAGACACCCAGTTCTCAGGCTTCTTCTCTTAGACCTCCCTCTGCGATGCGAAGTGGGTGGTGTCTCCGTTAGGCAACCAGCTCACTCCAGAGCATGCTCCAGTTGTCGGTGAAGATGAGGAGAAGGAGCTAAAGTGGGAAGGGATGGCTGTTATCGGACTGCAGGATCCTTTGTCCATCTAGGTTTCCAGCTCTGTGTGTTCTGTGAGCATAAAAGCACAAAAATGCTGGTGGGAAGGGACCTCAAGGATCTGTTGATCAGCCTGCTGCCAGGCATGGGCTGGGATATGGCATTTCTCCAAGGAGACCTGGAAAATGTTGTTCTTATGGGCTACCCTTGCACAGCTCCTAGCCAGAAAGCCCTTTGGATGGATGGCTCATCCCACATGGATGCTCATGGGATGTCTCCTGACCTTGTGTCCAAGCCAGGCTTGCTGGGTCTCATCTGAGAGTTGGGAAGACCCATGGGGCCTTGCAGTCACCTGCTGTGGTGCAGCATCCCCTAAGGAGAGCTACCAGAATTGGTTTTCTGGCAGACCAATTAGCAGTGTTACCTTTTACTTGTCCTGGTGCAACCGGTGGCAGTGCAGCTTCAGGGTGTTGGGTTGCCAGCTGCATGCTGGTGGTGAGCACCAGCACCAGCCACGCTGGATCAATTAAAGCCCATTATGCCAAGTGAATGACTGTAATTATCTGGAATCTGGATTAATGCACGCGCACAGCACCGTAATATAATCCGTCTGGCTGGTGGTTTATAGGCTGTTGTTCCTGGAAGCCCGACACAGAAGGGGCTCTGCAATACATGTCCGTATCCTCCCCCTCTCACCTCCTGCTGCTGTCAGACCTCAAGGATTGAGCTCGTCCCATCAGACAGATCCTGCACACGTACCGTAGGACCTTTTGAAATGATGTGGCTGTTGGCTGCTCTCAAAGCTGGCTGCAAATGGGAGCAGAAGAGCAACTGAGAAGTGAGGAGGTGCTGTCACTCCTGCCAGTGCCTCTGGTCAGTCGCCGTGATTAGCAAAACCAGGGTAGATGGAGCACTTCCCCCAGCATCCTGGGGCTCTGTACTTCTAGGACCTAGTTTATCCCACGGAGCTGAATGCTGGTGGCAGGGAGAGCTGTAGGCTGCTCCCACTCCTGGTCTGTAGGATTTGCCTCGTTCCAGATCTCCTGGAGGGAGAACGCGGAGAGCTGCTGGGTCCCGTCCCCAGCTGCGGGCAGGGCAGTGTAGCTGCGTGTCTGAAGGGTTAATGCTGTGGGTAGCAGTGGGGATATTTATTACTGAGTCCCCTGGGCTGTGAGCCCCACTGTGAGCTGTGACCCATGCACAGGTATGTCTTGCAAGGAGCAGAGCTTCTTCTCTGATGTTGCGGGTTGCCAGCTCCATTTCAGAGCTGGAGCCAGCAGCTTGGATTAACCTGGGCTCTCAGCCCCACTTCATTGCGCTCTTTTGGCTGCTTCTTGCTTTGAAGAGGAGCATGTTAGGATCGAGGTAATAGGTTCCCCTAGGAGGATGAAGAGCCTGGTTAGCTCCAGACCCATCTCCTCTCCATGTCCATCCTCCCAACCCAGAGCCTGGCACGAGGATGGGACCTGGGTGCTGGGAGGCAGCAGGTGGGATGGGATGGGGTGGTGGGTGTGATCCACATGGCTTGCTGGTGAGCCCAGCATGTGCCGTGTTTGTGGCTCATTACCGTCAGGTCCTGGGGGAGCTTCGACGTGAGACAAAACTTCTCTTTCTGCTAGAGCGAGACTAATGCTTTCATGCTCCTCTTGCATCTTACTAGATCCTGCATGGTTTTTCATAGCTCAGAGCGTAGCACCCCCTCAAGGGCAATTAGATCACTTCCAATTTGCCCGTAAGCTCATAAAACTGCAATTGAATGTAATTAAAAGGCCATAATGAGCTTCAGCAACCTGCGGGACCACTGTGCCTTTGCTCTCATCATGCTCCTTTCAGAGAACAGGATGAAGGCAGGGAGGCTGCAAAGGTCAGTGTTTGCCGGGGAGGATGAGGAGCTCTGAGCAGAGATTCCCATTTCCTTGGCTGGAGCAGGCAGATGTGGGGAAGTGCCCAGGTGCCACAGTTGTCCCGTGCCAGTGCTGGTGATGCCCATCTGGGACAGTTGAAGGGACCCTCAGATGCAGCTTTCTCTCCGTCTTTGCAGAACGGAGGGAGCTTCCTCCCCTCTGCTGGCATCTTTTGCTGTTGCTTTGGTTTCACCGATGCTCTTTGGAAGCTGGAAGGGGCCAGCAGGTACACGTCCCCTCTCAGCATGGCCTGTTTTGCTGCTGGTTCTGTTTTGAGGAAGGTTGTTGATGGGGGGTGATCACAGAGATGGAGACTCAGTTCTGGTGCTTGGACAGTGAGGTCTCGTTTCCCCAGACCTCCCTTTTGGGTGTGCATGGGAGCATCCCAGAAGGTGGAGATATGCAACCCCAGGCAGGGTTTGCCTGGGGGATCCTCACGTTGCTGTGTCTGGGGCAGAGAGCTGGGCTGGGAGCAGCTGCCCTGTCCCACTGGCATGAGCCAGAAAGTGCGGGGCTTGGAGGGGACGGATGGTCCCTGCTTTGGGCTGCTTCTGACTGCAACGGCACGAACTCAAAAGAGCCGCCAGCCTCGCCGGCCCCGCTGCCAGCCCAGGAGCCCTGGCAGCAGCACTACACTGCACCTATTATTGCCTGTCCCTGCAGCGGGTTCCCAGCCAGTAAATTAGGGGCACTCGCTGAGCCGCTGACAGCAGAACAGAGCGCATTGTAAGAGCAAGGACAGCGCCGGCCCTTGAGGGATGAAATAGGAGCCTGTAATTTCTCAGGACTGTTGTGACATCTTTGCACAAGCGTGTGATTGAGTCACATTTGCTTTATCAGCACAATCCTTGTTTGCCTGGGTGCACCCTCCCCCTCCACCCGCCACTGCCAGGCTCGGGGTTGGGGGGGGGGGAGCCGAGCCGCGCTGCCCAATGCCCTCCCCCTGGAATTGCCTTTGCCTCCCCCTCCTCTCCAAGGGGCTCCTCACACTTGCCATATGTCACCCTCTCCCTCTCGCTCACCCTTCCTGCTTTTGCCTTTTCACCCGCCACCCCAGCGTGTGCCAAGGGGGGCTGGGGCGCTTCCCCCGTGTGCTTGGGGGACGCAGGCTCACCAGCCGTGGGTGGGGGTCCCGCCTGGGTGGGGACGCGCTTAGTGGTGGGGTCTGTGTGGGTCAGGAAGATGGGGAGAGCTGGAGGAAGAGGTGTTCACAGGCGTTTCCTCCCGTGACACGGCAGCTTGCGGGGAGAGCCGCTTCTGGAAAATTCCTCGTTTGAGTCCTTCCCGCTTGGAGAGGGGAATAGCTCCCACGGGCTTCTGGCTCTGCCAGTGGCTCCAGGACTGCACTGTGCTTTACAGGGCTTCTGAGAAGGTGGGATGTGTTTTTCTAAGCCCCCCAGTGAGCCCCCAAGCTGGAGCTGAGCATGCTGGGTCAGCTTAGTTGTGGGGTCTGTGCCTCTCCTGCACCCCCATGTCCACAGTGGGGCTGCTCTGTCGCTTCCGTACTAGCCCTGAAGCATCAGGAAGAAGCATCTCAATTTTTTAGTGTGTGTCCTGTGGTGGGGGTTCACCAGATCTCTGGACATCCAGGGTCTAGTGGGCAATAGGGTGTGTCGGGCGTGATTATCTCCCAAAGGGGACCCTGTGATGCTTTAAGCCAGGCTGCTGAAAAAATGAGAGCATTGCTGAGCCCATGGTCACCCACGCAGGTTGCCCAGGGAGAGACCCCAAATGCCACCCAGCACTGGGTGCCACGTTACCAGCTCAAGCCCGTGGTTGTCCTTCCCCTTGGCGCTGGGGAGCTCTGATGTTATCTGCAAAGCTGCATCCAGAGGATGCAGGAGAAAATAAAATAGGGTAGAGAGGGAGAACACATGTTGGAGCTGCAGGGACAGAGGTGTCCTGGCTCTGCTCCATGGGATTCTCCTTGCTCCAAGGAGTGCTGCCGCGAGGTTTGAGGTGGGTACCGCTTTGGAGAACCTCCATCTGCCTCATCTGTTGCCTGGCTGTGGGATGCTTTTATGCTACTTCTCTCCCTTCGTTTGTGAGGAGAGCAGAGGTTTTGCTGAGCAGTGGGGACTCGGCCTGGGAAACGGGAGATCGGTGTGCAGAGTGCCATGGAAAAGCTGCTCCTGGGCACTGTAATGTCATTCCAGTGCCCATCAGCTCCTTTAAGATGAAGCCTGTAGATCGCCTGCAAGGGACAGGGCCAGCAGTATGTTCAGGGGTGCTGCCAAATTTCCTCTAGCCAAGCAAAAACCCTGAAGGGAACCCTGACACTGGGCTCGAAGCCCCCAAACACACTTCTCCTCACTGGGTTTGGTGGCAGCCACACCGAGAGGTCTTGCCAGTGAGTTTCAGCTGGCTTGAGCGGGACTGGGGAGCTGAGGGTGAGAAACTGTGTGGCTTTGAGGTTTTAGTTTGGTCAAAGTGAAACCTGGCAGGAGGAGGAACCCAGCTAGAGCAGAGAGCAGCTGAAACTGTTTCTCACTATCCCTGGTTGGCTCCAACCACCGCGATGTTGCCCGGCACTTCTTTAGTGAAAGTGCTGAGCGTGACTGAAGGAACTGAACCTCAGAGGAGGTTCTTGATGAGAAACTGCATGTGGTGATTTTCAAATGCCTTCAAAAAAGGCACATTTCCATGTGGTGTCCCCTGTGCAGAATTTGGGGGGGTCTGAGAAGGGCGTTCTCAGGTTTGTCTTTGTACTCAATCCAAAAAGGTAAAAAGAAAACCCAATTCAGGTTACTTTTTGGTGCTGTCAGCACTGATGTGTTTGCACTGTGGTCCAGTGCTCTTGTGCTCTTTTTCCGAGAGCTGTAGCAATAATGCTTGGGGGATGTATGGAGAACGTACAGCTTGGGGTATCCCTTCCCTCTGCCACGCACCTGGTGGTTTAAGGAACTCGTCTGCCTCTCCTTGCTGGGCAGAGTGCTATAAATGCAGTTTAACGTGCTTGATCCACAAGATGATGCTTGTTTCTTGGATCCATGGGTAGTTTTGTGGGTTACAGCCACGCTGCTCCATGGAGCTCGTGCTGGGCGCTGCCAGGTCTGTGATAGCAGCCAGCACTGGAAGGGGAAGAGGCAGTTCTTGCGCCATCCCCAGCTCCTTTCTCAGCTGTGCTGGTGAAAATTGAGAGCAAACTTACTCAAGATTGTAGGCCAGGGGCTGTTTAAATTCATCGGCTGTAAACATACTCTCCGTTCACTCGGGTTTTTGATCAGGAACAAAAGTGAGGATATGACCTCTTGCGGTCACTGTATTCCCATGGCAATTTTCACATGAAAACTCCGGTCAAACCCTCATGTCCTGCCCAGATTTGCTGCCTGCTTGTTGCTCTCAGCATCCCACGTTGTAGGTAGGTGCAGGCTGTTTGCTACCTGGGCACTGGTTTGCTGTGCTGAGGGAAGTGCAAGGAGGGGAGGTGGAAACCTCCATCATTTGAGGTTCCTTGGTTTGAAAGCACACAGGGCGATTTCTGTACTACTTTTGAGGAATGAAAGCACAAGGACAGTGATTCTCTCTACCAAGTTTATTTGGGGAAGCTCATCACCCGCAGAGGCACCGGGAGAAGGAACAGTGCTCTCGGTGCTCGCCGCGCTGTGTTTACACACAGATTCACGTGCATTTGGGTGTCAGAATTCTGAACCTGGCCAACGCCAAAATGACATGGAGGGCAGCAGAGGAGGACGTTTCCGAAAGCCTGATCTCAGCTGCTGGTCCCGATCCCCTCCCAATGCGGCCCCACAGTGCTGCAAAGCTCTGACACAGAGGGCTGACTTAAGGAAGGGAGTGGCAACTCAAATTTAGAATTTCCTGCTGTTTAATACCCAGAATTGGTCTGCTGTCTGATTAAGGAGGAAGAGGTGCTGAGAAAAAGGAAAAAAACCAAAAAAAAAGCGGAAGCGGGGGCGTGCAGGCGCCTTTCCAAATCTCAGCTGGCGTCACGGCTGAGGTGCTTGCAGCGTGACAGCTTCCCAGAGCCGTGGGGTGCCCGCAGATCCCGCTTGTCCTGCTTGGACAGGCTGTTTGCTTGTGCCTTTGGACTGCAAGCCTCCTCGGCTGCAGAAAAGCACAGCTATGGGAATCTGTTTGTGCCTCGAGATATGTTTTTTTTCAACTTCCCCTCTCTCAGAAGCAGACGGCCGAGCCACCGAGCTGCTGAGAAAACTCCCTGGATTCGCGAGAAAAGGTTTTCCAGCAGAGCTAGGTCACTGTAGTTTTACTGGCAAAGCCTCTTAAGCATAAATGAAGATTATAGCGGCGCAAGCTTATGCTGGTACAGTTTATTCTGGTACAATTGAGCTATCCTGGGAAAAAGCACCTCTGTGCTGCTGTAATTGTTTCTGCTCTGAGACATTTTGCGGTCTGGAACTGTTAAAATCACAGCCCTTCTTGATATTGCTGTGTCAGCAAGAGCTGTTATTAGCTGTCAGGCTGCAGCAGCAGCAACGCTTGAGGAGTCCCGCGCGCTGGATGATAAAATGCAACAGGAAAGTTGATCGGATGCTTTCAGCAACCGCAGCTCCTTGGGGGTCTGAGCTGCCTGTCTGGGCCTCATCCAGACATGGATGTTTGCTGGAGGTTTCTAACGTTGGCCCCAAGAATGTGAAGGGGGTGGAAAACAGCAGTGAAGCTGCGCAGGGACCATTTGGGTTTTCAGTGGTGTGAGTGTTGGATGCAGCCCAGTGAGAATGGGGATGAATAGTTGATGAAGATGTTTTCTTCTCTTCTTGAAAATTAATAGTAGTAAAAGAGTGCTGTCTGTCACGGTGGCAGGAGGGGGGGAAAAAAAAAAACCACACAGGGAAGGTTGATTCAGCAGTTGAGATGCTAGCCGGGGTCTTGCATTAGCCAAGATCTATTCCCAGCTTTGGCTCCGATTTCCCGCGTGACCTTGATGAAGGTCGCAGAAGCCTGTGCCCCACATGTGCCGTCTGTGCCTGCTGCCTCACTGGGGATATTGCTCTCCCCATACCTTGGTTTCCCCACCCGTGAAGCAAGGTTAGTGGCATCCAAAAGAGATCTTGCAGAGACAGGTACCCGCTGAGGGAAAGGGCAGCAACGAGCACCATGTCAGAAAAACAAGACTTGGGCTCCTTATCTTGAGAGCAGATCAAAACCCGCTGGCTCCGGGTCTCGGTGTGATGGCTGAAGCTGAAACACGTTCCTCCGTCACGGAGGAGAGCTGAAAGCACGCACATGGCTCCGCATAGGCGCAGAACGCAGTCGCTTGAGGTGGAACACGTGGCTCTGCCCTAAATATCAGATTCTTTGGGAAAAATTCCCGTCCAAATTTTGTGGTCCACGGGTTCGTAGTTTAGAGAAAGAAAAAGAGCTTCATTAGCAAATTCTTCAGCTGCTGAAGAGCTCTCGTTTCTGATCTCCCAACTGCCATGGGGCATCTTGTAAGATATATAGAGGTCGTTGTGTTTAAACAAAAGGACACACAGAGAAAATAGTTGCAATTTATGGGTGCGGCAAGAGGGGAAATGCCTTGAGAACTACTTTTTATAATTTTTTTTTATTTAGAAACAGGCAGAGAGTTTATTTTGGTCAAGAGATGATGACACTCAACGGCTTGAAATGGCAAAACTACACAAGAAGAGTGAGCAGTCATAGTCTCACACTGCTTGAACTGAAAATGCATTTGGGGAAGTACCACTCCCATTTGCTGCAGTCCAAATGGTATCCATCAGTCTGGGGATCTTTTCCTTAAACTTGTTTCTGTTAAATATATTTCCTCAATCTAGGCTTTTTTCCTTTGTACATTGATTTTTTTCCTTGTGCTACTTCAGCATTTAAAAGCATATAGGATGCTTGTAAGTGAGGAGGGCAGACTTCTCATGTCCAGCTCTGTATCCCCATCTCTCCCACTCAGGTTGTTATTTTCTCCAAGAGCATCTTCCACCTGGAAGCAATCCCCCTCAGGCTGGGGGCTGGCAGCGTCTGTGCTGGGGTGCTTCAAGTGGACTCTGTTTTTGCTAAAGAAAGGAAAAAAACAAGACTTTTTCCATATTTACTGGGTGGTTAGAGGTAGACATTTCCCATTGCTGTCACTCTTACAGTGGGATTTTGGGCTGTGGAGGAGGAAATGTTTGGAGGAGGAGTGGAAACATCCCAGTATCCAAGGGGTTGCTTTGAACCGGGCTTTGAGTCATGATGCTCTGAAGGAGTTCAAGTCTGGTTCAGCTTTTAGAGCATTCGGCCAAGGGTTTTGGGTGAAAACACACCTAGATGTGTCCATGCCTGCACACACTTCTCCCTGACAGGCCTGTTGAATGCAAGGTTTGTCTTCCACTTGACTCCTTTCTTTCTTGTTGTTGTTGCCTGAATTGTTTTCTCCAGACTGTCCGTACCACACGTGCCCAGTTCCTCACTGGCTGCTGGGTATCGCAAAGTGTCTAAACAGAATGGGTTAGGGGGATGGGTGGTGGGATGCTTGGGTACGGGGAGCTCCCGTGGTACCCACGGGGTGGGTATTTTGGGAGAACTGCTGGCCCTGCACGTGCTTTGCTTTCTGATGTGCTTGAGTAGGCGCGGGCCGGTCGCCAATAACCTGCCTGTGACCTCTCCTGCCTTAAATATTCAGGATCTTCTAAAAGGAGCAACTGTGCTTTGCTGCCTTCCCTTTGCCGGCAGGTCAAGTGCCTGTTTCCCCTGGCCAGGGGATCCAGCGCATCCTTGGAAGGTCTCCATTCATCGCCTTGGCTAGTGGGTGTTTCTGGGGTCCTTCAGAGAAGGGTGGGCTGGGACCCCAGACCCCAACACACGGCGGCTGTGGGATAAGCTCCTGCTTTTCCCCAGGACCCAGGATGCTGTCGAGGGCACGGCAGCGCATCGCAGCACCCAGCTCTGCTCCTCCTCCCAGCCACTTAAAGGCATGAAAAAGCAGCAAGCCGGGAAGCGTGGTCCTGCTGTGCTGAAACCCAAGAGCAGACCCCAAAGCCCCAAGGAATTTCCTGGGGTTCCTGTTGTGCTGCCCGCGCGTCACTCAGCCACGGGTGACGTGATGGCTGGCGGTTGTTTTATATCAACATCCTGCGAGAGCCGATGCGACGCCAGGTCTCCAGGGACAGGGATGCTTGACTCTGCCGCAGCCTCAGAGACGCTTGCCAGGGCTGGCAGTGCCAGCACTTGGGCTTGTTTGGACATGGGTGGTGGCACCTGGCTGAGGATCTGGGCTTGTGTCCCCTCTACCTGGTGCAGACGGGAGAGGCCACCCATGGAGAGGGAGCTGGCAGCGTCCCAGCTGTGGACACTAAGCCCCCATTTTTACATTGAAGCCCCCTCCTCATCTCCAGCCCCAGGGATCCCACTTCTGGCTCTTGTCTGGGAGTTTAAGGAATTATCTGTGCAGGGAGAGAGCCTCTCCCATGGTGTGTGTAATCCAGTTAGGCCCACAGCAGGGAAGGTGTGTTGGCAGTGTGCTGGGACACTGGATGCAGGGGTGGGATGCTGAGTGCAGCGATGGGACGCTGAGTGCAGCAATGGGACGCTGAGTGCAGCAATGGGACGCTGGATGCAGCAATGGGATGCTGGATGCAGCAACGGGATGCTGGGTGCAGCAACGGGATGCTGGATGCAGCGATGGGATGCTGGGTGCAGCGATGGGATGCTGGGTGCAGCGGTGGGATGCTGGGTGCAACGGTGGGATGCTGGGTGCAACGGTGGGATGCTGGGTGCAGCGACGGGATGCTGGGTGCAGTGATGGGATGCTAGGTGCAGCGATGGGATGCTGGATCCAGCGATGGGATGCTGGATGCAGCGGTGGGATGCTGGGTGCAGCGGTGGGATGCTGGGTGCAGCGACGGGATGCTGGGTGCAGCGATGGGATGCTGGATGCAGTGACGGGATGCTGGGTGCAGCAACGGGATGCTGGATGCAGCGACGGGATGCTGGGTGCAGCAATGGGATGCTGGGTGCAGCAATGGGACGCTGAGTGCAGCGATGGGATGCTGGGTGCAGCGATGGGATGCTGGGTGCAGTGGTTGGGATGCTGGGTGCAGCGACGGGATGCTGGGTGCAGTGATGGGATGCTGGGTGCAGCGATGGGATGCTGGATGCAGCAATGGGATGCTGGATGCAGCAACGGGATGCTAGGTGCAGCAACGGGATGCTGGATGCAGCGACGGGATGCTGGGTGCAGCGATGGGATGCTGGGTGCAGCGGTGGGATGCTGGGTGCAGCGACGGGATGCTGGGTGCAGTGATGGGATGCTGGGTGCAGTGATGGGATGCTGGATGCAGCGATGGGATGCTTAATGCAGCGATGGGATGCTGAGTGCAGCGATGGGACGCTGGATGCAGCAACAGGATGCTGGATGCAGTGATGGGATGCTGGGTGCAGCAACGGGATGCTGGGTGCAGTGATGGGATGCTGGGTGCAGCGACGGGATGCTGGCCAAGAAACTTTGCAAGAGGAACATAGCTGCCTTGCTGGGTCTTCTCTTCCTTGTTCTGGGGTTTCCCCACCAGGACTAGTGATCTCTGGGGAAGATTGCTTGCTACAGGTTCAGTAAGTGTGCATGGTTTATTGTTTGATAGGAATGGTCGGACTCGATGATCTGATGGGTCTCTTCCAAGCTGGTTATTCTATGATTCTATGATTCCCGCTGTATAATGTTCATATGCTAATTGCTTCAGAATCCTGGGGATGCAGCTGACCCCGCACGTGTGACTGAAGTGACATTTCCCGGAATTTAGTTAACTTTGGGGTCAAAATTAGTGGCTTCCAGACCCACCTCTCCGTGAACAGTCCCTGGCCAAGCCAGCGTGCTGTGCCTCCCCCTCTCTGAGTCTGTGTTTGCTGGTGTGAACTGGGGAGTCTCGGTGAGTGTCAGGGTGAGCAGTGGTGATGCTGTAGGGCCCGTGCTCTCCATCTGCTCCCATCGCCTCCCATCGCCTTCCGGCAGCTCCTTCTTGCAGCTTGCCTGGGGGGCCACGAGCCAACCCCTTCCTTGCTTAGGATTGTTTTGCAAGCAGCATGACAGGATGAGGAGGAAATGTGCCAGGAATGGCTCCATGTCTCCTCTTGGGAGAATCGGAGTCTATTTTTAACCCCCCCTTCCCAGCGCGGCCCCCACCTCCTCCTGCTCCCGCGGGACAGAGGAGCTGATGGGGCGCAGGCAGCCCGTCTGCTTGCAGAAAGCTGCTCCCTGCTCCCAGCTCAGCAGGCAGGCGTGTTCCCTCCTTGCTGACACATGCAGGCTTCCCCAGTCACACGTTCGTGCCCTGGGTGGCCGCACAAACCGCACATGCAATGCACAACCACGTTCTCACCGTCAAACTGCCCTCCCTGCCACCGCAGCCTGCAGCTCCTTTGCACTGCCCACACGTGACCTGGCCCTGCGATGCTGGATAAATATGAATTATCCTGTAGCACAGAGGGCATCTCTCTGCTCCCGTAGTGCAGCTGCTACCCCTGCATCAGCCAGAGCAGCGATGCTGACTCCGTGGCTGAGTTTAGAGCTGGGGTACGGCAGGTGAGCGAGATGGAGGAGGGCAGGGGCAACTGGCTCTTGAAGGTGAAATGCTCTCCGTGCCTGTCTTTATGCCCTTGTAGGTGTTCCAGCAGAAGGTGGTTTTGAAAGATAGAGGATGGGAATTTGGGGGGCAGGTTGAAAAGCAGCCTGCCAGCACAGTGAGGAGCAGAGGGCTGCTGTGGCAATGTGTCAGAGCCTGTCCTAGACTGGAGGCTCAACTTTGTTTCTCTCTTTCCTCTCTTACAGATTTCTCCAGCCAAGTTAATTCCACGTCCCTGAACTCTCCCACGAGCCGGGGGCCCATGGCCACCCCATCGCTCCACCCGTCCATCGGGCCGGGCATCAGCTCCTCGCTGGGCTCCCCAGGCCAGCTCCACTCGCCCATCAGCACCCTGAGCTCGCCCATCAATGGCATGGGACCTCCGTTCTCTGTCATCAGCTCGCCCATGGGCCCGCACTCGATGTCCGTCCCCTCCACCCCCAGCCTGGGATTTGGCACCAGCAGCCCACAGGTAAGGGGAGGGTGATGGGGACGTCACTGCTGACTGTTTAGGTGGGGAGGAGCTGCCTCCGTGGCTTTCCCAATGCAGACCTGGCTCTGGTCTCCCTGCCACAAGCCCCAGCTCGCAGGAGACTGCGCTGGCCAGGCAGTCACAAGGAGATAAACTCCACTGCAGGCAGCACAAATGGGTGCTAAAGCGTGGCAAAAAGCAGAAGGCCAAGGGGAAAACTAAGCTGGAGGCACCCTGCTCTTCTGGCCAGAGCAGAGTAGCTGCAAATGTCTTTGGGGCTGGGTGGGTGATGAGAGAGCAGCACAGTTGGAGTGTGGCCATCCATCATCTCCCATTGCTTGTCCCCTCCTGTCCTGTCCTGTCCTGTCCTGTCCTGTCCTGTCCTGTCTGTCCCCTGGCTGAGGATGAAAGAGGAGCTGTGACAGCCCTGGTGTAGCTCAGGCAGGACCTGGAGCCTCCCTAGGAGTATCCACACCCTGTTCTTCTCACCCAAGTAGAGTCCCCTCCCCAGCAACTACCACATGCCCTCCAGAGCTCACAGCCCCCATGGCACACACAGAGCCCTCCCCTGCCTGCTGCCCTTTGCTGGCGGGGTTGCTTTCTCCTCGCAGGGGAAGGACTGGCGTTCGCTGGCTGAAGATTATGTAAAAAACCTCCAACTCTGGAGAGATAAGCTCTTTTTAAAAATAGCAGGCTCGGGGTGCGCTGGCCAGCCCCTGCCACCTGTTGCTGGCTGCTCGCACGGTATATGTTTAGTAAAAGGGCAGATTAAGGAATTGGCCACCACCTGCCACTCGCTGCGGGTTTATTTATTCCAAGCCTTCTCTGGGACTCAAGCACCTGCCGGCACCTTTATTTTTAAATATTGGTTTGATTTATTTCCAGAGATAACAGGTCTTTCTACCCAGGGCTGGGCTGAGCCCCGTCCCCAGGGACTCCCAAGCGGCTTCCTCAGAACCCATCATCCCTGTGGTGGCTGGAGAGGTGGCAGCTTTATTGGCCTTTTGGTAGATGTCTCCTGTGCAAGGATCCGATCTGTGGTCCCCAAGATGTGTGGGGACCTGCACCCCGCAGCCTGATGCGACTGGGTCTGTGGGAGATGAGTGGGGTACACATGGCACCTCCCGTCCCACAGCCAAGGGAAGGGGAACTGAAACGATGCCTGGGAACAGACGTCCAGAGCAAAATTAGCAGTGGGAGCAGAGAAATGGTGAGGAAGGAGTGGGAAGGGGGGATGTGAAGCAATGCAGGGGTGAGCCACAAAGGGGGGACGAAATGAGGAAGGGGCAGTGCACCCCCAGCTTCAATTATAAGGCGCGGTTTGCTTTAGGGACCGACGAGCCTGGGGAACTGAAATAAAACACGGCCACAGGGCAGAAAAGGGAATTGAGAACATGGTCAGATGGTGCTGAGGAATGAGCTAGCGGCACGGTGGCTCCAGCCCTCTCCATCCTTTGCTCAGGGACTTGTCTTAAGTGGTTTTCCTCGAGGTGACAGTTAGGAGGTCTTCAGCCTAATGGCTCCTGCCATCTGTTCCCTGTCTGGGCACATTAGGTCCCTGTTCTCATCCCAGCAATGGTCGGAAGCACCTACCTGGGCCTGTGGAGGAGCACGGGAGGAGGAGGCTGCAGGCAGGCAGTGGGGCTGATGCTCAGAGGGGAGCACAGCCCCCCGCACTGCTGCACTGGTCGGCAAAGCGCCAGGGCTAATGAGGCGTGCGGTCCCCGTCGCCAGACAGGGATGGCACTGATGGAAGGTGGTTTGAATCAGATGGCAGATGCCACTTGCCATCAGGCCATGCCTCGTCGCCTCTGGAAAGCCAGCAGAGCAGAAGGGCGTGAGGTGCGGGAGGTGTGGTGGGTCCTGCAGGGTGGGTCCCATCCATCCCAGCTCCTGCTGGCATCAGGGTGGGAAGGAACCAGCAGGTTCTTGAAAGCTGGGATGCTTTCCCTCTCCTGTTTATTCCCGTGGAGTCAAGGAGCCAGCATCCCTTGGTGCCAGAGGATGCTCAGAGCACTCCTGGCGTCCTTCCTCCAGCACTTCCACGACCTCACAGGACTTCCAAATGCAGCCCAAAAGTCAGGGCATGAGGCAGCGTGTCCTGCTGTGAGGTCCCAGCACCCAGGGAGCATCTGGGTCCTCTTAAGGAGGGGATGCTTGCACTGAACTGAGCAGGGTTTGAGGTGCGTGGGGTGGGAGCTGACTGAAAGCAGGGGTGGTTTACAGTGGGGAGCTAGATCCCAGCTGAACTGGGAGGCTGAATCCATCAGCTCTGCTACTTACTGAGGTTTAACACATATTTAAACTGTCTTACCTAAAGATTCTGGTAAAAGAGTCAAAAAAGCAGGATTTTCAATAAGAGCTGAAAGGGAGGGACTTCACATGTGATTTGTTGGGCTGTGCTGGTGCAGCCGCCCCAGGCATCGCTGGCAGCAGCTTGGGCTGCCCAGGGGTGAGTGAGGAGAGATCAGAGGCAGGATTAGGCTTTTCCAGAGTTGCTCTCTGCCTGTGCACAATGCTCTTTGTAAGAAGAGCGGAGAAGGTTTGGATTGTTGTTTCTTTTTGGTTGTTTTTTGGTTTGTTAGTTTTTTTTTTAATGGAAAGAGTAAAAAGCTCTACTTGCCAGAAGAGATGTGGTTTGGTCCCCAGTGCAATGAACTGAACAGGGAAGGGAGAGGAGCCGAGGAGACCCAGCATCACTGGGAAAGCAGAGCATCAGTTCCTCCCTTGTCTCTGCTGAGCCAGAGTTGTCCTGCCTGGAGCAGAAGTGCTGTGTCAAGGTGGGGGGCTCCTGCCTCCCCCTCTGCCTCCTCCCCGCATGCACGTGCTGCTGGTTTTGCTCAGTGGCAGCCAGTGGGGAGCGGAAGGCACAGGGCAGGCGCCAGGGTGGTGTGGGAACCTTAGGCTGCATGTGATGCCTCCACTAAGAATTCGAGCTGGTGCCGCGAGAGGAACTGATGACTTCCCCTACCCCAACCTGGGGCTCACTCAGCTCTGACCAGGGCGTCTTGCTGATATGGGACCCGCCACCCTCCTGGGCTGGCACAGGGGCAGGGTGTAGGGCTCTCCCCGTCCTCCTCTGCACATCATCACCCAGGGGGCTGCTTGCATAGACTCTGTGGGCTGCTGGAGCTGGGAGAACTGGTGGCAAAAGGCCAGCTGATGGTCTCTGCCCCCGCTTCCATGTGGCAGCAGGTCGTGATGCAGCACCACATAAGCCAAAGCCACCAGCTGCAACCTGGGAAACGGCTCCGCTTTCCAGAAAACTGCTGGAGCCTGTGACTCTGAAGCTATTGGAGCAATGTGGCACTGGCAGCTCCAGCTCCCAGGGGAGCATAGACAGAGGCTCTGTGCATGAGGACCCACAGATCCCAAAGAGAGATGTTCCTGTCTGGGCACCCACTCATCCCTGCCTTCTCTGTCCTATCACAGCGTAACTGAGCAGCAGCCAAAGCCCAGGCGTGTTTCCCTCAGCAGCCCTGGCTCCCGGCTGCCTTTGATTCATCAGCTGGCACGGGCAGGGCGGGAGAGGGAGGCAGATCCATCACATTTCTCCAGGGTGGGTTTACTTTGCTCTGTTCTGCGGTTATTAGTCATCTGCCTGCCAAATATTCCCCACCAGCCTGGAGACTGTAAAGCTAAAGGAACGGCTGCGCTCCTCTAATTGACAGATCACAAGCCCTGGGACTTCCCTGAATTAATTTGTGAGGAGTGCAATTGCTGAGTGTCTCTATTAGCAAGAGAAACACAACAAACCGAAGCACAAATCCTGCATATCCAACCTGGATTTAGAAGTTGGCAGGGAGGGAGATTCTGTGACAGTCCCTGGCAGGCTGGTCCCCAGGACAGCCGCAGTGCTCCTGGCTGGTGCTGCATCCCAGGCTGACCCAGCCTGGCTCCCCTGCCCACCTCCAGACCTCCTCGAAGCTGCCCTGCACTGTTGTCAGCTTGTCTTCCTTATCAAGACGGGGCGATCCTACATCTCCATGCTTCATTTTCTTTCTGTACACAGGGTATAACAGCCCTGCCCTGCTGCACAGGGCGATGTGGGAATCAACCCAATAACCCTTCACTCAGTACCAGCACAACAGGGTCATGTCAGCATCCAGCTTCCATCCAGTTTTCTGCTTTCTTTGCCAGCTGTTAGGGACTAAGCTCACTGGGGTGGGAAGGAGGAGCATGTGGAAGGCTGGAAGTTGCAGAGAAGTGTTCCACCCAAGCCAGCAGTGAGACCTGGTGGCATCCTGCATCCAGCTCAGAGCTGCCCTGGCTTTTATGAGCACTTGTGGCTTTGGTCTCTGGATTCCTGTGCCCAAACCCTCCTCTTGGTTCAGCTTTCTGGATAGGTTGGTGCTTCAAGTGCAACTTGTCCCCATCAGAGGCTTGTCCCTGCCTGGCCCTCCTGCCCCATACCCAAGGACAGGGACAAACCCTGCTGGAGAGCTGGCTCAGCTCCGCACCCTGTCTCCCCGCTGAGCACTGTGCTTGTCTCAACAGCTCAACTCACCAATGAATCACCCCGTCAGCAGCTCAGAAGATATTAAGCCCCCTCTGGGGCTCAATGGAGTCCTCAAAGTGCCAGCACATCCCTCAGGAACGATGGCCTCCTTCACCAAGCACATATGTGCTATCTGTGGGGACAGATCTTCAGGTAAGGTTGTTATCAGCCCCTCACAGCAGCACCTTCAAGCTTTGCGCACTTGTGGGTAACCTGTGAGAGATTGGCAAGGGTTTATGTGGCCCCTAAACTCCCTGCAGCACAGCAGGCACAGGTGAAAAATCTCAGTCAGGAGAGGAGCCTGCCCATGCCCTCGGAGGAGGGGATGAAAACTCCATTATTGAGCAGCCTCCCCCAGCCTGGCTGGTTAAGACAGACTCTGACCTGAGCCAGGAGACCCTGGATTTAGCCTTGATGGTATATCCTGAGCCCTGAGCAGTGCAGCCCATCTGAAGAAAGGATATACCATCAAGGCTTTATGGAAGTCAAGTCCATTGCTCTTTAGCTCCTGCTCACAGCTCTGAGAAACCTCTGCTTCCCTTAGACATGGCTGGGAGTGTCTCTGAGGAGAGCAGGTGGTCTTTGTGGGGAGGGAGAGCAAAGAGGAGAGCTGGAGGATACTCTTGGATCCTTTTAACCTGAGTTGCATCCTCCCTGCAGGTAAACATTATGGGGTTTACAGCTGCGAGGGCTGCAAAGGCTTCTTCAAGCGCACGGTGCGGAAAGACCTCACCTACACCTGCCGCGACAACAAGGACTGCTTGATCGACAAGCGCCAACGCAACCGCTGCCAGTACTGCCGCTATCAGAAGTGTCTCGCGATGGGGATGAAGAGAGAAGGTAAGGCAGCGAGAGCCTGGCCCGAGCACCCGTGGGTGCTGCAGGTACCTTTCCTTCGTTAAGAGGCTCCGGCGAGCTCCTGCCTGTTGGCGATGTGGCAGCACTGTGTGCACCAGAGCCAGCAGGAGCTTTGCCAAGGGCTGCTTGTACAATGACGAGAGGCTTTGATTTGCTTTTGTGCCACAGTTTCGTGGCGTCTGAAACAGTGGTAAGTCCTGGAGCGGTACTTGGGTGATGGACGGGTGCATATCAGTAAATGAGCCAGTGCCCAGAGGCACTAAGCACGGTACTGGGGAGCAGGGGCGCACTGAAAGCAGAGGGCGTTCATGGGTCATTTGCTGGCCTGGAACTTGCACTCCTGGTTTTCTACTGACGTGCTGGGAGCAGCGATGGCAAATACTCCAAGCTCTTCCTTTTCCCTGCAGAACCCTCTCAAAAAGAGGTGCGAAAGCTGTTGGGGCTGAGTGCATTTCGGGTGACGGATGCTGCCACCTGGCATGGCCCTTCTCTCTCCGTGCAACACAGGATGTCGCATCCTGGAGAACTGGCACTGAGTAGGGAACATTGGCAAGATAAAGATCAAGTTTAATCTGCTGGTTACTAATCATCCTGCTGCCGGGGAGGTGAGAGGCTCTTGCACGTGTCCAGGCTGCTGTTTGTAGTGCACAACTCGCTTGGGACGAGCTGGGAAACTCAGTGAAAAAGCCTCTGTCTCATCAGAGTCCTTAGTGCCGAGCACCGGCTGCTCTCACTCAGTTGCAGTAGCAATACTGGATTTTTTTCACACTAGGAGGAAAGATGAAATTCAGTCTCGTAAAAAGATATCCCTCCCTTTCCTGGATTTTAAATTTAGGATCTAAAACTCCCTGGCACTGCCTCTTTTAAATGCTCTTTTCAAATGCTGACTGTGTCTGTTTTAAACTGCTGGCAGAACAGGCTTTTACCAGACATGACGTGAAAATGACCCCGTGGTGCTGCTCAGTTCTCTGCTGCCTTCTCCTCTTACACCTTCAGAGCTACACTTGCCTCCCTGACCGGCTGGTAAATGCATCCCTTTGTGGAGCTGTAGCGAGCAGCGCTCCAGCTTGGGTCTCTTTGAAGAGCACTTAGTCTTGTCTGGAACTTTGATTAAATAAGGCAGCGCTGGAGCTGCGCCAAGTGCTGAGAGACCCCTGTACGCTCAATTTATGGGGTTACCTAAGGACCCACGGTGTGCAGAGTCTTTAAATGTCAAAGCTGTCTCTGTTTGAGGTGTAGGGGGATTGCAGGGAGGAGAAGGCACCCAGGGGACCTCCCTGGCCCTGCAGAGCTTAACCCTTCGGGGCTTGGAAATGAGGCTTTCTGGCCCAAACGAGGATGGGTTGCACAAGAGGCAGTAGCTCTGCCAGTCATGGCTGTAGGCATAAATCTCGTGTGAAAAAGCATGTGATTGGAGGTGTGTAAGAGGTGATAACACGTTGCTTTTGATAGAAACACAATGCACAGCTGGAACCTCCAAGGAATATCGCCGTGCAGAGGTTGGGGTGCTCATGGCACCCTCCCCAACCTCACCCGAAGTGATAGATGTTTGATAGAGGATTTTGATGGAATCACCATGGAGCAGTTGCAGGGTCTGCCAACTCCTTATGTTCTACCCTTACCTTCTGTCTTTCTTGTCTTGTTTGCATCATTTCCACCTTGGTGGCAAAGAGACAAGCTCTAACCTTAAACAGAGGGGTTGATGCATTCAGGAGATTCTTGTGAAGACGAGTGGCACAATGCAGGTGTAGAGCTGCGTGTGCAAGGGGCCGGTGTTGCCCTGGCTGCTTTTGTGCATGAGCGGAGCCATGGAGCACGTTGGATCCTGTGGGAGATGTGTGGCAGGAGGAGGAATTAGAGGGAAGGGAACATCAGCAAAGCTCTAACTCTGTGTTCTGCCCTGACATCCTATGATCAGGTACCTGCCTCACGTCTGTTGTTAACAGTGATTGCACGGGCAGCACCACTAAAATTATAGGTCCATTAATTAATTTCTAAGTAGCGGTGGAAATCCCTGGGGAGTGCGGATATTGTGGGGACTCTATTAATTCATCTTGATTAACATTATCACAATGAATACCAAATGAATTCATAATGATCAGTCAGTTATTTAAAAGTGTGACAGATGGGATCTTCGTAACTCTGGAAGTGCAGTCAGGTGGTGCTGGCTGATCTTCTGATGCTGTCATTGTGCAAGGACAGCTTCAGAAGATCAGAAAGCCAGTGCATTGGCACTCAACAGATGTTTGGGGTATAATCCGTATGTAGGAAAAGCTGGAATAACTCCCTTGATCCCCAAATAAAGTGCTCTCATGTTATAAACCTAAAAATTCAGTGTCTTGTGGCAGGTTTGGAGATGTCCTGGGTTTGTGCCACATCTGAAAGTGAGGAGTTGCATCTCGCTGAGCTTTGATTTTGAACAGCTCTTGAGTTTCATGTGTGATATCCACTCAGTTTGTCACAAAAAGGTCTCCTTCCCATTGTATCCATCCCGGCTCACTGCTGCTGCCCATCCACTTCGCCAGCTAGGAACTTGTCCTTGTCCCGGTCCTGCTGCCTCCGCACCACCTCTGTTTAGGGAGAGTTTTGAGCTAAATCCTGCATTGCTCGTTGCTTTTGGCTAAATACTGACTAAAACCATAGCTGGCTTTTATCCTCTAGTGGAAACAGTTGCATCTTTAGGTAACAGAGTCAGGGCAAAGGGCCTCATTTCCCTGAAAAATGTCTTGCTCTGGAGACCTAGTTTATAGCTATGTAAAGGCATATCAGATTCCTGCTGGGGAATCTCTCTTGTAGCCGAAAGGTGCTTGTATGTCATGGAAATACAGTTAAACCCTCTAAACTACATACAGTAGTTCTGGTGAGAGAATATCTGCTGAAGACAGGTATTCATGCCCCAAAACCTATGCCAGAAGGGTAAAAGGAAGCTACGTAGCTAAGAAGTTTGTCTTAAAGGAGTGAATGCACCAGGACCTGATGGAGCTCTGGAAGGGTTTGATCCTGATAGCTGGGGAACCTGCGGGTGAACGTACAAAGAGGGATGGAGACATGGAGGGATGGATCTTGGGGTTGTGCTCCAGGAAGGAGCGTGGTCAAGGCGGTGCACCCATGGAGGAGAAAGGCTGGAGTGGCTGCAGGGAACTGCTGAAGGGACAGGGATTGCTTCAGGGCTGCGAGGCTTTGCTGTTGCAATCAGGTCTCGAGCATTTTGGCTAAAAGAGGTGAAAACCTTCAGAAGTGGAAGATTCCTTCTGTTGTGTGCATGCTTCTCGCAGCTCCCTGTTAAAAGCATTTAAAGGCAGATCCTAATGGAGTGTTTGTGGTGAATGAGCCTTATGGGCTCTGAGGTATTGCAGCTATAAGAAATAAGCAACTGGGAGCATTTTTCTCTGATGAATTACTGCTGGCTGTGTGAGGCTTTGGTTTTTCTACTGTCTCCCACTAAGTACCGGATAGTCAACAAAATCAAGATTACCATCAGGGATCTTGACTAATGCGGGGAACGTTGTTGTGGGGGTGGCTGTTTGTATCCAGCAGCATAACTCTCTCTGCTTGATCTGTTACTCATTAGAGACTAAGGTGTCTGCGTATTAGCAGCCTTTTACTTTAAAGGGAAAAAGTGGAAACTGCCTCCGAGTTAGAGAGGCAGAGGTCTTGTGAAGAGGTGGGAGGAAACACTGAGGGTCTTGGGATAAAGGCATCTTGGGGTCAACTTTAGAGGTGAAGGGAGTCATCACAGACTACAAACTCCATGGCCTCGCATTGCAGTGCGCCGCTGTCTCATGTAACGAGGTCCCAGCCCCACCGTCGCTGGCAACGCCACTGGATCGCACAGCGAGCAGGAAATACCAGCGAGGAGCCCTTTCTCATGCTCCCGCTGGCCGCCCTTGGACGGCTCACAGGGAGCAGACGTTGGGAACTGGCGCGCTGCCTCCGGACATGAGCGGCTCCTCGCGTGAGGCAGACTCTCTCTGTTGGACCTTCTGGGCTTCCCAGTTGATAACTGGGGGCTGCCACTTGCCGAGCTGAAGCCTGCAGCCTGAACGCTCCGCAGAGCAGTAACAGCGGCATTCGGTGCTGACTGGGTGAAATGAATGTTGATGTGTCTCCAATGGGAAGCTTGTAGCCCGTCTGGAGACTAGAAAGCTGTCCTTGGGCTGTGACTGTGGCTCAGGTCACCTACCTGACCCCCAAGATTGTTCCTAAACCCAGGTGCAGATACTGTAACGGTGGTGGTTTGGGATGGTGTGGCTGCAACTTGCCTCCGTTAGCTGCCGTGACACGATCCAGGGTTGTGCTTTGAGGATCCAGGACATATTCTGTCTGGTTGCATGCCTGATCTCTAAGTCCAGGACTTCATTAAACTTCATAGCTTGTGATAATTCTTCCTTTTCCCCTGTGTTTGTGGGGTGGTTTCCCCTCTCCAGTTTGCATGGGTGTGGAGCTGAGGGATGTAACCTGGGAGGAAGGGTCTGACTTGCAGCATCTCAGAGTGACTCTAATCGGCAGCTCAGAGACCTCCACATGTCTCTGGGGAGCTGCTCAGATTAATGACCTAGTGCACAGGGACTGAAGTTCCCCTGTTTTAACCCAGAGTGACATGGAGCTCAGCTCCTGCACTAACACATCAGCAGCTGGGCTCTGTCTGATCCCCCTGCCGTGCTGTGCATCCTCCCTGCCCCTTGCAGCCACAGCCATCCCAGCTCCTGAAGCATCTCCCAGCACCAACAGGAGCAAGAGGAGTCTGGGGAGAAAGAGCAGGAATTCAGGTCTCCAACACGCTGTCCCAGTGAATGGAGAAGCAGGCAAGTGGCCGTACCCCAGTGAAGGGGCAGAGTTCAAGAGCACGGTTATTTTCAGTGATAATTTTGGAATGGAAAATATCTTTCAGCTTAATGAGCTTGTTTCTTATCTCCTTTTAAAGTGCTGCTCTTTAAACCAGCTGGTTAAATGATGCTGGGTTTAGTTTTTGTTTTTAAGGATACTCTTAGGTTGAGAAAAAGGGTTTGGTTTATGATTTTCTTTCATTGCTTTAGCGATGTTGCTGTCTGCTTATACTTTGCAGTGTCCAGCTTTTGAGAATGAAGTGGGCTAGCTGTTCCTGCCTTTGTTTTCCAGAGCCGTTCATTCCCCATGTGGATTGACTGGATGCAAAGGTTTCAACCCACTTTTTAACACTCCATTGCACTGAAGTTACATTTTTTTAACATCACAGCAGGGTTTTGCCTATCTTAAAAATGCAGTATTCAATTGAAGCACTGGAGAAAACACTTGTGTGTCAGCTTTTGAGATTGTTTGCAGTCGTAAAAAGCTGTAACTTGGGAGGAAAGGAGGCACAGGAAAGCAAAGCAGAAGAAACACTGTCTGAATTAGTGCCTCAGCTATATCATGGCATTTTTTATATAAACAGGTAACTCAGGCATAAGTGCTTCAAAATGCCAATGATACACAGCTAAGATGTAGCTTCATAAAAAAGCAGGAGAGCCTAATAAATTCCACTGCCAGTGAAACGGAAACCCCCAATATCCTGCCAGCACTTCAGAAATAAAACAGCCATCCACTTGTCGGCTGGAAGGAGACTAAGCAGGTTTGGGTCTTGGAGGCCACCCAAGCCTGTGGGCTCTCCAGGAGGAGGTTGGTTTGCCCTGGCAATGCAGAGGCACATCCCCAAAATGCATCCAGGTTGGAGTGATGTGGAAAGCATCATCATCCCTGTTTGCCCTATAGATCCCTGCTTCTGCTGGGAAATGGAAAAGGAGGGGAGAGGATGAAGGCAGGAGAGGATCAGAGTGTGCTAAGGCTGGGAGAGACAAGACCAAAAAGCGCATCAGCCGTTCGCCCTCAGCATTCGCACTGCTCGAGAAATGGGCTGAGCGGTCGTGCCTGACTCCTGTGGTGCCCGGCAACTCCACACGCTGGATCTGTCCCCAGAGAAAACCCCATTCAGTTCATTTTTGGTGGGAGTGAATTATTCTTCCCCCTCCTCCCCCGTGAAAAGAAACAAATGCCAGCCAGTCATCTATGCTATTGTTCCTAGAAGGATGGATTTTCATCTCCAAAACAAGTGCTCATCTGTGTGAACGCAGGGTAAGTGGTAATTAGGAGCCGCTGTAGCCTCCAGCTCTCTGTGAGCTAACAAACACGCCTGCGATGCTCCTACCAGCGCTCTCAAAGGCCTCTGCCTGGGTGGAAAACCCTGTCCCCTTTGTGCCTCTTCCTTCCCTCATTAACATTCCTCTGGCACAGAAGTGTGGTGCCAGTGCCCATGGAGGGCGACCATGCCATGGCACGGGGAACCCAGCCGCAAGTGCCCACGTTGCATCTATGACCAGACTTTAAAGGCAAAGCATGCGCGTGGTGTCTTTCTTTTCCTTAAAATCTAATTAGTCTGCAGATCACAGTGTCAGGTTTCTTTCCACGAGCCCAAGGCTTTAAAAGGAAAGACAACTTTAGTCTGAGGATTGGGATTCAGGAGTATTCACTTTGCAATGTTCGTCATGAGGCAGTGTTCATCATGAGGTGATGAAGCAGCAGCTGCCGTGGTGGTTTTTCAGCAGTGTCCTCCGAGTACTCCGCAGAGCCTCAGTGAGCACCTTGTTCTTCTCCAGCAACTGGCAAGTTCATAACTCAACTACAATCACCCACGTGTTTGGTTTGGGCACCTGAGCTGGGTTGGATGCTTACTTTGCAGTGGACTCAAAGCCACTTATGTACCAGGCAGACGCTGCACCACAAATAAAGGCAAAGCATCCAGCACGGATGTGTACACCAGCAGATGATGGATCTGGCATTTTTGCCTATCAGCCGCAGACCTGGGTGGCCAAGCCTTATCTGCAATCCGCAGGCTGTGACAATTTGGTTCTGAGACAGAGAGAGGTCACTGAGAAGTGGTCTTGACACATGGGACTCCATATCTTCCCGTACCATGGCCTAGGGATGTACAGATAGGCTGGAGAAGCTCGAGATGAAAAATGACAGCAACCAGCCTTAGGCAAGTACAGGTCAAGTCAAGCAGAATGACATGAGAGTCTCTTCATCAGGTGCCATGGAAAACACAGGCTTCTGTCCTTAGCTGGGCTCAGACATAGCTGGAGGAGGTGGGGCTGCCTCTCGGAGCTCTTTGACTACAACATCTTTTTTCCTTCTCAAGTGGATTGCAAGGTTTAAATGCTTCCCTTATGTTAAGAAAGTCAGGCTAGACAACCTCTCAACCATAAGAGAAAAACAAAAGCATTGGCACAGCCATCAACACAGAGGAAAGCGTGGGGAAGCTCATCTCTGAAAACACGGCGCAGCAGACAGGGCTGGTACAACGACAGCTTGGGGCTGCTTTGCCTCTCAGGAGGTTGTTTTCTGGGCGGTAGCAAATAGTATGTTTTTCTCTCCTCCTGCATTTAAAATGAGTAAACCCATACTGCTGATCAAATGCCGTGCCACCCTCAGGACCAGAAAAATCAGTATCATTGGGAATAGTGTGATCCTAAGAGTGGATCTATGGTCCTAAGAGTGGATCTCTGATCCTAAGAGTGGATCTCATCTTACACCCGCAGCCTGTGAGGTGAGGTGGAAGGATGAGGACACAGACTCCTCTTGATGGCTTCCCACTTAAATCTGAGACAAGCCCTGTTGTTTGTCCAGGTGACCCCATCTGCTGAAGCAGTAATTGAATGTGATGGGAGATGGGAGGGTCACGCTGGTCTTGCAGAGCCCTTCCCTCCTCCTGGCGAGCAGCAGCTCAGCCCCCAGCAGCATGAACATGTTCTGCAGCCCTTCACCTCATTATCACCATCTTATTGCAGTAAGAGCAAGAGAGCCCAGCCAAGGTTTGGAAAGGTCCTTGTAGGTCGTGCTGTCAAGTGCCTTGTTATCACAGGCACTCAGTAGTGTGTAATCCTCTTCCTAAGGTCCTCTAGAACAGAAGCTGGATGTCTTGTTACCCACCCAGCTGACAGAAGGGCACAGTGCAGAGCAGGGCATCAGTGATGAGCAAGAGAAGGGAGCCAGCAGCAGAACCAGCTCCCCTGAATTGCCACACCGTGTCCTGTCCTTGCTAATCCTGTGAAGCATGATGCGTGAGATAGGAAGGAGAAGCATCTTGTGGCCTCTCTAGAGCTGAGAATATTTATTGTTTCTTAAACGTGCGTTGACTGTACCACAAGGGGGAATTTGAGTTGGGGGAGCCAGTTGCAGAACTCCTCTCTTTGTCTGTTGTTAGCCTGTGAGTTTACAACTTGCATCAAAGGAAGAGAAAAATCCACCAGAAGCAACCAGAACCAAATGATATAATGATCCTGGTTTTTAAATTTTACTGTGTTACAGGGATGGAGCACCATCCATCCCGGCCCACAAGACATCTGGGAAGCCAAGAACAACAAGGTATTCCCATTTCAATATTACCAGACCAGCTGCTGTGCAGCTACCATGCTTTTATTTCTCTTCTTAAACAGATAAATAAAAAACGAAGCTGCAAAGAAACCCAGGTCCCAAACCAAACCCATTTGAAAAATGTGTTTTTTGTCATCTCCACCATGGTTTATTGACTAATATCTAGCGGGAGTGGGGAGTGGACTCTAGAGATAAGGTCCTAGGTCTTTATGGTGAGGGGTTTTCTGCCTTCTCCTTGCACTTGGGATGTTCTCTCAGTTCCGCTGAGCTTCTGAAGCACAGGCTGCAAGGATGCCTGCATCTGCAGGCAGGTTCAAGTCATGGAAACCACAGCATACAAGAATCTTGAATGCCAACTGCAGATCCCTGCACCTTTCAGGACAACGTGTTGGGCTTGCTCCCCTGGAGCTGTATGATGCTTCAGGATGAATCTGAAACTAGGAAAGTGGAGACACTAGATTTGAAACAAATTCAAGTTCGGGATCCTGAATAGAGTCTTTGGGAGTGCCCCACCTGGAAGAACAAGGTGACAGTAAAATCCCATCGGAGAGGTGTTGATGTGTGCACTGGCAGTACCCCAGGGTCAAGCTCAGAGCTGTTGGAGGAGCAAACCTGTTGCTCACATGAAGAACGAAGCTGTTTCCAGCTTCATTACTTGAGCTGCCCATAGGGAGAGAAAATAGCATCTACAACTGAGTCACCATCTAGAGCAGGAGCTGCCTTGGAGGGATCCCTGGAAGCTGCATCCAGCAACCAGGATTGAGTGGGTGCTCTGCATTGTTTCTAAGTGAGAACCATGTTGGGTTCATAAATGAGTTCTGCAAGCAAGCAGCAACTGGACTTGATGTAGTGATGTCACCTTGTCCTGCAGATGCTTGCCTCAGTGAAGACCTGTGCATGAAGCAGTTTCTTAGTGGGCAAGGAGGTTACTGGTGTCTCTGAGCTCAGCAGCAGGAAACTGGCACTGCCTTCCAGCAGCCCAGAGAGCCAGAGATAGGGGATGGATGGATGGAGGTCATCCAAGCTGCATCGGGGATTGTGAAGTGATGCCAGACTTGTCCTGGCTTTGGAGATCACTGTCGGTTCTTGGAAAAACGGGGCCAGCAAAGCAGGTAATGCTCTCCCTGGCAACGGTTTGGTTTATCTTTGGACCTGACATACGCCGTCTGCTCTGCCTGGTGTCATTGCTGCTGGCAGCCAGCTGGGCAGGGGCTAAGCAGGCTGGACTGAGTTAGCTGTTTGCTGACTGGCTTCACAGCGAGCAGCAGCACCAACTTTCTGGTGTAGCAACTCAAAGCACAGATCAATAGAAATAACTGCTTATATATATAATCTCTTCTCATCTATCTCTTCCATCTATCATTTTTATCGATTAGATTCATCCTAATCTCTAGCAAGTGCTGTCATGATGACCTGTTAGATTCACTCTCCTATAACCCTTCAGGTGTATCTGATTCTGCACCTCCAAGAATGCAACTGGTGGGTTTGATGAGGTTGAGATTTGTGGATTCCATGCTTTAAGTACCCACTGTCTCCCCAGATCTCTGCAATGCTTTCCCGCAAATCCCAATGTCCAGATAAGTCGCTGGTGGCTGAGCAAGAAGATGTGTTTTTCAGATTAACACCCCTTCCCAGTGGAGCATCCCAGCCGTGGAGGCTGTCCTTGTGTGGTTGATGTCAGAGCGAGGAACCATCCTTTACACCTTTATCCTTGAGACTTGCTACGACTGTGCATCATGTCTTTGGCATTTAAGACATTTTATAGAATCCTGTTTGTTGGGAGTTTGCCTTTCTCTGAGGCTTTTTTGTTATTTACTAGGTGTTTTATCTCTTCTAATGTGCCCAAAGGAGTTTGGGTACATCTGTGCTGTTGAAGAAGGGTTGGCATTAAGCAAAAAGCCTTTTGATGACTGAGAAAGCATGAGCAGGGGCTGGGGGGGTGGTGGTGCAGAAATTTAAGCAGGATTTTATGTTGGCCTGAAAAAGCGAAGAGAAGAATCCGTGCCAGGCAAGAGCCAGATAGACAAAAGCCACGACACAAATCGGAGCTCTGACAGCCGCAGCCTACCTGGCTCTGGAGCTGCTACAACTCATAAACTTAAGAGCAGTTTGCAAGAAAAAAAAAAAAACGAAAAACCTCTTACTTTTTGCATAACAGCTTTCACATGGAAGCAGGCTGAACACTCCTGATGTGCGGCAAACGAGGCTGCTGCAGGAGGGGAGGGCAAGCAGTGGAAACCAGCCCGCGGCTTTCGCGTCCTGGGGTGGAGCTGGGTTAAAGAGATCAGTGCCCATGTAGGACTCTTGTAGCATGTCTTAATTTCCTGGTTTTTAAGAAAGAAGTTTTATATTCTAGGTTTTGGTTTTGCACTTGATGTGGAGCTGGTCTCACTGATTGCCTGAAAAGCTTTATTGTGTTACAGACAGCTCCGATTTCCCTGGAACACCACCTGTGCCCCTGCTGCTTTCTCTTAACATCACATAACCAGCTTCAAATTCAGCGGAGAGGTAAAGCGTTAGGATAGTTGTTAAAAAATAGCAGACCTTTTACACTATTGAATGCCTCATTCAGTCCTCAACAAAGCGCTGGGTAAGTTAAGGGAGTTCTTTCTCATAAGCAGTGATGGAAACTCATGTTGCTTGGGCTGTTCTTGGCTAGTCTGGACTGAAATGTGGGAAGCAAGGGTTTGTGGAAAAGTATGTGATATAGGGTCTGTAACATGGTGATTGAGAGAGTTACTGATGTAACTGCCCATGTAAAGCTACTTTCCAGGTTTAGGGAAAACGTGTGCTGATTTCCAAGAGGGATCATTAATAATGAGTATTTTTCATCTATGTACTGCTCAGACATTAACTCATCAGCATGTGCCATGCTTCTGGCTAGATTAGTCCTGCCACACAGGATTTGGGACAGGTCTCTCCTGCCTGGTTAGAAATTGCCTGGAGACAGATAGGATGGTGGTTTACACAGAGCGCCTGCCAGCCGGTCCCTGCTCCCAGCTGCTGTCCCCTGGTAGTGCCATCCTGCCACAGAGCCTCGTGGCAGTCACTGGCATCACTGCTGGACCAGGGAGGTGGTTGAGTCACCTTCCCTGGAGGTGTTTAAGGGACGGGTGGATGAGGTGCTGAGGGACACGGTTTAGTGATTGATAGGAATGGTTGGACTCGATGATCCGATGGGTCTTTTCCAACCTGGTGATTCTATGATTCTATGCTGGACCAGGGAACTAGATGCATGATTTCCATGGAAATTCAGCACTGATGGGCTCAGAAGATGGTTGAACTCTGAACTTAGGCATTAAACTGACCAACTTCTCTTTTCTTAGGATTCTCTTATGCTGTCACTTCACCTCCTCGTTACCCATCCATTTCCCTCTCCCATGGTGACTTGCCCTGTAGCTTCCTGTGTATTTCATTGTGTGTCTTTAACAATTTTCCTTCCAGGACTTCTACAGAAATGGGAGTTTCCCAGCAGAGGCCAGGTCTGAGAGGGAGCCTTGCTCTCTGTGCTGCCACAGAAGTGCACTCAGAGCAGCTCTCCCAGGCCAGATCTGCTTGGCAGCTTCTCCCAAGCTCACACCCCCTTGTGCTGTTCAAACTCGAGACCCACACCAGTGGAAGGGTCAGGTGGGAGAGCAAGGCATGACATTTGTGTGTGTGTGTGCTCCAACAGGTCACAAGGACTGAGGATGCTTTAGGTTTTCATGGCTAAATAATGCTCATAGCTCCGTGGAGCTTTGGGATCAGCCTTCGACACCGCAGCCAGAAACCCTAGGCTGACACTGTCCCTTCTCTGTCCACTTCCAGCTGTGCAGGAGGAGAGGCAGCGGGGGAAGGATCGCAACGAGAATGAAGTGGAGTCAACAAGTAGCGCCAATGAGGATATGCCCGTGGAAAAGATCTTGGAAGCTGAACTCGCAGTGGAGCCAAAGACAGAGACGTACATTGAAGCAAATATGGGCTTGACACCGAGCTCGGTAAGGTTCCTGTCCCTCAGCCACAACCCTTCTGCCTCTCTGGAGCCACCAGCATTGGTACTTTAGCCTCGCTAACCCCGGGGAGCAGGAACATAGGTTGAAATGTCCCTCTGCATTCACTAAGGCTCTGTGCTAGGTGTCAGTGAGGCTGAGGTAATGAAATGCAGCTATTTCTAGGAAGCAGGAGGACTCTGCAGTATTTCTTTTCTGCTACAATAATACTTTATCACTTTCTTTATATGAGGCTTTGAGGATTGAACGGGGAATACCTCATCTAGCAGGGCTTGACAGGAGATTTCAGAATCAGGTCAGACCTTGTAGGAGTTAAGTCTTAACTGCCTCTGTGGGATGCTCTGTTTGGCTTTTACCTACAGGGACACCTGAGGGCTGGCTTGCTAGGCGAGGCTTTTCAGCCCATAATACTTCCTGCTAAGGACAGGATCAAATCCTCAGTGAAACAGTCCAGAAGCAGATCCAGGGTGATGTTACTCACCTGCATTTGAGAGCCCAGTTGCATCCTGCAGGCAGCAATGCTCTCCGTTTTGGAGGGTCCTATGGAGCTGCATGAGGCTTTTCTGGAGGAGGCAGCTCAGCCGTGGTTAGGTGGAGCTCTGAGGGCTATCAGAATTAAAAATACTTCAGGGGAGTTGTAGCCAGCATTGTGCTGACTTGAAAACAAACCCCAGAGAGCAAGCTGAAATAAATGGCTTCATCTGGCACTGCATCTCCTCAGCCTCTTGTAGCAAATTGAACGCTGGTTCCTGCATAATTCAACACGCATTACTGTGAACAAGGATGTGTGTTGCATCTAAATAGAAGCAGGAGGCTTGTTGAAATGCCCTGTTATTGTCAAGCAGCTTCTGTCGATGAGGTGACATTTGTAGCAGGTTTAGCAGATGTATGAGATCAGCAGCTCGCAGTGATGAGGCCACCAGATGAGGCAAGGGAAGACAGAGAAGCTCCCCTCCTCCCAGCCATCCCCAGAGAGCCCATATGATGGGAAGGCAGACAGATTCAGTCCCCAACAGACACAGGGTGAAGCACAAGCTGTTTCCTATTAGCCTGGTATGTTGGGCCCTTTAATTTATGTCCCTGCACCTTACTTCATCTGCATTGAACATCGCCAGCGAGCTGGACAGCTCTAGCACTTGCGAGGAAGTTTCCACCAGGCTAGGATGGAGATGGCAAGGTGCTGAGAGTTAACACTCTCCTCTCCCAGATGTCTGACTGTCACCTGGTGCCACGGTCCCATTCTTGAGAGAGGAGATCTCAGCCTGCTTGTGGGAGGTCCCTCTGCTTTGCCTAGCTGGCACTTATTTCTTCCACCTAGGACTGTGGGACTCAGCTGAGGGGCTTCTGCACAGTCCTTGGAGCTGGTGAAAGAGGAAGGCAGAAGGGCTGCAAGCCTGTGAACTTTTCCAGCAGCCGTGGTATTTAAACAGGTTGTTCTTGGAGTGTGTTGCTCCAAGTACATAACGAGGGAGGGGGCCCGTGGCTCTGTCCTGACACCTTGATTGAAACCAGAGAGGATGGGGTGCATTCATGGTTTGAAGCCCTCGATAAGGAAAGAGGAGTATATAGGGGTGTGAACCTTGTGGGTCACACAGACAGGATGGAGAAGGATGCTGAGACAAGCAGAAAGCTGCTAAGACAGAGGAATCTGCCCCTGCAAATCTCTTCTCCTGCCTTGAGTGGTGGGAGAGTGCCAAGACTAGCGTTTTGATGACCAGGGCTAAAACACTCACTTGAAGTAATTGCACCCATGAGGCCCCGATAACAGCTCTTCTGCTGCTGCAAATAGCTGCTAATTGGAATGGTTGTCTGGCTTCTGACCATGGCAAAGAGGATGAACCCTTCGGGAGGTTCCCACAAGCTGTAAATAAGCATGGCTTTAGGGTTCCTTGATAATGTACGTCCCAGGAAGCCTTCAGACCCAATGTGATCCTTGTTCCTTGGGAACTGGGGTCTGGCTGTACTCCCTCAGCAGGTACCTGTCTCCAGACAGTACGATGAGGTGTGAGGATGAGTTTGCCTCTGCCCTGTGTCCCTGGCAGCCACAAAGCTGGACTCCTGCAGCATAAGCACCACCTCGGATGGGCTCCTGGTCACTGAAAGGCAAAGCCTGTAACTGAGAGGTCTTATCCCCATTAGCTCTTAATTAGCCTTTGAGCAGCTGGTTTCAAGTCACTGTTTTCTGGAAGATGCCTCCAAGCTCTGGTTTTCCAGAAGGATCAGGTGCCTGCTTGTCCTTTCATTCTGTCACACTCCGGCACTGTGCCCTTGCTATTTACTGCAGGAGAGGATTTGCTTACCACGCACGCCAAGAGTTTCTAGCACTGTTTTGCAGATCCCTTCCTGGAGACAGGCAGGGTCTTTTTGGCCTGCAGGGATGATACTTTAAACTGCCTCTCAAGCTATGGTGATTAAGTTCTGCCAGGAAGCATCGTGGTGGTTCCAGGAACTGCCATCTGAGGTGTAATTAAAGGCCGGGCCCCTCGCTGAGGCTTTGTACAAAGCACCAAAGACTGGGTACAACTTGTACTGCCTGCAGAGCAGCAGGGATGCAGCCTGGGCTGGGAGACCTGGAGCCCAGCGGCATCAGAACGAGTCCCAGAGGTGGTAAGGACCTGCCTGGAAGCAACCCCTAATAAGAGCTTTGGCAAAACCATCTAACTTTTCTAAAATACCCCTCTCATGGGGCTCTGCAGGCACTTGTTTCTTCGTGGGTCAGGTTCTGCTGGAGCACAGAGTATCCCATATGTCATGTCCTGCTCTGGGGCATGCAGAGCTCCATCCCCATCCTGCACCATGGAAGCTCATGTGCCTGGGTTCTCCTCTTGGCTGCTCCTGGGATGACTTGAAGCTGGTGATGTTCCTTTAGCCAGGGTCAAGAGTGCCCCTCTCACCCTTTCTGCAAGTACTTCTGAATGGCAACGTTCCCTCTGTTTCCAGTGAAACACTTAACCCTGCAGAGCTCCTCCTCACACCAAGTTGAGTGTTTTCCTGTTGTCCAGAGGAAATCCCATCTTTTCTCCCTCTCCCAGGGAAGACCCCAGTCCCTGCTCACATCTCGTTCCCCAGGGAAGAGCCTCAGCTCTCTCAGAGCAAGAATTCCCTGCCCTTGCACCCCCCAGGGAGCTGCTGAAGGTAGGAGAAACAAAGAGGGGAAAATCCTTGTACTGATGCTCCCTGTTCCTCAGCTGCGCTGCTGAACGCCAGCCCATTCCCATCCATCTCTGCATGCAACAGGTGAAAATATTTTGAAGGCGGGTGCCCCTCAGCTTGCCAGATGCTGGTTATTTTAAGCCTAGAGAATGGGAGATTTTGGCCACTGAGGTACAGAGATTGAGTTTGCTGCCAGGGGACAGTGGAGGGGACCAGGCAGGGGTCTGGGACACAGCTCTAGGGTAGGAGTGAGGATTAGGACTGTGGTTCTTGTCTGCCCTTCCTGGGAGGGGGCTTTGCTGTAGCACAGTTGGCTCATGATGAGGAATGGCCTTGGGCTGCTGAAAGAAGACTTGTAGAAGGGAAAGGTTTTGCTGATATCTGTGTCTGCTTTGTCTCTGAATTCACGCTCCTTCCCCCTGCAACCTGTGGGGTGAAGTAAACGCTTCTCTGATTTGGAAACTTCTCTTTCGAGGACATGGAAGAAAAATAATCATACAATCAAAGCTGCTAGATACCAGCAGGGATTACAGTGGGATATGTGGAGGGGCTCATACATCCCTGTCCGGTGAGGTAAACCCTGTATGCCACTTGTGCTAGTGAGGTCTGTTTTAGCTGGGATTAGACAGTCTCTTCCAGTTCCTAATCACAAGCCCACTTGAGCTGTTAGCAGTTCTTTTAAACAGAGATTTGGTGTGTTTGGGCTGACTGTCCTCCTTGAGAGCAGATGGATTTTGTTACTGGCTAATATTTCAAAGGAAAAGGTTTCTCTCTTTTTTTTTTTTTTTTTGAGTTATGCCCCCTCTGGTGCTGGTTCCTTGAGCAGGGAGATGCTGGCACAGGGAACGTGTATTGCACAGGCACAGAAACCTGCCTTTCCCTTGGCTGGAGCTGGTTTGGTTCATCTGTGTGATGGATATTGGGTCTCAACACTCTTGATTCCTGTTTTGGAGCTTGCTAAAACCTGCTTAAACGCATGTGGTAGAGAAGCCAAGTCACCTCCTTTCCAGGTGATTGGTATCATTCACTTCTAGGCTGCTCCCAGCTTTGGAGCCCTTTGCAGCAGGGAGGCAGTAAGACCCTTCAGCTGCCTCTCCAGCGTCTCCTCTTCTTGCTCTGCCTTCTCCCAGCCTTTCAATCTCCTTTTCTTGGCAGCCCAATGACCCAGTGACGAACATATGCCAGGCAGCAGACAAACAGCTCTTCACCCTGGTGGAGTGGGCCAAGAGGATCCCCCACTTCTCCGAGCTGCCCCTCGATGACCAGGTCATCTTACTCAGAGCAGGTGAGTAGGAACCTACAGCATGGGGCCACAGGGGTGCTACATCTCACTGGTGACAGGTATTGCACATAGATTTAGGTCTCATCAACTTGAGAGCTGTTAACTGATTCTGAGTAATAGCCTCTGATAATTCAGTTGCTAAATAGGATTTAAAAAGCTCCAAGGGATGTGTTGCTGAATGTGATCCAAAAAGTTGCACCAGCTGCCAATCAGCGAAAAAATGGCCCTGCTTCATCTCTGATGAACGAGGTGCTCAGAGAGGTTGTGCTGGGTGATTTAAACCAAAGGAGCCACTCGCTGCCTTCCTCCTAAGCTGGGACTTGACAGACCAAATGAGCTTGGGACTCCCATGAAATTTCCTCAAACTAAAACGTTTGATTATAATTAAAACCAGAAAGGGGAGAAAAATAGATCAACCTCCTCCTCCCACCCACCAAGATGAAAATAAAATTCTCTGGGCTTACTTTAAATTTCCTTGTGTGGCAGGGGGTCTGCGAGGATGGAGGCTTTGGGAGGTGAAAAGCAATTAGCTGTAAGAAGGGTCTTCTGTTGAGTGAATTCAAGCCCCTGCTGCTGGCAGGTTATGCACAAAGACCAGGAAGGGCAAGAAGTCAAGAGCAGAGCTCGTCAAGGTTTGTGTTTTAAGCATGAAGCTCTTTGCATAGCTTCAGTCATCAGACAAGTGATTAAAAAGGCTTTGGCTTGATGCAGTGGAGAATTTTGCTCTCTTAAACAAAGAGGAAGATAGGTTGTTAGTGGGACAGATGAAGTGGCTCCTAGCAAGTGACAAAATCCATGTGAAGGGTGAGACTGGAAAGGGATGCGAGACCTTGATGGATGGAGGTGGCACCCAGCTCTCTGCTTGGCAATGAGAGGAACCACCCTCAGCTACTCAAAGTAGTCAAAGGGATTTGCAGAATTGTAGAATCATAGAATTGTTTGGACTGTAAGGGACTGTGAAGGTCATCCAGTCCAATCCCCCTGCAGTGTGGAAGGGGAATTGAAAAGGGAATGGTGGAGGAGTCTGATGCGGAGCAGAGGTGCAGATTTTTGTAGTCACATTTCACATAGTGGTTACAGCAGCAGTCTGGGATGAGGAGTTTGAGGGTTTAATTCTTGCAGCAGATGTCGTCAAGTCCCATGCCCTCCCCTGGATGTCTCCTGCCAGCCCTCTGGTGAAGACGCTCCTCTGAGTTTTCTGTAGGTGTGAGTATTGCCAGAGCTGGCTCACAAGAAGCTTTTTTTCAAGAGGGTCTCTAGAACTTCTTGTGAGAGTGAATGAGCAAAGGATGCATCTCTATAGAAATCTTTGAGGGCTTTCTGCAAATATCAGGGAAGAAGTGGATTCAGACGAAAAGCTGCCTTTTTCATTTGTGAAATGGAAACAAAACCCCCAACAACAGTGCAAGGTTTTCCTTTATCTTTAGAAGGCAGCTAATGCAAGCTGAACTGAAGACTTTCTGACCTAATGTTCTCTCCTTTGTGCTGGTGCTTATAACCAGTTCCATGTTGGCATCCTGGAGGAGCCACTCCCCCAGGCCAGGAGGAGAGGGACCTGCAGACCCAATTGCATCTCAGATTTTGTTGTGGCTCTAACCCTGTGGCCTTGAGGTGGGCTGAGCAGCTGGAGCAGCTCCTATGGGCTCCCTGCACCAAGCGTCTCCATCAAGGCCTCAGATAACCTCCAAGTCTTTTAACCAGTGGCTCCATCTATTATTGAGTGAGGAGAGTGGCCTGCTGAGAACAGCTGCCCATGAAGTATTTAAGTATTAAAATTTAGCTAAGAGCGTCAATCAGGTTCAGTCATGCATCTTCGAAGGCAAAATTAAGTGGAGCATGCATCTGTGGAGGAGCAGTGCTCGGTGCAGTAGCTTTCCTCTAATCCTGAATCATTTAAATATCTCCCTTTGTTGAGCTTCTTGGAGAAGGAAACCCAAGTTTTTAAGCCTGTTTTCCCTGGGTTTTCTTGTTTTGAAGCTTGCTATGGCTGAGATAGCAGTAGCCTGATGTTTTCTCTGCACTGAGGCCAGCCAGGCAAAGGGTGCTGAGTGCTACATCTCTGCAGCTGCAGTACATTTTATTGGGCTGCTGGGAAAACATGGTCATAAGATGAGTTAACACGATAGTCACTGTGCTGCCGGGTGCCTTCCCTACACCAGAACAGCCAAAGCATCCCTGGAGGCTGCATCCACCTAGTTTGAGGAGAAGGGAGTTGTAAAAGTCAAGAAATCTGTTCTGCTTCTCCAGAGTATGAGCTGGAATGCGAGACTCTCTGGGTAGACTTGTTTACTGTCTAACTCAGTTTTACTGCCTGTGGTTGTACCTAATTTTTCCTGATTGCCTGTATCTTGTCAGGTGTTTGGGGGTGCTCTGGTGAAAGCACCAGGTAGAAAGAGGTGCCTCATTTCAGCTGAAACATCCCAGCTCTAAACAGGAATAATTCATCTGAAGGGTGCTGATTAATCCAGCACTCTTCAGCTGGAAGAAGCCCAGCAGTGATGTTGGTGGCACTCTGCTGCCTCACCGCTTTTGCGTATTCTTGGCAAGCTGGAGGCTGGATTCAGAGCTGTTGGGTGTGTGGAGCCGCAGCAGAGGGATGTTGAGTCAGGGCCAAGATTCAGGGCAGAGCTGCGAAAGCTGGTGCCATGGAGGGATGTTGTGAAGCAGCTTTGGTTTCTGTTGGTTGGGGATGTGTGTGATGGCTGGTGAGAGGCACCCACAGCACCTTTCCGTGGGTCTAGCTCTGGGAGATCCTCTTCAGCCATGGAGCGTGGTTCCTGCAGGCTCC
Source organism: Clamator glandarius (assembly GCA_033459285.1). Lineage (NCBI taxonomy): Eukaryota > Metazoa > Chordata > Aves > Cuculiformes > Cuculidae > Clamator > Clamator glandarius. Next base: position 3,798,045 of record JAUNZM010000104.1, read on the forward strand.
TGGTGCGGTCCCGTGTCTTCTCCTCCATCCTCCTTGGGTTTCACAGTGTTGCAATCCCTCTGCAAGTGCCAGGCCTCGCCCAGTACATAGCCAAATAAATGTTCCCGTGATTGGGGTGGAAACATCCTGTGGCCACTTAGGAAAGAGTGAACTTTATTCCTTGTCAACATTTCTTATGGCACAGCCCTTCTTTGCAACAGTAGGTAAATAGAGCACATGTGGACCTTGTATTTATTCCAGTCAGTGAGAAAAGACCCGTTTCTGTGGCAGGAGAGGAGGTGAAGGATGTTGTTGCATTGCTTTTCCAGCCTGGGAAATAAAATAAAATTAAGTATCCTGATGTTTCTGGGCCCTGACAAGTAGCCCTGTGTTCTGGGGACTGGAACATTTTCAGGGCAGGTAAATCAGCCACACGATGAAAAGAAGGGTTGCAGAAGGCCCATCTTATCTCATTGAAGGCGCCTCTCCTGGTTCAAAGTCACCAGAATTTTCACTCTTCAAATTGTACAGCATTTCTTCTTGTTATGGGTTTGGTTTGTCCGTTCTTCAACTTAGCTGCTAGCAGATTTAAGAGTTTGAAAACGTGCTAATTTAGGAAAGGGAGCTGGAAGACGGACAGGGATGTCCTGTCGTCCTTCCCCATTTGTAACTAGCTCAAACTCCTCCTGTGCTGTCCAGGCTCAGAGGGTGTATTTTCCTGTCTCCTGAAGTAGCATGTCCAGAAATTAATAAGTCAAGAGCTGATTTCCAAGCTTAGTGGAGTAGTCGTAGATGTGGGACATCCTTAGAGAGGAGGAGCCTTCAGTAGTTCCTACAGCAGAAGCAACAAACCTGGGAGCAAGGGTCTTCATGGTCTGGCTTATGCAGCTGAATAATGCTCAATGAACTATTGTGCCTCATTATGTCCTGAAAATGAGCCCAATTAGCTGATATAAAGCGTTAATACGTCTTTAACCACTCAGAGACACAAGGATAAGGTCAGACAGGGAAGCACAGGGCTCCACACCCACTGTAGGTTTGCAGCAAGAGGAGCAGCGCAGAGAGCTGTTTGCTCCGGTGCATGCAAGGTTTATAGAAGAAACCGCTTCCCTTATTAGCGTTATATTTTTGGTGCATTTGTTCCTTAACGTTTTTTTTCCTTCCTTGACATCCAAGAAAGTGTTGGCTCCCCCTCTCTCTTCTCATACCCAGCCACATTACTCTAGCAAAAGCCGTTCTTGAGTGGTTTCCTCCTCTCTTTTTATTACCTGGGAGGTGATGTTGCAGATTCCAAAATCCACTGAGGACTCCACGGTTGTAAACTGCGGCCTTGGTTGTTTTCTCCTCCCTAGGGTGGAATGAGCTCCTAATTGCCTCCTTCTCCCACCGTTCCATTGCCGTGAAAGATGGGATCCTCTTAGCCACTGGGCTCCACGTGCACCGGAACAGCGCGCACAGTGCTGGCGTCGGGGCGATCTTCGACAGGTGGGTAGAGGGAGGGATGGATGGTGGGGAACGCATCTCGGACCACCTTGCCTGGACACCCTCTTCTCTGTCTCTGCACTGGTCTCCCTCCGTGCCCTGTGTTGGAATCTGCTTGAGGGGTCGGATGGAGATGCATTGGCACGTGGGCTCATGGTCAGAGGGGTCTGTGCTGAGCCATGTCCATCCCATGGTGTGCGTGGGAATGTCATGGTCTTTCCAGCAGGCGATGATGTTAAATCCCTCCACTTAAACCTGCAAAACCCAACAGCCTGAAATACTCAGGGAGAGGGCTGCCCAGTGCAAATCAAAGCCTCTTTCATGGGGTCCAGATGCTTTCTAATGTTAGGAGGCCACTTCTTTGTTTCTTTTCATCTTTAATTGGACCAAGACATGATTTTATTTTCACAATACAAAAGCACCAAAAATACCCAGCAGGTTCCACACGCGTATCCTGAGGGCTCTTTAATCTCATTCTTTGGGAAAGTGTTTTAAATCAAGAATTCCAGAGTGTTTGACCCACAGTGTGGCTCCAGACGCTACTTAAATGGTGGCTGAATTCTCTGCCCGAGACTCATCTTGAGGTGACTTAGTTGAAACCAAATCACTTTTGTTTCTTTGCTTTGCAAGGAAATTGTTCTTCAGACCTGGGTGACATCATTTGTTTCCTATGAGGTCATAAGTGCAAGATCACGACTACACAGCAGGATCTAACAGGAAAAAATGGGCAATCAGTGGAAAATATTTCAAAACCAACACCTGCAGTAAGAGCAAAGGGAGTAATAAAAATTACCGGCAGAGGAAATTGCTTTTAGATACCTGTTGAAGGTTTTTAGTATTATTTTTATTTTTTATTTTTAGGCAACTTTCTCAGGTGCCAAAGCCTCTCAGAAAATGTATGAAGCCAATTTTTATGGTTCCTCTTGGATCTCACAGGAACTATTGATGTTCCTAACAAGCTATTTTTGATACAGGAGGAAAATGAGGGCATGTCCTCAGCTGGTATAAGCAAACACTCTCTCATGACTTCATCAACCATGCACTGGAGGACCTCACTCTGGGTCTGACGCTTGGGTGTTTTTTCATTTCTTTTTAACGCTGATGCCTGTGATTTCTGTGTCCTTTGCAGAGTACTGACAGAACTCGTGTCAAAAATGCGAGACATGCAGATGGACAAGACAGAGCTAGGCTGCCTGCGAGCTATTGTCCTCTTCAACCCTGGTACATGCTGTTACCTTGTCTCCAGTCCCCTCTTGGCTGATGCTCTGTCCTGTTGGCTCCTTTTCTTACCTATAAAGCTCCATTGCAAATAACTGAGGGCGCCCAACTCCTGAGGACAGGCAAGAAGGAAGAGAGGCAAGACTGAAAAGTCAAATTAAGTGCTACCCGTGTGTCTCACACCTTACAAGCGTGCCGTTTGCAGGTCAGGAATGGATCTGGATCCATGCCTAGGGTTGTTCTCCAGGCCTCCCTTTCCAAGGGGTGTTTTCCCCTTTGTAGAGGCAGCGTAGTTTCATGGTCCAATGTATTCTTAGTGCAGGGCCAGCCTTGGCCAAGACTCAGTTGCAATTGTCTGAGGAGTTAGGAAATGCTGCTTTTGGAGCAGACTCCTACTGATGGGCTGAGTTTTCTGCAGAGCTTGAGGGCTTTGGCTTGATCAGTGTATCCAGTCTTCCTATTTTCAGTGTTTCAGCTGACTCTGTAGCAAAGAAAGATCTGGTGCTTGAGGGAGTTGTCCCTGAATAGGAGCAAATATGGATCTAGATATCCTTTAAGAGAAATGTCTGAATTATAGCGAAGTTAGAACATGGATATTGTTGTCCTTGGTTTCTGGAAGAGCCCTCTGCAGACCTGGAGAGGGTGAGAGGCATGAAGTGTGCTCGTAAAATACACGAGAACTTTATTCTTTGTCCGCAGCTTGCTTAGTTTTAAAGACTCCAGGAGGCTTTAATGCTGTTCCTTTTCTCCCCTTGGCCTCAGCTTCTCAAAGGAAGAAGAAGGTTCAGTGTTGGGGGTTGTCTCTGTCTCTGGTGTTGCAGAGAGCAAAGCTTTGCTGCAGCAGGAGAGGAACTGCCAGCCTGCAGATGCCCATACAGCTCTGTTGGGGGGTTCTGTATATTTTAGAGTGAGTCAGTCCAGAGCAAAAGCAGATGGCAGATGAGGATGGACCTCCACATCTGCAGCCACCCCTTTTCCTCCCTGCCCTTGCAAGAGTACGATTTGTGCCCAAGCACGGCACTTTCTCTGGCCTTTCCCACCGAAACCAGGCCAGTGCATTTCAACAGGGTTTTTTTGCTGTTTCTTGGGTTTGTTTTTCTGCTTGACTTATTCCCCTGCCACTCCCACCCCCTCGTAATCACCAGTAATTTATTGTCTGTAATTTGGGATTAGCCGTATATGGGAAAAGAAAGGGAATCTGGAGAGGTTCCCGTGGTGCATGTGCTTGGGGATATTGCTTGACTGTCCCTTTCACCCTACTAAAAACAGATCCTCACCGCATCGTGAGGGACCTACCAGAGCATGGGCTTTTTGTTCAGCCCTGCCACAATGCTTCGTGCTAGAGCGAGAAATCCCACAAGCCCAGGGCTCAAGGGGAATTTAAAACCTTTTTGTGAGGGTCTGTGGCCACTGAAATGAGCTGAGATGCTTAGGGGTGGTGTAGGAGGTGAGGTGAAGCAGATCTGTAGTCACAGGGCAAACTTTTTTGGGCTTGAATGTTCCTTGGGAGTTGTTAGGTACTGCCTCAAATTCCTAGGGTTCAGGCTCCCCCATCTGTGCTGTGCCCTGGTCTGGTGGCACAAGGAGGGATGGAGGGGACTGTGCATCCTTGGGGGTGCACATAGGGGTCCTTGTCTGCTTGGGAAGCTTGGAGGTTTTTGTCTGATATGGTCCTTCTGTTGCCTTTCAGACTCAAAAGGTCTCTCCAACCCAGCTGAAGTGGAAGCGTTACGGGAGAAAGTGTACGCGTCGCTAGAGGCATATTGCAAACACAAATACCCCGACCAGCCCGGGAGGTGAGTTGCTGGCTGAGCCTTGTCCTCCTGCAAGCCTTGAGCCCCTGCAAAACCCACGCAAAGGGTGCTGCAGCCCATGGCAGGGTACAACTACCATCCTCAGAGTAACTGCACGTGCACTGTATGGATGCTGGGTCCCTTCCATAGAGAACTCTCTGCCCCCACATCTTCTGGGAGTCCTCTGCAGAGAAAACCGCTCATTTCTACCTGCTTTAGCTTAGACCGTCCTTACAAAGACCTCTATGAAGCGCAAAGGTGTCTTTATTTTCCCATCCCAGTAAACGTGACACAACCAGTACAAGGTTGGGTCGTAACAGTGGTGCCGAGACCTGAGGAGCCCCGGCTCCTGCAGCCGCAGCGGTGGGATGAGAGCATGGGGGAAGGGGTATCATTTCCCTTTTGGCAACCACCGAGAGCAAACCACAGCGAAAATAAGATGCACACGGAGTTAATTTTCGGTGGCAGATGAGCATCATTGCTGGGAAGTGAAAGCCTCAATTGATGCTCTTTTCTCCCCTCCTGGCCTCCCCGAATCCAGCTGGGAATGGGAGGGGGAATTAGGAATGCTTTCCTGGACTGCTCTGGAGCTGAGTGGGCGCATTTTCCCAGTTACAGCCTAAAGCTGGTGACTGCCAGTTAAGTTATTGGCAGTCATTTGAGAAACCAAGCAAAACACTGGAAACTGGTGTACATATCGCTGCTGAGGCGTGAATATTGGGGAAAACAGGGCAGGCAACTGGGATTTGCATCTCACCTGCATTCCTAGTCCTGTTCATCTGGATAAAAATTAAAAAAAAAGATGCAATGGGCAGGTCACACCCTCGGAAGTAATATTGGACTCATTTTTTCACCCCACTTTGGGTACCAGTGTACTGGCAGATGAAAAAGATGCATCATTAAGGGATGACTTGGCTATTCATGGTTGGCTTGTGGCAGAGATAGTTGTGAGGAAGGTACCATTGTGTGTGTTTGACTTTGTGGTGAGCGAGGGAAGTGAAGGATGAGCATGATGTAGAGTTGGGGTGGTTGCCTCTCCCCTCCCAAGTGGTTTGTGTGGACCACAAGCCAACTCTCAAGCAGATTTCTCTTCCAAAAAGCGTTATTAAATTGCAGTTCCGAAGCAAAACCAGACCCAGACCCTGGACTTAGGCTGCTGTGGTGTTTCCGAAGAGTTCTGCTCCCCTTTGGGCTCACAATGAGCAGTCAGCCGTACCTGGCACAAGGAGAGCTGCCTTGGGAGTCATGGCCAGCAGCTCTCCTCGATTATTCTCCCTGTGGAATGAACTGTTTGCTTCGCACAGGCATCCAGTGTCCGCAGCTGAGCTTCTCCAGGCTGTGGTGGGGCTGGGCAGGGGTCTGGCATGGAGACAGTCCCACTCTTCGTTGACCAAAACACCCTGAAGGTGCTGTGCATGACTGAGCAAAGTCACTGAGCTACCAGTCAGTCAGTTCCTCAGGGCTCTACCTCAGTTATCAGTGATGCGTAGGGGTAGCTGTACCAGGGGCTCTGGATTTTGATCTCTTTGAATGACCTTGGGCTAGGGACCTCCTTGTGTGATCTTTGTATACTTCTTTGGGGATCTTAAAGGTTTTTGCATGCTTAAGGCTGTCCTGAGAGTCATTACTGGGCATTGCTGACCTTACTCCATCTCTTGTATAATGCAAGGCATTGGTGGAATAAGCCCAGCTGGCTCAGGAGGGTTAACTTGTGGGCTGGGAGTCCAGAACTGCACAAGAGCTAAACCAAGCTCTTCAGAGCTCTCTCCATCCTCCTGGTCTTGTGACACAATGTGATCACCATCTGGGGCTGGAAACAAGTTCTTCTTGTGATTGAACAAATGCCTGGTTGAGCGGCGGTGAGTGCTGCAAGCGCTTGGCTTCCTCACCACTTCAGATGCCCTTCAGTGCATGACTTCAGCCTAGTTCTCAGCCATCGAGGGCTCATGAGCACCATGTAAACACCAAAGCGGAACTTCTCTGCAGCAGCGAGATGGAGAAGGACATTCCAAAGGAAAACCAAGCTGTGTTCCCCCTACCACTCCTCAACAGGGCGAGCACGGTGCCTTCGTGACACTGAGCAGCCGTGGGGAATCAGGGCTGTTTTCTCTTGGCTGGAGCCCTGGCATATTGTGCTGTGGGCTGGTTATCTCACAGTTAAATGTATCCAAGGACTGGAGCCATCATCTGGTTTGGTTTAAAGTGAAACTTCCTGAATGGGATGGTAGGCCTGATTTGTTTTTCCTGGCTCTGTTCCCACCGTTCTCGCCAGCTCAGTTAAAAAAAAAAAACAAAAAAAACAGGGAGAGAGAAGTGTGCATGCGTGTATAATTTCTGTATGTTTGTGCATGTCTCTCTCGATGTGTGTGTTTGCTAGAGTCCCCTTCTCCCTGGGCTTGTTCTGGCCTTTGCTTATGTTCAGGCCCTGCTTGTGCAGCAGTAAAACCAAATGAATATTGCTCCCAACCATTAAAGGGCCTTATCCCTGTTTTGAGAGCAGGAAGGCAACATCCCACAGCACTTACGGGGTGTTGTCTACACCCCTAGGGTGTGAGCAGGCAGGGGGACGGCGCCTCTGGGTGCACCATGGGGAGCTCCAGAGCATCCTTGCAGAATCTGGAAGTTTTCTCCCAGCTCTGCAGGCTCCTGCTGCCTTTGGAGCCCAGCACAAGGCAGCCTTTCCCCGGCGTGGCTGGCCAGCCCTCGAGCTCATCTCCTTTGCCCCAGCCAGCTCCTGCAGTGCTGTCGTCTCTCCCCAGCCCCCTTGGGTCTCCCCTGCTCTCTTGCTTGTCAACTCTTGCCAGTATTGAGGGTGCAACCTGACAAACATCTCTGCTGAGCAGGGCAGGCTGGAGAGAAAGGACTTTTGTTTGGCTGGGGCTCGTTGGAGTTCCACACTGGGCAAGGAGAAAAAGGGAACCTTGCATCCCAGTTGATTTGGAGTGCTCCTTCCAGCTTTTGCGTCAAAGCTTGTCTCCTTCGATTGGCTTCACCCTCAAGGTGCCTCCAGCCTGGCTGTCAGATGGGTTTCTGCAGTGCCAGTGGCCCCAGGACTCGGCAAAGCAGCCTCCCAAGTCATGGTGCCTGCAAGAAAGGGACATTGCTGAGTGAAATGCCAGCTAACCCCACTCAGCATCTCCTCCATCCCCTCCTTGACTGCTTGCTGTTTTCTGTGACCAGAGCTCAAGCTGCTGGAGCTGCTTGCGCTGCTTCCTGCATCATGGTTGGTTCCATGGTGCCTCCTCCCTTTGGCTGTGGTGTAGGGGACCCCACAAGCATCTTGAGTTGAACAATAATGTACACGTGTGGCACAGATGCAAGAAACAAGTGATGCACCCCAGTGCAGAGGCCTTTCATTTCTTATTTTACTCTTCCAGCTCAGCTATCAGCTATGTTTGTTTTGAGTATCTGTGTGGCTGTCTGATCTTCAAGGCTGAGGACATAATGATTTTTCTGCACAGCTCTGCCTGTAACCCCAGGACTTTGGTAGCAAAAGATGTTGTGTGTGACTCCCAGCCGTTCTTAGAAGGAGCAGCCACAGAAGCTTGGAGGGTCAGGGCAGAAGCAGGACTGCTGGTGGGATGTCTGATCGTGTCATGTCTTCTGTCCCCAGGTTTGCAAAGCTCTTGCTCCGTCTCCCAGCCCTCCGGTCCATCGGCCTGAAATGCCTGGAGCACCTCTTCTTCTTCAAGCTAATAGGCGACACGCCGATCGACACCTTCTTGATGGAAATGCTGGAAGCGCCCCATCAAATGACTTAAAGAACTGCTGCTGGGTCAGTCCCTTGCCCAGCTGGGGTCTTGCGGAGCCCCTTCCTCTGCTTTCCTCCTCCACCGCCCCAGCCTGTTCCTCTTTCCTCTCCCCAGCACTGGAGGCACTGTCTGATCCGGGGCCGTCCTCGCCTCCTCGTCGCCTTCGCCCTTGTCCGTTTGCTGTCACTGCTGCATCTCAAGACCTGCTCGCTGGTTCCCTGCGCTAAATGGAGAGAAGTGGGAGCGGAGAGAGCTTGCCACCCACCGCCCCGGTTTGCACCCCTGCCCCGACTGCCGCTGGGCCATGAGTTTTGGGACAAGCTGGGCTTGGCATCACCCCACGGGTGTGCCGTGGTCAGCGGTGGTTTTCCTGGAACAGGAGCAGAGATGGGGATGGTCCTAGACATTGGGGCAGTGGGGTTCGGACGAGCCAAGGGGAGTGGTTGAACTCACTGGATTGCAGCTGGCTATTTTCAGAGGATGGAGGTTTTGAAAAAGAGAAGAAAAAAAAAAAGAAAAAGAATTCTATTTTTGTTTTCTAACTATTATTAGTGCTCTTGGTAGTTACTTTGTGGAGGGAGAGGCGGTCCGGCCCATGCCCTGCGAATGAGTCACTTGTGGCTGTGTAGAGCCTTCTCCTTTCAATTAAAAGCAAGGGATTTGGGATTGAGCTGAAACCCTGGCAAATAACAAGGTGTTTGGTGGCACAGGGACTTGGAGTACCCCTTCACCCTCTGTGCAGAGGGTTCTATGGATAGCAGCACCTGAAATATCCCCTGCTGCTGTCGCAGAGGGCAGCTGGATATCACTTCTCTTCCCAAAGATGCCTCTGTGCTTGGCGTGGAGCTGCACACATAGGCACAAGCCAGCTGGAGTGCTTGCTTTAAGGCTGCTAGGGACTTAACATCACCCTTCCCCAGCTTGTGCTATCTTGCTGGGACCCCTGCCCTCAGCACCTTGGCGTGGCCTCACTCACAAGGCTCAATCCAGCTCGTCCTTCCAGGCCCACACTTCGTTTTTTGGTCCTAACCTGGTTCGTGGAGGTCGGAGAGGCCTTTCCAGTGGGTGGGATGGGATGGGCTCGGCAAAATACCCCCTGTGTGCTCACATGGGGGGTCTGCAGCAGCCCTGGCTGCCGGCCAGCATTTCCCTTTGGCCAACGGCACCCAAGGCCTCACAAGGGGGTTTTGGCTCTCCCAGAGGCTGCTCCTGTTGATTTAGCAGCTGTCATGCTAAACCCTGCAAGGCAACAATTAGTGGGAGTGCTTGGCCAGGCTGGTAATTGTGGCTATTTATTAGTGGTGAAGCAAGAACAGGGCTCCCCGTCTCCTGAATCTCCCGTGTTGGGCAGGGATGCGGGAGTTGAGAGGTCCAGGGTGGGTGAGGGAGGTAGCAGCCCCTGCCCATATGGGCAGCGCACGGCCTGGCTGGGATGCTGAGAGCATCAAAAACACCTTGGCTTTTGCACAGTCCTTTCCTTGAATCTTGATGTGACACTGGGGAGATGGACATGATTTGGGATGAGGGACACTGTCCCAGGAATGTTCCCACAGGACAGGATCCCCTTCCCATCCCTATTTCACCTTCATCATGTGTCTCCAGAGGCCCCCAGAAAATAACGAGTTAGGAAAAAAGAAGCCGAGCAGGCCCTGAGGTTTATTGGGGAGTGTTTTCAGCCCTTGGCAGGGCCGATGATTCTGAATGCACTGTAAGGTGGGTGCTTGGAGCCAAGAGCGAGATGCCTGCAGTCAGCCTCAGGCCAAGGGCTTCCCCACTGCTTCCATGTCTTCTGTGCTTTAAAGCAGCAAAGTATTTATGTCCCAAAGGTGTTTTGCTTCTTGTTCCCTGTGAGTTGTAGCTGGCTCTTCAAACATCTGGTTTGTGCTTGGAAGGGGATGGAGCTGTTCCCACCAGCTCCCACCTCTGTTTTTGAGGGGATGCAGTTGTCACCCATCTGTTTTCATCCTGCCTGGCAGCTCGAGTCCCCAGCTCCATCCCCTGCAGTTAACCAGGCCATCTCATTGCTAAATAAATACTCAGGATTTCAGGTCATAACTTTCCCTTAGGCTGGCCTGAAGTGGCAAATCCACAGAGGCAGGGAAAATGTTTTGGCTGTGTTTCTCCAGCAGCCTGCAAGCTGCCGAAAATATTATTAAACAGCTTCACCCTGCAAGAATTTGCCAAGAAAACTAGGCAAGAGAAATGAAATATGTAAAGGGTGCCAGTAAACATGAGCAGGCTGTTTCTTGCCAGCGTGAGGCTGGCACAGCCCCACTGGGGGCTTGCTGGGAGGTGTTTGCTCCCAGCCAGCCAGCGCTGAGCTCAGCCTGGAGCCCAACCAGCCCCTTGCAGCCCCCAGCCCGGCTCTTACCAGCAGAGATTAGCCTGGAGCTCACTTGCCAGAGAAGATGAGAGTGCTTTATGGAAGAATCGATGGATGTTGCACTAGAATAAACGTACTGTCCTTCTTCATTAGGTGGAAGCACTTTTTTCCTGATGGATGGCTTGCAGGGGGCTGTTTGGCGCTGAGTTGTGGTAGCTTATGAGGCTGGGCTGCAGAGCAGGAGTTGCCATCCCATCCCATCCCATCCCATCCCATCCCATCCCATCCCATCCCATCCCATCCCATCCCATTCCATCCCATCCCATCCCATCCCATCCCATCCCATCCCATCCCATCCCATCCCATCCCATCCCATCCCATCCCATCCCATCCCATCCCATCCCATCCCATCCCATCCCATCCCATCTCATCTCTTCCTCTACCATGTTGTCCCATCCCATCCCATCCCATCCCATCCCATCCCATCCCATCCCATCCCAGTTAGCATTTGACCTGGTAAAAATAAAACGCCGCAAACAAGAGCTTGTCCTCAGCAAAGACCGTGGTGCGAAGGGGAGGGCTCTGCAGGCCAGGGGTTCTGAGCCAGGGTGCATGTCTCCATGCCTCGGTTTCTCTGCTGGAGAAGCACGCGGCTTCAATGCATGCCCTGAAGAAGGTTTTGGGGAAAGGTTGAGTGTTGTCCTGGGTTTTCTGGTTTTGGCTGGTGTCGAGGGAGCCCTCGCGTTGCTGTAACTCAGCATAACTGTTGCTTTCAGCAGAGCCCTTGTGAGTTCCCCCAGCAGAAACACTTTTGGAGTTGCCAGCAGGTCCTGACTGTATGTGATCAATGCCCAGAGCCCGAACCCCCACCCCGCGCCTCCCCCTCCAGTATCACCAGCCCAGCTCTTCCCGTCAGAAGGAAAAGCTTTTATGCATCTGGTAACATCTGCCACAGCAGCCTTAAAGCAACGTGCTTTTGCATGAGTTTGAGTCTTTCATTTGTATTCTTTTTCACGTTGGGCTTTTCTTTTCTTTTTGTCCTCATCAGAATAACTATAAATATCCTACATGCTTGTTTGGAGAGGTGATAATGGGTAAGAGGAGAAAAAAAAAAAAGGCACATTATTCTCTAGAGAGGTAGGACTTTCATTTAACCAGATCTTAGTACTCTTTCAAAAATCTGGTTTGATTAGGGTGATCTATTTTTTAATTTTTTTTTTTTTTTAAATTCCTTTCTTCTTGGTGGGACAATCTTTAATTTTCTAAAGATAGCACAACCATCAGCTTTTCAGCCACCCGCCTGCCACCCTGGATGTTCCTCACTGAGCTTCTCGCGTGTGCGTCTTTCAACCAAGCCCTGACCCAACCCGCATCCAGCACCTCCGCGGGCTTGAAGCTTCTTGAGCGTCCGGCAGCACCGAAGGGGCCGAGCGCCGCTGCTGGGTGGGACGCGAGGAGTTAGGGGTGAAGGATCTCCCCGAGACCCATGGGTGGAGGGAACCCGTAGGGACCTCCTCGAGAAGTGCTTCTCTGCACTTTGCACCCGGTGTCCTCGCTGCCCACCCTGCCCAGGGAGGAGAGTCTGCTTGTAGCGGGCTGGGCTCAGCTCCTGCTCATCAGAAGGGCCGGGGATGGTGGGATTGTGGCTCAAGAGCTGATGCTGTCCCCATCAGTGACGAGCCTGCATGACCTGGTTTAAGTTGAGACATATGTGCGTGTGTATACATGTATGTACTGTAGATATATACACTGTATAAATACCCTCACTCACATATATATATATATATATATTATAACCATAGCAATTACAGACTTTTTGTGGGTTTTTTTTTTGTTTTAAGCTGATTCTTTTTTTCCTTTTTTCTCCTGCATTTTTTTTTTTTTTGCTTCATGTACGTGCGTACAATTAATCTGAAGCCCTTTCCGAATTGGCAGATGCCAAATCTGGATCGTTATTCCTCGAGACAAAGGAAATGCATCTATTTTAAGATGCCTTTTTTGTTTTCTTTATTTTGTTTGTTTTGTTTTTTCTTTTGAGCAGCAAGTGGTTTTGAGTAAAAATAGCTTTAGCGATTCCCAATACTTAGCGATGGATGCCTTGGCTATGGGAGCATAGCTAAAAAATAAAATACATTAAAATTTAGAATGACAAAAAAAAGATAAGGAAAATTATCTAAAGCATCAATAAAGTTAAAAATCTATTTTTGTACAAATGTAATTTTATCCCTTACGTATCCTTGGATATTTTCTTTCTGGATTGTTTTGTTTCTTCTACAGAGATTGTTAAAAACTCTCTCTATTTTTCTCTCTCTTGCTTTCTCTCTGTAAATGTTCAGTCGCAGGGACAGGGATCTGGAGGAGAGGGAGAAACTTTTGACCGTGTTTTAAAGGCTTTATATGAAATCTCTTTTGAAATAATTTTTTTGAATGAACTTTTTATTTTTTTCCCCCACTTCCAAAATCTTTTTTCGGGGGGGTGGGGGGGGGGATGAGGGAGGGAAGGAGTGGGCTGGTCTGGGGGTGTCCTTTGTCACGTATATCTGGCGTTCCCGCAGGTCTGTTTTACTGTGAAATCACTACCGTATATTATTATTCACTTAAAAAATAGGAAAAAAATTAAAAAAAAAAAAAGAATTGCTGCTGGAAACGCCAGTATTTTGATGAAGAATTGTATTAGAATTGTGGAAAAAAAAGACAAAAAAAAAAGAAAAAGAAAAAAAGGAGAAAAAAAAAAGAAAATATATGAGCATTTTAAAATATAACCCAGTTCAAGTCCTCTTTTGTTCTTCACTGGTGTGTGTTGAGTTACTCTTTCAGGTTTCCGTTGCCCTGGAGGGTCCCTGTACCCTGGGACCGTCCCTCCTCGCTGCGGGGCTGAGTCTGAGGGCAAATCCAGCCTGGATGGAAGCAGCAACAGCAGAGCCGTGGGGGAACCCCAAGTCTTAAACAGGAGATGTTTTTCCCTTCCCCTTAGGAATTTCCCTTGAATTTCAGATGCTTTTTATGTCTCCATCTGCACTCTTGCTAGGGACACCACCACTCCCTCCGGTGCATCTCCCTCTTCCTTGCCTTGGACACCATGGGACAAGAAGCCACCGGGATGCTCAGTGTGGCTGCGTTCTGAGGATCCACGCCAGCCGGGCACCGTGTCCCTCAGCGCCTCGTCCACCTGTCCCTTAAACACCTCCAGGGAAGGTGGCTCAACCGTTCCAGTGCCCAATGTCACTTTCTCTGAAAATTTTTTTCCTAATGTCCAGCCTGAACCTCCCCTGGTGGAGCTTGAGGCCATTCCCTCTCGTCCTGTCCCCTGTCCCTTGGGAGAAGAGCCCAGCTCCCTCCTCTCTGCAATCTCCTTTCAGGTATTTGTAGAGAGCAATGAGGTCTCCCCTCAGCCTCCTCTTCTCAAAGCTAAACACCCCCAGCTCCATCAGCCACTCCATATAAGATTTGTTCTCCAGTCCCTTCACCGGCTTCGTTGCTCTTCTCTGGACTCGCTCCAGAGCCCCAACATCCTTCTTGTGGTGAGGGGCCCAGAACTGAACACAGGATTCGAGGTGCGGTCTCACCAGTGCTGAGTCCAGAGGGAGAAGAACCTCCCTGGACCTGCTGGTCACGCCGTTTCTGCTCCAAGCCAAGATGCCATTGGTCTTCTTGGCCACCTGGGCCACCCCTGGCTCACGTTCAGTCGCTGTCAACCAACACCCCCAGGTCTTTCTCCTCCAGGCAGCGCTACAGCCAGACTTCTAGTCTGGATACATGTGGACAGCAAGGTGTTTTCCAGCCCTCATCCCTCCTGGGTTCCCATCAGCGCCTGCGGAGTGGGAGCTTTGCTGTGAGGAAGGTGCTGGGAGCCCCTGCGCAGCGTGTGAGGGAACAGGAGCCGTTAGCGCTGGCCTGAGCTTAACCTGGATTTGTTGCCAGGCACAAACAAGATTGAACTTGCTCTTGGGTTTAGAGCAGAGATAAATCCTCCCCCGATGGCTGCAGAGACGGTCCAATAGCGAAGGGAAATAAAGACTTTCAATTTGGTTAGTGACGATCCATGGGTTTCTAACTCGGCAGCAATAGCTTTTCATTTGGGATGCCCTGGGAGGAGGTTTGTGGAGGTTGAAGGGTTGTGGGCGATGATCAGCCTTGGCAGCAACCTGGAGGGGGGGTTGCTGCCCACTCCCACCCCCTGCCCTGCGACCCCAGGGACCGGGGAGCACCCAGCCAGCCGTGCTCACACCTGATGGCTTCTGTCGCAGAGGGCGGCTGCGTGTCTTGTTAACCTCCAGGCAGCAGCTTGTGTTTAGAAAATAAATATTTGCCTCCTTTTCTGAGAGCTCCCCTCACCTCATCTCCTGGGGTGGAGCAAGTTAGGATGCTCTCCCTTGACCAGCATCCCTTGCACCCTGGGCTGGCCACTGGGTCAAACCTGACGCTTTGCTTTGAAAATCGGCTTGGCTTCTGCAATATATTCAATTCAAAGAAAGCAAAACCAAGCTGATCACTGATTTTTATTATACTTTCTTCTTGTGGATAATGGGTGCTGTTTGCTGTCTCCCCCCTGGAGCACAGGGGCGCTTTCCCAGGCCCCCACATCCAACTCCCCTTCCTCTGCTGCGGGGGACGGAGAAAGAGTTTTGCACCTTGGCCAACTCATTGCTGTTTCTCCAGCTTCTGTGGGGATCAAAGCGCCTGTTTTGACTCCCCTCCCAATTCGTTGATAACAGAAGATAGAACGAGTGTAATTAAACAGTTCACTCGCGCAGGGACTTGGGGCTTTTGTTGTGTCTCAGGGCTGGGTGTACGCAGGATTTGCCCTTGCCCTATGAGCAGCACAGAGACATGAAGCTCAGGGATGGCACACACAGAGGGGTCCGGAGCTCTCTGGTTTCTCAGGAGCCTCCTGATACCAGATTTCCTTGAATCCCAAGCTCGTGGAGGTGTGGGATCGTGAGGAGATTTCATCTTCCCCTGCAAAACACCATCCTGGTCGTCTGAGCACATGAGGGGATACAGAGTGGAAGATGCTGTGTTGGGAGATGGTGCTCAGAGTGCTCACTTTTGGAAATGCATCTTGCTTGGTGGCACCAGGCTGGACACATGATTTCTACACATCCCCAGTGCTGACAGAGATGGAGTGAGATGTCAGCAGAATGTTTTGAAATCCTTAAGAGAAGGGCTGTGATCCCAGTCCCCTCCGTGCCTTAGTTTTGCAATGAGGAGGGGCTCTACAAATAAATACAGACAGATAAGCTCTTTCACTGGTAATTTGTCACTTCATAATTGCCAGAGAAAAGCAGGTTGGTTTTCTCCTCCTGACCTCTCTCAAGTGGCCTTTTCACCCCTGCTGGCCCCAGAGACGGGGTCAGGGTCCTGCCGTGCCCCCATGGGGTGACCTTCCCCCAAAGCTGGGGCTGCAAAGGGCACCTTGGCCTTCTGCATCACATTACAAGTGACATTTCCATGGGTCTCTCATGGCATCACCGAGCCGCAGAGACACCTCCACCCAGGGTTCCTCCTCCGCTTGTGGGTGGGAACAGGACCAGATGGGAGCACTGGGAGGATGTGGTACAGGGTGGGTCCTTGTTACGAATAAAAATCTGGGGTTCCAAGCATCTGAGAACCCAGTTGATCTCTCTGCCTCGCCCCAGTGCTCCCTCCTCCATCCCCAGCTCCCCAGGCTGATGTTGGAGCTGTTTGCAGGCTGTTTCCCTGCTGGAAACCTGTTTCTAGCATGGGTGACTGTCCAAGCAGGGTAGGAGGCTGAAGCACAGAGGATGGATTTGGAGAAGGTTGGGGGCCATCATCTCCCCGGAGAGGGGCCAACATCTCCCTGGGGGATGGAGTGGGCAGTGCCTCGGGCACCTGGGGGGCTGTGTGCCCTGTCCGAGCAAAGAGCAAAGTGCTGCTGCCACCTCCCGACCGCAGCGAGCCCTGCCTGGGATGCCCTCCCTCTCCCCTTGCCCAAGACCTGCTCCTCCTGCCTGGGATGCCCTATCTCCTCCCCAGGATGCTCTATCTCCTCCTCAGTTTCTGCTCCCCCTGCCTGGGATGCCACAATCCATTCCCAGGTCCCACTCCCCATGCCCAGGTCCCACTCCCCATGCCCAGGATGCCTGCACTCCTGCCCAGGTCCCACTCCCCCTGTCTGGCTCCTGCTCCCTCTCATCCTGCCCAGGATGCTCACTCTGCCCTGAGCTGGGGCAGAACAACCCATGGAAAAATCCTGGTGTTTTGGTTTGCTGCTTGCTTTTAACAGCATCCTGAAAGGCTGTTCATGAAGCTAAACTCTGCCTCCCTCATGCTCAAGCCCGAGTCTTTCTGAGCCTGTTTGCCAAGTGGCTTTCTATGTGTTTAAGTTACTTTGCTGTTGGTCACCACCTTATCCTTCTCTCCTCCTTGCCCTGACTCTGGAATTTGTGCCCTGACTCTGGAATTTCTTGCTGCAGCAAGCCACACAGATCAACAGTCCACTGTGTAAAACACTGTATCTTAACTATTTTAACTCATTTTCCCTTCAAAGCACATAAGAATCTCCTTTCCCTTTGCAATATGACAAAGGGTTAATAAAATGCTTCAAGCAAAGCTCTGCCTCAAATCAGTATCTTTCATTTCCAAAGAGATCCCAAGGCGCAGGCGAGAAATACTAGCCACAAAAAATTTCACATCCCTCTCCCTTACAACACCGGCAGTGAAATCTTGTTTGGCTTCATATGTAAGATTTTTCCATACCGTGCTCCAGTGCAACTCGACTCCACTAAGCCCACATCTTGTTTTTCTACTGACAAAGTGAGGTATGATTCTTGGCTCAGTAATTTTCTGCTGTGAAAGACGAAATGAAAAGATGCTTTTAAAGCTCATTCACTCAACACTCAACCCAAAACCCAAGGAGAGGGACAAATGGGAATTTGCTAAAGTTATCAGACGGGCTTTCTGCTGCGTTTCTTTTATGCTTGGTATTAGGCTGAAGAAAATTGAATGAAGACACAAGTGTTTGCTAGGATACCGTTAAAGGTAGTGCAGGCTGATTAGTAAAACAGGCAAATAATTGAATTATTTTTCTTATAAAAAGCTTGTGTTTGAGTCATTGTGCTTCCTGAGGACACAGTGCTTGGTGTTTGCTTTGTCTGGACCTTTTAATTTATAAGATGAAAGCACCCTACCTCGTATTAAGTGCAGCCACATCCTTTGCCGTGGTAGAGGCTGCCTTGTATGACTTCACCACAGAGCGAGCCAGGGATGGAGATGAGAGGAGGGATGAGGAATCACCCAGATCAAGGTCAGCTGGCAGGCAGGAGTGGGGTGTGGATGGTTCTTCCACCCAATCCTGTCCACCCACTGCAGCCTCCCACCACCCTCCTGCTTTGCTGGTTGTGAACTTTGCAAACCCCCTTCTTGGGGCTCCTTGCCCCGTTCTCCCTGCTTGAGGGGTTGCTTTCCACCTCTTCTGGTTGTGGTGGGAAAGGAGCAGGAAAGGCGCCGTCACCATCATAGGGCCCTAAGGACATCGTGCTACCTGGAGAGGATGGAGGAGCTGGAAAACCGTTCCTCACTCCTGGATTTGCAGCCAGATGGACTCAGAACACCTTGTACCACAGGAGGAGCAGAGAGGGATGGTGCTGCCTCCCTATCAGTCACTAGCCAGGTCCTGTCACCCCTGCTTTACTCCTGTTCCACTCTTGTCCCATCCCTGCTCCATTCCTACTCCATCCCTGCTCCATTCCTACTCCATCCCTGCTCCATTCCTACTCCATCCCTGCTCTCTTCCTACTCCATCCCTGCTCCATTCCTACTCCATCCCTGCTCTCTTCCTACTCCATCCCTGCTCCATTCCTACTCCATCCCTGCTCCATTCCTACTCCATCCCTGCTCTCTTCCTACTCCATCCCTGCTCCATTCCTACTCCATCCCTGCTCCATTCCTACTCCATCCCTGCTCCATTCCTACTCCATCCCTGCTCCATTCCTACTCCATCCCTGCTCCATTCCTACTCCATCCCTGCCCACACGCCGATAGCAATTGAGAAGGCTGAGTGGGGCCAGGTTGAGAGAGCAGCTCCCGTGTATCCATGGTCATCAACATCTGCTTCCCCTCCCAGCTCACTGTCTGAGCAGACACATCAGGCCGTGGGTTCCTGGGCGATCCGAAGACATTACCTAATCCTCTGAAACCGGATCCTCCTGTCAGACTCTGGTTGGATGAGAAAAGCTTGCTCTGACCTGTTTGTTCCTGCTCCAAAAATGTTTCCCTCCTCATGGCAAAGAACTTGCTGTGCACAATTTCCTGCTATCTGGAGGGTGGAGGTGGGTCCCTAAAGACCCCATGGATTAACCCCTGCCTGGAAATATCTGAGCTTACACGCTGATAAATCTTCTTTCTTTTTAGGTAACCACTGTCTCTCCCAAATTTCTCTGCTGGAAATTCCCACCTCTTCCAACCCAAGCTCTCTGCCTGGTCCCTTGGAAGAGGATCGGTGACAGGCAATTCCTTCAAGCACATCAAAAGTACTCACCACAGGTTTCAGGCTCCTCATTAGACATTTCCCACGTGTAGAGCCACTTGCATCATCCAGCTAGCTGTGGATTCACTGATGTCTAATATAAGATGCTCTCATGCAATAACAAAAATTGTAGTGCTGTAAGCAAGAAGGTGAAATAGGGCCAACTGTCCAGCGTGCTTGGCCCTCCTATGTCACTTGGTCCCTACAGGGACTGGGTCAGGAGAAGAGGTGGGTAGGATTTAAGAAGGATGGCTTGGTAGAGTGCACGCAGCCCATTTCATCATCCTTGCTGGGTGCTGGGGGGCTCTCTGAGCACCTCAGCCTGCTGACAAGTGCGAGGAAGGTCGGCAGGAGAGACAATTTGTGGCTAGCTATTTGCTGTTGTCACTCCAACCATTTTACCTTAAGAGGCAATAAAGATGAAAGCCAATAATAAGCACCCAACCATCATTTGAGGAGGAAAGGCTATAATTTACTCTGCCAGGGCTGCAGGGAGTCCATCTGAGGCTGGTGTTATTGACAGGAAGTCTATATGGTTTGTTTCTTACAATACTTACGTGTGCTCAGAGCAGTTGAGGGTGACATTTTTAAAATCTAAAAATATACAGCTGGGAGCAAACTTCCAGCAGCATGGAAGGGAGGAGAAGGATTTATGCCTGCAACGTTTTGAACTTCAAGAAAGGTACGTGTGCAGAAAAGGCTTCAAAGGGCTCAGAGGAGGGAAGCAGTTCCTGGGCTGTCCCTGGGGCTGTTGGGTTTCAGCTGCTGCTGCTCTGCTCAAGGACCTTGTCCAGGACGAGGTTTTCCTATCTTCGCAGGGATGTAAATCAGGAGGAACATGAAGTCAAGGAAGTTGCAGACAGATCAAACAAAGGAACCAGGTGGTTTTGTGCAGCCCCGGGTTGTAAACATTAAACCACACTGTGCCTCCACGAAGAGCCTTGGGTGGGGTTTCTGTGCTGCTGAGGTGATCATCATCCTCCAGCGTGATGCCATCGCTGTGTGCGAGGAGAACACACATCTAATCGTGTTCCATGGCTCTTGCCTGCAGCAGTTTTGCAGTGTTTGCTGCACCAGGTCAGCCTGCAGTTGAGGATGAACCCAACTCCAGTGGGAGCCAATACACCTTCTTTCATCTGGTCCAGAGCACAAGGCTAACTTACATGTGTCATCCCACTGAACACAGTAAAAGTGAGATTTTTAACCTCAAAGGAAGAGGATTTGGATTCTCATTTTCTTCTGCTCAAAATAAGGAGTAACCTTGCTGATGGCAACACTTTCCACAGGAGTATGAGTACCTGATCCTATGAATATTGGGAACTCAAGGATTAAGATCTGTCATAAACTTTTTCACAAGAAGCTTCAAATTCTTCCTTCTCTTCAAGACATTGTCTTGTGGAGGAGGTGGTTTCAGGATACACAACGAATGACTAATCTCTCTCCTGACTCTGCCAAGGGAGAACAACCAGCCACACGAGCATCCCTGCTGCTTGCGAGAGCTCTGGGATGTCAGCAGGGTTATGATTTATGGCAATCAACCCATCATCCTTATTTATAGCAGCAGTTCTATGTGAGAATTCACACATGAACATTGGCTTGTTCTATGGCCTTGATCCTTCCAAAACTGTCTCTGGGGCTGCTGGGGGGGGGTTGCCTTGCCTCTGCCGTGCCCGTGAGGGGAGGTGCCATTCCTACCCCCTTCCTACCCACATTCACTTCTTTTTCTCTTATTGTCTGTGTATTTAGAGCACTTTCACAGCCAGAGCTTTTCAGGCCAGTGGAAAGAGGACAAGCACTGCTGAGGTGGGAGGGGAGATGGTTGCTTCTGCCCTGCAGCACTGGGCAGAAATAAAGAGCTCTCTTTCCCAGCAAGAGTGGGAGCTGTATGTTTCTTTATTAAAAAAGTCATCATTACCTCTGTGAAATGTCGATCTTGACAATTCAAAGTACTTTCCTGCTTGCCAGCTGTAGTTTGGGCCCTGTTCTATCCTGCTGGTGTTTTGTTTGGTGCTCCTGGATGTCTCTGTGTCCACAGGTCTTTGCAAGCTGCTGCTTTTATCAGGATCTCAGGGCCTCCCAGTTAACCGGGAAACTCTTTCCCTCTGGAAGGCAACGGGGGCTTCTAATCCGCTTTGCAGTAGAAGGCTTGAAAACTATGACCCAGATACAGACCCAAAGGGTCACAAAACATGTGGCAAATAAAAGGAATGAGCACATAGGAATGAGCCTGTAACCCCCCTGCTCCTGTGACGCATAAAGGACTGGGGGTCTTGCAGTCATCTAGGGATTGCAATTATGTTTTCCCTCTGATTAGCTGGGAACGGGCAAGTTGGAAACCCTTTTTCATGTCGTAATACATGATGACAGTGAGAGAAAGTGCTGCAGCCTCTGTTTAAACCTGAACCTGCTCCCAGAGCTTCGGTCAGCCCTGTTCCTGCGCTGTGATGAATGGAGCCCCGGGACGTGGTGCCTGTAACAGCCAAATCACTTACCTTGAAAATGCAAACCTTATGGAAAGCGAATCAATAATTTCTGGAGCCTGGCTTTTGCTGACACGCGGCCCGAGCCTGCAGGAAATAAACCCTTTGTTAATCTTTCTCGAGAGGCACGCAGTCTCCTATAAAAAGCTTCTGAAGTAAGTAACTAATTACAGGCTGCATGAGGCTCCAGTCTGTCACCCCGACAGCTCTGTGGGAGAAGGGGCTGCGGCGCTGCCGGCCAGGATGATGGACGAGTGCACACGAGCTCCTGGCTTCGCTCGGAAAGACGAAGAATTAATGGGCAAATAAATTACAAATCAATTATTAAGCCTTAGCAGCGTGCAGGGCCCTGTTCAGACTGGGTATCAAATATACATTTCTAATTAACTCAGCAACTCCTGCCTAATGTGCTCTGGATGCTACCTACTGCTAGAAATATGAATTTTCGTCACGCGCTCTATATAGAGTCTTTTATTTCTTGCTTCTTGCCTACTGAGGCAGTTCAGGTTGCAGATCTGTAAGGAATACTTTTCAATGCATAGACAGCACTGAGAGACCCCCGGCTCCACGCTGAGACTCAGGACAGCCCTGGGCAAGCTGTGCGAGGAACAAATCCGACGCATACTAAGTGCTCAGTGTACAGGGGGGCCTTGTTTGCTCTCCCTGAGCCCCAAAACTCTGATTAAGAAGGAAGCCAGGGTGTTCTCCTCCCCTCTCTGTTTGCTTGGTGCTGTCTGTCGGCACCCGGAGGTGTTGCCACGAGAGTAACTGCTGCCTGATACGTGCCTGAGATGTCTAGACAGATTCCAGGCCAGAAGTTCTTCCTGGAGCACTAAGAAAAATAACAGGGCTTGGCAGATGGGTGGTTGCACCTCCACACCCACCTCTGCTATCCTCGGATGAATTGTGTCCTCAGGTTTTCAACACGCATCCAGGCTCAGCACCACAGTGAGAAGCCTCTTGGGGAATTGGCTGCCGCTGGGGTGTGGATGGAGATGATTTTACAAGACTCGGGGTGGAATGAACAGCAGAGTCATAGAATCATAGAATAACCAGGTTGGAAGAGACCCACTGGATCATCGAGTCCAACCATTCCTATCAAACACTAAACCATGTCCCTCAGCACTTCGTCCACCCTTCCCTTAAACCCCTCCAGGGAAAGTGACTCAACCCCCTCCCTGGGCAGCCTCTGCCAGTGCCCAGTGATCCTTTCCGTGAAAAATTTTTTCCTAATGTCCAGCCTGAACCTCCCCTGGTGGAGCTTGAGGCCATTCCCTCTCGTCCTGTCCCCTGTCACTTGGGAGAAGAGCCCAGCTCCCTCCTCTCCACAACCTCCTTTCAGGGAGTTGGAGAGAGCAATGAGGTCTCCCCTCAGCCTCCTCTTCTCCAGGCTAAGCACCCCCAGCTCTCTCAGCTGCCTCTCTTCTTCTCCAGCCCCTTCCCCAGCTTCGTTGCTCTTCTCTGGACTCGCTCCAGAGCCTCAACATCCTTCTTGTGGTGAGGGGCCCAGAACTGAACACAGGATTTGAGGTTTGGTCTCCCCAGTGCTGAGTCCAGAGGGAGAAGAACCTTGCTGCAGCTCCAGGCCCCTTGAAGGAGCTTAGCCTTTGAGGTATTCATGCTCCGTACCACAGCAATATGTCTGCTGCTTGCTAATCAATTATAATTCTTAGACAAGCTCCCATATGGTGTCTTTATAAATCACTCTCTCCACTTATCAAGCCTGTCTTATTTGCCTGACACGAGCTATAAGGAGGGTGGGTTTTAGGCTAATGTTGACTCAAGTGCACAGAATGCGATTTATTTATAGAGTTTTATAAAAGTGTTTTAAAAGTCAAAAGTCCGCGTCCTAGGGAGCTAAACAAAAAGGTGGAAAGTTAGTTCTACAGCCTCAGCCCAAGCATCTCCTTAACAAGCCCTGGTTCAGAGAGCTGGCCTGTAAATCCACGTCCTCTGTCACAGCACAGGGAGGTCTGGAGCTCAGAGGCTGATCCTGCTCGAGGGACTGTGAGTGATAAACAACGGAGCAGCTCAGTGCTTGGCCTGGGAGGCAGAGAGATCCTGAGGACAGGCAGGACACTTGGGGAGAGACCTGAAGGTTGAGAACTTAGCAGAGAACATGGGCAGGGAGCCAGGACAAAGGGTGCAAGGAGAAACCAGAGCAAAGAGAGGGGCCCTTCATGTCCCATTCAAGAAGAAAACAGCACAAGGTCTTTGGAACAGTGATCCTGAGCACAGAGGAGAAAAGCAGGGCTATGGCATGGCCATGTGCCCTTGTCATGGGTAAGACAGAGTGGAGGACAGGCTGGAGCAGGTCTGGATGCTGGTGTTTGTCTGTCTAAGCTTTTCCTCGAGTCGGTTCCCCCTCACTGGCTCTCTTGCTCCCCCCAGTGCTGCTCTCACCCTGCTCAGCTGCCCCAGCTCCTGAGCTGCCCCAGCTCCTGAGCATCCCCTGCCTTCGCCTCCACACATCCCTCTGATCTCCAGGATCTTACCAGTCCCAGGATGTTTCCTCCAGCCATGAGCAAACTCCTTCCTCCCAGGCCCTTTACTTCTCTCCAAAACCACATCTTCAGATCCTTCTTGCCGGCCACACTTTCTTTACAGAAATACAAGTCCCCATTTTTCCTGACACAAGTAGTGCAGGAGAATGATGTGTGATTAGCCTCTTGATCAGTGTCTCTTTCCACCTCATTAGTTGGATATTCCACTTTCTTGGATCAAAACTTGCAACCAGCCTGCACCGGTTGCAGATTGTGCAGAGCAGGCTTCTGGCTGAGAGCCCAAAAGTTCAGTTTAGCCATTCATTTCCTCGTGTAGGGAATATGCTTCCTTTTATCTCCAACCTGTAAGTTTTCACAGTTTAAACTGGATTTTTGTACCTACAACAGCTCTGACCTACAATAATGCTCTCTGCTCTGCTGAGAGAAGAATCATTTTTGTTCCTGGTGCTGCAGAGTTTATCCCCTCTCCCAAAAAGCTTTGGTTCCAGCGCCTGGGGGTGAGTAGGGGGCTATTTCTACTCCTGCTAGTGCAGAATTAAAAGCATTTTTTTTTTTTTCTCATGGGAAAAATTCAACCTGAAAAGAAAATCCAGCACATCAGCTTGGTGTCATAGGGGAAGGGAACCTCCCTGGGCCTGTTGTGTTTATGTGATTTGCATGATCTGAGGAGGATAAGAGCACGGAAACCAGTGCTAGGAACCAGAATAAGAAGCCAGTGCTATGGACAGGTTTCTCAGGAAGCCTTGGAAGCTGTCATTGACCAGTTTTGTTTCCTACTGTGAACAAGTTAGAGCTTGCACCCATTGCAAAGCAGTTTTGAGGAGGACTGGAGGAAGCCTGTGAGTTGCTAACATGAAGGCAAGTTTATGTCGGGAAATTAAGCTTTTAAACTTGAGACCTTAGGTTCCCAATGGGTTTATCAAGACTGAGGAGCTCCATTAGGGTGTGCAGGGATAGGATGGGGGGAACAGTTTTAAGCGGAAAGAGGAGAGATTTAGAGGATATCTTAGGAAGAAAGGTTTTCCTGTGAGGGTGGGGAAGCCCTGGCCCAGGTTGCTCAGAGAGGGCATGGCTGCCCCATCCCTGGAGGTGTTCCAGGCCAGGTTGGATAGGGCTTTGAACAACCTGATCCAGTAGGAGGTGTCTCTGCCCATGGCAGGGGGTGGAACTGGCTTTACAAACCCTTCCAACCCAAACCATTCTAGGATTCTAAGAGAAAGACAAAAAGCGCTCCCTTAACCCATTTGCTCAGCTCTGACATCGCTTGATATAACCCCCCTGGGATGAAACCTTACCTTACAAAAACCGGAGAGGTCCAGGATTGTGGAAGGAGGTCTCAGCGTGTGGCTGTGGGTGAGCAACGGGGGTCTGGATTTGTCTCGGGGCCGGGATGTGGGATGGGAGCTTGCAGGATGGATTAGGATGGGGCTGGGACCAGACAGGATGGGGCTGGGACCGGGGCGTCCGCAGGTGCGCGATCCCCATCGCGCCCACCAGGTGGCGCCCGAGCATCGCGCATCCACTGGCTGAGCCGGAGCGTCGCCCTGGCAACGCCCTAGCAACGCCCTGGCAACGCCCTAGCAACGCCCTAGCAACGCCCTAGCAACGCCCTGGCAACGCCCTGGCAACGCCCTAGCAACGCCCTAGCAACGCCCTGGCAACACCCTAGCAACGCCTCGCAACGCCCTGGCAACATCCTAGCAACTCCCTGGCAACGCCCTGGCAACGCCCTAGCAACACCCTAGCAACTCCCTGGCAACGCCCTAGCAACGCCCTGGCAACTGGTCCGCCCCCCCCCCCCCCCCCCTTCATCTATCCCTCCATCCCCCATCACTTGTACCTCCCACAAACTCTCTCCCTCTCTGCCCTCCCCGGTCTCTGCCCCGCGGGATCAGCAGCAGCAGGGAGGCTTCCACGCGTGTCTGTGGGGCGAGCTGGGGGAAACTGCTGCCAAACCCCCGTTGTGCGAGGCCAAATGCTTTGCTAATGCTGCCTGTGTGACTCTGCGTCTCCCAAACCTGAATACCAGACTCTCTCACTCTTTCTTTCCTATTTCACAGTTTGAACCCTTGAGCTGCTGTGCTGAGGGTGTCGCATGGTGTGTGGACTGAGATGCCCATTTTGAGGCTCAGTCATGCTGAATTCTCCAGGGAAGAACATAGTGGCTGTACTGAATGTGAACGGTGATGCAGGCAGATCAGCCTTGGCGTGGAGCTGAGCAGTGGCCTGTAATAGTAACATCTGTTTGGCTGAGGCTGAGAAGCAAAAGTGCAGACTATCTAGAAACTCAAGGCAATTTTTTAGGGGCCAAATTTCCTTTCCTTACTCTGGCTCCTCCAGCCAGGTCTCATTCTTGCCCTGGGTGGAGCTCGATTTCTGTTCCACTGGGAATAGTAAACTGTGTGCTGAGGGTGGAGAAACCCTTCAAATGCTGCTTGTGGGACAAAGCACAAACCTTGCCCCTGTACAAATGAGATGTGTTCCCATGCAGATTACAATTTTAGCCCTTTTTGTGCCTGCCCTGGGAGGCATGAAACAACCATCTTTCACATCCAAACAACCCTTCAGCCTATTACCTCTTATGAGCAGAGAGAGGGAATACATTGAACTCAGTGCTGTTTCTAAAACAACTGAGGAACAGACCCAGGGGGCTGCAGTTATGGTTCCTTCCTCCTCTCTAGCAAGGGCAGAACATCTGGAATAGGCTTGGATGAGCTGTATTTGCACTCCCTACAGGAGTCTGGAAACCACCCCCTCACTGTTAAAAGGCTGATGCTATGAAGACACTGGCTATGACTTAATTTTGAGGTCTTTACATTGATTCAGAGATTCATTTGACCCAGACTCTCGACAGTCCTTGGCAGGCTGCATCCCTGCTCACCTCCTCACAGAACTAGTTCAGAGGGTTCCTCAGTGCCTAGGAAGTGCTTGATTCATTTCTGGTAACTTGCAGCTGTGTCGTCCCCTAACAGCTGTGCTGGATCAAGCAGTGTCATCTTGGTGGTCCCCTGGGGCTGCAGCACCCCGTGAGCTGGGGAATGGTGCTGAGAGCACTGCTGCATCCTTTGCTCTGTCAGCTCAAAGGGATGGGGCCATCCTCCCTTTCTTACAGCCACTACAAAGCTGCAGGAAAGCACTGCAGGTGTGATTTCTCTGCTTCTTAAGGAGGGAGGGAAGGCTGGTCCGGCTCCTGCAGGCAGTGCTCCCTGGCCTCTTCTCCTCAGAGACTGAGCTCACCCCTCACCACCTGCAACTGCGGGCACTGTGCCTCCTCATTCCATCGCAGGGCAAGGAGAGGCGTGAAGTGGGGGTACCACAGCCTGCTCCCCTGATGGGGTTTCTCCCCAACTCCGTGGCACGACAGCTTTTCTGGTCCCTGCACAGCAGGGGTTATGCAGGGAGCGAGAAGCATTTTCAGCAGGGTGTGGCTGCTTCTTCCCTTTTCCCAAGGAAAGGGAACTCTGAGGAGAGAAGGCAGGGTTTCAGGCACCTCCTTTGGAGTTTGTGTTACCCTCCTCCAAGCTAGTCGAGTAAATTACAGCCCTAATTGAAACCATGCCTGGGCTGCGCTTGCCTAAATCGTGGGGTGAACACGTCTGCATGTAATGAGGCTGTTTGGAGGGAGAGAGGAGCGTGCAGAGCTCCGTCTCTAACAGGACATTTGGCACTCCGCAACACTCATACGTTTTCAGCCTCCATCATATGTGAGGATCCGTGGGACTTGGATGCCTCCAGTGCTGGGGGTCTTTAAAAATTGATGCAAATGCCTCATGTGGGGCTGTCACGATGCAAACTCACCCTCCAAGGCCGGGGTCAGTGGGTGAGTGGAAGCACCTCCACAAAGGCATTGGCAACCCAGAGAAATGATGGTTTATTGAAGTCCTGAAAGGGAAGGGAAGGGAAAAGGGAAAACAAGGGAGAAGAGGATCTTGGGAGCACCATATGATTTCACTTTCCTAAGACAACTGCAATTATGCCTTTGAGGCTTTAACAGTCACTGCAGATTCAAACCATGCTGGATGATGTAAGTGGGAAAATATGAAGAGCCTACTGGCTGCTTAAAAAAATAGAGATCAGTTTCTGGCATTTTATTTAACATTATGAATCAGAAGAAGGGCACCACACCAACGGGCTTTTTCTTTATTGCTTTCCTAGCCTTGGTTGTGCCTTGCTGATCCCTTGGGAGAGGCAAAATGAATCCTCTATTTGCTCAAAAGAACCTCCTCTCTCCTGCAAGTCTGCTTCTGCCTTGAGCCCTGAAATCCCCATGGGCAAAGCTGGGCTTGGATTGCTCCCAGCTGAGACGTGTCCTGGGCTGGGCTCTTCCTGCCTGTGCTGAAAAGGGACTATTTACTTTTTTTGGAAGCCCAGCTGGTGAACGGGGTAACCAGGAGCTGTTGGTCCTGGTTTGGCTGCCACGAGGACTCCTGTTTTCAGGTGACTTCCAGTTACCCTTACCTGTTGGATGCTGGCTCCTGGGTCTGTTTTGGGAGGTTTGGATGTGGTGTCTCTGTGCAGAGCCTTG
This sequence comes from Clamator glandarius, assembly GCA_033459285.1. Taxonomy (NCBI): domain Eukaryota; kingdom Metazoa; phylum Chordata; class Aves; order Cuculiformes; family Cuculidae; genus Clamator; species Clamator glandarius. Next base: position 3,826,589 of record JAUNZM010000104.1, read on the forward strand.
AGCCCAGCACTGAGCCGCTTGAAAGCATGAAGATGATGCTGCCAGATTTAATGAACTTTCCATTGGAAAAAGCAGGAAGCTGGATTTTCAGCTGGCAGGGTTTAAACTGTCATAATGTAGGCTAGGGAATAATGGAAAAGATTCTTCCACCTCCGGTTCCCATGGGAAGACATCAGGTGTGCAAAGAGGGAGGGGAAATCCTGTGCTAAAAGAAGTTAGTTATCCAGAGCCACCCTTACTGGTGCTGGGGGAGCCAGCAACTAAGCTGAGCTATTAGAAAAATGTGCGAGTCACTCCCTGGCTGTAAATAAAGAGGCAATTTAGGTTTCTCATGTTTTCCTTTTTTTTTTTTTTTTTTCTTTTAATGAACAGCTCCGGATCGCAGCGTGTCTGATTAAGCAGCTGATGTGAGGATGTGCAAGCAATTCACTTTCATTAACGTGAGCTTGAGTTATTCAGGGTTTCCAGGAGCTTTGGAGAGAGCCAACACTGGGCATCGTTTGCAGGGCGGGACCAGAGCAGTCGCCCCAGTGCAAGGTGCTGGGGTCACTGCAGGACAGGGACAGTGGTGGTGGTGGAGAGCACCCCAAGATGGGACTCGACCTCTGGTTTCTGGCATCTCTCCTTGCTGGGAGTTGGTGACACCATGATTCAGCCTCTGCTCTCAGCTGCCTGTGGCCAGCACCCACGCAGGGCTGCCAGACCTTCCTCCCTGCTTGCCGGGGTGGTTCCCTGCCTGGGAAAGCTTCTGGCTTGATTAAGAGCTTCCTGAGCTGATGCGCACTGAGCTCTTGGGTCTCTCTCTAAGAGTCATTTCCAAACAAAACCTTGAAGAGCCAAAGACGGGGGAGATCAAAGCGAAGCAAACCCAACTGCACTGCTCTCTGTAAGGCTCAGCTTTGGCCCGATTCCCCCCCGAGCTTAAAGATGCTGCTTCCTCAGCTTCCCCAAGCAGCATCCTCAGCGGGAGACTGCGTACAGCTCCCTGTTTACCAGAGAAAGATCTGTCTGCAGATTAAAGCTTCCCCAGATCTGTGTGAACAGACCACCCAGATGTACAAGAAGCTGGGATGAGGGAGTGTAGGAGGGGGACGTCCCTCTGGGTGATGCTGTGAAACCTTCCCTGCTTTCCTGCAGCCCAGATCCTGGGATGTGACCTCTCCTTGCAGCGCTGTATCGTTCTTGTCTCTGCTTTGTGCTTTCAAGGGGGCTGTGCTCAGTGATTGCCCCATTTACGCATGCAATCCACGCAGCCACTTTGCTCCTCAGCCATCCTGTGTCTATATGTTCTTACTTGCCTGACCTTTTCAAGCTGTTAACACTGTCCATGGGATGGTGGCTTGAACCCTTTACAAGATTTTTCAGCAGTGGCAGTAAATAGCATCTCCTGTCATGTTTGCAGAGAGGCAGGTTAGGCCTTTCGATAAGACACTGTAAACAACCTGCACGTGATGCTTTCAGCATCCTGAAAGGGTTTGCTGGCATTTTGCAAATCCTTTGGAGGAGGCAGGAGTGCAAATGAGAATTCAAGTGTCTACAGCTCATGGGGCCTTGCATCCAACCTCCTTCAGCCCCTCCTTGCAAAGGATTCTCCTGTCCAAACTTCCAGAGAAAGACCTGAAAAAGTATTTGGGAACCTGAGCCACACCAGTTTGGTATTGAATGGGAGACACCTGACCACCCTAAACCCTCTCCCAACACTCACCTTTCCTTTTTGTATCGCCATATGAAGAACATATTAGTCCTTGACTGCTACTCTTTACACAGACTATTACCCTGTGCTGCTTCGGCTCACGTTACAGCTCCAGCTTCACTTTCACTGTTTGAAGCCAAGACTAATCCTAAATCATGAATGGGCTTCAGGCGGGCAGGGTGAAGGTGACAGCACCACACAACATAACTGGCTAAACTCCCACCACTCCCCTGGTGGGGCTGGAAGCTGGAGCCACAATCCCCTGTCAGCTACATCCCCACTGCTACCTCTGTGCTGCTACTGCCTCTTCCTCCTCCTCTTCTCCATCCTCTTCCTCCTCCTCCATCCCCTCCTACTCACGGGTGTCTTGTAACTTAGGGCACTTGCCTTGAAAAATGCTTTAAAGCACTGAAACCTCCCCCTCCTTTTTTTTTTTTAACCCAATTAAAATATTCATCCAAAGACCTCAGGGCTCAGATTACACCAATTAATTAATTTCCCTGTCTCCAGGCACATCTTGCTCGCTTGCTCGGATGAAATCAGGAAAAGTATTTCAGTTTCTCGCTACCCACCCTCCCAACTTCAGCTCTCCCTTTGGTGGCTGGGAACGGAGCCTAGACATGAAATAATGAACTCAAATCCTTCGATACATTGACCAAAGAAAACAACCTGTCAAGCAGAAATACGTCCTCACTTCTTTTCGAGGCATACCAAATCTCCTTCCCATCTGTAGGTATCGTTATGTCGGGAAGGCAGCATAAGTAACTCAGCATGAAATTGTCAGCGACAGCATGGGATACTGTTTGTAGAGCATAAATCAGTCTAGGAAATGAAAAGCGCTATCTGCTTTTTTTTCCAGGTTTGCTCAGCATTTTATACCCCTGCAGGGATGTTATGAAGGAGATTTTTTTTTTTGGCAGATTAATCCCAAGTCCAACATTTGTCGTTAAGGCCTTAATTATGTTCAGTCGTCTTTGTGCTGCTCGCATTACACCATAATATCCCCCTCTCCTGAGCTCCAGCGAACCCCGACAGAGTCACTGACTCCACTTAAGCATGAAAATGCTGGTGGAGAGGTTTAATCTCCCCAGGTTTGCTGGCTTGAGGCTCAGCCTGGAGAATGAAAGAAACCAAGGCAATTCCACTGCCTCTTTCACATGCATTTCCCACCGTGGCTGTGTGGAAGCGACAGTAAATGTGGCAGAGGATAATATAGCAAATTGGGCAGAGATTTCTGGGTGTTGAAAACTGAAGGCTGGTTTTGAAAGGGCAGCTTTGTGCAGAGTCTTCTTACCAACGCAGGGGGCTGGTTGCTGGTCTCCACATCTGAAATCTACAGGAGTAGCCTGAGCTCAGTCGCATCCATGAGCAGCACTTTCAGCCCAATGCAGTCGATATTCTCTCTGAAGCAGAGAAAAACTTCGTAACTGCCCTTTAATCCTGTTTAAAGATGACCTGAACTACCAAGCCCTGCACAGAATGCTCCTCCAAGCTGAATGGAAAGAGGCTGTCTTCATTCTCTGTCTGGAGTAATGCAGGAGAGGAAATGTTTGAAGCTGTCTGGTATTTACCAGCAAATGTGGTTCCAGGTCTCGTTGGAATAAATTGGGTCTTACGTATAAGTGGCATCTGGTTATGGTGGTGATGGTACCATCAGCTGGTGTTCCTGAGTCTCTAAAGGCTTGGGCTTCCATGTACTTCGGCATTGCTAATTTTAGGGTTCAGATCTTTATCTACTTTTACCCCTAGGTTTCCTTCCTCTCTCCCCCTTTTCAAACGGCAAACCAGAGCTGCTCACTGGGTCCCTCCGAGCATGCACAGTGCCTGTACTTCAGACTGCAGCACCAAGGCCGTGCATTCTCCAGCAGATCGACAATTAGTACAAATTTTCCTAGACAGCTGCTCCCATCTCCTCTGCGTTTTTTTTTTTTTTTTTTTATTTGCTTAGCACAGACAGCAGACTTTTTGCTGAATTCACATGGTTTCTTGCTGTTGAGTTTGACAGAGTGAGACTGGCCGCTTAATTTAAGCCAGTTTCTTTTTTTTATTTTATTTTTGCAAACAGCCTGTCGAGAGTTTTGGGTTTGACTGCATGGAAATGCTGCATAGACTGAAACCTCTGAGCAGATGCATTAGAAATGTCTCAGCTGCTTGGCTCAGGAGCTGTCGAGATGGAATGAGGTTTTTGCATGGCTTTGCATTCAGCACAATCATTGCATTTTTGTGTGGTTTTGCTAAACGGTACAGGCTTCACTCAGCTGCACGGGGAACAAACTCTTCCTTTCTTCCCCACTCTCTCCTGCTCAGATTGCAAATCCAGCTGTGGCTTGTGGCCCTGGAGACCCTGATGGTGCATCATGACTGCGGATCCTGGGCTGTAATTGGAGCTGTAAAGCTGGGTGGAAATGCCATTTCTGGGATGCTTTGGGTTTGCAGGGATGAAGGTGCCTTCGGGAGGGTGGTCTCTGCAGAAGCCCTTGCCTCAGCCTTGCAGATGCGGCTCAGGATTTAGCCATTCATTGCTTAGGGCTCAAGGAGAACTTGGTGGAAGCGGATAACACAGCCAAGGCAGGGCTGATTCATGGGCATAGTTAGGGCCAGCCAAACACTTTGGAAATGGAACCTGCTCTTTGCAAACTGTAGGGGAGCTGGCAGCACCAAACCGAGCTCTGCTTAGCTGCAGCCCAGGTCTTGGCATGTTGTCAGCTCTGAGTTCATTTCCACCAGGTGGCAGGTGGGGAAAGAAATCCCTGCCCTGGTCTGGCAGAGCATCAAGGAACCCTGAAGAGCCCTGCGGGTGCAGGCACTGCCTTCTCTGTTATTTTCTATTCAGCTTGACACTTCCTGAATTTGCAGCCTTATCCACAATGGAGGCTTCTTGTCATTCCTATAATCCATGTGATATAAGCAGGACCGTCTAACCATTTGAGAAGTGGTGTTGCCCCTTCCCAGGGAGCAGGATTAACCAAAAAATTGGTCTCCAGCAGGCTCCATGATCAGAAAGTGTCTGGCCACTGAATAGAAATATCCTTCAAATTGAATCTTTTTCTGGCCACTAAAGAGTTATTACAAGGTGTTGCTCTAACAGCCTTGCAAAGCTGGACCCTGCCGCATGCTGCTCCGCTATCATCTGGAATGCATTTGGGATAGCGTGTGGCTCAGCCTTGCATCTTGAGCCCAGCCAGGCTCTCAGTTAATCGCACAGAAAGGCTACGCCACGTCGTGATGCTGTGCACGCTGATGCAGGGGGTGGGAAGAGCCAGGCAAAGTGCTACATCAAACCTCTGGCCCCCGGAGGAAAGATTTATGGGGGCAACTGGAAGTTGAAGAGTGAACCGGAGATGATAGGAAAATAAGCTCATGATTTTTATACAATATTGATGATCTCTTTGGACTGGTTGTGCCAAGTCCGGACTGCAGGCAAAGGAGGAGAGGGAAGACAAGGGCGGCATTGGCTGAGTGAATTTAAATTGGAAAGGGGAGGATTTAGATTAGACATTAGAAAGAAATTCTTCATGATGAGGGTAGTGAGACATAAGCACAGGTTGCCCAGGGAAGTTGTGGCTGCCCCTTCCCTGGAGGGGTTCCAGGCCAGGCTGGATGGGGCTTGGACCCCCTGATCCAGTGGGAGGTGTCCCTGCCCATTGGCCTCATGAAGTTGGCACTAAACACACCTTCTCCACCCTAAAACCTCAAGAAGCATATGTGTGGCCGGCTGGGCTGTGTTCCTTCTGCCTGTGTGATATAGATATTCAGCCTCTCCATTCTCCTGGGACCTTGTTCTTGCTGTCCCAAAGCCTTTTGACCCTGAGACACACCAACAGTCCACATCCTTGGTCATGCCCAGGCAGCATCTGGGAGCCCACGGGGATCCTGCGGACAAAAATTCATTGTAGGATGGAAGGCAGGGGAAAAAAAATCACATCCAATAAGACCTGTGCCAGCCTGTGAGCTCCTGAAACCGTCCTCCCCAGATTTCCCAGGGCTACCCAACACCAGCCTGAACAGTGGCCACGGAGGGACCAGAGGGGGATTCTTGAAGAGGGTTGAGCTGACAGGACAAGGGGATGAATAGAGCTTCTGTTCAATGCAAGGGACTTGGGTTTCAGCTCAGGGAAGGAGTGTGAGCTGGAGCAGCAGGAGAGGCCCTGGTTTACAAAACAAATAAATCACCATGGCTTATAAGCACGAGTAATCTGTTATTCTGAAGGGTCCGGGGGTAATTTACCACCTGATGTCAAACTCCTCTACATTTGGAAAGGGAAGTTAACAAATGGAAGCTGAGATAGAGAGGGGAAAAAGCTGTTTTCCTAAAGCTGCTTTGCCTTTTAACACCCTTAAGCCAGGTTGTTGAAGCCCAGCATGTTGATCTGCCCTGGGAGTGTTGTCATCCCACCACTGCCCACCTTGTCCCATGGGCTGGGGATGCTGGAATCACCACAATATCTCTGTGGCAAGGACAGAGGGGATGCATCCCAGGGTGTTCACCCTGATATCCTCAAAGGGAGAAATATCCTCCTTTGGCAGCTCCATCTGACTCCTAAGAGTAACCGTGGCCACCCCTTCCCTGTTTACATGACGTCATTCCAGCACGGTCTGTGGTGCTTAGAGTGGGCCTTTTTGTTTGGGCTAATTTAATCTTTCCATTTTCAAAACTGCTGGGTTTTATAAACAATTTGAAGCCGGAGGCTGAGCTGGATGCTCTGTTTCCTTGGAGTATGGCACTTGCCCAGCAGTGCTATGTGAAAGTCTGATCTGAACAATTCCACAACCACAAACAATTTGTGTTTGAGATTTCTGGGAACAAACTATAAGGAAAAGCGTGAGTACACACAGTGATAAGATCATAAGCCACCAGAGTGACTCGGGGGCCAGGATTTATTCCCTGGCAGGGGAAAACGTGCCATGGCTATGCCTGAGGTTTTCCTAGGAGCTTTCCCACTGTGCATGTGTTAGAAACATTGGATCAACGCTTAAACAGGAGCAGTAACAAGCTCTGGTTTTCTAACCTCTGACGCCCAGACCCGCTAAGATTCATGGATCAGCATCGATTTTTGTTGTTTCCCAGCAAACCCAGCAACACTTTGCATTATCGTGATGCCTCCATGTGCTTGGTGGACCCAGAGCCACCTGCGATGAGCGACAGCCTTGTCTACGACAGGGGATGTTTCTCGAGGATGTCGTCAGGAGTTAGTGCATCCATCACCAGTGTCCCCATCACAGATGTGTTGCATGGGGGTTCTCATCTCACTGCTGGCTTTTGGGGACACAGACAGCAGATGGCAATGGAGAGCTGTGAGGTGCAACCAGCAGTGAGGGTCAAAGTCCCATTGCTGACAAAGATGAGCCAAGCTGTGGGAAAAAAGCAGTTTTGGAAAGAAGGAGGAAAAGAACGGTAAAAACTCCTTGCAGCCTTGAAGTGCCCTTAACCTCCCTGCTGACCCCGCTGCCTGCTCGCTCTGCTGCTGGCGAACCAGAGCAGAAGCCCAGCAAGGAGGAGCATGTTGGTGGAGGTCCCCTTGTTGGAGATGCAGCACCAGGCAGCCTGGAGCATCCTCTCAGCTCCAGATGCTGGGGTGAGGTCAGCCAGGGACTCAGCCCTTCCTGGCAAGGATGCGGGATGGGGATTAATCGCAGGACAGTGCCTTGCATGTTTTGTGCAAACACCAGGTCAAAGCCAGTCTTACCTTCAGGCTTGCCCCCAGCCCAGTTTGCAAACCCGAAGTACTGTAGGATGCTGAGAAAAACAGGGAGCTGCTGGAGTTGGCAGGGTGTCTGCTCCATCCAGACAAGGGTGTGAGATGTTTTTGGGCTGAGCTCCAGCAGCTGCAACTGTGCAAGGGACACAGTCTTGTTTGGAGGGTGGCTGGGAGGAGGTGGATGTGGAGAACATCACCATCACCTGCCTGCATCCCTGTGAAAGGCACCGAGATCCTTGGTAGCAACCAGGAGGGGACAACTGCCCATGGATGCTAACACTGATGGTTTTATAGGGTTTTATGGGCTGCATCTCTCTTTGGTGATGGGAGCCAGGCAGCACCTGCTGCTCTCAGGGGTCCCATTAGAAGTTTTGCCACGGCCTCTCCTGCTTCACAGCCAAATTAAACCATGGGCTGTGCTTCCCTGCCTGCTGCAGGCTCTGGAAGCTGGGAAGAAAACACTAGATGGCAGGTTGAAGCCACAGCTGAGCACCTGGCTGCCAGCCCAGCCCCGGAACAGGGTGGTGGGGGATCGCTGATGCCTCGTAGGGTTGTGCTGGCTCTGCTGCCTGGCTCTCTGAGATAGGATGGGTACAGGATCCTTCCAGCTTTATCCAGCTGCCTGTTTTCATGAAATATCTTCAAAACTCTTCTCATCGGGCCTTCGTGCCTCCATTGTATGTGGCAAAAGTTGGCTGGGAGGTTCGACAGGAGGATTGACAGCTATGTGGGCAAGGAGATGGCCCAAACACCGGATTTTCAGAAAACTGGACTGAAAACTAGAAAAGGAGATAATTTGAGTCCAGCCCTCTAACCCCTGTGCCCTCCACGAAGCCTCTACTCACCATTTCAACCCCAGCCAGTTCTGAGCTGCACACCATAAGCTGGAAAGGGCAAAAAATGTGGGATCAGAGCAGGACCCTACATCCCCAGAGCAGAGGGCAATGCACCTCAAAGCACAGCCCCTGCCAGAAACCATCCAGCTGTCTACATAAGATTTGTTTTCCCTGCAGAGCCCGGGTGGTGAGCATGGCACCCTCTGCAAGGTGTGGCACAAACTGGGACAAAACAGAGTTTCTGTCCCAGAAACAGTTCTTATTAGAGGAATGTTTTATTTTCCTTTCTCCTTTTATTAAATCTGTGCAAGCTGGAATCCCAGATTTATTACTATCCAAGAATCCAGAAGGCACATAAGGGGCTGATTAGACACATGCACAAATTTTTAAGGACCGAGACAAGAGTTAAGGCCACCCCCTAGCATGACACTCGCAGTTACAAGGCTTTAGCTTGCCTGCAATGTAGTTTGTAGCCACTCAGTGTCTCCAAGTGCTGCCAGGAGCTGTAGGCTGGAGCATTTTGGAAAATCAGGGGGCAAGGCAGGGAAGTGAGGTGCAGAGGTCTGGCTGCTAAGCGTGTTGTTTGCCAGTAAGTGTGTGAAGCTGCTGGCGAGATGTGGTTCTCTGTAGTGCTTTGATTTCTGGAGCAAAAAAAAAAGGCTATGGGAGCTGTGGGATCCTTGTTCTCAGCTGCGAGCTGAGTTCAGTGTAAAGCTCTGTCCAGAGCAGGTCTGGTCTGCTTTGAGTTTCTTATCCGGTCTTGGGATTTTGACTTTAAAGGGAAGCCAGTGGCTGGGTTACAGCTTTCTCTGGGCCAGTTTTGCAAATTGGAGATGTTTCACATCAGTTGTGGCTGAACTCCTGAACTCCTACACACTTCCCAGAGCTGCAGCCCAGCCCTGGGCTGGCCCTGGCTCCAGGAAAAGCTGCCTCACTTGGGTCCCCCAGGACATTGGGTGACGTGGCTCTCCAAGGGCAGCTTTTCTACTCCCCAAGCCTCCATTGCTCCTGGCATTTGGTAATTCAAAATAGGCACTCAGACCACATCACTTCAGGTGTCAGGAGCCAAAAGAAGTGACATCCAAATCAACAAAAATAGCAAAAGTGTGCATCCAGGCTGTGCACGCAAAGAGGAGCTAGTTCACAGGGGAGGGTGGTCTGTCCAGAGAGCAATATTAATTAGTGAGAGATCCCCTGGGGGTTTGGTCTGAAAAGGGAAATCAGCCAGGCTGCAGCCACTTTTTGGGTATTACTTGGAAACAGAAGCTTGATGAGAGCTTGCAGGTGGGGGAGACGGTTTGGGTGAGGAGCAAGGATGTCCTGGGGCTGTGGGATCTTGCTTTCCTACCCCCATGTGCCCCAGCATCCCCCAGTGTGGATGCGTGGGAGCAGGGCTCTTCCTTCATCGATCTGGAGTCTTGTAGGTGCTCAGATCCCCAGTGGGGCTGTCCAGGACTCCCTCCCACCCAGGGTGCTGGTGCAGGCTGTCGGGGAGCTGTGGTGGCTGGGGCTGTGCCTCAGCAGAAGGGAATGTTCTTCTTGAGAAGCTTAAAGGCAGCCTGAAACGCTCGATCCAGATCTCATGAGTCACCTAGCGCTTCACATGTGGGCTCCGACGCAGCCAACAGCCCTCAACGCCAACAGCAACACTGCGTAGCCTAGCAATCAGGAGCAACCCTACAATAATAAACCAGAGGGAGAAGCTCTCATAAAGCTATACAGCAAATTTATATAAGCTAATTATTGTTGATGAGGATTTTCCAGCTGGCAGCACAGGGCCTGCAATCATGTGGAGGAAAAGTAGAAGCAAAGTATTTGTCTGAGGTAGGATTCTGTGTCCACCTGCTGCTCTCACACCTCCTCCATCCCTTTCCCCATCCTCCACTCATCCATCTCGCTCTTTTAAAGCTTTCTTTTTCCAGAATCCTTTTCCTGGGGTGTTGCTCCATGGCCTTGCACCGCCAACAGCTGTCATAGGCTGCCACGTGGACCCCCAGCCCCCCCAGCCGTGCAATGCCCCAGAGCCCAGCTGATGTCAGTCGGAGCTGCTGGCTGCAGCTGGACCTCAGCAGGAGCCAGGTCCACATGTTCCTGAACAGCAGCTTGAGCCTCTCCAGAGACTGCAGCAAGCCTCGACTGCTCCGTGCATCTTGTCTGGATGGTGCTTTGACATATGCTTGGATTTAATTAAACCCCTCCTTAAAATAAAACCATAGACTTGAACACCACCTTCAGTACAGGATGCATCCCTCGGCCATGGCAAAGGAAGGGAGCAGTTACTCTGACCTGGGGAACATACTTCATCCTGAAACGTTGTCTTTGCTGTTGGAAAAGACGAGCAGGGCTGGTATGAGGCATGGGAAGAGATGCAATGTGGGAAAACACCGGCTATTAGTATCTCCAAGTGCCTGGTTCAGTGATGAAAAGAAGCACCATTAAATTTTCTGAAATTAGGTGTAAATTAACTGGCCCAGCTATGGTCATTTATAACGTCTTTCAGGTTAAAAAACGGGCCTAATTTCTAAGGATTTAGAGTCCCCACCTGCCTTTAATGGGACTATTCTCCTTACAGCTATTGCCGTAGGTAAAGACTTAAAGTCAAACAATAATTACTCCCAAGAAAGAAACACTGTTTTCTTGTCATGTTCCATTAAATAGTTCACAGCATGAGCCAAAGAATTAATGGCCTTATTATCTGGCCTTCAGAATAGTCCATATTTAAGAGTAGCAGGCGGCTCTGGAGAATACAGAAGGCACTGGGGATGCCCCTGCCCTGAACCACAGGGCTGCGAGGCTGATGGGATGTTTAATACCAGCATTAGTTCGGTCATCAAGGGATGGAGGGTAGCAGAGGGGAAGGACCCTGGACTAGGAAAGGTGGCTGGGCAGGCAAAAGACCTTCCCTCTCCATTGGGATTTGCTTCCCGCAGAGATGAGGTTGATTTTTCATCCTCGGTATGTGTGATCGTTCCCATCCCAGCTTTTCCTGGGTGGGTTGGTTGCTGTAGGTATTTGTGCTGCTACCCGAGGGCTGGAATCCCCACATCTTTGCTCGACGGCAGATGTCAGCTCGGGAAGTGAATGTGCCACAGCCACGTGCTGGCAAGAGGAGCTTGAATTTAATTTGATTAATGTACATTGTTGTTTCTTCTTGAGCTGGAGAACCTGGCAGCCTCCAAACGGTTTGGAAGTACATCAAATCCCCTGAGGAAGACGGAGAGAGTTTCCAGCCCTCCCCCACGGCTCTTCACAGAGAGGATTCAGAGTGGTTCATCTCCCAGACACCTGCAGACACACTCAGGCATGCGAACATAGGTGTGGCACTGGTGGCTGAATTCTTCCTGGATGAAGGGCTGTATATTCCACATTTCTGCCTCTCTGTGTCTGGGAATTTGGAGATCTACTTAGTTTTGATGAAGGCTGACCAGTTCTAGGATGACTCTGACAATCCTCATCTGCTCACAGTTCAACTTGACCATTTGTAACAGCTGGAGAAGTTGTGGTGGGGAAATACTCTGACCGGAGATCCCCTTTTCCCTGTACATCCCCTCTACAGAAGTCATAGAATCATCGAATGGCTTGACTTGGAAGAGATCTTCAAGCCCATCCAGTCCCACCCCCCTTCCATGGGCAGGGACACCTCCCACTGGATCAGGGGCTCCAAGCTCCATCCAACCTGGCCTTGAACCTCTCCAGGGATGGGGCAGCCACAGCTTCTCGGGGCAACCTGGGCCAGGGCCTCCCCACCCTCACAGGAAAACATTTCTATTAAGATCTCATCTCAATCTCCCCTCCTTCAGCTGAAAACCATCCCCCCTCATTCTATCCCTGCACTCCCTCATCAAGAGCCCCTCCCCAGCTTTCCTGCACTGGAAGCTGCTCTGAGGTCTCCCTGGAGCCTTCTCTTCCCCAGGCTGAACAACCCCAACTCTCTCAGTCCTTGTGAAAGGATCTCAAAGTTCAGCTGATGGCACAGACGTTGGCCTCAGGTCTCATGTGGATTCACGGCCGGGTGGATGCAGACCCACAAGCTCAGATGGGGCTGATTGAACCTCAAGAAATACACGGTATGACTGGCTCGATCCTCTAAACCTCTTCTGTTGTTTTTGTTTCCTACTTTGCCTTCACGTAAGTGGTGATATAGGCTTTTTTGTCCTTTCATGAATATTAAATTGCAGAGTGGAAACGCAGGGAAAATCACTCAGGGCTGTCAAGGACCTGTGCCCATGCTCCCTCGTTTGTCAATCCTTAATTAGTTTAAGGACAGATTTGCCAATAGTTTCATCCCCTCATTTTATAGGGTCAGTGGCAGAGAGTGAGAGCTCTCTGGTTGTGTCTTTTTATTTTTTCCCTTGCTCAGGAGATGAGGGATCTCTCCTGCCGAATGCTGGCAGAGCTCTGGAGCTGCAGGGCCACAGCACCCTGTGGAGCTAGGCAGGCTTGTGCTGTCTGCTCTGTTTTATGCCTAATGGCTTGTTTCTCCTTCGGGGTGTCACTGAGAGGTGCCTGGTGATGTAGACAGATGCAGGACATCCTGGGATCCCAGCATCCTGGGATGCTGTATGTTTGTTGCTGGGGACAGAAAGGAGAAGCAAAATGAAGGAAGGCAACTTCCAGTTCATGAGCATCACGCTGGAGCCAAGTGCAACTGTTGAGAGGGATGAGTGTCTGCTGTTCCCTGGCACAGGCTCTGACTGCCCCAGAAACACATCCTAGACAAGACCTCATGCAGCCTGTGCAAAGTCTGGAAAGGTAGGAGAGGAAGGGCAAGTTGGCTTTTGTTTTCTTTCCTCTCCTTCTGTCTCATGAGCTGGCAGAGACCAGCAATGTTTTGATCAGTTTTGGCATGTGGTGAGTGGAAAAGAAGGAAGGCAGGCAACTGTAGGGTATTTTTGATAGCATCTCCCTTTTCTAAACATCAGTCTAGCTCAGCTCTGCTCCTCTACTCTGATCTTGTGAGACCTCATCTGGAGTGCTGCGTTCTGTTCTGGAGTCCTCAGCACAGGAAGGAGATGGATCCGTTACAGCGAGTCCAGAGGAGGCCACGGAGATGATCCGAGGGCTGGAGCATCTCCTGTACAAGTACAGGCTGAGAGAGTTGGGGTCGTTCAGCCTGGAGAAGAGAAGGCTGCAGGGAGACCTTAGAGCAGCTTCCAGTAATAAAAGGGGCTCAGGAAAGCTGGGGAGGGGCTCTTGATCAGGGAGTGCAGGGATAGGATGAGGAAGAACAGTTTTCTGCTGAAGGAGGGGAGATTGAGATGAGATCTTAAAAGAAACATTTTCCTGTGAGAGTGGGGAGGTCCTGGTCCAGGTTGCCCAGAGAAGCTGTGGCTGCCCCATCCCTGGAGGTGTCCAAGGCCAGGTTGGATGGAGCTTGGAGCAACTGGATCCAGTGGGAGGTATCTGTGTCCATGGCGGGGGGGTAGGGACTGGATGTTCTTTAAGGTCCCTTCCAACCCAAACCATTTTAGGACTCTGTGAGTCCCATTTTCATATGCATTGGTCTATATCGATTTCTTTACCTATTTCTATTTCAACACTAATACTGCTGAAAAATGAAGGGGCATTTTGCTGCTGATTTGCTTTCTGCTTCAGCCTGATGACATTCATCTGGTTTGCATGATCTTTTCATTAAGGAGGCTAAGCTAAACGGCACTTTACAGTTGAAATACATCCCTCAGTGCTTGCAGGGTACTTACAGCACATGGCCCTAATCCAGCAAGTGTAATTATACTTGAGGCAGTGAACCCTGCAAAGGACAGTGAGACTGTTTGGAGTGACATGAGACATGTATGAGCACAGATGCTGCCAGGGTAGGAAAAATCTTCTTCAGAATCAAACTCAGAAGGAAGTGTAGGATGCCAGCAGGCACACTGGACCTACTTTCAATACCTAAACTATTGTTGGAACATGAGATGTTATCAGTAAATTGTTTTGTGACATTTTCAAAGATGTTGCTTTTAGTCTTATTCCTTTTCTCCAGGAACTGGTAATGTTTGTTCAGTATTTTAACTTTGAAAGTGTTCTTCTTTCCCTAAGTGGAGGGAACTCTCTCCACCTTCCTCTTATTCCACAGAGGCGACCAAAAATCCAGACTGCAAGAATGAAAAGAAATCCAGGCTTGTCATTATTAGCCAGTCCATCTTCTTATGGCTTTAGGATTTACAAAGTAATGTTCCCATAGTCCTCCTTGGGCTTAAGGAAAAGAAACATTTTCCAGAAGTTGGATTTCTCTGGGTAGGGAAAAATATAAAGCTAATGCCCTCTTGTGGCTCCTTTCAGCAAAGGGTTTGGCTGCCGAGTGGTAGCAGAGTTGTCTCACCTTTTGGTTGTAATGCAGTTGGAAAGATAACAGGGTTGTGTGTCTTCCCCTCTTCATTTCAATGTGATTTTACGAGCTGTAGATGCAAGGTGGTGTTCGGCTCACTTGTGTAAGGGAAGCCCAGGACATCCTTTCCAGTACGGAAAGGGGCTCCAGGAAAGCTGGGGAGGGGCTCTTGATCAGGGAGTGCAGGGATAGGATGGGGGGGGAATGGTTTTTAATCTGAAAAGGGGGAGATTGGTATGAAATCTGAGACAGGAATGTTTTCCTGTGAGGGTGGGGAGGCCCTGGCCCAGGTTGCCCGGAGAAGTCGTGGCTGCCCCATCCCTGGAGGGGTTCAAGGCCAGGTTGGATGGGGCTTGGAGCCCCTGATCCAGCGGGAGGTGTCCCTGCCCATGGCATGGGGTTGGGACTGGATGGGCTTTGAGATCCATTCCAACCCAAACTGTTCTATGATTCCAAGATCTTCTGAGCCTTGGGCAAGGCTGCGGTGGGGGATGCCTCACTGGATGGGCTGGGATGCAGGCAGGGAACCTCATCTGTAAGGCAGAATCCCAGCTCTTGGCCTTGGCAGGCTGTTCCTCACCAGAAAGCAGTGGTTTTAGAAATATTTAAGTCAGTTTTGCAGATTTGGGGGCAGTCCAAAAAGCACGATGTTTTTATTCTGTGGCTGAAGAGCCTGAGGGCAGCAGCGATGGAGGAGCCCAGTGCTGGTC
Source organism: Clamator glandarius (assembly GCA_033459285.1). NCBI lineage: Eukaryota > Metazoa > Chordata > Aves > Cuculiformes > Cuculidae > Clamator > Clamator glandarius. The sequence continues at coordinate 3,841,855 of JAUNZM010000104.1, forward strand.
ATCCATCCATCCATCCATCCATCCATCCATCCATCCATCCATCCATCCATCCATCCATCCACCCACCTACCCATCCATCCACAACATCCATCCAATCTAACAGACTTTGCAGGAACTCTCAACCTAAGTATATAAAATTATTTGAGGGGTTTCCTCAAAGCCCAGTTCTCATTTAGTTTTAAACTGCTTTGACATATGTAGTTGTTGCCTATCATTAGTGCAAGGCACCCAAAGACACTGCCAAGTAGATCTGAAATATTTTTTAAAGTACAGGCATTAATGTATAATAACAATAATAAAAATTCTCTGTCTTTTAGAGTCCATGTGTCTGCCCCCACACCAGCCTTCCAGGAAAGACCTCCATCAGCATCTGCTTCCAATTAATCATCACTGGGTTCCAGCCCAAAATAACTTCAAAGTTTTATTGACTTCCATGATTTCTAAATAGCTCCCGAAGAATAGTGGAGATCCTAGAATTGGCTCTGCTAACCTGGTGGGATGAGACAGTGCTTCATGCTCCTTTATCCCACAGATTACCAGAATATGGAGCCAATCGTTCTCTGTTTGAATGTCAACCTAAAAATATTTGACCGTGAAATTTTAGGAATTTGGGACTAGTACCATTGCTGAGCAGATCAGAGACCAAACCACTGGTCCACATTACCCAATATCCTACCCCAGCAGTGACCTCCCATTGCCTGGGAGAAGTTCCCATCCATTAGATGTGAGTGATCTAAAACAGGAGAACTCTGGCTCCTCCTTGCATTTGTTTCAGTCCTTCTTCTTATGAGCTGACAGTCTCTCTCTCCAAATAAATGCCGAGCATCTGATCAAGCCCTGTGAATACCTGGTGGATGCGAGTGCCACAGGCTCCAGGACCAGCATTGCTCCTGAGGTGGTTTTTGAACTATTCTTTTTTTTTCCATTCATGAGAAATTTCAGCAACACCAATTTTTCTGTCAAAATACAACTTTAGAATTTTTTTAGAGGTATTTTCTGTCTGGGGTTTTCATCTATAAAGCTTCTAAAGAGCAAAAGTAGTGAAGATATTAAATCTATAAGAGAAGTTTAGTTCACTTTTGGCTTTTTGGCAAAGAACCAGACTTACTTTCTTAGAAAAACAATGTGAGCTGAGAGAGGGCAAAGTTCATTTTGTGATCACACCACACACCATGGGGATAATGCTTAGGAAAATAACAGCAGAAAAGCTCAGACGTTTTAGCCAAACGTGGTATCAGCTTGTCCAGGGACGTGCCCCTGGGCAGTGGCTGCTGCAGGGGACCTTTCCAGGGTTTCTTTTATCATGACTCATGCTTGAAAGGAGTGGGAGGCAAGCAGATGGGCAGCCGAGTTTGCTGGCTGGTGGGGGGACTGACAGCTGAGATGCTGTGACAAGTGGAAGGGTAGAGGATGCAGAAGGGAATTTGTAGCCTCTTAGAATGTTCACACTAGGATTTGCCTCCTTGCTCTGTTCAAACCAGGGTGCTGTTTTCTGCTTTGAAAGCAGAGGCTCCTTCGAGAGGCTTTTCTTTCTCTCAACCAAATATAGACCTACTAAAAAGTGTGGCTCTTGTCTCTGCCAAGAGCTCCATTTCTGTCAGGATTTCAGGGACTACTTAGTGCCTCCGTTTCCTGGAAATCTCTTTCCAAGAACTTTGTGCTGATCCTTCCTCCCTTTGCTCTGGGTCCATGAGGAAGACGTGTGTGGGGTGAGCAGAGAGACCCCCCAGACTGAGGACAGGGGGATGCTCTCACCCAGCTGCTCTGCTGCATGGGTTAAGGTGCCGGGGATCATGTCCAGGCTGTACCTCGTGCACGGTGACACACTGTGCTTCTTCCAGCCCCCGACTCTTTTTTTAAGCTAAAACAATGCCGGGGAAAGACTGAGAGTATATTTCACTGAGTGCTTTCCACTGACTCATGTTGGAGGTGTTCAGACCTCATTTCCATTGGAATAATATCACTGAGCAGGCGAGCAGCGGGACATCAGTTAGATCAGCCTGATCTCCCACAGAGCCACTCTGATGGGTTTGCACCAGAGAGAAGGTCCGAGGGAGGAATCACCATGCTTTGCACAAGCAAGGGCTCTGCTAGGTCTCTCTGCTAACTAGCAAACCTTTGTGAGTGGGGCAGGAGGGCGATGCTGCTCCCAGTCTGCCTGCCGGGAGGGGATGGGACTGTTTGCCAGCTGCTGCTGCTCTCAAGACAAAAAAGAGATGGAAAAGCCTCAGTCCTCATGCCTCTTTTGTGGCCTGGACAATATGAGTCATGCTGAGTGCCTGGGGTATTGGAAGCTGCTGCTTGCTGTCCCCCCCTTCCCCTAGAGCTGTGGGTGCCTCTTTGCCCCGCCAACGTGGCAAGGCAATGCTTCTGCCTTGGGTTCAAGACAGAAGAACATATGGGAGAGGATAGAAGGACAGCCTCCAGCAGGGCATAAGGAGGAGAACAAACCCCTGAGCAGCTCAGACTGGAGCAAAAGGAGCCAGCGCGTAGCAGAAGGCTCCAGCAGGAGTGTTCCCAAGCCTTAGGATCAGCAGTGGGACAGAGGAGTAAATTTGACACATATTTTCCATCCTCAGCTATCCACATTGCCCCTAAACTGATCCCAATTAGATATACAGAGGCAGCTGCCAAGGAACTTTTATGAGTCATTTGAAAGGGAGCCTGCACAAGAACCGCGCATTCAAATCCAGCTGTCTCCTCTCTGTTGTTGTTTAGGGAGGACATTTGTGCTCTCTTAGCTCACCTAGGAAAGGGCCAAAGGGCCCCTGGATGCAGGGGAAACTGGTTGTCAGCCCAGCCCGGGAACGTGCTGTGTATTCCTTGAAAAAAGGGAGAGATGGATAGGAGGTGGCAGGAAGCTCCAAGCTCAGGCTTCGGAGGCGTGGGCAGCACCCTGTGCTCTGCTCTGGGGGAGCCCTCCTCACTGCATTGCCTTTCTCCTTCTCAGGCTGGGCTGAAACAGAGCTAATTCCCACCAGGCACTGTGCTGCTGGGGACCCCAGACCACTCTGGGAGAGGAAATCACTGGAGTTTGGTGGCTGCTTTCTTGTTCTCAAGGACAAAAGCCTCATCTCTTGCAGAGGCACCAGCAAAGGTGAGATGCAGAGCATCGGGTGTGAACTAAAAGGTGGCTGATGCTCAGCAGGCAGATCTAAGTGATGCAGTCAAATCTTGCTCAGGGAGGATATAGGAAATCCTAGACTGAATGAGACCCAAAGCCCATCCATGTCTCTTAGAGCAGTCAGATACTGCTGCTCTGGGGACAGGTCTGGGGCTCTCACAGCAGCAGGTGTTCCTGCCTGTATTAAATCTCATCCTAGTCTTTAATAACAACAGATCAACCTGAAATGCTTGCTGTTATTATAATAACTGCAATGATCTGTGCTATTGCCATGTTTTGCAAATTGGCTGCCTCCCCCCTGCTGTGCTTTAGGTATCAGCTTTTCTGGGACAAGATGCTTGGGATGTTTTCAGTTGGGCAAAGAGGATATGACAAATAATCCATGCTAGGAGTTCAGAGGCTGTCAAGCTAAGCTTTGTGAGCAAAGTGCATCATTCCTGATTCCTGTCTGGTACCAGAAACTTTATCTTGAAAGCTGTGACTTTGAAACAAAACAAAGCGACAACCCCTACCTCGTGAGAGAGCAGAGCAGGCTCTTGCTGGCACTTCATTGCTCAAAATGTAGTTTTACAACACTGCCCCGGTTTCAGAGGCGCCTGCCCTGGCAGGATTGATTGATTGATTGATTGATTTGCTGGGCAAACCCCTTGACTTTTAAACAGTTTCTTGTCTGTATCAAACAGGCCACACCGAAAACTTTCAGCAAGTCTTGTACAACTTGTCTCTAAAATTCATTATCTGTGATACATCTTCCACTCAGCATTTCAAGTTTCTGAAGCCCTGCCACTCTCTTAACTCATATTTTCCTAGTGTTTCAAGTAAGTACTTTTAAACTAAAGTACTTTTAAACCTAAATTATTCTGGGAAATGAGTCCTTAAGAAAACTACTTGCTCATCTGAGAATCTCGCTAGCAAGTGCTATGATGTCCCACGAGCCTGGGTGGGATCTTTGCATCCTCTGTGCTATCGGGATAGGGAGTTATGCACCCTGAAACCGACATAGCCTCCAGTAGAGATAAACACCCCTCGTGCTGCACACTGGACGGGGGAAGCCCTGGGATGCAGTCCTGGGCTGGAGGTTGATGGGCTTGAGGCTGATGTGGAAGAGCAGGCATTGTCCGCGATGAATGGATGAAGTGATAGAACGTACTTAGTGAGCAGGGTCTGAAGGGTTTGCACCACCCAAGATCTACTCCTGGGATGGGATTATCCAATTTCCAGGTCTTTTACACACCCTTTATTCCCTCCCTGGGGCAGGACTGCCCCACACTGCACCCAGCCCAGGGCTCCAGCTCCCAGCCCTGGGCTCCAGCTCCCAGCCCTGGGCTCCAGCTCCCAGCCCAGGGCTCCAGCAACCAGCCCAGGGCTCCAGCTCCCAGCCCAGAGCTCCAGCTCCCAGAGACCCAGCTCCCAGCCCTGGGCTCCAGCCCTGGGCTCCATCTCCCAGCCCAGAGCTCCAGCTCCCAGCCCTGGGCTCCAGCCCTGGGCTCCAGCTCCCAGCCCAGAGCTCCAGCTCCCAGCCCTGGGCTCCAGCCCTGGGCTCCAGCTCCCAGCCCAGGGCTCCAGCTCCCAGCCCAGGGCTCCAGCTCCCAGCCCAGGGCTCCAGCTCCCAGCCCTGGGCTCCAGCTCCCAGCCCAGAGCTCCAGCTCCCAGCCCAGGGCTCCAGCTCCCAGCCCTGGGCTCCAGCCCTGGGCTCCAGCTCCCAGCCCAGGGCTCCAGCTCCCAGCCCAGGGCTCCAGCTCCCAATCCCGGCAACAGAGGGGTTTTTGAGGGAATTGGCTCAGGAACAGCCCGTGCAGCCTTCCTCCGAGAGAACCACAGCCAGCATCACTAGGTGGTGCTAACGCTTGCGTTTTCTCGAGCTCCCGGAGCTCCCAGAGCTGGGGGGGGGATGCTCGGGGGGCTCCTGGTGGTCCTGGGGAACCGCTCTTTGCCGGTTATAATAGCGGCAATGAGGAAGAAGCTTCCCCTCTCTCTGCTTGTCTCCAGGCTCTCAAGGGAAAGGGCTTGGGCTCAGCACGTTGCAGGATGCGTCCTTAGGGTGTTAATGGGAACCCACCCTACCCACTGCTCCCTTCGAGGCTGTGGGCTCAGAGCCTGCAAAGGGATCCTCCTCCTCCTCCTTTCTCTCCATCAGTTGGTGCTGACTCAAACCCTAACCAGACGTGGGTTGGTTGAGGTCAAGGGAGCGAAGCTGCAGCGTGGGTAGCGGTAACCAGCTGCAAGTCCTAGTCAGTGATCCCTGCGCTGGTGCTGAGCTGGGGACACGCACGCGTGTGCCTCTCCAGAGTGAGTCCCTGTTACTGGAACAGGCTGCCCAGGGAGGGGGTTGAGTCACCTTCCCTGGAAGGGTTTAAGGGACCTGAGGGACATGGTTTAGTGATTGATGGGAATGGTTGGACTCGATGATCCGGTGGGTCTTTTCCAACCTGGTGATTCTATGATTCTATGTCCTGTCCTCCCATCGCTAGTGAAGTCATTCAAATAGGAGCTGGTGGGTTGGAGAATTTCCCTCTTGTGGGGGCATCAGTTTTTTTTTGGGAGCCCTGCTCCAAATGCACAGCCTGAGCTACAGCTGACTGATCTTACCCCTCCTCGCTGGGGAAATTGTCCTGGGAGGTACTAGGACACAGGGAAGAGGGTAAAGGGCTCACCCACACAGCTGACTTGATGCTGATAAGCCACCACAGCTAGACATTAAACAAATGTGTCTGGGAATGTTGTGCATTTCTGATCACCAGGCGCTCCTCGCATCTCGCAGGGTTGAGCGCAGGGGACAGAGTTGCCCCTCATCCCTTGGAGGAAATCGGTGCTTGGAAAACGGGTCTGACTCAGCTAGAGGGTGCCAAGGGACTCATGGTAATGGGATGAATTCCCAGCAGGCAAGGAGCCTCCTGGGGATGCGAGCTCCCAGGGAACTGCGTGTCCCAGTGCTGGGACCTGTGCTACTCGGGTGCCAAAATCTCCCTGACCTCATGCTCTGTGCCTGCAAAACTGGGGAGTGAGTGAAAAGGAGCCCGAGCAACATGCGTGAACACAAATGTGTTTCCACTTAGCTGGCCCTCCGAGGCCAAATGATGTAACACCCACGAAGCCCTGCAATATGTTGGCAGGAGGAGCCTAGTGACAGCTCCAACTGTAAGTTCCTGAGCTAATGAGCACAAAAGTTGAATTAAAAAAAAAAAAAGAGAGAGAGAGAAAGGCTTTTTCTTTGGCTTAACATAGAGATCCTCCCTAAAACTGCTTTCTGAGTGGAGAAACAGCACACTGAAGGAAAAAATCCAGCCCCTGGCTCCTCTCTTCTGGTCCTAATGGGGCAAAGCCAAGGGTTCAACACCCATCAGACACAAGCATTGCAAACCAGAAGAGCAGAGGGTTTGCTCAGAATCCTGAGATGCCAAAGCACATCCCTGCTTCTGAAGCAGCCCGTGTCCATCCTGTTCTCCAGCTTTTATGGAGTTAACCACAGCTATTATTCCTAAGGGTGGGTTTTTCTGTGTGTGTGTGTGTGTTACCAGCAAAGAATGCTTTACTACAGCTCTCCACACAGCCACCAGCCTCCAAATGGACCATGTTACAGTAGAGCTAAATATTGTGTCAGGGACCATGTGTTTCTTGTAAGATGGGCTCGAGCCATGACTGTGTAGGAAACTGTTTATCTCTCTCCCTCTTTCTGCCTTAATCCTCCCACGGGCTGCGCGGACGGGCCGGGCGCCGGCGATGGGAACTTTCCTGGGGATGCTGGTGGAGTTTCTTTGCAGCCCATGCTTGCAGCGAGGAGCGAGCTCTGGCAGGGGCAGCACCGCAGGGTGGCTCGGGGTTGTGGTGTGTCCCCGTCTGCTGGGTGACACGCCAGCCCCGCTATCCTGAGGGGAACAGGTGGCTCTTTCACTGGGGTTTGGTGCCACAAGGCATAGCCCCAGCACTGATGCGGGCTTGGCACTGCAGATGCCTGGGGAACTCTCTGCGAGAAGGTTTGGATGGAGCAAACAGAAACATGATGCTGATGTGTGAGTGTGCACGTTTGAGAGTGAAATTTGGCCAGAGAGGTATTGCCAGCCCCAGGATCAAGGGGATGAACAACCTTCTTTGGCTTGCTGTCTGCTGGGTGGGTTACAGAGCCAGAGGACTAAAGGACAAGTAGAGCAGCCTCTCTGAAAACTGTTTTCTTGTTGCTGCAGCTGTTGCAGAGCAGAGCAGCCCCTCTGTGTGCTGGCCTGAGCTGAGCAGGGTCTGCTGCCTGTGCTGTCAGCAGAACAGGGTAAAGGCTTCTCACTTTGATATTACATCTCCACCCATAGATGGGTGCTCAGCAGGGCAAACACCCCCTGTCCTCACAGAGCAGGAGTTGGCAGATCTAGGACTTGTTCCTCCCCTACGTTGCTCGGCAAGAGGGATGTCAGGGAAATCTGAGCCCCTCGTGCCTTCTTCTCGCTATCTGTCCATCTTGACGCCATCCCCAAATGCAAAAAGGCACTTTTTCTTTTTACTGTCTCTGCTCTCTCCTGGTCACTGATCTGCACAATAGAATAATTGTATATAAACATCTGATTTCTTTTACTTTGCCTCAGTAATAGCTTGTTGCAACCCTTTCCAACATCTATTAATATTGTGCTATATATTAGATCCAGACTTCAGATCCCTAAATGTGACTGTCTTCAGAACAAAGTGGGGAAAGGCTGAACACAGATCAAACACTTGCCCTCTGGTCAGCTTTAAATACAGTATAAACTGCATCTCTATCTAAACTTAGCAAAGGGTCTTGCTTATAAACACCTTAAACTTTTCTCTCTGTAAGATATTATAGATGAGGCCAACCTAGGTTAGAGTAGCGCTCTCGAAACATCAGTATCCCGTGTTCAGCTGAACCTGGCAGAGCAGGACTCCTCCCACTGCCTTTTATGTAGAGCAGAGCTACAAGAGACCAAGATCTCTATTTTGTATGTGAAAAACTTGAGCACAAAGAGATGAATCGATTCATCCAAAATCACCCAGTAGCCAGGTGGGATGTAGAAGCAAGCAGAGCTGGACAGTGGTCACGGCTTCCAGTTCTTGCTTGGGTTGCTGATGAGAATGATGCTGAGATGCTTTTGTTGCCCATGATTTTATTGCTTTCCACTTGCTCCTTATAACACACAGGAACGTTTCCAGAGGTGCAATTTCTTCCTCAGCCGTAAAGACTTGTATTTGCCCTATGTTTGGAATATACAGAAATGAAGATTTTCCAGACTGATTTTTTTTTTCCTGAATTATTTGGACTTTAGGCAGATTTGAGGGGCTTTTTGTTGACTGTGGCTTACCCTACCTGTTAACTACCCACCTGCAGAGGCAAAAGCATCAAAAATACAGTTAAAAATAAAAGCCTCCTCCCCCCTACTGTTAGATGGGATAACTTTTGAGCAATTCTGCAAACCCCAGCTTGTTCTTTGGCAGAGCGGCAAGGCCTGGCAGTCTTGGCATGTAGGGAACTGGTCAAGAATAGTGCTGTGCTTGACCATAGACAGAGCCAGGGAAAGGGGCAGCACTTTGCATTGGGAAATTATCTTTCTCTGCCCCAAAAGAAAAATCTACTCAGCTTATAATAACAAAAAGGCGTGGTAGCCTTGATTGTGTCTCTGGGAATGAGAAATCCAGCCAGGATACAATCTTCCAGCTGCTTATAATCCCTGGGAAGAGCTTCCTGCCCTTCCTTGTTAGGACACTGTCAGGGTACAGTTCCAGATTTTAAAAAGATTGTGTTTTTGTAAAAACAAGCTGTAAATCTGTGTCCTCAGCTATATTTTATTTCCATTCCTTCATGGCACGCTCATGCCTTGTTAGTGGCTCTCTGTTCTAGGGCTGCTCTGAGTGTCTGCCTTGTATATCATGTTTCTCCTGTAGTGTGATGCAACAGAACATACTTGATGAGTAAAGGACACAGAAGAATTTGGCTTGAAGAGGAAAAACTGTGTGTGAAGATCTGCTGGGGCTTGCTGGTAGGTTTTAAGTCTTACTAGGGTTGCTAAAAGCAATCAAATTCCTCCTTCTCTTCACCAGAACTAGCAATTTAAAGATTTCTCTCATTCTGCTTTGCTTCGTGCTACTGGTCACTGGTCCAAATTGGCCTGGGTGAAGGAAAGTGGCTGCTTATTTTTCTGTTTCGATGGCTGGGATCCTTAAAAAGCCTGAACTATACCATGGAGTGGACCAACCTGTGTCAGATGATACCCTGCTTAGCCACCAGCCTGTGACCAAAATTTATTAGGCTGCAGCTGGGCACCTTTCTCTTTGATCTATCTCTGCTATTAAAAAGCTTCAGATAAAGCCACAAAGCTCATTTCAAGGAAAGGATGCCAAACAACCTAAATTTTTGGAGCTGAACAGCAGCAGGGAAACTATCTTCAAACTGCGTCTCATTTTAACCTACTGCACGGCACTTCAACAATGATTAAAGTACCTTAAACTTGCACCTTCTTTATCACAGACCTGTCTGCTGACAGGGTGCCAAGTGCAACAAACCCAATCAGAAGCGTCATCCGTACCGTGGATCTAATTGTCATTGTCTTCTTTTCTGAACTAGAAGAGCCGTAACAAAAATAAAGCCTGGAGGAACACGCACGTCCTTATACAGAAATAACCCCCTAAAAGCAAACTGAGAAGTCGTAGAGGAGCCAGCCTGCAAGCCACAGACACAAAGTGCAGAGCGAAGGAGATAACTGGATAGTGAACGCTGGGAAATAATACCCTAAAATCCTTCTGAGCCCATTCATCACTTGGGCTTCAGTGATCATCTCAGCAATAAATTCCCTTATCATCCTATTGGAATTTGACATTAATGACCTGCCTGTTATTTCAGAGGGAGATGGACTGTAACCGGCGGGTAATTGGTAGGAAAAATTGCCTGGTATAGCAAAGATCTGATACCATCGGAGTAGTTACACTATGAGAGAGGGAAATTAGGGAGCTCTGTTTACCACAAGGGGCTTATTCATTCTCAATAAATATGTTAGCTGCCCGGAGCCTTCCTCTCCCACCCTCACTCCCCTCCAGTGCCAAAGTACCATCAACACAGTTTCTTTCCCAGTGACTCTGGGATGAAGAACAGCAAAGACACGGCACAGCAGAAGCTGTTGTCAGCGTGTAGGTGACCGCAAAGCTGATTTAAATGTTCTCCTCAGACACCTGTGAATTTATGCATTAATCGCTGAGTTTTCTCAGGAAGGATTGTAATTTCTTAATCACTCACAGTACTCAGAATGCTTCCGTGAACATTGCTGGTCTGCAAAGCTTTTTGCAAGCTTCCCAGTGTGCAACTCATTTGGGTTTTGGTTCTATTTCTCTTCTAGAGCGACACAATAGGCTTGTTAAGATTTTTCCTTGCACCTGTAGGTCAGCTTCCAATGTGTTCTGCTTAAATTACAGAGCACGTGTTCGTGGGGAAGCCTGCAGCCTCAACCAAAAATAGGACAACTGACTTCTCTAGAGTGTGTTGGGGGTGAGCTAGAAGCAAGTTCAGAGGTAAAATCCTGGCTCTGCTGCAGTCAATGATAGCTTTGCTCTGAGTTAACTGGTCTATTCCTTTCTCAAAGGTTTCCTGGTCCTACCCAGCTAAAGGGACCCACAACAGAATGTCAGCTTTTGGTGAACACGTCTGCTTTCTAAATTAGCTCCCCAGAGTATTCAGTATTCACAGAAACAAAGCTGCAAGGCACAGCCACAGGAGGACTGAGTTTGAGACAGAGATACCGGCACGTATTCCTGATAAAACGTCTGCACCATTTGCCCAACTCCTACTGTAACTTCCCGTCACGTCTTGCACCTTTCTGGGAAGAAAGAACTGGTGGTGATGGTGGGAAAATTGCTGAGCCAAATGGGGTTTCGCAATCATTTTCACTGGAGCCAGGGGCTGCTTTTAATCCTACATATTCCCCTTCTCTCTGCAGCACCCTGTGGCTTCCTCACTGCTGCAAGCAGAAATGCTCTTTTTCCATGCAAAATACTCGCTGGAAGACCTGCCAGTGGTGGGGATGACTCCAAAGCTTCCCTCAGAAGGAGACTAGCGTTGTCTGCAGGGAGCCTGACAAAATTCATATTCCAGGCTCTACTACTGAGTGCTCAGATGTGCCAGTCTGTGAATGCAGAAAGGTCAGCCCTGTGACCTCTGCAGGGCAAGGAAATGATCTTCTGCCTGCTCTCAGCACCACAGCATGAGAGAACAAGATACACAACAGCAACATCCTTCCAAGCCAGCAAAGCTAGTCGGAAAGACAAACTAGCTGGAGCTCTTCTCAATACCTCTTTAAAGCTGTTTAAAGTTAGGCTCAGAGAAGAGATGGAGCATCAGACCCCCAAAGAGAGAACGGAGCTTGGAGGGGTTGATGGAAATTTTGAGCTTTGCATTGGTAGCATCCAAGACAGGAGGCTGCAAAAGCTCTGGAGAAGCAGCCCATTGCCCCATTGCTGAACTGTGCCCTCTGATGGCTTTAACAGTAGTTGGGAGGCAATTCCCACGTCTCTGGACCTGGCAAGAGGAGAAGGCACAGGTAACAACCTATGGCCGTGCCTTTCCTAGAGACTACAAAGCTAAAAACCCAGAGGCTGGATTTCTTCCCTGCAGACATGTAAAAAGCTGTTAAAATCCATGGCAGGAACAGAGCCTGAGAATTTCAGCTTGCTGTACTCCTTTCTTACAGAAGACTTTTTGTGCAAAAAAAAAAAGCATCAGCAGAATGAATGAAATACTGTTGTAGTGGCCACATTACTGCATGCTCCTTGTGCTCTTCCACTTGCTCTTCCATAAGGAAGCCAAGATATTTTGTAGAGGCTGTTTTGAATGCACTCTAATTAGTTTAATTCATGTCCAGAGTTCTTCCAGCCCATTTGTTGGATGTTCCCCTAGAAACATGCTTAGTCTCTGGTTGCCCTCGGTTGACAGAGATGGTGTCCTCCAACCTGTTCTCTCTTGGCTGCGGTGCTGTGCTTGGGGAATGGGTGTTTGCTGCTGGTTTTTGAGGCCATGCACAAGTATGAAAAAGTCAGCAAGAGCCTGAAACAAGCTTTAATTTCTTCTTGCCTGTTGAAAAGCATGTTGTTTACCAGAGACAAACTGGAGATGAACATGCCGTGACAGTCCTGTGAACTCAGAAGATAAAACCCTATATAATTGCAATACAATATTCCTGCATGAAAGACTTTCTTATCTTGATTTTTCTCCTCTTCTCTTCTTCTCATCTTGGTCTAATTATGACCAGACCAGGAACTGTCAAACAGATTTGAATGGATTTGGCGTGAGCTCATGGTAGCTGGAAGTCTTCTTGCTTTCCCTGTGAGAAACAGAGTTCGCTATGAGAGGAAGGAGAGCTCCAGTGCTAAAGTCAGACCTAAATACGCTGCAATCAAGACGGGAAGTAGAAAGCTGCCTAAATCTTCTCTGGCTTCTCATCTACAGCAGAACTGCTTTCCCTTTGGCTAGCGGTGGCTGAGTAGTAAATGCTGCAAGGATGGTCCTGTGGTTTGTTCTTTACATGTTTGTGAAGCAGCTTCCAAAATAAGTTTGAAGGCTGTCAGTCTTGTCTCAAATGTCCACAGGCAATGATGCATCAGTCTTTGGGAAAGCCTGGGGGTTCATCTGCCTTGAATGACAGCTTTTGTGGTGCTCCCCTGCTGCTTTGCCTGGCTTCTTTCCTGCTGTTCTGCACCTGTGATGGAAAATGGGGTGTCGTTGAGTGGGCTTCTTGGGATTCATAGCAGAAATATGTTGAGGGACTGGTGAAAGAGATTTCCCCAAGTGCTGCTGTGGTGCGGAGCAGCCAGGCAGCCTCCCATCCCATCCCATCCCATCCCATCCCATCCCATCCCATCCCATCCCATCCCATCCCATCCCATCCCATCCCATCCCATCCCATCCCATCCCATCCCATCCCTTCCCATCCCAAGGGGGTGTCCCTCTGACCAGATCCAGGGATGATGCTGGTGCCATCCACATAAGCTTATGAGTCATCCTAGTTGTGAACAACACACGAGGCAAAACATTCAAGAGGTGGCTAACAGGAACATACACGTATATATGTTCTTCTGAATCTTTCTTTTTGCTCCAGAAAACATCCAGACTGCTAACACTCTGAGGAGGATGATGCAGCAAAAATGAATGCTTTAGAAAGAAACAGAGAAATGAGATTTGCATATGTTTTTCTGGGAAAAATATCAAGTTTTCCCTGTTAGAAAACGAATATGTTGGAAACCGGCGAGTAAAACTCAAAGCTTGACTCGAGCACAGACTTATCATGGGACTGTCATCTATGCTCATTGTTCCCTCTGTCCAAAAGGACAGGTCACTGTTAATATTTTATCAAAGGATTTATGGAAGAGGAAATCTTGGTCAGGGAAGTGATTGGAGAAACTTTCCCTGGACTGAGCTGTAGGTGAGGAAAGTTGATGGAATACAGACTGATCCTCTACTTGCTGCAGAGCTCTTCCCAAGGAGATTGGGACTACAATGATAAATGAATTTCAGAAAGCCCGGGGGTTCAGTTTGGCTAAAGGAAAAACTGCTGATGTCTATCCGAACACTGCAAACCTGATTTTCCGCTTACGTGCCTGATTATAAATCAGTGGTAAATGTACTTAAGTTGACACGCCAAGATTTGCCTTGGATGTCATTCTATAAGCACATGCTCCTTTGGCCACAGGCGATTAGATTTGATGGAGAAGCCGCCGAGCGAGGTGCTTTGGCAGGTATCAGCGGGAGATGATGTTCGATCAACGCAGAGCTGCCCTTAGATGCTCTGACTGCTCTGCTGAGGCAGAAGTGAGATGCCAGCAGGGGCTGCGACCCAGCAGAGACCCAGCCAGCGGGAATCCTCTGTCTGCAAAGCTCCTTGAGTCTCTAAACTGCATTGGAAATCTCCTAAGAGTTTTTTGATGAATGTAAATTCCTTTTTCTTTTTGTGGCAAAGTAAAGCTTTGGTTTATATTTGTGCCCCCTTGAGGCTTATTCAGTCTGAGGTTTCCTTGCTAAGAAGGATGCGCAGCTCTTCTTTATGCTTTCATTTAAGCAGGACAGAAAACATCCCAGTGCCTGTATTTCCTAAGAAGCCAAAGCCTGAGCCTGCAACCAGAGCCACCAAGACACAACCTAAGCCACGAGAAGAACAAGCGCTCCAAGCAGGCTCCTGCAAACTGCAGGGAAGGAGTCACTTGGAAACTGGGGCAAAAGTTGAAACAGGATTTAATTTTATCTGAATTGATTCATCTGTCCCTAATTAGTAATAGCTTCCCAGTGCATGATGTCAGAATATGCAGAGGGTTTTTTAATGAATAACTTTCGGCTCAGATAAAATACAGGCAGTCTCAGATAGTCCTTTTTATACGCCAATAGAGATTTGTGCAGTCAGAGATGAAAAATATATGAGATCCCACAGTCTCACATGTTGAAGACTAAAATCTTTTAGGACATAGATCCTGTCTTCTTACCAATTTATGGTAGAAAAAAACCCAGCAAGTTTTGCATATCCCCTGGCTTAATATCCATATTTACTTTTACTGAGAGGAGACTCTTAAGCTCCCTAAACAGCACAACGCATGATGCTGTACAGAGGGATAATGCATAAAAACTGGCCCTGACACCAAAGTGCTGTTTATGATTGTTCCGAAAGGCCCAGATTCAGCTGGTAAAAACTGTTTATGTTTAACAGCACTTCAAAAAAATAAATGAAGCAACTACTTAAATTAAAAATCCATATAGTCCAATTTTTCATGGCAGTCATGTAAAACTGGGCCATGGGCTGATCTTGCTCACCTCGTAATGCATTATGCTTCCCTCTTCCATATCATTCTGTTACTCCTAGCCACACCTCCTTATAGCATCCCACATATTTCATCTCAATCCGCTGTGTTCAGGCCCTTGAAATCCTTCCAGGCTGCTATCACGTCCACTTCTCTAACACAACACCAATCCCTTCAGGACCCTGACCACTTTCTGATATTTCCATGAACTCCTTGCAGGGTCATTTCTCCTCTCCTAATATCAATAAAAGCCCAGAGACACACACCAGGGTGAGAGGGGAATCAGGTTTCTGGGTTTGTTTTACAGTTGGAGCAAAAGCTGAAGCCGGGAGATGCTGTACAAGGTCCTCACCGAGCGGCAAAGAACCAGGGCAGGACATGTTGAGCAGATGGCGATTCTGGACTGCAGATGAGGACTAAATTACTGTGTTCAAATCACATCTTTGATACACTTCCAGCTTTTATCAGATGGTTCCACTCAACGTTTGGCACAGCCGATGCGAAGGGAAGGCCAGGAGAGCAATCCAACAGTGTGAGCAGCTGAAGCAGCCCAGCGCAGGAGAAGGGCCCCGTCCCAGGGGTGCTCTGGCTTCCATGGTCCTTCCTCACCTCTCATGCAGCAGCATGAGGATTTCCCTAACTGCTCCCACTCTTCCAGCACCAGCAAAGCTTTAATATTTACCCCAATATGTAAAAAATCCTAGCATCCCATATGCTACACAGCCTCTGCTCCCTCCTGCCACATCGCATCACGCTGCAAGCAGCTCAACCAGGTGATACAATTGTAAGCTAAAGTATCTGGGAGGATTGATAGCAGGTGAGTGATTTCTCAGAGTTGAAAGACTCTTTTCCTTGGGCTTTGACTTCGGATGACCTGTGCTCCTAATACACTCTACACTTAATTCACCCCTGCCAGTGCAAATGCTCTTATTTATGAGGTCGGTAATCACTTTCTATCAACACGCTCTGAAAAGCTGCTCCTTCCACAAAACATTCCTTCAAGTAAATCCTTCCCCACGAATACTCGCAGCACAAGCCGAGCCCAGGGCCTGCTCAGGGCATAGAAAAGGACTTTCAAAGGACTCCCGCTGAGTTCAATTGGCTCAGACCCCAAGTGAACTCACATCCCCACCCACAAAGTTCTGTTATAAAAGGCCTCGTAGAAGCTCACAAGAAAGAAACCAAACCTTCCCCAAAGTCCTTAGGAGGGTCCGTGGTTATTTCACCATCCTTTTACTGCACATGGACTACAGGATTTTACAACTCAGGCAGCACCACAAAGCACACAGCTGAAGAGCTGTGCTATTTAAAATCTTTCCAGAACCCTGAGTTTGGTGCCTTTTTTTCTTCTTCAACTTAAAGGCCAGAAAAATGTCTAGAAACGTCTGTGCAAGAGAATCAATCACATACAAAGGAACCTTCTGGGTCCCATGAAAGAGCCCATGTTTTCAGCCTTGGCGGTTTATTCCTCCTTCTTTTGGGAAGCAGTACAGATATGTTTTCCATTTGAAACATCTCAGGGGTCTTGCAGCTCCTTCTGAGCCTTCAGAAGTAAATGAGCCACTTTTCCCAGCAACAATTAAGAAACGATGATTTTTCAATGTGCGCAGACTGGCACTCGTTTCGAGCCATAGAAAAGCAGGAGGAAAGTCCATGACAGAGCAATTCCAACAAATATATAACATAGAAACATCTGTAGCTCAAGGTTTTCTGCTCCCTATCTCTCAGCTATCCTATAGGCCAACTAGAGCTCTTTATCAGTGTCATTTACTCAACTGTCAAGTGGGTTTTTTATCCTAAAGCTCCGCCGTAGGGAAATAGGAACCTGCAATGAACTTGCCTCAAATTGAAACAGATATTAACTAGAATAAACCAGTGGCTGGACTGAATAAACACTGCAGGCACTTTAGAAAGAATGTTAAGTTGACATAAGATCTGCGAGTTCAAGAAATGGGAGGCTTCATGCTGAAGTCATAAATCTTTGGGGTTAAAAAGGGGATCTTGCTGAGCTCTGCACCTTGGTGCCTTGCCGGGAGAGACCCATGCAGGCGATTTGCTATCCCAGAGGCTGCAGTACTGTCAATATGGGTAGATGGAATTTTTTTTCCCATCACAGCTGCTGAGGAACATGGACTTCATCTCCATTGCTTCCTTCTGCAAGCACTACAGCTCAGCAAAGCCTCTGGCAGAGGGTCCTGTCCACTGGCTGTGTGAATCAGTGTTTCATGGGGAGCTGATACACAAAGGTCTTGAAGGACAGTGAAGTCCAAGGTCTCTACACCAACATTTCATAGAATCATAGAATCACCCGGTTGGAAAAAACCCATTGGATCATCGAGTCCAACCATTTCTATCAAATACTAAATTGTTCAAGCTGGAACAGCCCCAAACGCTGCTGAGGGCCAAGGCAGCAATGAAACCCCGTGGCTTCTCTGGTGGGGCTGTCACAGGACAGCAAAGCTGCTATAGCTTTTGCTGTGTTTGGAAACTGCAGTGCCCTCAAATGACCCTGACACGCTCTCACCTGTCTCCGCTCTCCTTTTCTGCTGAAATGCAAGGATAGATAAAAGGGTGGATCTGTGCTCTCTGTGTCTTGGCTCCTGATCTCCTCTGAGTATCCCTGTTGATCTGAGGGGCAAGTTGGAGCACATCTCTTCCAGCCCTGCAGATGCCAGCAGCCACAGGAGGTGTGAATTGCCTCTGGGCTGAGCTCTGCATGGAGCACCCAATCAATTCTCCACACCTCCCCGAGCAGACTCCGGTAGCCCCAGGTAATGTTCAGCCCCATGCTGAGCAGAGCAAAACCTTCCACAGTATTGAAATCCAATTTAATATCTCAGTGAGGTGGAGTGCCCCGGCACAAGGCTGGTGTCATCAGGCATCAGTCTTGTTAGAACAATCTGTTGTAACACAGGTGGTTGTTGTCACTGCACAACAGCAGCCGGTCACAAAACATGCGCAGGCTGAGAAGGAGCTGTTGTTCAAAAAAATCTGTGCTTATTAAATATAAGCTTTCAAAAACTGGATATCACAGGAGACCATGACACTGATCTGTCCATGATGGATCATCTGGGCTGGCAGGACCTTTTCTTGGTCAAGCCTGGCAGACAAACGCCTTGGGAAGGTTTGGACATGACTGCAGTTCTGCCTCCATCTGCACACCTTGTGTCTTGAGAAAGCAGATCACCCCTGGGGATGGGGCCGATCTCAGCAAGATACATGCCACGTCCTTCCATGGTACCTTCAGGGTGGACTAAGCAGTGGTCCATGAGGTGACAGCTCACCTCAGTAAGTCAGCCTGTGCTGAAGAATCACAGATGTTTAATATTTCTGGTCCCTGCTCCAAGGAGAGGGAGAGAGGAGCTGCGGAGAGCACAGCAATATTTTTTCAATACATTCCATATGTTTCCTCCATAAGTCAAGATTAAACAGTGGTGCTGGTTGGAATAGGAATAAGCCTGCTGGCTGTTCTACTACCTTTGGAGGATGAAAGAGCCCTAGCAAAGCTCTGACCTGTCTCAAGAACACAAGTGGACTTGTCGTGTGCGTTGTCACTACCCTCACTGGTGCTGTTGCCTTTGTGAGAAGGACTATTCAGCCCTGGCCCCCCCCTGCCTGCTTGAAAACCCTGCATTTTGGTGCAGGAGATTGGAGGCTTTGTGTTGTCCTTGTCTTACAGCACAGCGTAGCATTCCCAGGAAATATGCTA
Source organism: Clamator glandarius (assembly GCA_033459285.1). Classification (NCBI taxonomy): domain Eukaryota; kingdom Metazoa; phylum Chordata; class Aves; order Cuculiformes; family Cuculidae; genus Clamator; species Clamator glandarius. The sequence goes on from JAUNZM010000104.1 coordinate 3,860,451, forward strand.
CATGCTTTGGATGTCCCAACCCCAGGCCACCATAGCTCAGTGCGCAAACACGAGCGCGGCACAAGACTCCCAGCTAATAACTCATAGAATGATTTGGGTTAGAAGGGACCTTAAAGAACATCCAGTTCCAACCCCCTGCAGGGGCAGGGACACCTCCCACTGGATCAGGTTGCTTCAAGACCCATCCAACCTGGCCTTGGACACCTCCAGGGATGGGGCAGCCATGACTTCTCTGGGCAACCTGGGCCACAACCTTCTGACCCTCACAGGAAACCATTTCTCTTAAGATCTCATCTCAAGCTTTCCCCCCCCCCCCCCCCCCAACCTGAAAATCATTCCCCCTCATCCTATCCCTGCACTCCCTGATGAAGAGCCCCTCCCTTTTCTGTAGGCTTCTTTAAGTACTGGAAGGCTGCTTAAAGGTTTCCTTGAAGCCTTCTCTTTTATAGGAGGTGCTCCAGGCCTTGGATCATCCTTATGCTCTCCTCTAGACCTGATCTAACAGATCTATGTCCTTTCTATGCTGAAAATTCCAGAACTGTAGGACTCCAGGTGAGGTCTCATGAGAGTAGAGCAGAGAGGCAGAATCCTTTCCCTTGCCCTGCTAGTCACAGTTCTTTTGATGCAGCCCAGGCTGGGGTTGGCTTTCTGGGCTCAAGTGCCCATTGCTAGCTCATGTTGAGCTCCTCATCCACCAGCACCCCAAAGTCCTCCTCTTCAGAGCTGCTCCAAATCATTCTCTGCCTACCCTGCAATTGGGATTGTTCCAATCCACGTGTAGGATCTTGCACTCTGCTTTGTTGAGCTGCATGAGATTAGCACTGGCCCACCTCTCAAGCCTGCCAAGGTCTCTCAGCACCCACATCCAGCTTTCTTGAGCCTTTGGCTTTCTGGAGCATGCAAGAGCTGCAAATTACCTTTATTTCCTATTTCTTTTCCTGGTCTTCTCACTCCAGCAGCAGTATTTCAGTCTTGTTGCTATCACCCCTCTAGTTCCTTAGGTCTAGACGTTGCAAAAACCATCCCTGAAGGTCTGCAGGGAGGAGGAAAACCCAGCAACCATAAAGGGAAGGAATTTGCTCTCTCCTGAAGGGCACGCTTGGTATAATTATGCCAGCCAAATGTGCACAGAAGTCCTCAGTAATTGCTATGGTAATCATTTCACATGTGTGGGATTTTTTTTTTAGGCTAGAGTATGATTACAGCTAATTGCTGTTTGATTTTGTTCTTGTTTATATACCCATTAAAGGAGTTGTTGAAATGTCTTTGCTAAAAGACTTTATTCTTTCTCTTTTTTCTCCTCTTTCTTAAAACATGCTGGAAAAAAAGGGATCATGTTGCAACACTCGGAGTTCATGAATGGCCATCAGCTCTCCAGTGATCATAGAACAAAGAGCCATGGTAAGCCCCCAAGAGCCTGATGTTTTCTCAGTGTTGGGAACTGACAGTGCTTGAATTTGCCGATCTAATGAGAATTTGAAAAGATCTTTACTGTTTGTTAATGAAACCCTTCTGGGCCAGAGGCTGAGCCTGAATTCATGTGGGGAGGTGGGAGGATTTGAGCTGGTGGGCTCAGTGATTCACTAGGAACATCTCTTGACTTGGCTGGTACCAGTATCATCAATGATTTTTCTTCTCAGACCTGTCCATTAACAAAGTTTTCTCAGGGCACAACTTGGAGAGAATTAAACATGAAATGCACTCAAAGTTTTGGGAGTTACAGTGTTCTAATGGCCTGCAGTGAAGCCACAAGCTTCCCTTATAAATCCATCAAAATGTAAATGTGTGTGCGTTTCTGAGACACCCTCTGGAATGGCTTTTGCAGGTTTTATTTTTCTATTGGAAAGTTGGCTTTACGTTAAGGTGCTGAGCAGGTTTTAGGAAAAGGAACGGAAAGAATCAGTTTGCTCCTGAATGGGAGGAAAAAAAACTATTCCCACTCTGATTTCTGGAACTGGAAATCAATGCTAAAATGTGAAAATATTTTTCATGTTGTCCATTGCAATGCTTCAGATTCATTCAGCGTTTGTCAGATAAAAATCACATGAAATACATGAACAAACGAAACTGTTTTACAGGGCTTTGCTATTTCAACAGTCGTTTTTTCTGGAGCTTCTCCCTTACTGTGCGCTTTGCTGGAGCACTTGGCAGAAGCTCGTGGACATGAGGTGGGCAGCGCTCAGCAGAAAAGCTGCTGAAAGGAGTAAAGAGGGACTTTTATGACTCCTTTAATGCTGGAGGAGGCGCCTTACCTGGCGCTCCTACCTCACCGAAATGCAATGTTCCTCTGGAGGAAGGAGAGGCCGTGGCTCATGAAGGCTGTAATATTCTCATTCCAGAGCATTGTATCCTTCAGAGGGGACCAAGGCCACATGAAAACAGTTTTGACTGTGGTGAGCCACAAGCAATCGCTCCAGTCCCTCATCAGCCACACGCAAAACACAGAGCAGGGAGTGATCACAGAAAATGCAGGATTGTGTTGTGATGGGATGGAAAGAGCAGGCTGGTGCCATCACAGCCTTGGAAAACGGGGAACTTGTTTGCTCTATTTTTTCCCCCTTCCTATTTGGCTTCTGCCTCTGCTCTGAGAAGCCAAATTAGCTCATGGTCTGAGGCTCTAGCACTGAACATAAGCAGAAGTAAGCTGACTTTGGCTTGAAATAGAAGCAGAAATAGAGCTGTTTACCATCCTGTTTCACTTTGACAATTCAAGGGAATGGGAAACAAGTTCAGGGCATGGGCACTTGCACAACACTCACCAAAAGCCCATCTGAAAGCATGACAGTTTCCTATGAGGCAGATGCTTTACAATTGCTGCTTATATCCACTCCGAAATGCTATGGGTGGGATGTAACCTGCTTCATTTTGGATGTCCTGCCACATCCACTGGATACTCATGAATCGATTTTCATGGTACTACATTGCTTTCCCTGACCAGAAAGAAGATGGGAGCCCAAATCTTAACCGGGAACCTCTCACTGATGCCCAATTTGTTCAGGGAACACAAAACAAAGACTACTTATCCTTAATTAAGATCCCTTTGAGCTGGTGACTACATCTGAAAGCTTCTGCCCCTCTGTATGGATATGTGCTGTATTTTTAACCAGGCTCTTCTGGGGAGGATAATGATATGGTGGTGCATTCTCCCTGCAATTTTGTGAAGTCTGTGTGTTTGGAAGATGATTTCAGCCATGATGCTTACAAGCTAACTAGTAGGCAGAGGAAGAATGAGATCTTGATTAAAATGTCTAGACAGCCTTCTGTATTTTTAGCTCTTATTTTAGAGGACCTAGGTATGGAGGGATATACAGCATTTCCAAACTGTAATCTGTTGTTTCTGGTGATGGTAGGACAGCTGTTATGGTCAGTCCTCAGCAGTCACGGACATTTGTTGTTTTCTTGGTGGCTGCAACAGCTATGGAAGAATAGGTACTTCCTTTTCTGCAACAAATAAGAAATCCTCATCCTTAATGATGCCAGAGACTTGTAATAATTGAAGTTTGAAGTGCTATTAAATGAGGTGTGTTGAGCCATCTCATGACTTTTAAAGATCTGGGGTTGCTATGCCTATCGAGGACACCCTTCTAGCTTTCAGTCTGCTTGTTTAGCTTAAAATTCCTAGTCTTGGGTTTAGGACTGCCAACATCCTTCAGAATTTCTTTACCCGGCGTCTACCATACCCTCTGAAGGGAAAAGCTGTCATGCAGGAATGACTGCCCAGGGGACTTGATGTGGCAACTGAGCCTTTCAATTTGAAGATCAGCTTGTTCCAATTCAAGTTATGTTGGTAGCATCCTAAAGTTACAGCAAGTTTGTGGTCAGGCTGGGAGCTACTGCCAGCAGGACATATTTTTTAACGGTGCAAACAGACTCAACATAAAAGCAATTTGCTTTGCCTGTAGAAAAACATCAGGATCCCAATCAGCTGTGCTCCAGGTAGCTGTGACAGCACAAAACCCACCCTGATTAGTGGAGGCATTGGGTCCACATATACTTCACTGCAATTATTGCTGGCGTTCAGCTTGATTTGGAAATCAAGTCATCTAATAGCCCTATTATTTAAAATTGTTGAGCAGACCAAAAGTTGAGTCTGCAGTTTCCATCCTCCAAAAATCAGCCTGAGGGTTTTTAGTGTTTGCACCACTCGGGTGTGTGTTTGGTTACAAAGGCTCCAGGCAGCAGGAACTCGCTGTCAGACACAACTTGATTGAAGGACTCTTCAATTACTGCCCTCTTGAATGCAGACACAGTTGACATCGGGATTAATTTTGCTGGGAAAGAGGAGTTGAAACTCTTTGGACTTTGCTAAGAACAGAAAGTGACATTTGGGTGTATTTTGTGAGATCCAGAGAAAACAAGTTCTGGAGTGTTTAGGCACAAAATTACTTCTGCCAAAATCTATGTCTACAGCAGATGAACCTGACTGAGAAAGGCATGAAACTGGTGGGGGTAGGATGGCTTGCTCAGCACTGCAGAGCACAGGTTTCTAAATGACTGCTCTCTGATCTAGTGAAATAAACAAAGAAGAAGGAAGGGAGACCCTAACTCAGACGTAATTAAGTTTAAATGGTTTCCTAAGAGGACTAGAAGGAGAAAAATTGGAGAAGCTTTTTGGTCCTTGCAGAGGAGCCTACTTGCAATTGCTCCTAAGATCAGTACCATTAAAAAGATGGCAGGACAAGAAAAATGACACCTTTCCGTGGCTTTTAGCATCCTCTGTTCTGTTGGGCTTAAGGGCTCTTTCTTTTCAAGAAATGGTTCAATCCTATGAATGTGTAACCAGCATCAAGAAGGGGTTGGCATCGCACATCTGGAATAGTGCTTCATGACATCTCTGTGGAGGTGGTGGGACTTGGAAAAAGTTAATGAGAAACACAAGCTTGCAAAAAGTGGGTGGGGAAAGACAGGGTTAGAGATACAGTGAAGTGATCTGCAACCAGATCACAGGAACATTTAGTGACTCAGTGTGTGCTGATTTTTTGAGCTAGAGATGTTGTCAGCTCCTTAATGGCTTCTCCATCCATGGGCCCATTAAGATGGGCTTAATATACTTAAGATGTGAGTCACTATTCCAACCCTTACAAGGCAGAGAAACCCAGGGAAATAGATTAAATGGGTCCTTATTATGCCTGTAGATGACTAATCCCAGGAGCTCTTTAACTGTGTCATCTCAAGGGTATCATTCAAAACCAGCATGGGAACCCTCCCAATGCCACACCAGGACGGTGGCTGGTCAGCCCGTGCCACAAAGGGAGGTTTATTTTTGGATCTGAAGCTCTCTTTCAAGGGCCACAATCCCTGCTCCCATTGCCCATCAGTATCCTAAACTTCTTCCAGCTCAGGATCATTCTCGTTCCTTGGATGAGAGTTCACTTCAAAGGCAGACAAGGCTTCCCACAGCTATTGTCCTGTGGCTGTCTGCATACTTCAGCCCTTCACTATCCCTGCTCCCAGAAAAAATCTAATCAGAAGCTCTGAACTTCATCTGAAAGCACACAAATTAAACTTTCAGCTAAATAAAAAGTCCCTCTCCAACCTTTACTGAAATATTCTTTAAAAACAAATCCTTATATATTCTAAACTCAAAACCATCTGGGTTTCCAAGCCTCAGGAAATTACAACTCCCGTTCTGGAAATAAAATACATGTTTGCTCATATATCACATTAATTAAACCCCATAATATGCAAAGAGGTTGGTAAAATGCTTTCCTGATGGCTGGTGGGTTTGCATAGCAATTTATCATATTATCAATTGCTATTCTTTTTATATTTTCACTCATGTCAGCTGTGTGTAGAAAGATAGGATATTCTTTGCTGCTCAAGAGAGGAAAGTATCTGGTCTCATTGTGGTCTGATTACTATTTATATGCTCTGTCTTGCACCGGGGAATCCCAAAGAATTGTAGATGTGCTGACTTATTGATTGTAGCATGTGATTTTAGCAAGGAAGAGATTTTAAATTGAATGATGACACCAGTAATTTATAAACCAAGCTATGACAAACTGAGGAAAACTGCAGATGTGTCCTCCAGTCTGCTACTGGAAGGGCTGTGGTTAGTCCCCCCTCCTTTCAGTCTCAACGACACCTTCCCATCTGCCTCTGTTAAGCGGTGGATGGGGAAAGCCCTCAGAGATGGGGTCTACTTGGTTCTACCATTCTTCCTCCTCAGCCACGTTCCTGCAGCTCCTGGCCCGTGCGCAGGATGGTAGGAAACGCCACATCAGAAACATTCCAGCTACTGGGGGAAACGTTTCGAGGACTGTGAAAACTGCAGACTTCAGTTGTTCTTCGTGGGTTTTGCATTTTTTCCTAGTGAGGTACCGTGCACAGAAAACCACCGTGCGCTCTGTGGTCAGCATTTCTACCATAAACAGAGCATTCGTACATTGTTAAATTATTATTAGCTTAGCTATCACTGGGAAGGTTGTCTTAGGCTTCTCTAACAGGGCTAAACCAAACCACCCTTGGTTGCACAAGCTCTTGACCAGTTGTGCGTTAGGATGAGCGCACGGCACTCCTATAACGTGCACTGTCTCACATCTGTCCTTGCAGACACTGACCCTTCTTTCCTCCTCCCAAGCTGGGGAAAGACGACCAGGCAATCACGCCTCGTCAGAGGAAACTATTCGCAAAGAGATGGGTTGAACTTGTGGATTGTGAGCAAAATCCAAATTGTCTCAGACTTCAATACATGCCTTCATTCCCAGAGTGTGTCAGCCCATGCAAAGCTGAGGAAATCGCTGCCAAAGAAAATCTGGACCCAAATTTTGAATTCCAACCTCTGAAGCTGAAAATATTTGTTACAAGAAATATGACAAAATTAGGGAAGCTTTTCATGGTCGGTTTTTTTCAGCCTGGATACAGCTTGTGCCATTCAGTGAGGCCAGCATCAATACCAATTTTGTCAAAGATTTTTACAACATTTTTTCTGTGCCTATGCCACAGGAAAAAGACATTGCTGTATTAGGAATGGACTTTACCTGGTGTGTAGGGAAAAAAAAAGCATATCAAATCCAACTTTTATCCTCTTCCAAGGGGCATCCATCAAAACAAAGTTTGGACTGGAAGCAGCTGTGAGTCTCTGCCTGAACCTGGAGTGACCATCCCACTGTTAGGGGAGGAGGATTTCAGCCTCCAAAGTCCTGCTGAGTGGATACTGCCAAGAAACGTGGCAGTCTGCAGCAGTAATCTCCCTGCCATGAAGATTTGCCACCACAACAGCTGGTAGCAGTGTGTTTGATCAGCAGGAATTGCCACTGGATGGGAATGTGTCCTGTATCCCAGCACCAATTCCCTGACCCTCCCCAGCCTGTGCAAGGATTTCAGGGCTTTGACTCCCTCAACATCCCAGGAAGGTTTCATTCTCTGCAATTAACAGCTAGGTTATTAGCCAATTAACTGCACACTCCGTATGCGAAACGTAAGAACTCTTGCAACAGCCACCTTGACTCGCAAAGCAGGGGATGTTGAGCGAGACAAAACATCCCATTCCTTCTCCTCTCTTGTTAAAATAAATGTCATACACTCTGATCAGGCTCTGTGTACATGCGTGCAGCCAGCAGGAGAAAATCAAACATCAAAAGGGAGAAAAAGAGCCCTAACAGGATATTGACATCAATAGGAGTTCTGTGGATGGAGATGAAATATAAAATTGAGTCGCAATCTGGCTGATAGAAGCTAAAGACATCATTAACCCTTAAGCAGAGCTGTTGCGGACATGAAAGGGAGGAGGTCTGTTAAGGCTCAGGGCTACTGGTTCCTACGTGGGCTGTGCTTTGCTCAGGAATCTGGAGGGAATTTGGCATTGAAATTCCTTGGAAAGTTAGACGTGTAATGTCATATGTTTCTTGGGAATTGCCACTTCTCTATAATCACTGCTACAGATCCAGCACGTTGGGGGGGAGAAACTTTCATTTTCCCCTTGCCATAATTTCCCTATTGCTTCTTTTCTAATAGCAAGAACTTTCTGTGTCAGTGATGAGGCAAAAAAGTGGATGATGAAGGAGAAAGAGAGGAAAGATAGAAGGCAACGTTTTCTACTAGGGCTTTTAGTTTGGGGTGAGAAATGGGGGGGGTGAGGGGTGGGGAAAGTCATTGGAAGAAATTCCTAATGGAAAATTCCTGGCAACTTCAATGTCACAACCTCTGACCTTTGATCACTTCAGCCGAAAAGCTGCAGACACCCTGATGTGTTCCCAGCACTGTGGTCTGGGCACCATGGCTGGATCGATTCAGCTTCGCAGAAGCAAAGCTCAAGGTGGTAAATCAGACCCTGAATTCAGTTCTGAGGAGTCAGCAATCCAACTCTGCTCCCACTGGTTCGGACACCCCAACTCCAACTCCCCAACCACAGCTGCAACCTGAAATCCATCACATTCATATCTGTCCTTAGAAAACTCAGTTTTCTTAACATCTTTTCTTTTGTTAACTTTAAGAAATAATCAGTTAGACAGTTTGCATTATGGACTGGCTTTTCTTGCACATTTTTATCTGACAGAACAAAAGGATTTATTTGTGCAGTGAAGAAACAGCAAAATATCTTGTAAAAGGCACACTGCAACTCCTTTTATTTGAAGTTGTTTCTAGCTCTGCAGCAGCCCCAGATAAGTTAAGGAGTTGCAAGTTCAGAAGGGATTTTTATCTCGCTGCCTGGAAAAGCATCGCCTTGACTTTATCGGTGGAATCTCAACATGAGGCTGTTGTTTAAATAACAGGAAACGAGAGCAGTCGCCCAGGGTCCAGATTTGCTCCAGGATCTGGGATGAAAGCCTCATTATCTGGTGGGGGACTCGTCTTCCCAGAGCACACCCATCCCATGGACTTCTGTCCCAGGGATGAATTTGAGAGAGACTTGCAGGACCTGTTGTTTTATGGGGTCTAGACATCCCCACCACTTCAAGGAACTTCAACGCAAAGTGTAAAGTGAAGCCTTGATGGAAGAAAGCGGAATAGTTCCGTGCTGAGGTTCCCTGGACCCCACAACAGGGTGAGCGGGTCCCATCCCTGACACAGACAGACACATCCCCACCAGGACTTGGGTTTGACTCTCAATTGCTCTGTCTGCTTGAATGATGCCAGTTGTTAACCAGCACCACTTGCTTGGCCTGAGCTGACCCTGCCTGTACCTGGAACCAATGAAGCAAAGAGGCCACGAAGGCAAAGGGCTTGTTATTTAACATGTTTTAACCCCTGAGCCGTGCACCCATCAGCAGGCTGCTGGTGGTGTGCGTTCTGGAGGGGAAAGACAATTTGTTTGCATCAACGCTCTGAGCGTCAGTGCTTGGCAGCTCCCTGGGTGCTGATGCTTGGGGCTCCCTGGGCTGTGACCACAGCAGCTGAACCTCCTGTGCTGCATGCAAAGGTGACTTCAGAGTTTGCTGCTTCTTAACTTTAGGTTTTCACCTTGCATTTCTTCTCCCATCTTATTGAAACAGCCTTAATTACTGCCTATTGCAGCAGGATTAGGACAAAGTTGGATAGATGCAGGATTTCCTGCATATAAGTGCAGGGAGAAAGAAATTGCCATCCCTGCAATGTTACAGACCTAAGCCTTAGCAAGCATCACAGCTGGGTTTGCATTTGAACTTCCCTAGAGACATTTTTAGGACAAAATGTGCTCGTCCCCTGCTAGGAGGGACAGGCAGGAGGCTGTGGGTACTCAGCTCCGAGCAGGATGGAGTAAGGGGTGCGTTATTAGCCTGACTCTGTCTTTCAGAGCTGGGATCCTGGCCATGGAGTATATCACAAAGGTGATGACACGGGACATATGGAGCTGTGTGTTTCAACATACATTTTCAAAAAGCTATTCAATGCATTCCTTCGCACCGAGTAATGGGTTGGAAAGGATCCAGGCTTGGGGATGTTTCTGTAAACACATAATCTCTTGCCGCTCTTCTACCTCTTTTGCTGTGAGCTGAAGGATATGGTGTTTCCCTCCCTTGCTGTGGAAGCCTTGGATGTTGCTTAAGATCTTGCTGGTCCATTAAAGCACAATCTTTCATTCTTACTCAGCTTTCAAGTCAGTGGAGTCCACGTCAGAAAACCTCGCAGTCTGTGGCGTTTCATATAGTCTGTGCCTTGAGGAGATGATTTCCTAGAAGCAGCCTCCTATTTCTCCAGCTATGAAAACATTCCCAGTACATCCTGTATGTGGAGATGATTATATGTAGCATACACACCCATTAGCTTGTTTTTTCTAGCTTTTTATTTGTTTGAATTGTCAGCAGAGATAGGTGACATTTTCTCACTAAGCTTTTTCAACCAGAAAAATGCAGGTTCCGACATCATAGAGCACTTTGAAAATGTGTACAGAACCTACCTATTTCATCAGTTAGGAAAAGATAAACATTCAGAGTTATTTTGAAATAGAAAGTTGCTAGAAACAAGATCTGTATTTCTATAGAACCAGCAAGAAGAAATATAGGATATACTGAAAATATCTGCTACTTTGGGCTTTTTACTTAAAAAGAACAAACACTTTAAAGCTTGGATTCAAACCTGGATGCTTTGACCAAACACAGGCAGATGTATTTCACTTGAGGAGGAGGAAGTGATCAAAACAAAGTTCAATTTTTTTCCCCACAATTTCTAAATTGCCAAAAAGCTAAATCATCATTGGTTGTCACAGTCTGATATTCAAATCCACAAAATTACAAATTACAAAATAGTTTGCCTGTAAAACACAAAGATTTTCAAGAAAATATCTTTTTTAGGGGAAAACTTCTGCCAGGGGAGTGATTCCTGGGTGCAGGGTAGGATATCAAATGGAAAATAGGAACCAGAGCACATCCTTGAAGCATGAGTGAGAGACCCAGTACCTGCTTGATCCAGGTCTAAGTCCCTTGGGGAGGTCTCACAGGGCTCCTCCACCTCATTTTCTCCTCTTGGATGTCTTCAGCTTGGTCCAAAAAGAGATAAATCGGGTAGAAAAAAGAAGCCAAGGACTATTTGAGCTGAGTCACCCCTTCGCTCTGCTGCTTTCACCCAGAAATGTGATGACAGGTCCCCTTCTCGCTGAGCAGCGGATCGAGAGCAAATGTCATGGTTGTGACTTTGCTGCATTTCTTGCTCTCCTGCCAGCCCAATTCAGCAGTTTTCCTCATGGTAAAGAAATCTTTCTCACAGCCTTTAACTTACATTTTTGGTCAAGTTTTCAGAGCTTGTCCTTAATAATTTAAACTTTATTTTCCTACCAGTTTCTGGCTCTGATCCAGTCCATCATATCTGGAAGAGCCTTTACTCAGCAAGTCTCCACTTCTTTTTTTTTTTTGTGTGTGTGGAGTTCTCAGTCTCCAGGACAAATACTTTCAGAGTAAAGCAAAATATAAGAGTTAATTGGAAACTAAAATGTCGAGTGCCTTCCATGTTCACACAAATGACTGTTACTGCTCTGAACTCTTGATCAAATTATCCAGAGCAAGCACCTCATGCTGATGCTGCACCTTTGCCTTCCTGCTCATGCAATGGACTTTGATCACAGCTGCAATCCTGGCAACTTTCATCTACTGGTGATCGCAAAGATTCTCCCACGATTTAGTACAAAGTGAGCAGAAAGGGAGAGGGTGACTCCACTGACACTAATTAAGAATTTATAATTAACACAAAATCTCCAAAATTCATTCTTCTGCAGTATTCAACATATTTTACTCAGAAATACAGGCTGTACACGTATAATTATGTATAGCGAGGGTGAGGACACCCTGCCCAGGTTGCCCAGAGCCGTGGTGGCTGCTCCATCCCTGGAGGGGTTCAAGGCCAGGTTGGATGGAACTTGGAGCCCCTGATCCCATGGGAGGTGTCCCTGCCCATGGCAGGGGGCATTGAACTGGATGGGCTTTGAGGTCCTTTCCAATCTAAATAATTCCATGATTCTATAAATTAGAGCAAAAGTGACGCATCTGCATTCAGAGAGACATACCAATAAGTGCAGTTTGCATCCAGAGTAGTGTGGAGTTAAATCTAGGGGCTCAATCAATGTATCTCCAGTTTTCTCTAATGTTAATTGTAGTCTGAGAGTTCTTTGACTAAAGGAACAAGGTAAAAAACAGTGTGCACGATTTCATCCAATTTTCAGAAAGTACTGGACGTGAGAACTGGTCTCCCACTTTAATTTTTGTGAGATTCCCTCACTCTGCAATGCCTCCGTTTCCAGATATTATTAACAGAATGGAGTGTCCTCCCATGTGTTCTGGTGGAAAGTAACTATAAATTGAACATGCTTCTGGGATGATTGCAAAACCTCCATGAATGCTTGTGGAATGGCTGTGGTTGCATCATGTAGGTGCTGCAAAGCCAGTGCAAACTGGGGAACCTCCTCTCCCCATCGATGCTCTTTCCTGCATCACATTACAGAATCACAGAATCACAGAATAATCAGGTTGGAAGAGACCCACTGGATCGTCGAGTCCAACCATTCCCACCAATCCCTAAATCATGCTCCTAAGTACCTCATCCACCCTAACCTTAAACACCTCCAGGGACGGCGACTCAACCACTTCCCTTGGCAGACCATTCCAATGCCTAACCACCCTCTCCATGAAGAACTTTTTCCTAATCTCAAGCTTAAATCTCCCATGGCGGAGCTTGAGGCCATTCTCTCTCGTCCTGTCCCCTGTCACTTGGGAGAAGAGCCCAGCACCCTCCTCTCCACAACCTCCCTTCAGGTAGTTGGAGAGAGCAATGAGGTCTCCCCTCAGCCTCCTCTTCTCCAGGCTAAACACCCCCAGCTCTCTCAGCCGTTCCTCATAAGGCCTGTTCTCCAGCCCCTTCCCCAGCTTCGTTGCTCTTCTCTGGACTCGCTCCAGAGCCTCAACATCCTTCTTGTGGTGAGGGGCCCAGAACTGAACACAGGATTCGAGGTGCGGTCTCACCAGTGGCGAGTACAGGGGGAGAAGAACCTCCCTGGACCTGCTGGTCACACCGTTTCGGATACAAGCCAAGATGCCATTGGCCTTTTTGGCCACCTGGGCCACTGCTGGCTCATGTTCAGTCGGTTGACATTGCCACGGGTTTCCTCCCCAAGGGGTTGCAGGACACTGAAAGCGTCTCTCCAGGAACAAGCAACGTTCTTCTCCATCTCTGCTTCCACCATGACTTTCCTTGGCAGCAAAAGAATCACTGGAGCTGGGATCAAAGAGGTTTCTTTCTGCTCCTGAGTGATATTGCAGTGGTGGAGGAGAATAAAAGAAAAGGGAAGGAAGGGGCTACTGCAGAGCAGCGTGACCTTCGCTTCCAGCAAGCACCGTTAGGAGAGGAAATTTCTTTATGATATGGAACCAGTAGTGAGGATAAAAGAAAGGAAAACGAGAAAAAACCCAATTGCAGACCAAACCAACACTGTTTTCTGTGACCCTCCTCTGGCTTCTGCTTACAAAACCCCTGGCATCTGTAATGATCAGGTCTTTGATTAAGCAACCTTTAATTTTGGATTTATTAAACCTGCATGCTTTCCATAAACAATCTCAGCACAGAAAGGGAAGAGGAGTCTCATAAGAACATCTTCAGCTTCAGAGTTACAACATGCTCCCCAGATGCCATCACAACAGCTTTGATAGGCAGGCCAGTTGATTTAAAAGAGGGCAGGGGCATTCGGCTAATTGAAACCATTGCATTATGATAACCAAATGTCCTACATCTTTTCCATCTCCCATAGATGGCAATGCATACTGAAAAAAAAAAAAAAAGAAATAATAATGTTATGTCCGTTTTCAAGGAGAGATCAAAGGATCTCCTGGAAAGAGGAGTCCAGTTGTCCCTTGAATGCATCTGGGCTGCAGATAGCCTGTGGAAAAGCCTATTTTGTTCGCTCACGAGGCAGAGGAATGCTGTCTGGATGCTTTGAAAAGCTCAATGGCTGGTTAAGGGAGGGAAAGTCTCTGTGTAAAGGGAGCTGTGGGACCTCAATATGTTTTTTGTGGCTGACCATGCCACAAAACCCCTGCGATGTGTCTTGCCTTTTGTTGCAATGGGATCCTGTGACTGCACTGTGTGTCTCAGCAAGAGATACAGCTGGTGCTCTGGTACCCCTAATGCTGACTGGGCTCTGCAACCAGAGTTGTTTGGCATCAGGGGAGCAGGAGATGCAGTGTAGTAAACACAAAAATAAACACATTCAGTGGTGCTGGGAGACCAATGCTTTCTATAATTCCTGGGGTACCCTGGGGCAAGCAGAATTCTCCACACTAATAGCTGGAAAATTAAGCCCAAGGAACCAGTGTACTCCTGGAAAAGCTCTTAGCAGAAATGGATCTCTTCATCCAGACTGTGACCTCTGAGATAGCTCTGCCTCTGCTTGCTTTCAGCTTGATTTTGAACCGGAGTCCATGGATGCAGTGAAGCTCTCTCCTCAGCAAAGGAGATGCTGTCTGGATAAATCAGAATCATCCCAGCCCTGAAAAAAAATACCAACCAAAAAGGCATGTCCCTTTTGGGATCGCCCTGACACGTTCTTCTGCAGAACATCTGCTCCTGCACACCCAGCTGCTGCTGCTGCTCCCGCCGGGGCTGCTCCTCACCTTCCCTGCTCCTGGGGCTCCGCCTGACCTGAGGGGAACCCCTAATGCAAGGGCTTGTATCTCTTAACCAGGGAGATGTCTCCTTATTTATGAGTTATCACTGTTTGTGCAGTAAGAAAAATGGCAGTGCCCGAGAATCAGATGGTTCTGAAGGAATCTTGCTGTGTCCCTAAAGGGATGGACACAATTTCTCCCCCTCAAAAAGGCAAACAGGCACCGGCATGACTGCAAACACAGCTCAGACAACCCGAGTCCCCTGCCGTAACCTTGGGAGCTGCTCTTTTCCCCATCACGGAGTAAGTCCCATCGCAGGATAAATTAAACATAACATGTACACAATTAGCGTAAATTGGAAACAGGATATGGAAAGGAAAAGAGAGATTTGTTCCTCTGGCGCAATCTGACCCTGCTCTGGATGCCTCTGTCCCTTGCTCATGAAGATATTTCTGAAGAAAAAGGGATGGGTTTGGCTGATTTTAGAAGGCGTCTGATTGCACCATATGGTAAATGTATATTTTTTTCATTCTTCTGGGAGGATGCCCTGTGAATCACCTAACAGGGCTTTATTGCTTTCTTCTGCATCCCTGGCAAATTTTGGAATGCAAAAATTGTTTTGTTTGCATTTATAATGAGGCATTTGGAAACATCTGTCAACAGCTCAGCTTACCAGCCAGACAGAAACTCTGTTTTCATTTACGGGTATTTTAAATAGCAATTAAAATTACAGACTATCTTCTCCTTGTACTTCTACAAGCAGAAATACGGGGTATGACCTCTCAAAATCCAGAATAACTGAAAGCAGAGCTTGCTCCTATGCCTTGTAGAGCATTATTCTGAATACAGAACATAACAACAACAAAAAAACTTTATTAAATACATAACGTCGAGTGGATAGTTTTGCTAAACATTTATGAGATATTGGAAAATTCAGCTCCAGCCCTCATGTTTCATCAGCTGCAGTTCAGTGTTTCAGTACAGATGGACAGAGCCCAGATGGCAACCTCGTCTGTGGAATTTGTCTCTGCTCTGGGCCATATGCTGCTCAGAAGTAAAAAGGATGCAGAGCTCGCTTTGAAGTTTGGTTTGCGATGCTCTGCGGGCGGACGGGTGCCACATGGAGGCTCAGAGCTTCTCATCTGCATGTGACCGACCTGCGAACTGAATCCTGGTGACATGGCAGGGACGTAGTGCTGGCTGGTCCCATCAGGGCGTATTCACGGAGACACGTCCCACCAGGGGTGTTCCAGGGAGCCTTGGACATTCACGTTGGGACTTTGTGATGCCATTAGTGGGACAGTGAACAAAACAGATGGGTTGTCATCGGGTCAAGACGTGCTTTGAGGATGAAGTTAGCAAAGTGAGAAAGCTTTGGTAGTTTGGGCTGGGCATTTACCTAAGAGCAGGGAGCTTTTCTTTCTGGAGAATGTGAGAGCTGAGCAAGCACCTTCAGCAAGAGGCTTTGTAAGTCAGCGGCTAAATTTTATCTCCTCCCTGAAATGCTGCTGCTCTGCATGGAGAAATTAGCCTTCTTTATGCCTTCCATGTTCTCATGACACGTGCTGTTGAAGGTGCCAAGCTCTGAATGAATAACATTCTCCGACTGTGCATCAGTTTTATCAACACCTGGTTAGCCAGCCAGCAGAATCAGCATGAGAGGAGGATGAATAGTGCTCCTAGACACATGCTTAATTGCTAAGACTTAGTTTTTGTTCTCAGGTCTGCTATGACTGGCTTGGCATACACTGACAAACTAGGGATAAGGCTGCTTTGCTCCAGCACAGAGGGACATTTCAAGGAGCCCCTGACTGAGTCCCCAGATCAGAGAAAGGATCTGGGGACAACAAGGTGGGAGTGAAAGCTGGATAGAGGCACAAATGTCTATTGGAGAAACCATAAGGGGAGGAATAAGTAGAATCAGTCAAGCAGTGTTTGCTCAGCAAGGTGTGTCACGACTGACACCTCACCTCCACTTACCTTTGCTCCTGGAAACAGGGTGCAGCTCATGGCAAACTCCAGGGGACTTTCTCCATTGGCATCAACTCCACCACACTATTGTCCTTGCAAAAGGGCACGAGGGACAGCTGATGGCCTCCATCCCACCCTGCACTGCAATCCCTCAGGCCCCAACTCCTTACCCGAAGCAGGGACCAGGCAAGACTTTCAGAGAGTCCTGTGCAATGTTTATGTTTCAGAAACATATGTTTTTAAAGATAGCAGATGTTAGGGAATGTTGTTTGCCAATTCTTTTTGGTCTAACCACTGCTCTGGGAGCTTTTCGCTTATTTATTACCTTTGAATGCAGGAGCATGATATCAGCCTTTGTGGAGATGCAGTTTATTGATACCTCTTTCTCATCCCTTCCTCACGCTACACAACGTTCTCCCCTTCCCAACCTCCTGGCATCACCGTGGGCACTTGGACCTGGGCAGTGAGGGCAAAGCTGGATCCTTACCTTCCCACTCTCACCACCCTCCTCCTAGCTCATTCCATCTCACATTTCTGTGTGGTTTTAATGGAGCAGAGAGGCATTTTCACTGCTTACACAGCTCTCTGTATCTTTTCCTTAGCATTTGTTTTTCCTAGATATACACATATTTGTCCACAGCCATTTCTACAGTTAGAGATGTTCATTTGGCATCACATGTGGAAAGTTTTAGGCATCTGATCAGAATCACTATAAGCTTCTGGGAGCTGCTTGCCAGCTGAATGCAGAAGAAAAGACCAATATTAACAAGAAGCCTTTCCTTAATAAGCAGAAGTACTGCAAATATAAACACTTACAAATGCTATTAACTGTAGCTAGAAAGTTCTAATGAATCGATATAGCATGGAGGTGAAAGAGTCAAGCAGAGGCAATGAAATACAAACTCTGTTTTTTCCTTTGAGTGCCCTTAGAGATCCAGGGTTTAAAAAGCTGCCTCTCAATCTGCATGTCGTATTTCCTACCTGCAACCTAACTGTGTTTGTTTTGGACCTGACCCAAAGTCCCTTCAAATCCTTGCAATGGACTGGAGGTGCTTTCCCCTTGGTATTTGTTGCCCAGCCCAGGAAGGCTCAAGCACCCAGCTTTACTCTGTGAAATGCCACCAATTTTGAGCTTGGCAGCTGTTGTTCAACAATTCCTGCCATGCACGAGTCCAGAACAGAGGAGATGAAAACCCCTGAGCTGGCCTTTCCTGCACACCTTTAGGTTTATCCTAGACCAGGTATCTAAAAAGCGGAGCCACAAGCAGAGGGTCCCACATCTGATCCTGCTTCAACCTCCCTCTCACTGATTTTCGAAGCAGTGGAGGCAGAAATTTTGGATAGAGGTGGCTCAGTCTCCCGCTAATGAGATCTCGGTGACCCTGTGAGCTCTTTCTTTTTTGCTTCTCTATTTTTCCTCGAGGCACTCAGGGTCTGGCATGTCCCGAGCTGCAGGTGCAAAGCTATGAGGAAGGCTTGTTGGTTAAAGACCGTGGGCAGGAGGACTTTCCAAATTGCAGCAACTGAACATGCAAAAAGCACAGTCCTCTCCAAATCCCCAGTGAATGCTCCAGGGGCAGCCAGAGCCTGATGCCCTCCTGCACCAGCCGCTGCGATCACTGAGCAAAGTCAGCGTGCTCCTGGCCCCCACCCACTCACAACCCTTCAGGGCATGTGTCAAAAAGCTGCCTTCATTTTCCTGACATGCTTTTCCTGCTCCCAGGGCTGAATTAACACTAAATGAGACCCAGATCCCTCCGTAATTAGGAGCCTCTGTTCCACATCACTCTGGTACTGAAGATCCTCCTCTACTGCAAGAGAACTTGAGCGCTGCTTCTTCTCCTTCTCTGACCCCAACGCCTCCAGTTCCCTCCTCCTCTTTACATGTCCTTGTCCTGTTTCCCTGGGATCCAGCTTTCTGTTCTCCCCTACACTGTCAACAAGGGATGTGGGCACACAGGGCTGATGGGTTTCTCCCACCGCTTCCCCTGTTCTTTGAACCGAGGACAAGAGCATATGTTTTTCATGAATGAGAAAGCAATTTGCAGCCACATAAATAAAAATAGCAACAACAACCAAACCTAATAGAACAACCTGGGAAAAGCTGCTTGGGAATGGTCAGAAATATTTGTTTTCTCTTTTTCCACGCACATTCTCTTTCTTTCTAACCTTCCCATTTTCCGCACTCCCCAGCTACTAAGGCTTCAGAAATCTTAAGAAAGGGTTGGCCCATGATGGGTCAAAGAGAAGAGAAAAACCTCTCCAGAAATCTCATTTGCAAGAATGTGCTTCTATATCCCTGCCTTTTTGCAGTTTGTGGTAGGAGCAGGGTTCATCGCCTCTGCTTTTGCTCCAGCATTTGTGTTCCTGGCTCCCATGGGGGCACCACTGGTCAGCCTGTGCCAAACAGCACGCCAGAAACTTGACCTTCTCATGAACCTCAGGGCGATTTTCTGGTCTGCACCCAGTCCCTTGCAGGCAGGACTGTCTGGCCAGTGGATTCTGGCCCTTTTGCATGGAAAATGAGATGTGTCGGCCTCCACGGCCAGGTGGCTTGCCAGCTGTGTCCCTAACAACACTTTGCAGCCTCATCGTGCTCCTCCCTTCCTTGTTCAACAAGTTGCCTTTGCTCCTACTCGCTTTGCACGTGGGTCTGCAACAACGGGACCTGTGATATCGTCCTTGGTGGCCCTGGGCCAGGCGGCTATCCCTCAGCTTTCCCGCTCCTCAATGCAATAGAAATGAATGTATTGCTTTTTCTTTCCTTCTTCCTCTTTCCAGGATGTTTTCGATACATCTTTCCCTATTTCTCCTATTTTCAGTGCAGGGTACCCGGCGATCCTCACCCTCCCCTCACAGCAGCCAGTGCTTGCTTAGCTGGCGAAGGTCCAGGTAAACTCAACAACAATCCTAACTCAAATCAAGACTATCTACCCCAGCCTAAGGCAGTTTATGCTGATATTAATAACAAGGCATCAAGTTCCAGCACTAAGGAGCTGCATTAAGCTTCCTGCTCAGGACTGGAATTGAGTTTCATAGCAACCTTGGCTTCATTACCTGGGTCACCAGCATTTCCAGGGGCTCCCAAACCTCATCTGGCAAACCCCACCAGGCAATCCCTTCCTCCCTCGGTACCTGTAAGGTCAGGGAAAACCTCGGTACTCCCAGCAGCTTCCCTGTTTCTTCTGCACTTAGTGCATCAAAGGGACATCTCTGGTTAAGTAGTTCTTCCAGTTACCCTATTAATGAGCCTTTCATTAGTATCCTTTTTTTTTACTATGCAATTGCTACAGCATGAGATCCACTCGGGAGATGCAAATGAACTGGAAGCACAACGTTGGAAGGTAGCGGAGGAGCGGAATGCTGCTGTTAATCTCTTCTGACAGGCTGCGTTAGGAGGAGCAGTAATGGCCCTGGACAGGCACGTACCTGCCGGGGACTGCGTGGTTTCCCTTCGCTACCACGCGATGCCTGGTACCCACCTTGCCCACAGCCACCGGCTGGTGCCAAATTCACTTCGTCAACCTGGAAAGACATCGCACACGAGTGGAGTTGAGTTGCAAAAGAGGATGCGTTTTACCTGCATGAGCCACTGCTTGAGCTAGAGGCAAGATTCAGCTCTAGAAATGAGGGATGTCTGCAGAGGGGATGCTTTTCACAGCAGAATTAGGTTAAATGTTTCTACTCGCACAGCTCTTTCAGGTTTTGCTTTAACCTTCCCTTACAGCATGAATATGGGTTTTACAGATGTCGCTGGTCCTCGCTGCACACTTATGAGGGGAAATCTGGGCAAGCAAGTAAGCAGGCATGCCCCAGGCAGCTTGCTAAATGCCAGTCCCCCCAGTATCTCATCTCATTTACTCACACAGTCTGTTTCTTTATAGGCTTAACTGTACCAGCTCTAGACCAGCCACCCTGCTTAGGTGCTGAGCTGCCCCCAAACCAAGCGACTTCTGCTTGCAATGACCTCCTCAGCACCACCAGCTTAGGGCTCGGTAAGTCCAAAGCATGATTTCTCCCAGCATGGAAGTTTTGCTGCCAAACTAGGAAAGCAGCAGCCTGCCACTTCTGGGAAATGGCTGAAAAAAACCTCAGCCAAAACTGGTTTTTGTCTGAAAAGGGAGGATGTGCCTGAAGGGGCTGCTTTGGGGAGAAACAGTCCTTGTATTGAACAAGAGATGTTAGACTTCAGGCAGCAGATACTTGGTAAAGATGCTCAATCATGTTAATAGGATGAGGCTTTGGTCAAATGAGCATCAGGCTCTTGGCACACAGTACTGGCCTCTCCGGTGGCTCAGTAGATATTTTGCCTACTGGTCACATCCTTCAAAGTCCATAAAACAAAATGCACCAAAAGGGACAGCAAGAAAAGCCCAATGGACTTAATTCTGCCCAGGCTGGCTCCTTTCCCAGGTTTGTCTGGATGTTTCATGTACACCACTGTGTCATGGCAGTTTTGCTGTTGGTTCTTTCGAGGCCCCAGCTCTGTTCTCCATGTGTGTGCTCCTGGGCTGGCAAAAGGGTATGTTCAAAGTCCAGCAGTGTTTGGAGGTGCAGCCATCCCCGCTCCAGGGAGGGGTGTGAAACAGTGGGGGCACCCTGACTGCTACAGCAGCCCACTAAAATCTGCAAGAAAAAGCAGAAAGAAGAGTCTGAAATCCCACTGGGGATGCAGGGTTGGCAGCACTGCTGCAGGTGAAGATCTATTTGGGCACTTTCCAGCTTAGCTAAATTCTCCGGTTGCACAATAAATAGGGACCTTTGTAGCTGTGCTGTTCAAAGCTCTCAGCTTTAAGGGCACGTTTCCCCCAGAACCATGACCAGTGTTTCCTTTGTCAATACAGTGGGTTCCCCAGTAATCCACATCTCACTGCTCTCCCGGAGGCAGCATCCACCCAGCCACCAACTTCACTGTTGTTGCTGCCTTTTATTCTCTGCATCCCTGAGGAAAGCTCACAAGTGATGCTTTGTACAGGAGCTAGGAAAAAAAAAAAAAGACATGCACTCTAACACACGAAAGAAAAATTCTCATCTCACCCCTTGTGTTTTTCCTGGAAATGTCGCTGCCTTTAATGCATCAAATAATTAGAATCACTTTTCCCCTTTTGGTTGCCTTGGCCCCTGCAGCTCACGTTGAACAGGCCAACACAAACCTGCGTGCATTGCAGGAATTTTGGGCATAGCCTGTCCTGCAGTGCTGAGCTCAAGGGAAGGATGACTCCTAAAGCCAAGAGCCCAGTGGCCAACATCTTCCTCCATCAGAAGACTTGATTGCAGATGGAGTATCCACTCCAAGGGATACAGCTCTAAGAAAATCCTCAGACCTGGCATCAGGGGGGAGAAAACTAGGAAAGGAGCTTGTTTGTGTGGGAGATTTCAGCTGGGAAGAACTGGGGCTGAGAACTTGCTCAACTTGGAGCTGGTAGAGATATGTGGGAGAGTGGTGGGGTGTACCCAGCAACCAGCCTGCAGCCAACGGCAGCTCTTGTGCCCCTTTGCCTTGCACAGAAGCTGCTGCTTTGTTTATTTAGACTGTTTTCCCCCCCATGTGCAGGTCAGAATAGAGTTCGGGTTTGCAGGGCACTTCCTTGGAATGGCACTTGGGGTGAAGAGCCTACTGGATCTCGTTGCTCCAAGCCCCATCCAACCTGGCCTTGAACACCCCCAGGGATGGGCCAGCCACCACTGCTTTGGGCAACCTGTTCCAGTGGCTTCTATTGAGATGAGGGGTAAAAGCAGGGAAGTGTCCCACTGCCCCGACTGCGCAGGCTCCTCTCCATCCACTCAGGGTCATGGTGGGTGCTGTCTGGGCTCTCACAGCTGCACATTTTCTGTTGCAGGCTTTATTTAATTTTGTTTTAAAGGCACATTACCAGTTTGTAACATCATTTCGAGTCTCCAGCTGTTATTTAAGGCTATGATGTAGGTATATGCATTACAAACGCCCACCTCATAACAGAGGGAGAAAATACCTGATGACCTTCACTGCTTCCAATTCCAGGGAAAACAGCCCTCAGATTTTCTGAGCTAAACAAGCTTCCCATGGATTCCGTACAGCTCCAAAGGCTTCAATATTGCTGTCACCAGCTGAGACTCTGTCCACATCAATTTTCCTTTCTTATTTTGTTTCTAAGCTGGTGCTCGAGGTTTTTGGCTCGCAGGCAGATTTTCTCTTCCAAGATTTCAGTGTTGGAAGACTGTTTCCCTAATCCCCAATAGTTTAAGATTATCTCTAGCCAACTATTAATCAAAGTCACAATCTAGCACTGCTTGCTTGTGCTGTTGTACTTGAGCACAGAAAAATATCCTCTTTTTCCACTGAAGAAACACAGTTGCTACTTTTCTAATTCACCTCTGGTTCCTTTAGCATTCACCCCTAGTACAGGGAATAGCCACGCTTCTCGTTCAATACTCTGCATTTTACTAGGATGCACATGGTCTAAGGGATGCATTAAAATCACAGGTCAAATAAGCAAACACCAACTCAGGAAAAGCTTAAAATAACCTAGAAAACAACAAAGAAACTGTCTTATTTTCTCCTTTCACCACATGCTCCTTTGAGCTCAGAAGAATGAATTGCCTTATAAAAACCTGGCATATTGATAGGCAATTAGGTCTGGCGGTGACATTGGTTATAGAGCAGAAGATGGATTTTTACAGCACATTCCATATGCCATGACTCCAAAAGCCTTTGCAGGGAAGTGAATTAAATGCCACAGACTTCTTAGGGTTGGTAGCTGGAATGGCCACTTCTGCTCCGACAACGAGTTGTGCTAAGCAGTGAGTTCAAACCCAGTTGGCATATTGCAAAAGAGGAGCCCTCTAGAGCCTCAGGCATGACTCACAGGAATCCATTTAGAGGAAAGCCTGGCTCCTCCACAGACCTGGGAGCAAATTCCAGCTTAGCCATACTCAGGGTTTATGCCTGGGGTGGGGACTTTTCCTGTTTCCCATCCCCTGTTCTTAAATCAGCTCTGAATGCCAACACGCTCTCGTGGGCAACAGACCAGCACCCAGGGACTTGGCACTTGGGTGCATGAAAAGCTAAGAGGTGCTCTCTGAGCACTGCACCTTTGAGAAATGTTTAAAATGCAAGCAAAATTGCTAAAGGAAACAAGCATCCTTCCTCCCGTGCCGGCATCTCACTGGGACCACTTGGCATTGAGCACAGTGGGAATGGCCACTGGCTCCACTTTGGAATCCCAAATTATTGGTCAGAATTCCTGCTCTGGGTGACCCTGGAGGAGTTCCAGCTGGATCCAACCATTTCAGATCCACTGCAGGCACCGCGACAGGGGATTTTTTTTCCAATCACAGATTTTTGCTGAGACTTACATCAGCTCAAGCTGCCTCTCTCTTTTAGCATCTCTTGGGGCTAAAAAGAAATCACACTTCCTGCTGTAACACAAAACAGGGAAACTGGTGCTGCTTTGTCACATCTAATTTCAGGCAGCTCTCTTCCTTAAGCTGGTCATGAACAAGTGAGGATAATGTAACACATAACTCCTTTCAAAACTGATTCCTTCATGCTGAGTCCTGATCTACTGCTGTCTGAGGCATTTTGCTCAATAGATTTCAGCACGATGCCAGCTCTGGCTGACAGACTACGCAGGAGCTGCAGCCACAAATCTGGCTGTGATTTGCATCTGTCCCACACACTCCGAGAGCCGTCACAGGGGGTGGATACTGCTTTCTAGCTGGCACTCATTATCTGCTGAGGAATCCCATGTTATTGCTGCTGTCATCTTCCAAGCTGCACATTATACAGGGAAGGAAATCTGCCAGGTTGCTCTGCATGCTAGTAGGTATTCTTGGAGACAAAAAACTGAGCCTAGTCCCAAAGCTATTGTTTAAAAATACTTGAGTTTTATTGCTTTGAGAATTGGGTGATCCTCCACCTTTGTCAGCTCACAAAACTGCAGTGCGGACCAGGCCAGCTGCATCTTCCATTTCAAATTGAGGACCCGATCCAGAGCTCAGCAAAGTCAGAGTTTTCTGTCACAAGAAGCCTCCTGAAAGGAGATTGTGGAGAGGAGGGAGCTGGCCTCTTCTCCTAAGTGACAGTGGACAGGACAAGAGGGAATGGCCTCAAGCTCTGCCAGGGGAGGTTCAGGCTTGAGATAAGAAAAAAATTCTTCACGGAAAGGGTCGTTAGGCACTGGACAGGCTGCCCAGGGAGGGGGTTGACTCAGCTTCCCTGGAGGTGTTTAAGGTAAGGGTGGATGAGGTGCTTAGGGACATGGTTTAAGGATTGGTGGGAATGGTTGGACTTGACGATCCGGTAGGTCTCTTCCAACCTGGTTATTCTACGATTCTATGATTCTAAGTGTTTTCTGGATCGGGCTCAGAAAAGAGGACTCTGTTCAGGCTCAGCAGCACCTGCCCTCTGCTCGCTCATGTCCGTGGAACTCATGGCAGGAGAGCTGGGGCTTGGAGTCCTCAGGCAGCCCTGGCACCAGCCCTCAGCTCAGCTTCGCTTTGAAGGCAAGGCGTGTTTGGACCTTGTGATGTGGAAGTTTCACCAAGGTTTTACAAGAAACTCTGCTGAATATGGAAAGTTCATATAAAATAGTCATATAATAACCATGGGGGGGGCTCCAGTTATAAATGCGCTGTCTGCTGGAATAGTTCTGCCTCCTCTCTTTACCAGCCAGCAATTATCCTCACTTGAACCACTTCTTGTTTAGCTGCTCCCTGACTGAAAGGAACAGGAATGGCATTTGCTTGCCCAAGAATAAAACGGGCATCTCCTCTTTGCTGAGGAAGCACCAGACAAGCATCAGTTCTAGCTGCATCCTCCACTTTCAAGCAGCAATGTGTTTGTAGGGAGCGTTATCATCTTTGGGTCACACCATAACCATAAACAGCCTGCTTACATATCGAGGTTTCCTAAAGCTGAGGGGGATTTTTGGGTGGAAAAGAAGTCTTTGAAACTGTCCTTGTGTTTCGTTGTGTATTAAACAGTGATTTTTTTGTGCAAGAGGAACACAGAGTCACTCCAAGTCTGTATTAGCTGTGTGCGCTCCCTCCTCTAACATCAGGCTGGCTGCTTGCAGGCTGTTTTACACAGCCCAGGGCATGAACAACATCTATGTTATATCATAGGAGCCTTCAGGAAAGACAAGTAAGTCATATTTTTTCTCAACATAGCTTTGTTCACCAGAACCTGCCACTGTTTGAGAAGTGAAGGAGCAGAGCTTAATAAGGGAACAGTTGGAGAAGGAAAAATGTTATTACTGAAACTCTGATTAAAACCAATAGTATTGCAAGGTCCCCTTCACATGGTGAAGCCAGTCTTAGATAGAGTGTTCGTAAAGATTATTGTATTAAAGTTCAAGTAAAAAAAAAAAGAGATGGTTTTGTGGTAGAAGGAAAACAGCTCAGCAGAGAGATGGGGATTTTAACTGCAGTGAAGCAGGGCTGCGTGCTCGCTGTGCACTGCAAGGCTACGGTCCAGGGCGGGTTGGAAGATCAGCTGCTTGATACATGGTGCCAAACAATGATGCAGGATTGGAAATGGGATATACATGGATCAGCAGCTGGAAGCCTCTGCAGCCAGGAGCCCTCTATAGGTCCCTTGTGATCCACCAGCTCCTCTTAAACCTCTCTTGTATTATCCCGTGCTGCAGAGCGCACCACCCTGTGCAGATATGACACATAAATCTATGTGTGTGCATTCGGTCAGGATATATAAACTCTGCAATGGTCTTTGCACGTAACTGCACATGATCTTTGCTGACAGCGCACTGGAAAGGGATCTCACCTAAGAGATGGTAAGGTCACACCTCGAATCCAGTGTTCAGTTCTTGGCCCCTCGGTGCGAGAAGGACATTAACTTACTGCAGTGTGTCCAGAGAAGGGGAACAGAGCTGGTGAGGGGTCTGGAGCATGAGTCTTACGAGGAGCAGCTGTAGGAACTTGCGTTGTTTAGCCTGGAGAACAGGAGGCTGAGGGGAGACCTTATTGCTGTCTACAAGTCCTTGAAAGGAGATTGTAGTGAGGTGGGTGTTGGTCTCTTCTCCCAAGTAACAAGTGATAGGACAAGAGGAAATGGCCTCAGGTTGTGCCAGGAGAGGTTTAGATTGGATATTAGAGAAATACACTCAAAAGAGTGGTCAAACATTGGAACAGGCTGCCCAGGGAAGTGGTGGAGTCTCTATCCCTGGAGGGTTAAAAAACCATGGGACTTCAGGACATGATTTAGCAGGCATGGTGGGGCTGGGGTGACGGTTGGACTGCAAGATCTTAGAAGTCTTTTCCAACCTTTGTAATTCTATGATACTGTAATAAAAATATAATGTTCTTCTGTCTGCCCCTACTGCTGTCCCTGCTCTGAGACTGTCAGTTTTCCCCACGGGGTATGTGGCAGCCACAGCAGCTGGGTTTGAGATTAACTGCGATGCTGCTCTGTTGTAAGCAACGTCCAATTCTCCAGGTGTACCTCCTGGTCTACTGGGCTAAACAAGATAAGCTGCTGTAGCAAGGGAATTTCTTCATCTGGAGGTGATTCATCTGTTTGCTCATCTCCTTTATTAAGAGAAATTGGGGGATTTCTTGTGGACCTGCAGTGCTGCATGTGCACAGTTATTGCCGCTGGACCCAAAATTAGATGTGCGTTAGGCAAACGAGATAAGGACGGGTAGAAAAAGAACATTCACTCTTTTGCAGCCAACCAGCCCATGCACGGAGCAATGAAACGGCTTGACAAAGGTCATGCGGAGAACACATGGTAGATCTGAGAGTGAAACCCAGATCCAGGCCTTTAAACACAAGGCTGCTCTCTTGTGTGTGCTGCTACAGCACGAACCAGAAATGTCTATGAGCTTTAGCCCCTTTCCAAGTAAAAGTATAAAAGCTGTTGAGCATCCTTCATGACCCAGTCCGGGAGAGAACGCACACGTGCCCTTGTAACAGCAAACAGCACGGCTGCAGCCTTCACGCTGGGCGTCCTCCACCAGGGTGATGTCTCTGGGCTCTTCAGGCTGGAGGGATGAGCTCCAGCAGGGAAGAGCCAGGTGTCTGCCTGATAGGAGCTTCTAAGGGAAATGGGAGCTGGAGGAGCATGGGGGTTTGACCATCGCAGCACTTGCAGTAGCTGCAACAGAGCACGAGATGCAGCCTGAGGTGCCAGGGCGGCTCTGAACCCTTCTCCGAGGACATGCTCCACCTTCACATCTCACCTACGTCAGAATTACCTCATGTTCATAACTCCAGGAATTTCCAGCTGGGGCAGCCAAGCCTTTAGCTGCTAAATTAAAGTTTCTACCTCTCCCCAGAGAGGTATTTTCCCCTCTATTCTTTTTATTAATAAATTAATAATAAAATATTGTGCTGGAGAGACACGGTGGATTTGGCTCCAAGCACAGCAGAGCGAAACAAGTATAAACATCAGCTTGTTTATGAGCACATCTGTCTGCAGGGCTTGGGTACCAGAAATCAAATTCTCCGCTTAGCACTTGCCAGAGCGACTGGAAGGTGTGATGGATGTTTTTACTGGAAAGAAGACTCCTTTCTGCTCCCACCGTGGCAGAGCTTGTCCAGCCAGGCAGCCACTCTGCTACTCTGTGGTGGGGTCCAATCCTGACACCCTCTCTCCATCTGTGCTGGTGAGGGCTCCCTTCATCTCTTTAAAGCTGAGATTTCTTCATAAAATACTTAAACCCTGATGTAGCCGGTGAGGCTCTTGGGTTCTTCACCACTCAGCAGTGAGGTGTGTTTGGTGACAGAGACCCGCTTTGTCAGCTCTGCAGTGAGCCATAAGTCTGAAAAAGTAAAACCAGCCCATCCTGTCCAGAGCTGCTAAGAAGCAAGGTAAGGCTTAGATTCAATGCAAAGCTCTTTTCCTAAGGGTGCAACTCCATAAAAACCTGTTCAGAAACCAAGATCTTGTCCCTTCTTCTCTATAGGAGGGAACACGACGAGTTGCTTCTTACAGATGTTGGTTTTTAATCATCAGTGATTAAATTCTAGTGCTGTTCCTGCAAGACAGCTTTAGGTTTTGACTTAAACAGCTATATTTGCTGCTAGATCAACATATAGTCTCCCTTATCTCATTTATAGCCCTGGAGGGAGCGTCAGGCAGAAGAAATGTGTTTGTGGTGGCAGGAAATTTAAGGTGCAGCTGCTGCCCAGCAGGTCAGAGCTTTGATCAGGCACTGATTGCGGCACCTGATGAGTACAAATGGGTTGGAGATTAAGAGAATAGCTGAACACATGGAGCCTGGCCCATAAACTGGAGCCAGCCCAGAAGTAGGATTTTTGCAGCTGGTTCCCATACCTGTTTTCCGTGCTCCCACGTGGTGTTGCATGAGGGTCCTGCTTCCTATGTGGAGGGATGTGGACCACCTGCTCCAAACAAAGCAAGAAAAAACGTTGATACAGGGTTGTATGTCAGGGAGGGAGAAGGTAAAATAAGACAGTGAGTGGATTCTTTGTGCCAGGGCTTGTTTTCCCTGCTTCCACAGCACTCCACGACAAGGTGTTGCTGCTGCTTTCATAGAACCATAGAATCACCAGGTTGGAAAAGACCCATTGGATCATCGAGTACAACTATTCCTATCAAACACTAAACCATGCCCCTCAGCACCTCATCCACCCATCCCTTAAGTACCTCCAGGGAAGGTGACTCAACCCCCTCCCTGGGCAGCCTGTTCCAGTGCCCAATGACGCTTTCCTAACACTGTTGGAGAAAAAACAGCTGGGACTCAAGGTAAGTGGAAGGAAAGACCTCTGTCTCACATCAATAACCCCAGCCTCAACGGGCAGCTTTGTGCCAAGGGCTGCTTCTGCATTAGAGCGAGATGGGTTCAAGATGGTTAATAAATCCCTGTATTCACTGTGTCACTGAGTTAAACATGCACACAATAAACAGGAGTGGCCCATGAACACCGCAGATCCATGCAGATGTTATCATCCTACACATGGGCAAATATCCATAACATAAATAAACCGTCAGGCTCTGACCAGAGCTCTGGTTTCTGTTGTGATCTGAGCTCCGATGCCAGGGGACATCGCACAGTTGTAAATACAAAAGGAAAATTGCATGGTCTGCAATCTGTTGGTTCATTACAGCACACGTATTGTTTTATCCATTAACCTGGGACCTGGTTTCGTAATCGCCGCATGAATCTCCAACTGAATGTTGATTTACGACATCGCCTTTTCCCCAGCATTTCGGTGCTTTGCAAGAACTGCGAGCTGACTGCACAAAGGGATTTTTTTGGCATCGTGATGTGCAGCCATCTTCGGGTTGCAGTGTAGGGGGGTTTAACGATGTACAGTGAGATGGCTGAGTGCTGAAACATGGCAGCTGGGAAGGGAAGGGAAATGCAAAGGAACTGATGCTTCTTGAACCTGTAAAGCTGTGACATGGTAACAGCCTCGGAGCTGACATGCCCTGGAATGTCACTGTGTGATGAATTATACATATGATGTCAGAGAGGAAAAGTTGCCATCAGTTGGTTGGAAATAAAACACAACGCTGCGTTCATTTACACTGCAGTGGGAATTCATGTCTGCAGAAAGCGCATCCCTGATGTGGAAATTAGCCAGGAAAGTGGTGGCTGACACCTCTGCTTTCCCTCACAGCGCAACAGTGCCTGGGTGGGAGCAGCCTTTCTAATTAGTCGTTGAAAGAGCTGCAGCAGAGCATCTGCTTGCCTGCACCAGGGCAGTCGGGACAAATCCCACAGCACATTCTCCTATCCTGCTAGCAAAGGTCAGGGCTCTGCGTGGGGCTGTTGTGCAAGCGCCGCTCTGGCAGGGCAGCTGGCAGGGCTTCGACCTCTGCCAAGGGAGAAAGGTTGTAGGACAGGTGGGAAAGACTTGCAGGAAACACCTTGGAATAGCCAAGCTTAAGGAAAAAGCAGTAGGAGGTTGACGTTTCCCATTATTAACAGCTGAGCTGACAGCTGAGCCCAGTTCTGGGTTACTGAGGAAAGTAGGAGTAGCCTTTATTAGGAGTCCACAGGTAGCCCCTTTCTTTCTGCTTTGCCTGGGGTGGTGTTGGGGCACGTAGGGCTGAGCTGGAGGACAGATGCACTAAGTAACGTCTTCTACATCCTCCTCCTGTGATGCTGCAGCAAAGCATCAGTCTTTTCGTGCTTGTTGCCCCCAGGAAGCGTTGTCAGGAGCTTGATCCTCAGTAAGTATGGGAAATGCTCCCTGGGACCCCCATGCAAAGCTCTCCTCTTTGGTGAGGTCTAAGGGAACCCAAGGAGGAGCTCCTGGTGCAGAGGATGCTGCAGGCAGCTGGGTAGCTCTGCCTGGGGAGGGCTTCCCACCTGGGAATGAAGGTGAAGGGAGTCTTTTCTTTCATACGGAAATTTTATATAATCTTTGTGCATTTGATCTATGAAAAGCCTGTATGTTTTTGATGTGGGCCAGGGTGAATATTGTGGATAGTGACAGGCTAAAATTCCTCAGTGGTCCTGTAGAAACAGCTGGTTGGATATTTCAGCTTGAATTGGAGCAAGTCTACTACTGGGTGATCCAAGAACTACAGAAGTCTATCTATAGAGCAAGTGAGGGATGTTAATGGGGGAAAGTGTTATTTATGTGCATATTCTTGGTATGACAAAGACATTTATCTTAGTGCACTTATGTGGAACGATGTATTTGTACTATAGCAGCACCTCAGTAACAGACTAGAGTGTAAAATATAGAATTAAATGGAACTCCTTGGTCCTATGCCCTTATAAGCCAAAAGGATGAGGATGCTCCCCAGCCAACACTGGCTTTTTGAGAGGTGAGTTTCTTCTGACCTGCTCAGAGCACAGGCTGCTGTTAGGTGGAAAGCTTTACCTTCTGCTGGAGTGGAATTTAATCAGAGGAGGAGAACTATTCCTGCAAATGAGTAGTAGCTTTATAAATACAGTAATGAGCTTTCCAATGACTGCGGTTTTTTGCTTAGCTTAATACGTGTATTGGTTTGTGATATTTATTGCTCATAGCTTAGTTTGGTTCACTTGAACCTGATTTTCAAAGCCACATTAAAGTCAAGGCGTGTGAATCCACTCAAATTGAAACCAAATGGCAGCTGGATGGGATCCCTGGGAAGGGAAACCATGAAGCTGTGCATGCTTCCCACTCAAGCCAATGGGTAAATTACTGAACCTTTGTCAATGGGAAAACTCTCACTTGACTGCTAGTGGCAAAATTGGATTTCTAGTCAGCATCTCCTGAGAATGCCTGTATGTTTGTGTGTGAGCGGGGACCTAAAATAATGAAAACTCATTTATAGCCTCAGCCTGAAAGCTGGTGCAGGGTTGTTTAGGTCCAGCTGAACCCTTGAGAAGCAGCAGATGACACACATGAGGGGAGGAGACAGCTTCCAGCCTAAGAAAATAAGGATTAATTTGTGATATGACAACAGAACAGCATCCCAGGGACTGGAGATCCTGTCCCTTCCTCCTCATTAATTAAAGAAAATCCAGAATTACTGTACCTAATTATTTGCAGAGAATGGTTTAGCAACTCTAATGTGATACAGTGATTGAAGTTGAAATGCTGAAGTTGCAGGAAAATGTGAACCAGCAGTGTCACTAAAATCAGATATCCTTATGAAAAATTAAAATGTGTAACTCTAAATTAATGAGGAGAGTTGGGGTGCCTGTAATGCTGGGGTGTTGTTCTGTAGCTCTGTGAGTGCTGAGGTAGACTTGGAGGGTTGGCTTGCTTTCTTCTCAAGTGTCTCTTGTGTTCCTAGCTAATGATGAATTAGTTCCAGCTATTAGTGATGATTGCCGGCTTCTCCTTCAAGACGAGCTGAATTTTGCAGAGTGTGAAGCTGATAGTTCCACGTTTTTCTCCAAATGCTTGTTGACTGTCTTCAGGTGCTTTCATTTATGTGCAAGTGAGAAACATTAATTAGTTCCTGCTGCTTATAAATGCACATTGAGGGGCACTAGTGCAATGTTGATGCAGTGATGCAGAAATTCTTGGTCCGCTCTTTCTTGTGCTTGACATAAGAGATGAAAGCAGAAGCTCGTCTCTTCTACTTGGCGGTTCTCACCCAGTTCTGCCTTGCAGAAAGCAGGCTTTGAGGATGGAAGGGAAAAAAAGGTGAGATAGTGGGGATGAGTACCAATCCCTGAGCACGGGAGGTAGCTGAGAATCTGGGAGGGAGGAGACCTGCACTGCTTTGTGCAAAGGATATCAGTAAAAGCACTTGTGAAAGGAAATAGTGTGACATCACTTGCAGTCTGTCTGACTTCATTTGCCAACCAGGCCCCTGAAAATGGTGCTAAAAGCCTGGGGAAATTAATTGAGAAGTTGTGGGGGGGAAAAGTGAAGTTGGTGGAAAATATGCAGTTTGAAAGCGCTTTCTGCACTACTGCTAAAAAAGGGGAAATGGAGCTCTTGTATCGGTCCAGCTGCTGCTGTCAGGAGGCTCTGTGGGTGCAGGGCTGCTGCGCACTGCTTGAATCATAGAATTGTAGAATAACCAGGTTGGAAGAGACCCACCGGATCGCTTGTTGTGGGCTTTTCTTATAGAAGTCACCCCCCGGCTCCTCTGGACCCATTGCCCTGGTGAATTCATGGCAGGGAGGGTGTGATCCGCCCCCATCCAACTTGCTGCAGTTGGAGGTCTGCAAATTATTTGGCTGTTTTTATGTGCAGAGGCAGGCTTTGTGCACAGACCAGGCTGGGCTCTCGTGTGCGTGTAGTATGAAGAGGAGAAGGTAATGGAATGGGGACCGTGCTTCAAGCGGGGACTGTTTCTGGATGCTGGGCAGGGTGGGGAGAGGAGAGTGTTTTGCGCTGCCTGGGAGCAGGGAAGGAAGTTGAAAGGCAGGGCTGCTTTTGATCCAAAATCCTATTCAGGCTTCTTGGCCTTTGGGCTTCTGTCTTTCTCTGTTTCCAATGCCCTGTAAAATGAGAATTGCAGATTTTTGCTTTTTTTTTTTTTTTTTTTTTTCTCTTCTGGGTTAATGTGTTTCAGTCAAACAAGGACTTCGGGAGCAGGTCTTGACTTCTGAATTGTCACATCGTGCAGCTCATGTCAGGCACAGCTCCCTGTATCCAGCCAGGCTCATCCACTCCCCTGTGATATTCCCCTCCCTCTTGATTTTATAGATTGCTTATAGTCTCATGGCTTTTGAGCTCATACTTTCCTATAGCGCAGCTTCTCAGTCAATCTTTATTAACCATTACCAATCTTGCACAGCTTCTTACTTGCATTTCATGCTGAAATAACTCTTCAGTCTTTTCCAGAGTTATATGGGCTTTCAATATGTTATTGGGTATCACTGTACCATAATTTGAGAGGCGAGGAAGAGAAACAAAAGATAGTTTAGAGAAACTAAACTTCTATTTCAATGCAAAGAGCTGCCTCCCAAACTTGCTTTTGCTGCACAGGAGACCAGACTGATGCACTCATTTAAAACCCAAGACACGAAGATATTTATTATACTACATGTTAATTGTGCTTCTGAGTTTGCCGGAGCAGAGGGGGGTTTAAAATTCTCCAAATAATTTCCTGCCTAGGACAAACCAAGCGCCATCGCTCTGCTGTAAGGCACTGGATGCAAGTGCCTCCTAATTTAAACAGAAGGAAAAAAGCGTGAGCAAGATTTTAAAAAGAGATTTCTAATTCCCAGCACAGCTTGCGTAAGTGTCACCTTGTAGCGTCTAGCCAAGAGAGACAACGACGTCTATGGCTGAGAGCAAAAACAACCTGGGGCGGCTCCTTGGTTCATGTTGGTGGTTACCAGCCCTGTGTTTGACACCTCTGGAGCTGCTGAGAATGTGAACCTGGATCTCTGTTATCCCAGTGTGAGCTCTTTCCATGTGTGTAAGGCTTTGGAGAGTGTATCCTCCCTCCCCAGTGAGAGAAACAAGCGAAAGCAGCAACAACAATCACTCTTTAGACCCTGCCAGCTAAATGGAAGAACTAATCAATCTGCTTGTTTAATGTTCCTCTTCTGGAGAGAAGTGAGACACTTACTTACACTTTCCAATATGTTGGGACAGTCTTTTGGCCTCAAAATGCTCCAGAATAATGAAAAAGTCTATTTACAGTAGCAATAGCTCAGTCTGTTACCTCCTGGGATTAATTTAGTACACTGGGATTTCTGAGAAGGCTGTTTTCTGACTCAAAAATAAGAATGTCTTGGCAGCTCCTTACTAATGCCAGGTATTAAGTTTTCACAAAGGTACCATGTGATTTATTTCTTAAAGATTTGTGGGATCTTTTTTGAGGGGAAAGAAGGAAAAACCTTCTGTTCTCCTGCAACGGTGAGAGTGGCAGAGCCGCTCTTGAACCACAATTGCATCTGAAGGAGCGAAGAATCCTGGATGCAGCCTTTGCAGAAGGGCCAGGCTGTAGCAGAACTGCTCAAATCTTCCTTCTCCAAGGGTTGCTGGGATTACCAACCTAATGATGAAGGTCTTGCTGCGGTTGCATGCAGCAGGAGAGAAACGCAGCCCCTGCCCTGGGCCACGAGCCAAGGTAGCCACAACAATCCTCTTGCTTTGCTTGGCTTGATGAGCAGCCAACCTTTTTGGGGGCCAGGTTTAGCACAGTAGTTCCTGGGCCAGTATCCCTGGTTTGAATCGCCCTTTCAATTTATGGCTTTGGAAGTCGCTTAGTTCTCAGACTGCCCTTGGGAGCTGGGACCAGAATGTGGGGGCTGATGGCTTCTGTCAGGTACTCTATTGGCATCTGGGTGTGCAGAAGCGCAGCTGCTGCTGCTATTGCCAGGAAAGCTGGTTTGGGAGCAGCAGGACCCTATGTGATGTGCTTGAGTTGTGTGGGATGTTGGAAACATCCCAGGAGCTGGTGAAGCTGTTCTTTGTTGAGGCTGTTGGATGCTGTGCAATATCAGGTGTATTAGGGATAGATTTTGCACAGTATCATCTGGTGCTTTAGTGGATAAAGGAAGAAGACAGCACCAGACGCATCCTATTATCTGAGACCGGCTAAATGTGTCCCTTTTGGAAGCTTCTCTATTTATTATTGTTTTGCTTTGCAGTTATTTTGCTTTGGAGGAGTACTCGGGGAGGTTCTGGCACTCGGTACGTATTCTGGCGTTGCACTGTGATCTTTGCTGCCCCGATTTGTGGGATGTATTTATTTCTTCTGCACGCTGGTGTCTGAAGAGGTGTCATAAGGGAAAGCTGCTCTTCCCTGGTAATGGATGAAGGAGTGCACGCGCCCCCCTGCTCATCCCACATTCACTGCCGCAGCCTTGGAGAGCTGTGGCACAGCACAAATGTGGCAAGTTTACCTTTTGTAGGTCCGGTCCCACTATGGAATAATTGCTCATGTGCAAAAATGAACAAAACCAACAAAATGCAAAAGAGTAAAAAAGAAATATGTGTTCTTTTCCTGCGTTCCTCCTGCCCTCAATTCAGACTCTGGCTTTTCCCACCCTTGGCACTGTGGCTTCTTCCCTCCCCACTTGCTTGTGCCTACGCACGTGTACAATGTCACTAGTGGATTTACATTTTGAGTCAAAGTTGGACTTGGAGCTCCTGCCACAGCTTCAATTCACAAAACTGTAGGCTTGTGTTGCTGGAGGCAGTTAAGGAAACAAAAGCACAGAAGAAATGAAAAAGCCAGCTGTGTATTGTAGTAGAAGTGCTGGGAGCTTGCTATTCCAGGTCACAACTGGGATTTCACGTCTGCATCAGGATGCCAATTGAGGTACATCAGTCCCCGGGCTGCCCAAAGGGGTTAAGAGTTTCTTCGTTGCAGCCTATAGATCCTGGAGGCAGACAGCTGATTTTCCATTACTGAGAAGCCCTCAGGAACTCGGAGAGTCCCTGAACTTAATTAGTCTGAAGGCTGACCAGCTCATAAATGCCGCAATTCATTAAATTAGTTGCTTTTGTTTAAAAAAACAACATCCCAGCTGTTCCCTATGTCCATTTCTGGTCTAACAAGGGGAAAAAGTAAGGTTTGTCCAACAGTCTCGAAGACTTGTAGCTTTTTCCATATGATACCTTCTCATGCGTTGAAAAGCTGGTAGACTCATTATGCTGTCTTCTAGCTGCTAGAGGTGTTTGGCAAGGAGAGATCCCTTTTTCTCTTCTTGCGTCAAAAGAAAGCCATGCAATGCATGAGAAATGCAAATAGCTTGGCTAATTTTGGAAGTGAGCAGCTAAGGCTATGGCCTGTGTCCCATAGAGTGGGACTGAGCCTTGGCCCTGGCTCTTTGTGCTGCGTGTATTGTCAGCTCTAACTGCACTGTTGTCAAACCTCTGGATAGAATAAGTGATGAACACAGTGCAGCCAGAAGGAATTCAGCTCTTAGAAGGCAGCTGATATACTGTGCTGCTCTTTTTCTCGCAAGAGATTTATTTTGAGTTAACCTTGCTAAATATAACGTTCATGTTTAACTCTTCCCTGAATGAAAAAAAAAATACCCACACATGCACATTCATCAGTGCTGCCCGATGCACTAAAACCGATGAATTTTTTAATTTGCATACAGGATTTGAGTAATCTGAGAAACATTTGTGATGGCACTTTTCTCTTTCCAGCATTCCCTGAAGTGTAGCAGTAGTCTTGTCTCTCACCTCTGAAAACCAAGGCTCTTTCACAAAAGTTCTGGATTCTGCAGGTAAATACTGAGCTGGAAAGTGAAGATTGCGGTGCAACAAGGCAAAGCCAGAACACTGTGGCAAGAAACTTTCATTTATTTCAAGGTTTGTGGCAGTAATAGTTGGCATGGATTTATGTACTCCAGCAAAGATTTTTTTTTTTATGAACTGGTACATCCTCCAAAGTACGTGCTGGAAATAGTTTTTGGGGGTCTTGGGGGGAACCATCACAGTCACCAAGGCAGCTGGACATGGGTAAGTGTGGGGAGCGCTGGAGTGTTGCCTTTTGCTTGCGAAGAAACAAATGGTGAACTTCCCAGAGGGGGTGATGTGTCTAGAAAGGGCCATTTGACAGCCTCAGAGTGGAGTTTCGATAGGGATGCTCACAGAATTATCAAAAGCCATAGAAAGCTGGAGCTTTGCAGCCTTCCCCTTTTCTAACAAAGCCCATAGATTACCTCCTCTTCATATTACTGTGCTTTAAAGGAGATGGAGTGGTGGCTACAAAGTGCAGCTCTGTTCCTCATCTGCGGGGCTATCAATGCCAGTGCAGCATTTGAGGAAACAACAGAGTCCCTGTTTAAACTAATAATGTTAACTCCATATCATAGCATAGCCGGCAAGGGGATGAATAACCCTGTACAGTTAATTGCTATTTGGCTTAAGCTCAATGATGAAAACACGCTGTTTAGATTGTGTGACCTTTACCATGCAGGAGAAAGGATAGCGATGCTTGGTCCTGGGGCAGCGTGTTGATAGCTGAAGCCTTGGAAAGGAGGGGGATAGGATCTTGCTGGGAGGAGAGGCATGAGGAGAGGGTTGTGATGGCCACAGTGGCTCAAGCTGCACGCCCTGCTTCCAACTGCCTGCAGTGCGGTAAATGGAAGAGCAAAAAGGAGAGGCTCTGTTGGGTTGCTGCATGGTGCTTCCACCTCTTGGAGAGGGCAGCGCTTGCAGGGTGCTGGGGTCCTCTACTTGATGAGCGGCTTGTTTCTCTAGCAGTTTTTCTTAATGCTTGTGCTCTTTCTTCACACTGCTTTTTCAGAGTTGCCCCTGGCGTTTTGTGCAAATAGCTCAGCTTCACCCCAAACTTGCTTGCGATTCTTGTGCTGCTGTGGAATATGGTGATTCTGCTCCATTTTTGTCTTACTTTGCGGGGATTTGCATGCAAAATCACTTCAGTTACATTAAATTGACTTTTTTTTCCCAGCAAACATTTATCTTAATCCTGCTATTAAGTAATACTTGTGGTGCTGCAGGCCAAACATCCATAGTGAACCGAGATGCTCAGTGTCTCTGAAGACCAAACTGTGTATTGCAAGATATGATTCCTTCTGTGTTCATGGGACTTGAGTAAATGAAAAGCTAGAGCAGGATGATAAGGAAGACATGTATGCAGTTTATCGTGCTTTGTGTATCAGATGCTGCAGCACTCACAGAGGAGATGTTATAGCTGGCAGTAAATAAAACAGCCACCAGCTCATTTTTTTTCTGTGTCCCATAGGGATGATTCTGCATGTGAGAGAATGAACTGCAGGAAGCAATTGTAGCAAAGTGAGTCACTGTTAGGGACGGGGGTTGCTCCTGGCCTTACAAATGGTACCCGTGGGAGGCTGGCATCTCCTCCTCTAAGTGTCTGAGAATTTGGACTGTAGCAAGGAGAATGGAGAGCAGCGACTGGGCTTGTCTGGCTCTATTTACACCACAGGGATTTGTGTGGGGGATGATGACTTTACAGTGGACTCAAGACTGATAGTTTCATAAACGTCTTTCCAACCTGTCTGAGGAATTTGCTTGATCCATGCATAAACTATAGACTCAAGAAATGCAGATATTCAGAGGTATTTAGTTATTTGTTTGGGGATGCAAAAATGCAGGTGCTGGAGAGGTCAGCATGTAGCTTTATTGGGAAATGATTGAACCAGCACATCTGTGACGTTCCTAGCATCAGGACACAGTTCACCCACTATAAAATATGCCAATAGATCTGAACCTTATCTGATGCGACTGAGCAGCTTTAAGTACCACACTATGCATGCACCCACAACCAATGCTCCTGCCCTCTGGAATTAGTACTGAGCTAAACCACAGCTTGATACCTGAAAAGAGCCACTTCTGATTTTTTTTTTTTCCTCTGTGTACATCAAGTGAAAAGTCACAAGTGAAAGATTTACAGGATGTTTATCAGAGCTGTCTGAGAATGATTTTGATATGCTTGCTTCCCTTACAGTTGGCAAGCTCTGCTTCTCTGGGACTAAACCTGTGGAAACTTCTCATTTATCTTCCACAGCAGGGAAGGAGGCAGCTGGGCTTAAATCTGTGCTCCAAATCAGGTAGACAGTGCTACATCTCAAAATATCCAACGTTCAGAGGTTTTTCCTCAAAAAGAGTTTTGCAGCCAGTGCAGGGACTGCTGTTGAACTCCAGTGATTGATTCACCGAAGAGTCAGTAGAGAGGCTGGGAAATAATTTAGGCTTCTTGCCCACGCTGATGACTCAGTCCAAAGGCTCTTTCCTTTGGCTTTTATGATGAGCTTCCAATCCAGGCAGGAGCTGTGCACATCTTGCTGCTGGAAGTCCTCAGGCTGGTCCCTGCTGATGTGACTTGGTATCTTAAAGGCTAGACTGCTTCCTGCTGTGTTAAGACAAATTAGTAGAGGATGTGGGGGAGAACTGGTTGGTTGGGGTTCCTGCCTCTGCTGCAAAGGCATTTTATTAGGAGCAACCAACTTATTTTAGAGGGGCAGGTGCTGTTCTGTGCCTGCTTTGTCTTCTGCAAACCTGATTTCTTCTGCCTGCACATCTGCTTTCCGCATTAGCTGCCTCCTGCTCTAGCCAGGGTCTGACAGAGATGCTGGGTGGGATCCCAGCTCCCCTCCACCATCCATGGTGACCTACCCAGCTGAGCTCCTCCAGTGCAGATGGTGGGAGGTGGGGAGCTGCATTGCCTGTAAAGTGCAGGGAAGTACGGTGAAGCCAGCATGAAAGAACACGGTTCTGGCTTTTCATGAATGATTGGCCCTACTCAGATCCCAGCACCTGGGCCTCTTTGCCTGAAAATCTCCCTGAAGTCAAAGTAGTTCTTGTGCCAATGGGATTTCTTTGGTTCTAAGTAGTTCTACTGACCTACTTGGGTACCTACAGGGTCTTTAAAAGGACACAATTTTTTTTACAAGTTAGTTTGTGAGAGTTTTAGTTTTGGGCTATTTACTTTGTAATCAGTTTTTTTTTTAATTGGATGTTTGAATGTCAAATAATCCTGGAGAGCACAAGGGAAAAGAAGCAATGATGGAGCCAATAGTGATGCTTGCAATTTCCAGTGGCCTATAAAAACCAAAGCACAACAATTTAGACAAGCAGTAAGTGCTTGGACATTTGACCAAAAAGCAAACTTACTGTAGATCAGAGGTAGGCGAAACTGTTGCAATGAAAAGTTGAATTTATTTTGGAGTTGCTTGCATTTCACTGACTTAGAAAAGGGTTTGTTGTTTCAGGAACTGAGCATATCTTTCCTAACTATAAAAATGCCTGTTTACAGGTAACAGTAAAGCAGTTGGAGGAAAAGCTATTTTATTTCAGTGATACAGCACAGGGGTAATGGATGCAAAGATGGGCATAGCCTGAAGGGTTTTGCTTGGTTTCCTTACAGCTTCAAGTTCTACTGGGGTGGTGGTGGTGGGATTTACGTTGGATATTAGGAAAAACCTCTTTACTGAGAGTGGTGAAGCATTGGAAAGAGCTGCCAAGGAAAGTGGTGGAGTCTCCATACCTGGAGAGGGGTGTCAAAAATATATGTAGATGTGGCACTTTGGGAGGTGGTTTTGTAAACATGTTGATATTGTGTGGATGATTGGACTTGATGATGCTAAATGTCTTTTCTAACCTTAAGGATTCTATGATTAGCAATGGAAACACTGACAGGGAAAAAGAAATGTGATATCTGACACCCTGCATCTTGAGGATCCCAGCTTGCAATGCCTGTTTGTTAAAAGCATTGGTGGCTGGTGTGAGCTGCAGTAACTATTTGTTTCTTGGGGCTGGACTTCTGTAAGGCTGCCCCAGAATCAACAGGACACAAAGGTCTTGAGGACGGTTTAGCGTTCATATTTGTGGGTTTTCCGATGCTGTAGAGTCTAAACTATCATTAGTTTCCTCCCAAAATCTTTAAATGCCAAAGGAAATAGCCTTCTGCAAGCCTCCGTTCCATTTTGAGGGGAAAATGTGACCCCAGAGGTGTAAGAAATGCAAAAAAACCCCAAAGGGATGAACACTTCCATGACATAATGTCAGAGATGTGACTTGCCAGTCCAAACTTGGCTGGCGTATTGATGCAGTAAGCTGTATCTGCTGGGTAAGTAAATAGTGTCACCCTCTTCCCAGATCCCAAACAACCTCCTCAATGTGTAGGCAGCAGCTGCTGATCCTCACGGAACAAACATGTCCCCTTCCAAGATGAGAGACAACACAAGGTTCTTTGATTCCTCCTAATTGCATTTCAGTGTTTGTGGCCC
The DNA here is from genome assembly GCA_033459285.1 of Clamator glandarius. Taxonomy (NCBI): domain Eukaryota; kingdom Metazoa; phylum Chordata; class Aves; order Cuculiformes; family Cuculidae; genus Clamator; species Clamator glandarius. The sequence continues at coordinate 3,901,987 of JAUNZM010000104.1, forward strand.
AATTGTACAGCTTCTGCAGAAGTTCAGCAATTTTGGTTGCTGGCTTCCTCTCTTTGCTGACCTACAAATACCAGGTTTCAGGGAAAGATTTATGAGCAGTGTGAAATTACCATCTTGTAAAAGCACAAATCACAGCTATAAATAGGGGTCTGGAATATGCACAGAAACCCCAAGGGAAGGGTGACTCTTGCTTCGCCTGTGCAGGACAGCCCTGCTAACCCAGGTTGAGGAGTTGTCCAGTGCTTTGACTCTCGTCAACTGGCACAGCGCCAGCCAACCTTTCCCTAATCCATATCCTCACAAGGATGGAAATAACATCTGGTCAGACTGACAGTAGTCGGGCTTTATAGTAACCGAGAGCTCTGAAAACCAAACCTTCTCAAGCCTTGCATGCATTTATCTTCCTTGCCAGAGCATTAGTAGGGGAAGTTTGTTTTCAGTGAGTTATTTAGCAGAAAGAGGGATTAGACCTTGGGCTAGCATTGATTAACCCCTGCATGTTGAGTTGCTTAAACAGCATAATAGATTGGTCACGTTTGCTGGTGACCTTTGTCAATTGAATCCTTCATCAGAAGACTCTTCTCTCTTTTTAAATACACACATTCTTAAAAGTGGAATCTATACCAAAATGTCCTTAAAGAGAAGAGCTGGTTTAGTGGAGCACGGGACTGGGGAAAATACCACCCTGGAAGTGGTGGAGTCTCTTTCCCTGGAGGTGTTAAAAAAACCTGTAGACGTGACAGTTGGGAGCAGGGTTTAGTCAGCATGGTGGTGTTGGACTGGATGATCTTAGAGGGCTTTCCAGCCTTAATGGTTCCATGATTCTATTAAATAGGCCTGGAACTTCTGATCTGATGTTTGATATTGTGTGAGCCAAGTCATGGGAACCCCGCTCGTGCAGTTGGCTACTTAGCCAGGGACCAAGGGGGAGAGAGAAAAACTGCTCAGTGGAGCCAAACATGACACCACGTGAAGCATCTCTAATGGCAAGAAGTCAGAATGGTTGTCAGAGGGTATAAAATGCCCTCGGACACAGTAGATTGTCTGAGATGTGGATTTCTCCTTGGAGTTTTCAAGTAAAATACCTTCTCACTGCAGTCAGGAGCTCTTTCTGAGCTCATTTTGCTGTAGTACAAGTCGGGTCAAGAAGTTTGTTTGGCTTGCTAAGAAAGATACTCTAGTTCAAACAAGATTTAATTCACTGAAGCCACATGGCCTCTGTGAAACATGAGCCCCTCTGGCCTCGTGATTTATGAAAACAAAGCCATGAGGAAGTCTTGCTAGAGGAAAACAAGCTGTATGACAGGTAAGTAAAGGTGATGGGGCAGGCAAAGGTTAAAGACACCTATAAATGTGGAAGCTACAGCTGAAAGGGTGTAATGAGCTGTCAAGTGCTCTGCTCTTCCATTTGCTTCTGTGGAGGGGGAGCTGCTGAGGATGGTCTGGAGTAGGTACCCCTATTCCACTCCCTCCCCCCACAAAACAAACAAGCCAACCCCTAAATTATGTAAACAGGGGCCTTTAGGATGCTGGTCTGGTGTGGAACTGAACTGGTGGCAAAACCAGGTCTGTATTAAAAGAATGAATTGAGCGTGGCACCCTATATGAGGCGACCAGCCAACCTGCAGTTTCAGAGAGCTGTAAAGCCTGGTAGTAACTTCAGAAGACTGCGTGTGCTACGGGAAAACCCCAATATTATGAGCAGTCATCCCCAAGCAGTAGTGGAGCATCTTTTGTAGCACTATGGTGAGTATGCGGGTACTACATCCCAGAAACCCAAATGGAATAAGAAGCTGGAGCTAAAACTGGTCTAGCAGGTGAAGGGGTGACCTGGAGTGGTTTATCGGTGCTTAATCTGAATGTATGAGCACTGTGAGTCTAGTTAAAGAAGTCAGTGAGCTGACACCTTGTTCTGGCCAAGGTCTGTACCTCTGGCCATGCTGTCCTAGTTCACCCCAGAGCTCCCCAGACTGCAAAACCCATCAGTGGGGGAAGAAGTAAGTCACTGTGGAGACTTGTGGAAAGGTACAGATGTGTCCGAGAAGGTGTCTTACTGGAAACACTGAACAGGCAGAAGTAAAAATTAGTCATGTTAGAGACCACTTGGTAGCTGGATTGAGTTCCTTGAGTGATTCATCACGAAAAATGACTGCGTTGCCTGACATTTTATTTCCCCTCTCTATTTAGAAAGTAGCTGAGAATTGCGAAGAGCGTTGCCTGTCGTCTGAGCTGGGTTTTGATGGCTGGGTGGTGCGCATAGCATCCTTGTGTTCTCATAATTTCTAAACCACTACCTCAACAAGAGGGGGAGAAAAGACAACAAAATGAAGGGTTTTCTCACTCCAGAAGCCCTCAAAGGAATGAATCTGTAATCTTGTGACATCAAAGGGGAATCTATGGAATGAGCCATTTTTGGTATAATTAATGGAACACAATTATAAATGGAAATAGTTACCTGGAAACTGTTACATGGTTAATTGACAAATTAGAGAAGGGGAAAATGTGGATGAAAATTGCTTGGTCTAGGCTTTTAGTTGCCCTTTCTTTTTGAGGAAGGATTAGAGAAAGAAGGGACCATCAACTGATGCAACCAGCATTTACTGGAATGCTTTAATTGGCCACTAGATGTGGGTAAAATAATTCATAAATGATACTAACTTTGAATGTGCTTGTACATATGTGGAACATGCAAATATGTATGTTGTTACTGCTCACGGGGATGAAGAAATCCCCGTGACTTTTCTTTTTACCAGCTTGTGTGTGGAAAACCTAGCAAATGACATTCCTTGTCCTGAAAAGCGTATGTGGTCAACAGGCAGGAGGGGTGCTGGGATGTCTGTACATGCCATTGAAGGCAGGAGGAGGCTCTAATCCACTTGCTCAGTGGTGGGAGCAGGAGCACTGGGCTTGTCCTGGTGCTGTGACCACATTTTTCCAGTAATAGTGAGGTGCAGAAACCATCAGTGGAGATGATCTCTATGGTTGTCCAACCCACTCTCATACCAGGGCAGGATTGTTCCCCAACAGGGTATGGTCCAGACTGATTTGATATGACTCAGGCAATGGGATTTTTTCACCACTTCCTTTGGGAAGCTCAATAGATATTTCATGGATGAGGAGATCTTAACATAAGGACTTTTTATTTCCTGGCATTTTAGTCTAATTTCTATGATATTTAATTTCTATCCAACGATCTCGTATGTGCCCTAAACTCTACCTGTCTGGTGTTGTACCCTCTCTTATGCACAGATAGCCCAAGCTCATGTTGCATGGGGTGATTTTGGAAGCACGTGGCTCTGGAACAGTTGTAAAACAGACAACTTTGGAGATGGCTCTTTCTGCAAAAGCTGTGCAGAGTGGAGAGGTTGGATTGCCATGCTTGTTAGAGCTATTCCATATTCTGTAGATCAAATGTTGTACCTTCTGCCAACTTCTTATTTGGTTTGATATCCCAGGGTTTCCAGCAATTTATATTTTTTAATTTGGGGCTTTCCTGGGTAAGATTCTAGCGCATTCTTCATCAGGAAAGAGCTCTGCTTAAAGCAGCAAATTGTACCTGAATGTAGTAGGGGAAAATTAATTGCTGGCTTTTCCTCGGTGCAGCAGCCCATCTTGCTTATGCTTAGAAGCTCTCAAAGATGGTCTTTGCTGATATTAAATAACCGTGCATGGGGTATCTGGCAAAAATGGCATTTCTTGAAGAGGTGGTCTGTATTCGATGAAACCTCCACTGGGGTCAGAAAACATGTAGTCTGAGTCACTCAGGAACTCCTTCATTTTTTGACCCTTGTGAAGATCATAAAATCACAGGCCCTTGTTAATGTGCAGCCTTGTGGTTTAACATAACACTTTCTGTAGCACCGAGGATTATGTCCCTGAAGTCTAGACAGATTATATAGGGTTTAGCCTGGCCCACTGACCGCAGATCATAGGGCATGAGGGAATAAAATACAGGAATGTGAAGAGGGAATGGTAGCTTCTACCAGTCCTCCAGGCTGGCCCTGGGCATGGAGGGGAAGGTGGTGAATTGCATTCATCGTTCTCAATAAGCAGGCATCGTGGTCTATTTGTCCTTCTGTATTTAATAGATCGATATGGTTTGAACATATACAGGGCTTGAAGTCATTAACATGAATCTGAAGCAAAGGCAATACTGGAAAGAGGAGTGGAAAGTCTATTCTCTTTATAAAGCTATTTTCTCTCTTAAACAAACCTCTTTGACTGTGAAACACTTAAGGTGGGGCTTGTTTTTTGTACATTTGTGTTGGCTGCTCTTTCCACTAATGGGGCTTGTCCTGGTGCCACCTCATGGCAGAACATCAGATCTGAATTTCACCAGGGCAGCTGGGATCTGGGAGAATTTGTTCTCGAGCTCCTAGACTCACAGTACTGGAGATATTTTGTAAAGAATTTGGCCTGCAAATCCAAAACAGGTGCTTAACCACAGCAGTGGTGTTATTTTTATTTCTATATTTTGTCTTTCTGGGAGAAAAAAATGTAATTTCTCCTAGAGTTGTGGATTTTTCACATCTGGGAGGTACCTGTTGAATCTGTTCTTGACGCCTCCAGCCAGCCTGGAGTGTGACTAGAACACAGCAGCATCTACTCAACACCTTTGGTACCTGGATAGCTTGCAGTATTGGCGTTGATGCCCTAGAAATGTGCATTTGTGATGACCTTTTGTTCAAAACTATGTTTCTGGGAAGGTTTTTAGGGCACTGGGGAAGTTGCTGCCACACACCACAGCTCTTCAACAGCTTGGGGATGAACAGGAGCTCTCCTGGATAGCACAGTGGCCGCTTTGAATAGTAGAACAGTTTGAGATGGAAGAGACCTTAAAGATCATGCAGTTCCACCTGAGACAGTGTCCAGGTTCAGGATAACAGATGTGGTGCTTCCTCTGTGGATAAATGGGTAGCTTTAGTTTTTGAGTCTTTCAATCCAGAATGTCTCCACAACACTAAATTCACTTTTCTTTATGCTGAATTTGCAAGCAATCGTTTCCATGGCAACAGGCATGAGATCATAAGTCAGGATTGTGACTTCAGTGCAAGAGAATTCATAGAAGTTGAGTTAAGGCTATGGATGTGAATGTGTTTATATTTTGGCAAAGAATAAAGGCAAGCTAGAAGATAGCAGAGGAAAATTGTATTTATAGATGTGTGCTCCTCTTAAACAGCATTTGAAATAATTCCTGAGAATTGTCTTTCCTGATTATTTGAGCAAAAACTCAGGCTAGTCTGGAAGTCTCATTTTCAGTCTGTTCTCATCAGCTGGTCATAGGGTGTAACTGGTTATCAGTAACACCTAGGGTTATTCTTTCTGGCTATCTCAATACTTTCAAACCACAGAATATTAATGCCCTTTTGGGGCTTTTTGGATGAATGTTCACGTCTGGTTTCATAGCATATAAATGATTTAAGATACAAAGGTTAAAAAAAAAACAGTTTAAGCTCACAACTCTGTCCTCCATCCCATAAACCACAGCTAGCTGAGCTCAAGATGCATTTAGTCATGCGAATACTTCTAGAAACTGCTGTTCCTTAAAGATCTTTAGCCATCTGGCATTGCTGCAATGTATTCCTTTGGCTAGTCAGATAGTACCCTGGCTGCTGGAGGGATTACGAGTTGGCATTGACCAACCCAGGTCATGCAAATCGACTTGGAGCTTGGACTACCAGATGATCTGGCCCCCTCCAGCTCCGAGGTTGGCTCTTTAAGCTTGGTATGTAGATGCTGGAATTCTCCAGTTTGCTGTTACAAGCTTATTTCTGTTCCTGTGAAGGAGGGGCAAGCAGGTCTGTGCAAGATTTTAACTCACCTGGGAAGCAACTGGAAACTCAGACTCGCTGCTCAGCAAAAGCTTTGTAGTCCAGATTTCCAACTACTGTGAAGGAAAGTTGCTTTGCATCTGAGGGAGGTGCAGGTTTGGATATTCCAGCTTGCTTCTGGAGCTGGGAGCCCTTGGAAAATGAGTGGGGTGTGTGTGTTCTGCTCTGAGATGCTTTTATTTCCTCATCTGCAGCGATACTTTTAGATATCGCCCTTCCTACAGCTGTACCCCTCTGGAAAGGAAGGGAATGTCAACACTCTGGTTAGTATTCAGGTGTTGGTGGGATTTTCACTTGCAGCTGAAGAGGACAAACCAGAGTCTCATTGTAAAACAATGAGCTGTTTGTATGATCAGAAATGCCAACATCTGGGATGGGAAGACCCAGGATCTTGGCATTTATGCAACTGGGGCTGCAACCAGACACCACGTCCATCAGTGAAGCTGGTAGTGCCTCTTGGGGGGGATTAAGCATCCACAGAAATGCTGTGGATCAAGTTATTACTTCATTGCCATAGTAAGAAGGGTTACTGGAAAGGAGGGCATTTGCAACACACAGAGCTGCTGGTGCTTTTAGCTGTCCTAGCTCAACATCTGTATGCCCAGGATGCTTTGCTCATACAAACAGAAGGGAGAGAAAGCATATCTCGCAGTGTTTGAGAGCTATGGAATAGCTTATCTACTCCACACCAGAAGCAGCTGTGAGCCTGTGGAAAGGACTGTTGCTGGAGTAGTGGGATGTTTTAAAGCAGGAGGGAGGTGCGGTGGTGATGGGCGTTGTTATTGCTGGGCTGCACCCAGCGAGTGCTCTGCAGTGGTGTTTGCAGAGTTGCACAGGTGTTACTTGGACCGAAAGAGCTTGCCCCTAGGCTCCTCCTGAATTTGGAGCATCACTTAATTTGTCTCGCCAGCCTCGAGTCATCTGATTACTCATGAAAGGCAAGAACTGGAAGGTGCTTTCATCTAAGATTTGCCCGGGAGTGCCACTGGCACTGTACCCACCCTACACGTGGCTGCAGCCAGCACATGCACGCTGTGTGCCTCCTCCCAGCTTGAGACGCAGGGGCTTGCAGCCAATCTGCCTTTCACATCTCCCTGGTGAAAGGCTCTTTCAGCAGAAAATATCTTCTTGTGTGTGGCTCCTGCTCCAGCCTTTCCAGTTTCACGGGGAGAATAGTAGAGGGGGAAAGCATCCTGACACGTTCAGGGGTAAAGGGAGATTTCCTACAGCTCTTCCCCATTGAAGCATTAGATAACTAGACTACGAGCTGAGTCAACTGAGAGCACCCCTTTTCCCTTGCTTGGTCTAGTGGGATCTGGCCTCTGGTGCTTGTAGGTTTTGATGAGCTACCAGTCCAAGAAATGTTCATTCCAGCAGGTCAAAGACTTCTGTTGAACGAACAGCTGAAGCTTGACACAAGCCCCTGTTGTGCTGACTTCTTCCATCTGGCAGCCTGGAGCTAGAATGGGGTGAGTGACCCCCAATGGAATGACAAGTGTCTGCTCAGGTTCTTGCAGTGCTGAAGAACTAAATCTAGAGACGAGGAGACTAGAGTCCAGGGAATGTGGGAGTTCAGGTGGGTAGCAATGGTTATTCTCCTTGTGGACAATGAAGGCCTTGAGGATGCTACTTAAGGAGTCCAAGGACTGGGGAATGCTGGAATGCTTTGGGGGGCTCAGGATATGAGTCTATAGGTGAAATTACTACACCATGAAAATGTGTACAATACTAACCACTAAAACCACAAGAACTTGGAGTGTTACCTGGATGTGCGCTAACAATGCTGTTCAGATCTTTAACGTCACTGACAAAGCAGGTTATTGACACCAGCATGTCTGCAAAGCCTTTCACTTGGTGGAGGGGGCTGCATTTTGTTGTTCTTCCTTCTCTCATCTCCAGATCTGATCTTGGTTTTGTTGAGGGGTCTGCAGCATTGTGCATCATTCAGCCCTGCAGTGTGGGGTCTGCCCTCACCTCCTGGGACGTTAGAGGATCTGATGTGGGGAACTTGGATCTGTTTCTACATGTTTGTGTGGGGTTTTTTTGGGGTGTGGGTTTTTTTTTTTTCCTTCAGTCCTGTTTGAATATTGCTGCTATACAGTGCCAGAACTAAGTAAAGCTAAAAGTTGATGCTTGCACACCAGCAGTGGCTGGTGCGTCACAGTGGTAAAGGCTGTCAGGGCTCAGTGGTGGAATAAGAGGAAGAGTCCTGGGGACTGGACCTCAGGATGAGGTGTGGGTGCAACTGGGGGGGAGCCTGGACCCCAGGACAAGGTGTGGGTGCAGCTGGGGGGGAGCCTGGACCCCAGGATGAGGTGTGGGTGCAGGTGGGAGGGGAGCCTGGACCCCAGGATGAGGTGTGGGTGCAGGTGGGAGGGGAGCCTGGACCCCAGGATGAGGTGTGGGTGCAGCTGGGGGGGAGCCTGGAACCCAGGATGAGGTGTGGCTGCAGCCAGGGGGGAGCCTGGACCCCAGGATGAGGTGTGGGTGCAGCCGGGGGGGAGCCTGGACCCCAGGATGAGGTGTGGGTGCAGCTAGGGGGGAGCCTGGACCCCAGGATGAGGTGTGGGTGCAGCTAGGGGGGAGCCTGGACCCCAGGACGAGGTGTGGGTGCAGCCAAGGGGTGGTGAGCAGACTCCGGGACGAGGTGCGGGTGCAGCTGAGGGGGAGCCTGGATCCCAGGATGAGGTGTGGGTGCAGCTGGGGTGGGGGGGGGTGCCTGGATCACAGAATGAGGTGTGGGTGCAGCTGAGGGGGTGTTGGCCCCCAGGACGAGCTGTGGGTGCAACTGGAGGGACCAGCTGGTCTTTCACCCCTTTACATCCTCCTTGCTTGCCTGCCAGAGGGTTTTGCCACCCCAGCACCTAACTAACCACCTGGCAGGGAATATCTCCTTCTCTTTCCACTCATTCCTGCTTGCACTTTTCTCCTTTCCATGCACTTTTTTTTCAGCGGGGGCCTCGTTTTTTTGCTTGTTTGTTTTTTTTTTTTTCTTGTTTTGGGGTTTTTTTGTTTGTCTTTTTTTTTATTTTTGGGGGGTTTTTGTTTGTCTTTTTTTATTTTGGGGGTTTTTTTGTTTTATGGGTTTTTTTTTTTTTTGTTTTGTTTTTTTGCCAAATCCTCCCTGCTTGGAGAAAGGGCAAAAAACTCCAGCTTGTCCTCATCCCTGGCGTGGAGGGGGAAGAAAGAAAAGCAGTTTGGGGGCTGCTGCGACCCAGGAGGGTTCAAACTTGCCGGGAGGGAGCGGAGGGGGGAGAGGGTGGAGGGGGGGGACGGGCTGGGGCCGCTCCTCCCAGCGCTGATTTGCTGCTGAGCTCCGAGATTGACAAACTCTTGCATCGGGTTTAAAAGAAGAAGGAGGAAGAAAAAAAAAAAAAAAAAAAAAAAAAGGGAAAGAAAGGAGGGGTGGGGGGAAAAGAGAAAGAAAAGTTTTCTCGCTGCAGGAGCAGGCAGGGGCCGGGAGTGAGCGCAGCGGAGCCCCCACAGCCCTCATGGCTTTATAAAGCGGCTGCTCTCGAAAAGGGGGGGGGGGGGCTGGGGACTTCGCTTGTGTTGTGCGTGTGTGTATATATATATATTTTATTTTTACCCTTTCCCCCCCGCTTCGAGTCGTCCCCGAGCTGGTGGCGTGTTTTTTGTGGACCATGGATGCTCACACGCGGTGGAAAAGGCGCAGTTGGATACGGAGCTGGTTGGTACCCGCTGTGCTGGGGCTGCTGGGTGCCCTGTCCCTTGGCCGGGCAGGTAAGCAGCACCCCCCCATCCCATCTCCCATCCCATCTCCTATCGCTATTCCCATCCCATCCTGTCTCCCATCCCATCTCTCTATTCCCGAGGTACCAAATCCCAGGGAGCTGGGGAGGGCTAGAAATGCTTTGGGTGGGGGACAAAATTAAAACTGCTCCGTCTTTCCTCCCTCTCGGTGCATTCCGGAGGAAGGAAAAAAAAAAAAAAAAAACCCACCCAACCTCCTTTAGCTGCCCGAGTCTCTGAATGCCATTTGTCAGGGGGCCCGTAAAAGGGGGAGGAAAAAAAAACTTAAAACAATACTTTATTCGCCTTTCTTGGAGCGGAGCAGCCTGTTGCTGAGCTTGTTTTTCTGGAGCAAAAGTCAGGATGTGTTTCTGCAGGCTTTTAGTTCTTTATGTATCTCTGTATATGTGTAGAATATATACTTAGGCGAGTGGAAGCCTCTCTTCTCGCGTAGTTCTTCCTCCTTGAGGAGAAACTTTTTGTCTAGAAGTTATTCCTCTCCCCTCTGTGCATCGGAGCAGCAGATTTTGGGACACAAAAGTTTGGCAGCTGCTTCTTCTTGGGACCCCCAGGCTCCCTCTGCACCTCGCCAGCCCCAAAATCCCCAGGGCTTGTCTTGAAATTGTGGCTGAACGTGGCAAGAAGCAGCCAGATGTGCAACAGCACTAGACACACAGCCAGAAAAAAAAAAAAAAAAAAAAGAAAAAACACCCTGGAATGTCACTTTTACAATCAGGGACTAAAAACTTGATTTCATCAAGTGAATGCTTTCCAAATGTCTGCGTTCCCCGGGTGGGCTGTGGAATTCCTGAGCAGGGCAAATGGAGAGCTGTGGGACTGCCGGAAGAGTTTTCCGTGTGTTTTTCAGAGCGGTTGAGTTCGTAGGGGATGCTTGGAGGCATCGGGTGTTCCGAGGTCTTGAAATGTTGTATTTCAAGGGAAAAACGCTAAGAAGCAGTTTGCTGGCAAAACTGAGTTTGGTTTTTTTTTTTTTTTTTTGTAATCTTGCACAGTCAAAGTAGATGCAGTTCTGCAGGGTAACTTGAGAAATTGAGCGAGAAGTGCCCCGAAGGAGCTGAGCTGTCTGGGATTCAACTTTCATGCTTGATTTTTTGCATGCTCTGGGCATATTTTCCTGGGCAGCCCCGGCAGTGGTGTTTGCAGGGTTGTTTGTGTGTTACCAGGACAAACGCGTGTGGGATTCTGTATATACCAGCCGGATTGCAAATTATTGCAATTTCTAGGTTCTTAAAATGACCTTAAGGAAGAAAAAGTGGGTGGATGAGGAATGCTTTCGTTAGTGGCTTGCTTGCAAACTCTGAGAAAGATGGAAAAGTTTCTGGTCAGTGAATGAACTCCCTCTGTAACATCCCAGCAGGAGAAGTTAATGGAATCAGAGCTGCCACAAGTGGTTGTTGTACTGCAGATTATTGGACTTGGTTTTCTGAGTAGAAAACTACTGGAATAATGTTATAGCAGCTCATCTTGAGTTCTCTACTTGTGCAGCCGGCTTGTTAGACCACTCTGGTACTTTGTATCAGTTGAAAACTGAATTGCTCCCCAATCTCAACTATATCTAAGGAAAGATGATGGAGTTTTCCTTTTTTTGTGTGTTAATGGCTTCAGAGCATCCTTGAACCCTTTGCCTTGTCCGTGTAGATCCTTCAGCCTAAGACCTAGCTCCTTCTGAAGTTCCCTGGTAGCTTTCCTAAGACTTCTGGGTCCAGCTGTGGCCACAGCTGGAGGAGCCGCGGGCTGGCTGGAGCTGATGCTGCAGTGGGTGGCTGGAGAGCTTTTGTAGGGCCAATGTGGAGCTCCAAGTAATGACTTTTTCAGCTAAAGGCTTTGAATTGTCCTAATAAGCCTCCTAATAGGGCATCAGATAATTTGGATGAGGGAGGAGTCAGATTGGCATTGTTGATGGCATTGACTATTCATCTATGTAGTGCTCTTTTAATCTTTCTAAGTTATCTTTGGTTATATTTTAGCTCAGTTTTTCTGTTTCAGTTTCATTTTATTTGGCTTCTCTGCACAGAGAATCTTTGCCCCTCTCTTTAAGTTTAAGTGGATCCATCAGGTGGCTCCAAAGAAAGGGGAAAGACTTCTTGCAGAGTGGGTTTCTAGAAAAATAGAGAAATTGCAGTGTCAAAGGCAACGTGGACTGAACTGCTCTGAACACTGCTCTTCCAGCTCAGATTTTCCCATATTTTAACAGATGATGTCACACAAAAAACTAACCCACAGACAAAGTTGGAATCTGTCTCTGCTTTTATAAACCCCCATGAAATTGAATCGGGTTTCTGGGTGAAAATTTTTGGAAGCAGCAGTTTCCTTTAGCGGCAAAGAAAAGTGTAATAAGAATACATGGTGTGCCCTTTAAAAGAAATGAAAATGCTGGAAATTATGAAGTATCCTGTTCCCATCTGTTGCTTCTCTCCTTGGCTCTTCCCCAGCCACCTAGAATGAGCTAGAAAAATAATCTTTATCCAGCCAGTCAAGCGTTGGTATTCTTTTACAAGAAGAAATGTGATGCCAACTCTGGAATTGATGGCAGATCTGATTTCCAGTGTAAAATCTGGATGGTGCTGTGAATGGGGTGCCAGATTGGAACAGGGGTTGTAATTTAAAAGCACTCAGCTGCTGGACATGCCTGGTCTGGGGGGACACGATAGAGGCATTCAGCTGAGGTAATGTATTATTCTTCCATGGAAACTGGGGTTAAAAGGAAAACTTTTTGCTGACCATCCCCTTCAAGGTGGCTCTTGAAGGCTGCTCCTGCTGTGCTGGACGTAGGACCTGGTTTCAGACTCGCAGTCAAGATGCTGGTTCCATCAGCTCCCACCAAAGCTAACGGGAACTTTGGTTCTTGAGTCTGAAGCATCATAGTTTGTCTAGGCACTAATTTCTCTGGGGTTGGGAGAGGTCCCATTTCATCTTTAGGGGTAGCTCCAGGGCAAAATCTGCTGAAGAGCTGCTTGGTTTTGGTGTACAAAGAGGGACAACAGCGTGGACTTGCCTGCTGCCGTTGCAGATTTGGATCTCTAATACTGTATACTTGCAAAAAACTTCTTTAAAAGGGCAAGAGTAATCCAATAAACAAAACTGCCCTGGTGTTGCTCTGCCTTGGATAACTCTGCTTGCTTTAGAACAAATACGGAGGGGCTCTAAAGTGGATGTGCGTTGTTATTTTAAATGGGTATTGTCCCTGCCCTTTGTTTTCTTGTTGGAGATGAACTTTCCAGGTTAATTCCTCCTGCCATGTGGACCAAATCCAACTAGTTGGCTTCTGCCTCATGGTATTTTGCAGTCAGATCAAGTTTTGCAGGGATTGTACTAATACTTATTGCAATCCTTTGGGGCGTGACTTGGTAATGTGGCTCCTGCTCTGAGCTCTCCCACCGCTATTGCAAGAGGGTGCTGTGAGTGTGGGGATGGAAATCTTATTTAACTGGGCAAACTCAAGTGGGAAGTCCCAGGAGAAGCTCGCTTGAGGGATGTTGTACTGCCAGCTGCTGCACTGCGTGATGTTCAGCGTAACAGTTGTAATTCTGAAATAACTTTTCCTTGGAGCTGCAACATGCAAGTTGCTGCCTCTGTTTCAGGCAGCCAAACCCTTAATGTCACATAGCTGTTCTATCTATTTTTTTTTAACAATTACTTTTCTTATGTCCTAATTCTTTGGCGTGTTCCCTCTGCTGCCCCTGTGTCAGCGCCGGGGCTGCATTGTGGTGCAGGTGGAGGATGGATGGCCAGTTGCTCTGTGTGAACACAAAAACCTCCTGCTTGGAAGAGCTGCGCAGAGTAATGATGCTGTGAATTTTTTCTGCACAAGCAGATTGAGGACTGGGGGGGTTTGTGGCCCAGCAAACCTGCACGGGGCAATAAGGAGAAAGGGGGACAGGTCAGATAGTGTAAGTAAGTTATAAAATTGCTCAAATGAGGTATCGCCACGGTGATTCATGGGTTTGATATTTGTGTTTGTGTGGTTGCCTGTGGATACAACTGGAGAATGGTGGGACCATGGGAGAGTGGGGAGCTGAGCTCCTGGATTGTTGGAGAGCAGCAAACACTGCAAATGCAGTGATGGGTCTGGGACTTTGTTCAAACACCTAGTGTTTGACCTTAAAGGGCTTCCAGTGGATTGAATTAAGGGCTCTGTGCTCGCATTAGATAGTAAAGACTGTTCTGTGTAGGGCAGAGGTGCCTGAGTCCGGAGTGATTTGAGAAGAGCGCTTGCATTTGGAGCTTGTGCTCTGCTATTGTGTGAATTGAAGGGTAGCAGCCTCTAAGATGGGGAAAATCCCTGCTGTGTTACCAGTATAAATTTGGCACTTAATCACTTTATGTACATGCTCACCCACATAAGTTCTTGCCTGCTTTGTTTCGCAGGAGCCTTATCCTCAGGAAGCAGGTATCATTCTATAAAATGAATTATTTTGCAGAGAAAGGTTTTAAAACATTATTTGGGTTGCGTTGAAAACATCATTATCACTTTTCAATACTTAGATATTGCTAAATGGAAGTGGCTGCTTAAAATGAGCAGAATTGTCTGGGCGATAAATGAGGAATGAAACACATCTCAACCTTCATTCATGTGGAAGAGGACTTCTTCCACTCTGTGTACTTTTATCCAGTGTAGGCGTCCACTCATTGTGTTTAGGAAAGCCTGGAACTTTGCAGGTCGCTGCTATTGCTACTGTTGATATTTGGGGAATGCTCTGGCCTTAAACAGTCATCTGCTGGAACTGGGTCAAATTCAGCAAGTTCAGAATTTGTCCCACAGTAAAAGTCAGTGTCCCCACATGTGCACACATGAGTTTGCTTCTTCTAGAGGCTGAGTTGGATAATCTCAACTGGTACCTGTGTAGGTCCTTGATTTTTTAACTTCTGTTTGATGTGGAATGCAACCATCAGTCCTGGATGTATGGCAAGTCTGACGTAAGCAGTAGGACCCGATACTGGCCTTGCACTGGGAGATGCTCTCTCCATGAAGGGGGTTCCCCCTTGGATTGTCTGACGTGATCAGGGAGCCACGAGGAAGAGTTGATGCAACCAAAGCCACCAATCCTCCCACGCTTCCTTCCAAGCTCTGATTCTGCTGGGATCGCAGAGGCTTCTCTCTGCTCAGTTATATTTTTCTGGGTCGGGACTGCTCAGTGCCTCTTCTGGCTCTTATTTTTTTCTCTCTGGTTGTGACCCCTTTGGGAGGGCAGTGTTGTACCGAGCTGTCAGGAGTAGCCATCTGAACAGGTTGGTAGGTTTTCAATTCCTGCTGATGGGTTGGTGGCGTTCTGGGGAGGCCTGGGGAGATTCTCTGGAGGGGAAACCCTTCCAGGTGGATGTTGCCTTGTGCCTTCTGGAGAAGGCAGAGTGCCTTGCGTCTCATCTGTGTTGGGAAACAGCTTCAGTGCTGAGTTTGGCTGAGCATCGATGAGGTGCAGTGGTGTCCTGAGCTAGCAGTTCCACTGTTTGACTGTGGGTGCAAATCTTTGATAAAGCCGAGCTGCATGCAATCTTCAGACCATTACGGGTTTGGTTTTTTTGCCTCTTGGAACTGCCTGTTACATACACCTTTAGCTGTTAATCTAGGCAGTGCATTCCCTTCCTTTGCACTCTTAGTTTGCTTGAGATTGGTCCCTGGGACTGTCTTTTCCAGTTGCAGCCTGGCCTTACTGTGTATCAAAGCTTTTATTCATACTTGCTTATATTGGAACTTGTGTTATGTGTATGGAGTTTGCAAGCTGGCAGGTTTTTTAAATAAAATAAACCTTTGAAACAAATAAAGAAAAATGCAGTATGGGGAGAATGACCCAAACCAGAAAAAAAAAGTTTAAACATGAAAGAATGGAAAAAATTTGTTAAAATCTAGTGTTATATGGAAAAAACTTAGGTTGGTAACATGGTATAATTAGCCACTGGGTTACTGTTGGCAAGTTTCAAGGCTCTTGAAATGAAGCCTAGCACTGAGTGAACCATCCAAATGATGCTGTGGTTTCTCTGTGGACGTGTCTGGAAAATCTTTAGTTTTAAAATAAACAAATGAAGGAGTTACACAAAAGGCATTTTTGAGGGTGGTTGCTCTGAGTCTGGGCTCTCTTTCTCTCTAGAAGCTACAGGATTCTTAACATCATCTGGAAGCTTTCACGATGTTAAGAGATGTCATTTTTTTTGAAACTAGGAAAATGGTACTAACGCACTTACAATGCTGGAGCTTTCCTTTAGGGTTGTGTAATGAGCTGGAGAGAAAAGGGCTAAGTTTTGGGATTGAATGAGAGGAATATGAGCTATATCAGTACTCATTCCTGGCCTCTGCTTCTAGACTCTCTCCCAACCCTTAGCTGAGTCCCTGTGCTTCCCATACCCTGGAGCCTGATTCCATCTCCCTGTATGGAACTTGACACTGACGTGTTGCTTTAACACAAATTTAACACTGAAATGACAACAACACGTGTATTCAAGCATTGAAGCGTTCTAAGTTTCTTTTCATCCCTGTGCCTCAGGTTATGTTGGAGTTTTCTCCCTGAAAAATACTTCTCTCTGGGCTAGTTTTTCCTGTCCATCGACACTAGTACCTCACGCCACAGATCCAGAAATCTATTTGGATTTTGTCTTTAGGTTCGAACAGATTCCTAACACGTTATACGATGGGGTACAATGCAGACCCCCATGCTGTTATACTGAATACTCTTGGAACCCCTGGAAGCGTTAGATCTATAAAGTCCAAAGCAGGCAGAAGATGTTAGACAGCTGTGCACATGCTTTAGTTTACGGGGAAGAAACTCTCTGGAAGGTGGAAGGTTTGCAGATGGAAGCAAGGTGCTGGATTTCCCTCTGGGGCTTTGCATGTCAAGCCTGTGCTGTAAGCAAGAGCAGGTCAGTAAGCTGATGTCAATCTGTCTTTCAGTTGGCTTTGAGGTGGTGATGTTCATTTAAGAAAGTCATTCCAGTGTATTTTGTTGCAGAGTGTACTACTGGTGGATTTTGTGCTCAGCCACAGACTCTGGGCTAAGTACTTTTATCCCTGTGCATTGGGTTTGATTTCTCAGTCTCCCATGCCTGATGCTCTGCTCCTTGGGGTGCTCAGCCCTGCTGCTCTAGGTTCTCTGGGGAAGGGTAAACTTCAGTATTGCTGTGCTCAGGGGCAACTTTTTCATTGGTCTGAACGTCTGGATGCCTCCTGAAGGAGCTAGGCACATTGTTTTCCTAATGTGGGATGGGTACGTGTTTGGGAGGCCTTTGAATCCTTGGGAATCTCCAGCTTGCTGAAGACCTAACTGATCTGCTTGGCTCAAATGCAGGTAAACTTACTGCTAGCTTGGAATGACTCTGTCTGCCATCTCCACCCGCATCAAGCTGTGCATCTGTGGCCAAGAGATGCTAATTCTTTCAGAATAAATAAAGTAATAAGTTGGTTTGGTTGTTTTTTTTTTTTTTTTCCCAGGCTTAGCTTTAAGCAAACTCCTTAAAGCCATTCTCTCTCCTTGCCTTTCTGCTCTTGCAAAGGATGGAGGAGTCTGCAGCTCTGCTGGAAAGGCTGTAAGAAGCTGATGGGGTTGAACTCCTAGAGAAGAGAGGTCAGTAAGAAGTCCACTGGAGTCCCCACTTGCAGGGACTGTCAGGCAGTTTTAGCGGCCAGATTTGGAGTTTCATTTGCATGTCAGCTGGAGTTTCTATTTTTTGAGTGTGGATATACAGGAAAGAGCCGTGCTCTGGCTGAGCTCATGTATCCTCATGGAGCGCCTCGCTGGCCTCTTCCTCTGCTGTTCCTCCCTCCACCCCCTTTTTTGTTTCCAAGACAATACTTGAGTAAGAATTTGTTGCAGCTGAATTCCTGGAGATGACACGGCCAGTTTCCCAGGATCTCTTGTACTCCTGCAGAATTCTACACAGTGATTTTTTGGTGCAGCTTATTCAGCTGCACCCCTCAAATAAGAATTAAGCAGTGGGCTTGTGTGGTATTTGAAGGGCACTCATTCTAGATGTGCTGGAATGAGATCCACTCTGTGTGCTCTTGTCTGCTGCGGGATAGAGATTTGGTCTGAGAGCTGCAGTTCACCAGCTGAATAACAAATGCATTGTTTGCATGCCCTTATTTCCAGCTTGCACTATTAAAAGTGAATAGAAAGGTCAAGGAGATGAGTCACTGTGAATGCAAGTGTCATTCTGCTCATAAGAAATGGAAAGAAAAGGGAGATTCCAAGCCAGGTGTTTCAGCTGGTGCCAGACAGCTCTGTTTCACTGCTTTCAGGGAGTTACAGGAGTAAATCTCAGCTGAGATCTGCTGAAATGTTCAACCACCTGGAAGTTAGGGAGCTGGGGTTTGGCAGTTGTGGTTGTCAGGGTTCTGAAGGCAGCTACTGATGTAGGCTGTATGTGGAAAATTGGGATAATATTCTTGAAGCACAGGGCTCATTGCTGCTCTTTGGCAAAACAAACAGCTTTGTAGGGTTAGTGAGCTCTTGTTCCTATCTTTATGTAATTTGTGGTACGTACAAAAGGCTTCCTCCCAATCGATGTAGAGACTCCTAATGCTTAGCAAGGCTGCTTTCTTCTAACACTCAGTAAGGGTCAGTGGTGTGAAGGTACTGTCGCGTCTTGAAAAGCTAGTCAGAAAGCGTATGCCCTTTGAACAGTGGGTCCTGGCTTGATCCTGCACTGTCCTGAAGGATGGAGCCACAGCGTCAGAGTGGGATGGGGGAATATGTGAGTCTGCAGGGTGTCTGGAAGTAAGCATGGACCTGGAGGTAAGTGTGGACCCGTCCCCTCCCCTGGCCCTAGTAAATACCCAGTTGCAAATTGAGCCTTTTTTAATATCCAGCCCCAAAGCTTCATTTGAGACGCCCCAGGCAGCTGCTAAACTGCACTGGCAGAGCGCTGAAAATAGAAATGTGGCTCGTGGGTTGCACGTGTGGAAATGGGAGTGGTGAGCTTCGCATGGATTAACGCCACATGGGCGGGAGGGGATGGGGAGCTGGCCAGATTGATGCTGCTGGGGCAACTTCAATCAAACAGCAGTGGTGGCCAGAAGACAGAAGCTGGTTTGGAGGTTTTTAATGATGTAAAGTTTCCTTAAGTCATAGACTCCTGTACCGATGGGTTTCCCTTTTCACATGGCAGAAAATCCCTCCTTTGGTTGTTGGCGTTGGTTTTCACCTTTCTGGAAAGAAAGTGCTAGAGGTGATGGTGTGGCAGACGCTCCTGCATATTGTCTAGTACTGCTGAGGTATTTTGGCAGAATATGAATCCTGAGAGACTGTGCATAGGAATATTTACATTTTTGATTCCTAGCCATTGGATCTTTCTGTTCTGAAATCATTCCCCCTGTGCAAAACAGATATTCCTCCAACAAATAACCAGCACTTTAGAATCTTGATTTATCCTCCCACATCAAAATACACCTTGAGGAGAAAATTAAGCCAACTATTTTCTTGCACGCCTAGTGCAAGATCGCTTCCGTAACAGAAACAGCTTTCAAATGAGTTTGGCAGAACAGCAGTGATCCAAGGCTGGAAATTCAGCACACGTTCCATTTGATATCAAATGACTGGGAACATGGGCTGTTTTGCTGATGATGCAAGAGCTGGATGCTGACCCAAGGGGGTAGTAAGGCAGGTGTCAATGGCTTTGTAGCTCTTGCATGGGATGACTGTGCCTGGTTAGGGCAGTGAAACACTGGGTGTGTATAACCCTTGTGTTGGTATTATATAGAAGCTGAAGTTTCCTGCAGGCCAGAAAGGTGGGTAGGTGTGTTTGGCTGCTGACAGGTAGGGTGTAACTGCTGGGAGCACAAGATGTGGCCTCAAGTTGTGCCAGGGGTGGGTTAGATTGGATATTAAGAAAAAATTGTTTAACAAAGGAGTGGGGAAGCACTGGCACAGGCTGCCCAGGGAAGTGGTGGAGTCACCATCCCGGGAGGGATTCAAAACTAGTGTAGATGTGGTGCTTTGGGACATGGTTAAGGATGCATGTTGCTGTTGTGTTGATGGTTTGACTTAATGATCTTAGAGGTTGTTTCCAACCTTAATGATTCTACCTGTAGGATAAGCAGACCTGCTCTGTGCATGCTGTTGTGTGAGCAGGAGAGCCACCACACGGGAGAAGCTGCAGGGCAGGAGCCAGGCTGGATGTGCCTCTTGGAGATATGAGTGTCCATCCCCCGAGTACAGCATCTGTTCCCTGACTGAGGGCTGCTCAGTGTCTCATCTTGGAAAGCTGTCGATTCCTTGAAGGATAAGGACTGCTCGCCTGGAGCCCTGTGGCTGCAGATGCTTTTCTTGATGAGGCTGAAGTTTGTTTTTCTCTTGACTCCATTGGGTATTCTGCCTTTGTTACAAGGGAGGGCAGATCGCTACGATTCCCCTCATCATTTCTGTGATCCAAAAGCAATACGAGGATGGGAGGAGGAAGCAGCTTTCCTTTCTGGTCACTGCCTTTGGCACATGCTGGCAAATGCTCATATAGGAAAACTGCTTGGAATGTTCTCTCGCAAGGGTTTGCAGGGATTGCGAGAGACGTATTATCACGTCTTGTACACTTTGGGAGACAGTCCCTCACTCTGCCTCTCTTGAACGTTTAAATTGAAACAATCTGTCTTTCTGCAACTGTTGGATGCTTTCCCTGCTGACCTCAGGAGCTGGGACTGGGAGGAGGAGCAAACAGACCCCAGTGCTTATAACTGCTTCTGGCTTTTTTTTTTTTTTTTTTTTTAATCTTCAGTCCTGATTCCCTGCAGGATGCAAACCAGAAAAACAATGAGGGCAATATCTGCTCTGGAAGCATGAATTTTCCCAGTGCTCTGTAATTAGAGAGCTATATCAGGAAGTAGTGAAGCCTTTATGTGCAAGACTACATATAGAAAAGGCAGCAAGCGTGGTTAACCCTTCTGCCAGAGCCAGCACAGAGGGTTAAGTCCTCTGCAGTGTGTCTCAATCTCTTTTCCATCCACACTTGGGGTCTGACTGAGATGGTCCTGTGAGCAGAACTAAGTGCTGGACAGGATCAATCTATTACCCCTTAAATGAGAAAGCACAGATGAGCAACTTTGCAGACTTTGATGCAATGACTAAGGATGGTGGATGTGGTGCTTTGTACCCAGCCTCCAAATGCAGCTGTGGCCCCTGCTTAGGGGGGATTCCTGTGCAATGAGGGGAAAATCATCCCTGTGCATGGGCTGGGATTCTTGCTCTGACCTTTTTTTGTCTTGGCCCAGAGCCCCGTGGCTGTGCAGAGATGGGATTTTATTGCTTCTGGATTGCAAGTGTCCATGTGGAGCTGTGGGTGGATGCAGGGCTGGGACCTGATTCCTGTCGAGCTCGGGAATTCAGGAAGTGAAGTTGTGTAGCATCATCAGAGCTGAGTCGCGAAACCAGCCTTCATCTCTTCTCTACCATCACTTTTGACTTGCTGCATTCGTTGCCCCCAGGCCTGCATTTTTTGGCAGTTTATGGAGCATTTACAGTACTGGTTGGGTTTCAGCCTTGGAAAATGCAATGTGATTGCTTGTGGCAATGGAGAATAGTCTTGGATAACACCAAAATGACTGAGATTTTCCTATGAAATATGAACCAGAACAAAAACTGGAACTTGTTTAGGGGGTGGAATTGTCTGTAAAGAATTTTGCGTTCCTTATTTGAAGGGTCTTAAAAATTCATGCCAATTAGCTTAGTGATGCTCTGAAATGTTTGGAGTCAGAACATCAGCTAAAGATGTTCTGTACATTTAGAGTAACTGAGTAACCCAGCATGCTTCTCTTTCTGCGGCTCCCTTTTCCAAAGCCTTGGCTAGACAAACCGGGGCCCTCCTTGCCCTGGGGACAAACATCCCAAATAATGAACAACTGCACTGCTAAAACGAGCACGATTTCTGCAAGGCTGGAAATAGCTGAGTCTCTGCTGCCTGAGCAAGGCTGGCCAGTTTATGGCCTGGGACTGAGCTTTCTATGGATGAAGCTGAAACATCTTCTGAGGGAGTGAAAACTGCCACATCTTTGCTTTGGCTCATGTGGCCTCTAAGGAACCTGGTGGGATTTGAGCTGTGGAATCATTGGTGTCAGAAAAGAACTCTAAGATCATCCAGTCCAACTGTCAGCCCAACACCACCATGCCTACTAAACCATGTCATGAAGTACCATGTCTACGTGTTGTTTTTAACCCCTCCAGGGATGGGGACTCCACCACTGCCCTGGGCAGCCTCTGCCAGTGCTTCACCACTCTTTTGGTAAAAAGTTTTGGGTTGTTGTTTTTTTTTTTTTTTTTTTTCAAATATCCAGTCTAAACCTCCCCTGGCACAACTTGAGGCCATATGCTCTCATCCTATCACTTGTTGATAGATGTGGGAGATGATGGGGAGCTTCTGCAGAACTGAAATGAGTTCTTGTATGCTGAGGACCAAAAGCTGCAGATGTGCCCCCCAAAAATGTATTTAGGGGGAACAGGTCTGTTTCAGTGCTTTCCTTTCCCCGTTTTGTGAGTGATGAGTGATAGTGGAGGGAGTGTTAATGCCGGCAGGTAACGCCTGTGGGATGTCAGTCAACACAGGATTAAACAAGGCATGTGGAAAGTTCTTCTAGGAAGTAAAGCCTGGTGAGAGATAACCATCGGAGAACTCAAGAGGTGCAGTAACCAGTCCTCATCTGTGCCCCTGGACATCTGCCAGGCAATGGATCAGCAGTTTGGAAGGAGGTGGCATACTTGGCAGGGAGGAAACTTAGTGGTCTGAGAGCATCCTGCGGTGATGAGCAGTGCTGCGTTGATATGCTCTGAAGTATCTTGTCATGTGTAAAGCCTCTCAGAGCAGAGCAAGGGGTGGATGTGGAGCTTTAGCTGCTCTGTAAGGCAAGGTGTCAGTTCCTCTTGGAGAGGAAGCACTTGCTGTTAGAGGAACTGATGTTCACGTCTCATGGTTGGGATGGGAAAGACAGAAGCCCTTTTCCTTTGTACAACAGGCTGTAGTAGAGTTATTTTAGATGTTTGCAGAAACAACATAGTTCATAGAATAACCAGGTTGGAAGAGACCCACGGGATCACCAAGTCCAACCATTCCCATCAATCACTAACCCATGTCCCTCAGCATCTCATCCACCTGTCCCTTAAACCCCTCCAGGGAAGGGGACTCAACCCCCTCCCTGGGCAGCCTCTGCCAGTGCCCAGTGACCCTTTCTGTGAAAAATCTTTTCCTAATGTCCAGCCTAAACCTCCCCTGGTGGAGCTTGAGGCTATTTGCTCTTGTCCTGTTGAGCCTAATGGTAGGAGTGCAGGGCTGGAACAAGGAAGATTAAATATGTGCACTGCAGATCCACATTTCATATGGGCTGTTTGGTCCTGGCTAGTGTACCACTCCTACTTCATGCCACAGACCTTGACAACTCTTGAGCTGGGGTTGTGGCTGCTGTGAATTAACACAGTGGTGAATCTGACACGTCTTGTTTAATATGAAGCTATTTTAATCTATTATGCGTGCAGGTAGCTATGGACATGTAACTGGAACTTCTCTGCATGCGTTAGAGTGGCCAGAAGGACATGAGGAACCAGGATGGCACTGGAAAATGGCAGAATCCTTTCAAATCTCTCATGGGTTTGGATCTTGTATGTAGCTGAAGTTGCGTTTTCTCGGATGCCTGCCTTGGCATTCAAGTTAATTACTTCTCCTTGCTCTGGAAAAGATATTTTAGCATATTAATGAAGGGAAAAGGAATATAATGTAAGTGACCCCTGCACTTTTGTAAGGACAAAATTTGTTTGCCTGTAGCTATGAAAAGTCTATCCTCCCTGTTGACTGATAAATGAGGGCATATACATGCACACAAATTAATTTTAAGCTATTGTATGCACCCTACTACAAAGTACTTCATGTTGGTTTAGCAATGGAGAAAATACCAAGCATGCTCTGGAATACAGGAAACTCTTCTTGGAATATGCTGATAACTCCTCTCGGCACTTGCCTCATCTCCAGTTTCCTAAATATTTTCTTACCTCATTCGGCCGCTTCCAGTACTCAACGTGCCTTTTGCTCATCTGCATGATGGAGTGGTGCTGGGCTGCTGGACTTGTCTGCATAGACTCATGCCTGGATGTGTCATTTACCTTCTCTCTATATATGTAAAAATACCAAACATTACTTCCACACGTTCACGAGTGGATGCACAAATGATTAGATGTGTCAGCATGCACTTTTCCAGATGGTGGAAGCACGTTCCCTGTTCCATTTATCTTAAATGTCAAACTCAATGAAATTAGTTGCTACCAGACTTGAACTGAAGTGACAGAGTGATTCTTGTCTCTGTTTCACCTGTGTGAGGTGAAGCTGCATGCTCCATAGCAAGAACAGCCTTCAGGACTTGAAATGCAGTTGCTAAGCTGTGACACCAAACATCAAGATCTGGATTTCGCACCAGGATGACCAATCTTTATTTGGTTTCATGGAGAAAACTAGGTTTGGCTTGATAGGGAGGGATACCTCCTGGGGGGAAAATGGTTTGGTGAGTGAAGACTAACATTGTTTTGGGTTTCTTCTCTGCTGTGCCCTGTGTGAATGCAGCAGCTTGTCTGGGATGTGCCTTAGTTGGACAGGGTTATAGAAAAGTTGCTGTGGTCAGATGCCAGCAAAGCTCCAGGGATGAATGCTGGCTTTGGTTGCCTGTTAGGACAGTGAAGGACTGAATTTTGGCTTAACAGATCTCAGCATGGAGAAAATCAAGAGCTCTGGACGTTTTGTGAACTGGGGTGGGTGGATGAGTCTCAGGAAAATGCTGTTAGAATTGATAACAGCAAACAGTTAATGGTATTTCCCTCTCATAGTCTGTTTGCACTGTGGCTGTCCTGGCTCTGGGAACTGTGCAGAGCTCCAGGGAGTTGCCCCAAGTTGGAAGCAGAGCTGAGAGGCTTCACCCAGAGCTTTAGAAACAGTAACTGATGGATTTGTTTTGAAGTGATTTGTTTCTGCTCTGCATTTCACCTCTTATAAGAGAGCATGTTCTTGGAAGGGCTTTTCTGGGTAATTCCTTCTAATAATCCTTTGCATTTCTCAAATTATACCTTGTTGCAGTTGCTTAAGCAGATTGCCAGTTACCTTAGGGAAACAGCTGTCACCAGACAATTTCTAACTATACCTAATTTAGGATTCTGCTGTTTTTAACCCCACTGTTATCTGGGCCTGATAATCTCTCTTCCTCAGTGGCCACTTTTTCCAGTGTCTCTCCCAACACTGAGCCCTCCATTGCCTACCAAACCTGGAAAAATAAACAGCCCCGTCTCCTTTTGCCCTCTATTGTTTCTCTCTTTTGTGCTAAGTACAGTAATGCTGCTGAGCTACCCCAGGGCTCCAGCGTTCCCATGCTTCCCCATCCCTCTCACAAAGAACCTCTTTTCTCCTTGCCTTCTGGGTGTTGGGGCTCTGCAAATATGTGGCAGCGACCCTTTGCTCTGTATGAAAATAGCCCCTGCCTTTTTCTAGCTGTCATTTATTTTTGCTTCTTTAATTAGACTTGATCCTGCTTGTATTTTTCGCTCCCCTTGACCCTTCTTTATAACTGCAGTAGGTTTTGAAAAGCTTTTCGGCTCCCTTTCTACCTGGGCATAGCCAGCCGTGTTGGCTTACACGCGTTTCCTCTCTTTGGATTAAATTGGAAGGAACTTTAATTGCAAGACTCCAAACTTTCCCAAATATTTCCTCCTCCTGCTCTGTGAGGCTCCCCTGGGATGGGGCTACACACTTGTAGCTCAGATTATCCTTCCATCTGGCTTTTGCCTAAAGCTGGCAGCTATGTGTGTGGCTCCCTCCTATTTGCCTCTGTGGGTATTTTAATACTGCTGTCATCATTGAATTGGAAATATTCTTATTCGGTGATGTCTTCATTCATCCTGGCTGGCTGATTTTCAAGGATCATGTCCAAACAAAGGACCTGGTAACTTCTTATGTTCTGTTGTATGCGGAGACTGTGGTTTTTCTATGTGTAGGAGACAAGTCTTTCCCTGCAATGAATTGCCTATTGCTTTTACCATTGCTCCACTGAAATCCTTTTCCTTCTGAAGGGAGCTCTCATTCTAGTGTCTTTGCCTGGATGATGCTTTCAGTTGAGTGTAGAGATCAGTGTCTCTGCTGTTTAACCGTGATGTTTTCTGAAGTTTACGTCCCTTAAGAACCAGAGAGTGAGTTTGCCACATTGGTTTCCAGTGTGCTTTGCTCTGAAATGCGTTTTTTTCTTCACAGATCTCGAGTTATGAAATGGAAAGTAGTAAATAAAAATTACCCGTATGGGTCTGTGAGGTGCTGGGATGGGTTGGGGCTGCCTGGCTGGGCTGCACACGGATGGAGATGTCCCAACAGATGCTTTTTGTAGGACAGGAATCCGCTCACACTGTCTGAGCTTGTCTGCTTGAAATGGGTCCTGTTAAAAACTCTTAAAGGGCAATAGGGGATGTTAGTCCTCATCCTCACAGGATGACTGACATCATTATGGAGGTGCTGCTGAATGGCTTGGTGTCTCATGCATGGGCTTGAGGGGAAGGTTATGAGGTTTTTTGGGACTGAATGAATAGTAGTGGCAGAAAAATCTAGTTTAAGGCTTATAAAGCACTTGGTTAATTAATGCTTAATGTCTAACTTGATTTAGGGGAGGTTTATTGGTTGGTCAGGTTAGTATGGTCTAATGTTCAGAGCTGCAGAAGAACTGTCTCTTAATTTCACGATGATGCCTGTGACCTTGCTCAAGGCGGCTCGTATTACCCTGCTATGATAAAGGAAGAAAATAAATTTAACACGAAATGTTGTGCGCCTTTAAGACAAATAAAGGTGATAATGTCAAGGCAAATGTCTTTTGCTACAGAGAGAAAGCGGTTTAAAAGTGGTTGATATGCCGGAGTATTGATTTCTGGGCTGCTTTTTACTCATCTGTGTTTTTTACCCGCTGCATTTCTACACCCTTTGAGAGGGTGAGTGATGTCTTCTCCTTGTGCTGTAGTTAAGATATATAGGTAGAGTACGCATCAATAGCAATCTGCATTGAGTCTCGCTATGCTGGGTTGATCAGCTGAAGCCGAATGGCTTTTCAGGAGCTGCGCAGCTTAGTCCAGGAGCTGAGTCTCTCCCTCTTGGAGCCTGGGGCACTGACTTAGCTGCTGGTGGTCCCCAAGGTTGCTGTGTTAATCTTGCTTGTTGTTCCCTGTGTGCTGTGATTGCATTTCTCAATGTCATGGAAATTTTTTTTTGTTTGCTTTTGTTTGTTGTGCTGTGTTCTTATACAATTTATTTGTTGATTACCCATCTCCTGGGGACAGATTTTGCCAGCCTTATCACCTCACCATATTAAGTAAATTGCTGCTAAATGCATTGGGATTGTTTGAAAGCAAAGTGATGTACAATTCCTCAGAGGGAGCAGGGTTTGGGGGAGTTGTGGGGAGCATATAACTATATGAGGCTTCTGCAGGAAACCTCAGCTCTGCTAAACTGGAGTTTAGATGTTTCCCTGTAGAGATTTCACTTGTCTGTTAGAAAACTGTTTTTTCAGTGTTAACAAAAACAAACACCCAGAGGTCCGGTTTTTAGTGGTTGGTATATCAAGGTGTAATTCTTCTGCATTTCACTGGTTTTAAATTTGGCACTATTTTATGCTGGAGGACATCAGGAGAGTGGCCCTGCAGTGAAACAGATCTCTCAGCATCTCTTTATTTTCTGGTTTTAGTCTGAAACAAGAGGAAGAGTCTGTACTTGGGATTAAAATTGCATTTCACTACTGCTGGCAGTGAGACTCGGTTTTTTCTTCATCTTTGATCTTTTCATAGAGAAGTGCCAAGGCTTTGTTTCATCTTTGGTGTTGTATCTGACCCCCCTGGTAGAGCTCTGAAATGGCTCAGATCTGGATGAATCATTGCTTTTCACACCCAGGCCCCTGTGTATCTTCCTTCTTTATTGTTTATACTCCCGATACCCCCAAGTCCACGCTCTTGGGTTTCTGCTGCATGAGCTATGATCTGAAGAACAAGTTCACTAATGACCTGGGAAGGAGGAGGAACTTGCATTGAAAGGGGACAATATCTCACTGGGCTTCCCTCTCCTCCCACTGACCATGACTGAAAAGGCAGGGATTGCTGCTGAATGAGCAAAGGGTTGGCCAAGCTGCTCTGCACAAGCGTGGAAGAAGGACATTAATCCCATTGGTTCCCTTTGCCAGAAGTGTGCACGTGCCACCCTTTATATTACCCTGTTTGTTTGGTGCTTTATTTATTTTTTCCTGCCTGGGAATGAGGATTTGCCCAGCTGCCTGTCAGAGGCAGGCGATGGGGGTTCGAAGGGCTTGGCATCCTGCTGCTGCTCCCAGGGTCTGGCTGTCTTCCCCCACAGTCCTGCTCACCCTGCAGCGGTGCCAAGCACCTCATCTATCTGCCAAGCTCCTTCTTCTGTCACCTAAGTGAGTTGCTTGCAGTTAAGAAGCCACAAGTATAATTTCCTGGAAGTACTTGGAGTATACGTGTATTAGGATATGGGAAGCATCATTACAGCAATCTGCAAATACTACAGGCTGGACTGATCAAAGTTGTGATTTAGCTCTTTAAACCTCCAAGTATGATTAAGAGATCATGCTATGAACCAGTTCCAGGCAACTTGAAAATAAATCTGAGACTGGAATTGAGCTCTCCCAGATGCTGAGGCAAAGCAAGTTTGGTTTTGGATTGTTCTTTCTGTTTACAGCCTTAGAGAAGACGTTCTGGAGATAGGAAACAGCTTCCTACTTCAGATGCTCTTACTTGGAGAAGGCGCTGCAATGCTGGTCAACACATTCACCGAATATTGCACAAGGAAACCTTAAGTTGCTTCCATGCATTAGCTGGAAAAGAATCCCAGAGGGAAATATGTTTTCATATATTCATGGTGCTCTGGGCCTGGTTCATGGGAAGGTTATCTGATATTTATTATCTACCTTTTTACTAGGAGGGAATGCTAATTGCTTTTTTACTTGAGCTAAATGGACTCTCCGTGATTCAGGTTCTCCATGCAAATACGAATAGAGGGCTGACCTTTCCATCAGGCTCCTCAGGAACATCTTGCACAGACTTGTGTTGATAAAGCATTGGGTCTCAGTCCTGCCTCCTTATTGTGAAGAAAGCAGCTTCCAAAGGCAGCAGTTTCTGTCTTTTTCCTCTCTTTACACCTGACACTGGAGGTGGGAAGATCAATAGAGGAGGAGTGAGAAATTTTTCTTGCTGTTATACCTTAGCTTTATAGCCCTAGATACCTTCATTTCTATTCTTTCTCATTCATCCTGTGATGGATTGTCTTGCTTTCAGTAACTTGAATCCCAGCTCAAAAGGCCTCAGGAGTGCAATAAAACTGAAAAAAAGAGAAGGAAAAAGGTATTCAGCAAGTGATTATGGACTTCATCCATCCATTGCTAGGTGTCAGCAAGTGGCATGATGTGGGAGTGAGATGGACAATCAGACCTCTGAGCTGTATGTGCAAAGTGAGGGTCGTGCCCAGGCACCAGCACAGCCACTGGTCCTTCCCTGCAAGGCTGGGATGGAAATACTGTGTCTTGTCATCTCTCTTGGAAGATTTGGCTCAGGAGCTTAGAGATTTAGGCACTGGACTTGACTAGTTGCTCAGACTGGTGACTTTGAGAACCGAGTGCCTAGGGAAAAGGGGCCAAGTAGAGAAGTCCTGAAGGACCTGGTTTGGTGACCTCTACACCTTCGCACATAGCACAGCTGGAAAAAAAATCAAAACACAAACCAAAGAGTGTCTTGGCTGGAGATGGGCTGCAAACCAGCAGATCTTGCAGCTTGTGACCAGCTTTCCCACCTCTGCTGTGCTCACTTTTGAAGCAGGGTCCCTGGAGGCACCTGAGGAGCTGGAGGTGGTGTCACCACTTCCTTTCCAGCAGCAGAAAGAGACAATTTCCAGATGGGATTGGCGAGAGGAGGCTGTATGCAGGGAGCCTTGCATATCCAGCAGTTTGATCTGGAAGTGTGCACAGAAGAGACTCCAAACAAATCTCAGTTGTTCCCTGTGGCAAGCCAGGAGTGGTTTTTCTTATCTTCCACTTTGTCACTAAACTGGAAACCTCACCTTAAAATTCAGTCATTTGCATTTTTAGTACTCGTAAAGACTGCTATAAGTACCTTGGTGTGTGTTTTATCTCTTTTTCTATGCCAAGTGGATTACTTCTACCTGTATCATGTTTGTGTGCTGCAGTAGGACTTCAGAATTGAGGTTCACTGCTGGATTATCTGCATGCAGTCAGAGAAAGGCTAGTCCCAAAAGCTAACATGTAAAGCTGAGAGGCACAGGAGTGACTAAAGTCATAGCACAGTGCTGGCGTTACAGACAGAACCAGATATAAGTGGACGCTTTTGCTAGGAGTCCTCTTACCTTTTTCTATTGTCCCCATCAAGTTTTCTATTGTCTCAGTTTGCAGTCAGCCAGAAGCAGAAGCCACCTCTCCTCCATCCCCTTGTGTCTCCAGGAACATAGTCCCTTTCCTGATGTCTCCAGGGGAGCAAAAGGACAGAGGCAGCTCTGGAGCTGCCCATCATTCAAGCGCCACTTCTCCTTGTCAGTGCTGCTAGGTTTTTTATAACTGTCAGTGGCCCGTAATTAGATGGCTGATGCTAAAGTAATAATAATAAAAGACTCTTTATTTAAAACAAACCCATGTGAATAATTATGTAAATATTTGTCTGGGCTAGTGTTCGTTTGAGTCTTGGGAAAGCTTTTTGGATGGTTATCTTGGATATTTCTGGTTAGCTTTTATTAGTAGCATATTTTGATTTACATGCTATCTTTGGTGTTGAATTCTCCTTCCTCTGTAATAGAAGACCTGAAATGACATCTCAGCTATGAGGAGCAGCAGATAGTTCCAAGAACAGCCAATGTACAAATTGCATTGTAACTGGTTTAATAGAAGGGAGGTGGTGTTGATCAGGCAGCTGTGACTCAATTTTTCTAAAATCAGCTCTTGTCCCTGTGTAATTTGAGTACTGTTGCAAAGCACCATAGCGGCAGCTGTGGTTTCAAGGTGGCAAAGCCATGATCTTATAGGAATATTGGTACATGATGAGGAAAAACATGTTATCTCTTTTTAAATCAACTTTTGGAACAGTAGGGAGAGGTGGTTTCTGGTGGTGGCTTTGCTGCCTCTGGGAGGGTTTGTCTCCCATCACAGGTAGGATGATGCAGGATGGAGGGAGCTGGTAATTAGCTTCTCTTTGGCTCCTGATAGCTGTTTGTAATGGAGATGCTGCTCTGAGTATATGAGGGGGTTAATGGAGCTGCTTTCTCCCCTAATGACCGAGGGTCAGAGATCGCAGAGGTGGGTCAAGGCTGAACAGGACTTTCTTGGTGTTACCCTAATGGCACTTGATGTGCTTGGTTGATGGTGATAAACCCCCTTCCAGCCTTGGAGGCAGAATCCTCCGCTTTTAATGCAGAACATCACCAAGTGCTAGTTCTTATTTGGGGCAGTAAGGAAATGCACCATGTACTCGTGTTTTATTTATGATGGGACTGGAAATTGGAAATGGGAACTAGAGTGTTGTATTTGGATAAGACTTTTCTTTATTTTTGGATATCACCGCATTATATATTATTCCAGCTTGTCCATAAAATCCCCCTAAAGTAAAATGTTCATTCCCTAGTGGTATTAACAAAGAAATCCATTTAAACACCTGCTTGGGATAAGATCTGTTGAATAAATAGGAATTAGAATTGAGAAAATCATTAGGAACTAGTGATGTAGGGAGAGAGAAATTCACCACTTGCTTGCAGACTTCCCTTGAGGGCATCACAGCTCTTCAGTGTTTGTGATGTTTGAGAACTGATGAAACTCATGTCTTGAGGATGGTTAATTCTGTCCTGCATCTTTTTCCTGCTACTCTTGCCTTCAGGCAGCACCTGTGTTATGATGTGGACTAGATTGACTCTGAGGAACTAATGCTCCAGAGAAAACTTTGGAAAGCAAGCTTCAAACCCACTTTTCATTAAGTCAGCAGGTATTTATTCAAACTTTGCCTTCCTGCTAACATTTTTTTTGTAAAGAAAATGAGGTATCAGTAAAGGCAAAGCTACAAGTGCATTGATTTAACCATCTGAGTTGAAGAACTTTGTTCGTATTTCTCTTTTGGTGTCAAAATATTCAAGTATCTAGGAGTGCTGGAAGTAATTCAGTCTTGGGCTTTCTTTAGGATCATCCAATGAAATAAAATAATGGGATCAAGCATAAGTAATTTTTATTTTCCTAGATGACTAAAACCCCACAGTGCATGAAAAAGAGTTTCCAAAATGCTTGTATCCTGGAAGCATCCCAGCTGGGCTACCTGTACCAGGACATGGGGTAGTGCCCTCCAGGAAACCCTGCTGCGGTTTTATTCCCTTTTTAGCAGCTGCTGTGATGTGCCAACCATGTGATGCTGCTTGTCAGCCTGACTGTAGCTGCAATGTTTATTGTAGAGATGATTGCAATTATGCAGGTGCTTGTGTTAATGCGTTTAATTAAGCTCGTGGTTGGACATTCCATTTGCATTATGACAACAGAAAATAAAGGCCTGGGCATGGCTACAGGAAGGCTGGGGAGAGGCTGTTATTCCAGAGAGGCTAATGTTCTCCTAAAGCTTGTCCATTTTGGCTGCTCTTTCCAGACTGTATTGGTCTAGGTGAGAGAAGATGCTGTCTCTGTGCTTCATTTTTTGTGTCCTTCCATCATAGGAGCTCTAGCTATGGTTGCTGGACGGCTTAATCTAATGGTTCTTCTTCGGCATCCCCTGTTTTCCCTCATTAGTGCTGGAATCCTAATCCTTTAGTGTTGAAGAAACGTGGCATTGGGAATCCTATATGAATGTAGGCTGCTTATATGCATCCTGGTGTGTTCAGCTGTGCTTACAGCCACCAGCATGGGAGGAGCAGAAAAAGCCCTGACCGTCACTCATTCTGTGCCCACGCTGTCCTGACGTATGTGCAGGCTCGTAATCATCCAGCATAGAGGGGTTTGAGGCTCCTGGGTGTAAAGCATGACTGTGTGTCTGTATATAATGGCTCTAGCCTGCCTCGTGCAAATCCTGTCTGATATCTGTGGGTGCTCACTGACATCTCTGGGATGCAATGAGATGATCACCCCTATATAAATGACTCGGAGGGGCTGTGAAGTATTGCTTTTGCATGAAAACCACAATCCAGCTGTTGGGATTTTGTTTTTCTTCCTAGCAGGGTTTTGTCTGGGAGGTTTTGAGAGAGCTGTCATGCAGAGGAGGCTACTGCCTTGATCCCCATCTCCCAGGTTTTAGCAAAAGGTGATGCCCTTGTTCTGGATTCAATGCTAAATAGCTTTGGGTACCAAAAGAAGGGAAAAAAGTGCCCTCTGATGTGCTGCAGCATCCAGCAGTAGCAGGCAGGAGCAGAGGGGGCCCTGGCAGTGCAACGCTTGCTCTGACAAAGCGACTGTTATGTCAGGTCTTCATGTATTATTTCCCCCTGTCTGGGAGATGAGCATGCCAGCTTCTTTTTTCCTTGCAAGAATAATTATTCTGCACCCTATTAACACTGTTTGCAAAACTTCTGTTGTCTTTAATGTGCTGCAAGATCAGGCCCTAATTAAATGTTGTAAAGAGCATTAAGTGGTTGATCATTACAAAGTACTTGAAAAATGCAAGTGTTGTCCAAATGCCAGATTGTCTGGAACCACATAGCACTCTTCAGAGCAAAGACAAAGGGTTGAACTTTCCTTCTACCCCTTCAAATGCACCTGCTTGAGAGAGCGAGGAGCTGGTGTTGGCTGCAGCTGGTTTGGGCATGAGTCCTAGGGCACCAGAATGACACTGGGAAGGATAGGGGACATCCCATATGGCCTGGCCAGAAGATACTGAGAACTGGTTGTAGAACCATTAAGGCTGGAAAAGACCTCTAAGCTCATCCAGTCTGACCACCAGCCCAAAGTCACTGTGCCCACTAAACTATGTCCTTAAGTGCCACGTCTACACTTCTTTTTGAATCCCTCCAGGAGTGGAGACTCCACCACTTCCCTCTGCCTGTTCTTCACTGCTCTTTCAGTAAAGAAATTGTTCCTGCTATGGTTTTGCTTAAAACTGTTGTTAGCCTGAACGAAATCTATGGTTTGGTTGGGTTGCCTTGACTGGATGAAACAGAATAGGACTTGGAGACCCCTGAGTGATGTTATCACATCCACGGTTCTTGAAGCTCTTGCTAGTACAGCTCCACATGCTGCCTTCGGGCTGAGCAAATGAGGGCTCTAATAAGGATTTAAATTGGAGTTTTTGCATAAAACCAGAGATTTTGGGCAGGAAGGAAGGAGAGGAGAGTGCCTGCTCAGTTGCACATAACTTGCCTCCCTTTATGGCTGGCTTTCAGAAACTGCTCCTAAAACTGAGCTCTGTTTAAGACCTCTAGGGTAATCGTTCAGAAGACGGAGTTATGCTCCGTCACCGTTTCCTTTTGCAGATCTGCTGAGCGTGTGAGTTTGAAGTTTCAATAACTGAAAAGTTTTAGACTCTATTCACCCTTAGTTGATGCTTAAAGGGCAAGACTCCTGCCAGTAATCAAACTCCTGCTGGAAAACTTCCCAAAATGTCACAGTGACCCAGAAATACTTGATCCAGCTAGTAGGGATTGGGAAGCTCCCCTTGGATCCTGAGTAGCGGGGACGGGAGCAGTGTGGGGCTGTGGGCAGGGTGGTATGTGAGGCATCTCTGCTGCAGCCTGGGCGTGTGAGCTGAGGCAAGGACAGTGACTGTGAAGCTGGTGATTCACTTAATTCTTTTGACCCTGCTGTCAGGATGGGCCCGTAAAAGCCTCTCGGACACTGAACAGTTGTGCTGAGCACTGGCGTAGGCTGGGCATTTGGCAGGGCTTGACTTGGGCTCTGCCTTAAAAGGCTTTGTGCTTTTCCCTGGAGCCGATGCAATGGTTTGCTTCAGTGGAGAGGGGGGTAGAAGTTGAGCTGTGTCCCCCTTCTTGGGAACAACTGGTGAAAACCCTTCTAAATCCCATGGATCCTTGCAGGGATGCTTTGTGAGCAGGGAAAGGGTTGCTGTGGATGGTCTTTGCACCCTCAAACTTGCCCTTTTGGGGACCCTGCTCTTTTTTCTGTGGTCTGAGTTTTATTCATGAGTTTTTTTCCCCCAGGATTTGCAGAATGGGGGTCAGCAGCTCCTTGAAAGGGGCTGTGGGTGCTCTCCTCCATGTGCTCCTGGCATGCACCAGCGGGCTGAACCTGACTTGCTAGTGACAGATGCATCACTTTGCTGCTGTCTGGCTTGGGGATAGATGCACCCTGGCTCCCACGCTGGCACAGGGCAGGAATTACCCAGCCAGAGCTGCTCTGGTGTCAGAAGAAAGCCTGTCCTCCTCCCTGACCCTTCAGCACCCTTTTTTCTCTGTTGAGAAATCCCCATGTGCGCGGAGCCAGCCTTGTACTCCAGTATTTTTCCTTCCCT
Organism: Clamator glandarius; assembly: GCA_033459285.1. Lineage (NCBI taxonomy): Eukaryota > Metazoa > Chordata > Aves > Cuculiformes > Cuculidae > Clamator > Clamator glandarius. Next base: position 3,937,004 of record JAUNZM010000104.1, read on the forward strand.
TACCAAGGAAGAACCTGAAATCCTTGGCTGTTAAAAATGAATAGGATATCTGCTTTAGGGGCTGGGATTTTTCCCAAAGTCCAAAACATTTGCCTGTTTTCTGTGCCTTGTGTCTTTAAGTTTTGTATGGCATTTGCAGCAGGGATTTTTTGAGCGTGGTTTAATTGTATTCTGCGAAGGAAAAGCCTGCTCTTTTCTTGCTGGTTGCTGCTAACGCCACTGCTTTGTTAGAAACCCAAATGATTGATTATTTTTTCACACACACACAAAGATTTACGCTCAATGGAACAAGGATTATTTGATGCTTTGAGTTTAATGTAGTCTCGCAGAGCTGCTCTAGTATCAGTTCTGGGTTTCGTTCTTTCCCTTTTGGGATTGTGCATACGATCTTTTGAACCTGACTCTGCATAATGGTTTCCTTTGTTCACAGTTAGGACTATTTGGGCTCTTAAAAAAACCTCATAAGGGGATGACATGAGTCATTGGTGAAATATTCGCCTATCTAGAGCAGTGTGAAGTGACCCAGCTCTGCTGCAGCTCTGGGAAGGAGCTGATGTGCACCAGATGAGTATCTGACCCCTTTTGTAGCTGGGCTTTTTTTGCTGCGCTGTGCCCCTTCCTGGGGAACTAACTTCACTTTCTTCAATTCTGTTCAGAGTCTTCAATTCCCCTTCTTGAAATGCCTTAGCTTTTTGTCTGAATAAATAACTCTGGGTTGGTGAAGAGTTTAAGAGGCTGCATGAGGAGGTTGTAGAGAGGAGGGAGCTGGGCTCTTCTCCCAGGGGACAGGAGGAGAGGGAATGGCCTCAAGCTCCACCAGGGGAGGTTTAGGCTGGACATTAGGAAAAAATGTTTCTCAGAAAGAGTAATTGGGCACTGGAACAGGCTGCCCAGGGAGGGGTTGAGTCACCTTCCCTGGAGGTGTCTAGGGGACGGGTGGGCAAGGTGCTGAGGGACATGGTTTAGTGTTTGATGGGAATGGTTGGACTCGACAATCCGGTGGGTCTCTTCCAACCTGGTGATTCTATGATGTCCATCCAAAGGATGTTTGAACAGTGGCAACTGGAGTTTTATATTCTTAATTTTTGCTTATATTTTGTCTTAGCTTCTACCATTTTGGTTTAGTTAGCTCTCCAAGGGCTGCAGCTAGGAAGTCAACAGTGGCGAAGAGTGTTTAGATAAGGAATAGAAATTGTTGGATTCCCGCAAGCATGACCTGAAAACATCAGGCTCCATAAAAATACATTGCTGAGTGAAGCAGCTTTTATTTTGGGTCTGTGTTTGTCTGTCTCTTATGGATCTTGGCACAGGAGTGTATTTAATACCTAGTATAAGCCAAGACATCCACTTCAACCTCTGTGCAGCTGGCTGGGCTGTGAGAAACCCCAAATGCAATGAAATGGGCATCCTGCACAATTTGCTGTCTTGCTGGTCAGGGTTTGTCCCTCCATAGGAAATAATTGAGTGTTTATTTGGTACTCAGAGACTTGGAAAAATATTTAAAGAAGCAAAAACTGGTAAAGATGGAAGGGAAAGGGTCTGTGCTCTTGGCTTGTCTTCCCTTGGTGTTTTTTCTGCAGGGCAATAAACGCCCAGCACAGTGCCCTGCCAGGAGCTCTGTCAGTGTGGAAGCTCAGCTCCCTCCTGGAGGGACTCTGACCTTGGCTTGGTTTCCTGGGTTGGGATTAAAGTGTGGTGCTGCTGTTGGGTCACAGCTGGCTCTTCATGACCCCAGTAGCTGTAGTGTGAGTGCACCCAGCTCTGACCTCTCACAGCTCAGAGGCTTTTGGGGCTTCTGTTAGAAATCACCTTTTCCTTAAAAATTATGTAGTAGCATCTCCTCTGTCTCCTCCTGGGAATGGGGTTTTGCTGTGCGTTCAGGCAGCCCTGCAGAATCTTCCTTTCCCATTTGAGAATGTAATACAGTGAGACAGGGTGGTGCTGTGCCCAGCATTGTTTGTGTAGAATATATTGCTGTTAATTGGGAAAATATGGTGATAACTTCATGCTTGTCACCCGAGTACCTGAAAGTGCATTATGAAATCATCTCTTGTACCTCACAGCACAGATACTGGTTATTTTCAGGCTTAAAGATCATAGAATCACCAGGTCGTAAAAGACCCACCGGATCATCGAGTCCAACCATTCCTATCAAAGATGACAAATAGCTCATGAAAATGATGTTTTTCACCTTTCTGTGGGACTTGAGGTACTCTTCAAGGAGATGCTGCTCTTGAAATAATCTATATTCTCTTTGTTTACTGTCATTATTTGCTGTGGACAAGATGGCAAGTTTGTTTTATATCGCTTCTTCACATAGGCAGGCTTTGTGTTGCAGTAAACCTGCCTCACTGCTCGTTTAACACTTGGATACAGATCTCCAGGCTGGTGGGTGATGTATTGAATGATGAGAAAGTTGCAGAAGGCACCTGGAACGAGCTGGAAACATAAATGCTTATTCATTCTTCACCTTGTGACCTCAAATCTTTAGCAACAATTGCACACAAGCTACAGGACGACTAAGGACTGTGTCATTAAGTCTTGAAGGTCTTTGGATGCCCTTTGGATGTCCCTTAGCTGCTATGAAACCACATATAGAAGAAGAGTTCTCCACTGCTAGAAGAGTTTGGAAAAGACCCACTGGATCATTCCTATCAATCACTAACCCATGTCCCTCAGCGCCTTGTCCACCTGTCCCTTAAATCCCTCCAGGGAAGGTGACTCAACCCCCTCCCTGGGCAGCCTCTGCCAGTGCCCAATGACCCTTTCTGTGAAAATGAGTGCACCAGAGCCTTTAGGATTTGGGGTGGGGTTTCCAGATGCACTCTTTCTGTAGTACAGAGAACGTTTCTGCTCCTCCCAGTCCCGTCCCACGTACCCAGCTTTGGGGCACCTGGCACTGCAGGTTGGTGGGTGGCTCAGAGAGTTGGGAATGCTGTTGGGTCCTCGTTATCCTAGCGTTAAACACGCGCTGTTTGAAGTTTGCAGTTGAGGAAACGCAATGTTGTGGCACTGCTAACTCGCTGGGATTTGTATGAGGAGTTTTGTGATACTGAGTTTTGTGATACTGAGTGTTTCATTTAAAAAAGAAAAGTCTTCCCAAATGACAGCTGGAAAAGCTTGAAGATTACTCTTCAAAACTGTGAGGCAGATTTCAGAACAGATTTTATAGAATTTCTTGTGCACGATTGGACTTTTAACTTTTAATTTGCATGGGTAGAGTTGGGAAAATAAATATATCTAAGCTTATAATTTACTGGAAACTAGATTGCATTCTTTTTGAATGCTTGGTTTTGCCAACCAGTGCATGTTGGTGCTGCTCAGTTCACTCTGACGGGCAGGGGTGAGGGATGTGGGGTGGCCAGGGAGAGCAGCCGCCTCCAAATGCCGCGACATAAAGCAGGGAGGCCACGAGGAACGGCTGTCACCAGCCCTGCAAAGCGACCATAGCCTCAGCCTTTAGCTTGGTGGCAAGTTTAAATATTGCAGATTTCCTTGGGGATAAGGATTTAATTAAAGACCTTGAAAAATGACAGGAGAGAGAATTGTTTCGAGGTTTGTTATTTGTAACTTGGTAATTTTTCAGACACTGGAAAAGCAGATACCCACAAGTAACATATAAGCGACTTATGTATCCTGACGCTCGGTAAAGTGCTTTGGGGCCTGTTCAAGAGCTTTGCTTCAGGTGTTAAAAATAATTATTACAGGCATAAATATGGCTTAGATTAATGACTTCTGGCTAATGCTGCATGTGCCGGGGTTTTCAGCACAGTCTACAGAAGCTGCAGCTCTATCTTGCACTGAATTTTAATAGCACCAATTCCATTAGGGCTGGATGGTTTTTTTTTGAGGGGAAATAATGTTTTATTTTTCTACTGATCTATCCTGCTTTTGAGAGCATTAAGTTCTTAAATGGATGTAGCCCTTATATGAATGGAGTCATCATCCCTGGAGGCGTTGAGGAAACGTGTAGATATGGTGCTTCAGGACATGGTTTAATCAGCATGTTGGTGTTGTGTTCATGGTTGGACTTGATCTTGGAGGTCTTCTCCAACCTTAACTATTCTATGATTCATCTGGTAGATGGTGGGTGAGAAGTCTTTAATTGTCCTTCACTGCAGTTGCTAAACATGAGTTTGTTATCCCCTGTTCTGCTTTGTGACAGGCAAGGGTAATGGCATTTTAAAAAAATCCCTTCTTATTATTGCACGTGTCCTGAAGGATCAACAGGGCTTAGGACTGCTTTCACTCTTAAAATTTAATTTAAGGAACAGTCAGGGAAAGGAAAATTGAGGATGAACAACCTGGTTGTGTTGGCATTGGGGTTTGCTCACTGATAGGGGCATTCAGTGTGCTCTGATATTCCCCTCTGGCTGTTAATGATGCTCTGGGTTCCTTTTGGCATCCTTGGCGATGTTTTTGCTTCTGCATCCCTCAGCTGAGCCTGCACAGGTGGTTTGGCCCTTGTCAAGGGTGGCAGAGCACAGCCACGCTGACCTTGTTTTGGCTGGAGCCTGTGCTCAGCCTGCAACCAGGGAGCTTATTTCCATGAATGCAGCTTGAGCTGCTTTAACGTTGATGTGTAAGAAAGACAAAGTAGCTATGGGCCACTGCTGAGTGGGAACAGTTATAAACTTAATACCGGCTCCTTTTGATCCACGTTTAAACAAGTAATTAAATAATTAGGAATCAGATTAACACAGAAGGATTGGATTTGTGTTTAAAGCCTTGGTCAGACTCAGAAGAAGTAGGGATTTAATTCCTCCTTTTGCCACTGTTGGTTCGTCAGCGAGTTGTTCATCTCTGCTCTGTTAAAATGGGAAGTAATTCTCCTTTTTGGTCTCTTTTGGGGAGCCTTGTGCATCTCAAGCGAAAGAGTGATCCTGTGCATGGTGCTGCATAGTAATGCTATTCATAAAAAAGCAAGTTAAAAAACCCTAACAGTTATTTCATTTGTTGGTTGAAGGCCAAGCCCAGTGCAAGAAATACTCTGTTGGGGCTGATTTTGGTCAGTCTGGTCTCTGTCCTTCTGTGCCTGATGGCTATTATAGCTCCTAACAGGAGACTAGGTTGAGCTGAAAAGTCAAGGGGAAATAAATAAACTGATTAGCTGGGAAGGAATAAGAGCTGCTCCTGTGTGAAGCTCATTTTTCCAGGAAGAGCTGGAGACTTTGATGTTGCACAAGTCCTACTTAAATCAGTGCTCTTGGTGATGGAGAGGAACATGAGTGGTCTGTAGGGCTTCAGCTGGCTTCTCATCTCCTTTTTGATTTCCAGGAGCAAGGAGAGGTGGGACACTTGTGCACATCTGTGAACAGAGGTTAATTCCATTCCTGCTGTGGGTATCTGTGCGGATTGCAGGCTGTGATTCTACTCGAATATCTCACTTTGAACTAATCCATCATAGTTAAGGAGGATCTTCCTTCAAAATGAAGATGAATTGCATGTTGTGTTTGGAGGTTCACAGCAGCACAGGGAGGCAGACGGATGCTTGAATCATCCTTTACAAATGAGAAGTGCTGCATCAGAGCACTGACAAGGGTGGGGATTGCTGAGAAGGTTCTGAGCCTGCTCCCTGCCTGTGGCCTTTTGCTTTTGGAGGAGGTCCAGCTCTCTCGAATGCCCATCACCTGCAGGAGCTTTTGGCAAGGTGATGCTGTATGGCTTGAAAGCCGTGTCATTATGCTAACGTATAAAGCTGGTGAAATCTTCTCTTTTCATGTCTCCTTTCATTCCTGCCTGTACACTGCACAACTTTACCTATAAGATCATGACCGTGAGCAGCATTTAACTCGTCCAGCACCATGTGCATCTTTCCTAAGAGATGATCACGTCTGGCTCTGGTGTCGGCTGGGGCTCTCTTGCCAAAGGAGTTGATGTGCATAAGTCCTTGTCACAACAGCAGCCCAGCTTTCGAACGATGGATTCTTTTGCAGATGTTTCTGTTCTTGCGAACCCCTCGGCCCCTCCGTGGCTGCTCTCTGTGGGATGGCTTGTGTGCAGCGCAGCGAGAGAGGCTCCAGTCCCTCCACACGCAGGACTGGGCTGATGTCAGGAGTCTGGAATTCACATCCCCTCCCCCTTGCCTTTGCCTTTTTCCCCTCTCTCCTCCCTAAATGAATGTTGGAATCAGCTTAGGAGCTGGCTGACTTGAATCTCTTGGAGCGCAGGGAGGTAACTGGAAGCCGAGCTGGAGTTTTATTGTCACTTTAGTTGCTTGGGCTGTATGTGTGCAGATATTTCTGTGTGAAATAAAACACGGTTAAAGGCAGGGGGATGATCCAAGTGGCAAGGGCAGCTTAAACAAATGCGTGTCATCCTTCTACTGTCTAATAGGTTTAAGAGACATGAGGAAACATTACAGCTGTACGCTACTCAGTCCAGATTCTCTGAGCCCTGTATTATCTGCTGTGTTGACTTGCATTTGCCATGTATTTGGAATCTCTCGTTCACGTCCCAGCTTCTCAGGATTGTGGAAACTTTTAAAAACTGTCTGACATTGTACACGAATTTTCCATGCAAGCATTAGGCTGATCTTCTTGGTGAAAAGCGCTTTATATTGTAAAAGATCTGTCCGTGCTGTTTCTTTCCATGGCTGGGTTGTTCATTGTGATCAGTGATGTTGCACACGTTATAGCCCTTCCCCAAAAATGCAGCAGGTTGCATATTAGAGAATCCTAGAATGGTTTGGGTTGGAAGAGACCTTAAAGCCCATCCAGTTCCAAGGGTGAGGAGAGCGGCCACTTCTCAGCCTTTTGGCTAAGATCAAGTGTAGTGTAGTGTAGTCTTTAGAACTTCAATTATCTAGAGGTGAACCACCCTCAACTTTGTTGCTGTGGGGAGTGCTAGGTGCGAGACAAGTGCCCTTTATCAACTGGTTTAATGTCTCCAGCAGTGAGAGCCTCAGTAAAAACATGAGCCTAATGGGGTGTCATTGAGGAACAGAGCCTTTTGCTCCATGTCATCAGTCCAAATGTCCAGAGGAGCAGGGACAGGGCTGATGGATGGGATGTGGTGGTGGCTGTGCTGTGTCCTGCTGCAGCCTGCTCCTGCTCAGGATGGAGGTGCCATCTCCATAGTCTGCCCTAAATTCCTGGCTGAAGGGATAGGCTGCAGAATGAGGCCACAGAAACCAGAACACATTTTTTTCCCAAGGTGCTGATAAGATAGTATATTCTGCCTTCTGCCCTCATGCAGACAGCTGATCAACAATGAATTAGTGTCTCTGACCAGCAGTCCTGGCATCGAAGCTGGTATTAACGCTCTATTTGCAGATGTATTGAAAATGTGTTTATTCTCTTTTTAAAATTGTTGTGAATGATTTGTGTGATGTAGGCTATTAATGACTTGGATCTGAGCACATGCCAGTCTTATTGCCTGCTAATTCTCATTTTCTTCTTTTCTTTTTACAGCTGAACCTGCAGACCTCTTGAAGGTGTTAGATTTTCATAATTTACCTGATGGTATCACAAAAACAACAGGGTTTTGCACAAGCAGAAGATCTTCAAAAGAAGCAGATGTTGCTTATAGAGTAACAAAAGATGCTCAGCTCAGTGCACCAACAAAGCAGCTGTATCCTGGTGAGTCTGCAGCTTTTTCTTTGTCATATGGAAAAACCTGATCCCATTCTCAGATTCTGCAGGCACTTATAGGGTACCATATAATTCCTTTATTTTCCAAGTGTGCTTGCGTGCTCCCTTGACAGGGAGTGATTCTGCTGTTCCAGGGAGCTGCAGTAAGCTGTCCTTTTATCATTGCACTTGCACATGGGTTTCACTGCAGATGATGTGACTGATGCTTACATCTGTTCCTTCCCTGTATCAGAAAGCTTCTACTGTCTCGTTATCACACAGTGACATCCAGCTGGGGAGAGAGACTTGGAAGATGCAGAGGAACACATCCTGCATTTTCTTCTGTGTTTGTGGAGTGCCAAGCACAGTAGGGTTTTATTCTGTGGCTATGGTGTCTCTCATAACAAATAATCGCTATATAAAAATAATAGACGGCCCCACAAGAACAGATGTCCCAAGAAAAGCTGCTTGAAGAAATTGGAGGTTTGTTAGAGAAAGCCACTGAGATGTGGGAGTTCACAAAGCCCCTGAAGATCATGTGGGCTACTGACCATTTTACTTGCCCCTGAGGATGGTCTGGGGTTTTAATTTTTCAGACCATGGGACGATTGCTACTGCAGAGTAAAATGTGCTTGTAAAAAAGACCAGACACATTATGGACCCAAACTTCTTGTTGCCCAAGAGCTTCAGTCTTGAACACGCTCACCATCAGAAGGCTTCTTTCCATAGCCATACAGGAGCCACTCCCAGCATCCTTGTTTTACCTGGGGGAGTGCAGGGATGCTGAGGGTAAGCGTGGTAGGACTTTCCAGGTTTGGGGAGAAAGAGCACCTTTGCTGAGGCAAAAAGATGCTCAGTGTGACTCGTCTGCAAAGCAGTAGATGACTTAAGCAAAGCAGACACACGTTCTCCTTTGGTGTTTGCGAGACAATTAATGATACAAAACGCATTAGCTAAATTAGAGGTAATGTGGCATGTCACTACCAATACTTTTTAATTAACATGCTGTATCTTTTGGACCCAGCCTGTCAATGGCCTTAAGTGAGGACTCCAAGGCTCCAATCTTCCTCTCTAGATATTTCCAAAGTCATTGAGTCTGCTCTGCTGCTTGTTAAGGAAATCAGAATGGAAGAAGAAAGTGAAGAACCCCTAGTGTTTTCCATCAGATCAACAGATGTTTTCTCAGTACATCCCCATAACTAGATTTAACTTCTGCTCACACCACCAGATAAATGAGAGAGGAGGTAAAGATAACAAAGTAATTGCAGTGCAACGTACCAGGGGAAATGTGGTTTTAGCGATTTCACGTTAACAGGCAGGTGGGCTGTAGCATAACTTTCTCTCTCTGCTGTAGAGAACCTGTGGCAAATGTACACTCCACATAATATTTTGTGCTAATTAGAAGTTGTTGGTTCTCTGAGTTAGTAATTATGTAGGCTTTGCATTCTACTTCCACAGCCAGCAAAGCAAGATGTGTGTATATATATATATACACATCAAAGCTTGTCTGTTTTTCTCAAGCCCACAAGAGTGAGAAAATCTGCTGAGATGCTCTTTGTCCTCACTCCTTAAATAAGATCTGCTTCCCAGCAAAACCGTGCTCTTCCAGCAGAGGCAAGAAAGGCAAAGTTTTCAGTGTCAGCCAGCAAAATGTCATTTGCATTCTTGTACCAAACTCTGTATTCTCCACACTGCTTGTGGGTGTCAGCATATAGATTTAAGAGCTCAAAAATCTCTGTTATAGCTTGAACAGTCATTTCTGAGGAAAATAAACCATTCCTGAATCGGGAGTCTTCTCAAATGATGAAAAAGGCCAGAAGTTGGTGACACCGTTGAAGAGTTGTTTTCCATTGACACAATTTCACACACCAGATCTGCTTTGTGTTTGTGTCAGGAACTAGATCAGCTCATTCGTTTTCCTGTTAAGCAGCTAAAACTTTCCCATCCCTCCTAGACGAGCAACAAAGCTCTTTATTTTAGGCTGTTTGGATGCACCTGCAGGATGAGGGTTAAGATGATGTCCCAGATGTCCCTATTTTGGAGACCATGAGGTTGCACAAGGACCTTTAGCTCCTGGTTGTGGTGATCAGGAGAGAAGATGCTAGTTGGACTCCACTGGTTTGCATATTGGGGCATGCACAGATGCTCAAGGGAAGCTGATGGTATCGGAGCATGGGGAGCTGCGTGGGGTGGAGAGATCTGTGCCCACCCTGGACTTTCTCCCCTCTTTCCATGGCTCTTTCTGCAGAACTGGGCTCTTAACCCTTTGTTCCCTTACAGGAGGTTGCATTTGGTGAATTTGTAAAGACTTGGCCATGGGGTAAAAGAGCAACAGTGACACAAATTCAGCAGCAATGCCGTGCTGTTAGGTGAAGAAATGGATGTGCAATGTCTCCCAGCCTGAGCTCGTTTGAAGAAGTGAATGAATGCAAGGGCTTAATCCCCAACCTGTTGTTGGAGGGGAGTCTTCATCATCTTCGAGGGGATTTGGGTCAATTTCTGTGCTTCATATATTTTTATGATGTATTTATTAGTATTGCTATCTGTGTGGATGTATTTTCATACATCATTTAATAGCCTGGGTCATTTCTAGCTATGACAGTGAAGGCATTGTTATTTTGCCAGGACAGCAGAGCAGTAAGAGAGTAATGTCAGCTATAATTCATCCATTATAGTTATTTGGGTTGAGAAACTCGCATCACCATGGAGACGTTTTAATAATAATGAAAAAAAAATTAAAAGCAGCTTTTTAATGAGTTGGCAGCTTGTCCAAGTTGAAAGGTACTGTATTGTGGATTCATAATGAAATTTTGGACATGAACTATTTTACATAAAAGGCCCAAAACTGTAGCCTGTAATTGGAACCAGGAAGGCGTATGGTCTTGATTCAGTGCTACGGGAGGATTTGTGTACAGCAGGAGGGAGATAAAGCTCAGAGCATCCTATGGGAGATGCAGTAATAGGATGCCTGCCTCTGCCAAATATCTGGGTCTGTGTCCTAGGGGGAAATCAAGCTATAATCATGGCATTTAATTAGTGAGTCTTCTGCTCAGAATGCTGTTTTGTGCTTCTTTCCAAATGTTATTTAACTAAGGTGAGGGATATTAACTTGATGCCAACACAAAGTGTCTCTGTAGGTACATTTGTCCCACATGGTGTCCTCTGTTTGTAGCGGTGCTCGTTTTAGCTGCAGCCCAACCTGCTCGTGCCTCCTTCCCTCCTCTGCTGCCTGGCGGTGCAGCTAGATGCATTCTAAACACTGGTTTGTTAATAAAAGTTAAAGCTACTCCCAGGCAAAAGAGGAGAGAGTGAGCTCATGGCCTCTTTGTGTTTTAACTTGCTAGCTTGGTGGTTGGAAGAATTTCCCACTCCTGTGTTCTCAAAATCCCTTGTCCAGCCTGTGGATGCTATCTAAGAACAGTCCTAAAAGGGTGAAGGAAATCTCTTTGAAGCTTGTGGGCGCAGAGCTTGACATTTTGTTGTAGTTTTATACGGTTCTGCCGTTTAAAAATGTTCCATTGTCTTGTTCCCTTCCCTGCGTGCCGCTGGCTGCCACACACGGAGATGGTCCCAGCACACCCACTCCAGTGCCCACGGCAGGGCTGCCCCACTTTGCTCTGCCCCGCCGTGGTTTAAGATTTCCCAAGCAGATACCCAGCGGTACAAAGCAGTCCTTGTGTTTCTGAAAGGCTGGACCTTAAAGGAAAGCCACCCTGCAAGTCTCGCGCTTCTGAAATGCAGCATCTGAGGAGGGTGTGCCCTGTAGGTGCCCTCCGTTTCAATGATTATCTCCAATAAGAATTTGATCATGAAACTCCTCTAGTGTTTTGAAGATGTGCTGTTCCGGGTGCACATCCACATTTTTCAATTTGGGCTCATTTTTTGAGTCTGAATTGCAGAGGAAACCCAAGCGGAGTGGTTGTATCCTACACAGGGTGTGATTTGATGCCCATATCCACTTGGAACGTATCGATCTGGTGTTGCAGGGGGCTGACTCCTCCCTGCACAGAGCACTGACTATACCTACTCCGTACTTTAAGGCCTTTAATCCTCTAAACTTTGCAGAAATACAGACAGGAATCACCTGAGGGTCAGACAGGGTTGCTTTCCTGAGTGAAGGAAAAGATAGGAAATTTGTTTGATGCTTTTCAATATGCAGCCAAATTAGCATCTCCTACTGATTACCAGACCACAGTTGTGTTTTTTTACCTGCACCAATCCTAAAAGCCAAAGCCCCAGCATGCTCTATTCTCATCTGGAATAGGCAAAACCTGATGCAACTTCCCTGTTCCATTAAACAACACCCTTCAGAATTGTTATAATTGTCATATGGGATGCTTAATTACTTCTGTTACTCTGACATCTTAAGTTAATTTGGGGACCTCATGATATATGAAAAAGAAAGTTTTGGCCTTGTCTTCTAAAAAGCTCTAGGGCATGCTAAGGTGCAAATAATATAGATTTATACCAGCACGTTTTTGAAAGTCTTTGTCTCCCCAGCTCTATGGTCTCATCCCAAAGCAGTAGATCCTTCATGTGCAAGTTCAGATATAGAGTGGCTTTTGGCTCTGACAGATTGCAAGAAGGGCTGGAAAAAGGCTTTTTGATCATAAACAAATGGTCCTCAGAGATGCTCTGTTTTGTGCTTGTTTGTAATGTGCTCTACACTGGTTTGCTGGTGCAGTCCACTTAGGGTTGCAACACATCTCAAGCCCATATTGCAATAGGCTTTGAGTGAAAGCCAGATCTTCACCTGGCTGCTAAGATTCTTCCCAATATACTTTTTTTTTTTTTTTATTCTTAGGGTTGATGCATACACAGTGGTTTCCCCAAGGTTCATTAGTCAACAGGACTGTTCTGTAGGGATTAATTTTCAAGGGAACCGGACTAACCTCTTTGCTTTTCCACTCCAGCTTCCCCATTCCCAGAGGACTTCTCCATTCTAACCACTGTAAAAGCGAAGAAAGGAGGTCAGTCCTTCTTGATCTCAATTTACAATGAGCAAGGGATCCAGCAAATTGGTGTGGAGATGGGTAGATCTCCTGTATTCCTGTATGAAGACCATACAGGAAAGCCAGGCCCAGAAGACTATCCTCTCTTTAGAGGCATTAACCTAGCAGATGGCAAGTAAGTGAACCTTTGTGCACAAAGGAAAAATCAGTGCATTGTTTATATCCATACCAGCATGCTGAACGTTGTTTAAACTAGGATTCATGTCTATATAAATGTATATACACACCTTTGACTGCTACCAAGTGCCTCATTCTTGAACTTTGCCCTTTGGTGAATAAATATTGTATATATAAAAAGTGTGAATCGCATACCAGTCAGTGCAAATTGCCTGATGCTTATGGGGACAGGAAACACACTTGATTTTTGCTGCAAAGGGCCTTAAGGAGTCAGTTTATCTTGCAAAATCCACACTGTGTTCGTTTATAAGACGTGAGGAGGGTGGGAAGGGGGGGGCAGCCAGGGAGTTAGTGGCATGGTTCTTCCTCTGACTTTTATTGAAACCAGAACTGTCACTCTCCTACCTGTTGGGAAGGATGAGAAGTGAATGATATCATCTTCCAATGAAACCTTTTGAGGTTAGTCCAAGGGTGATTTTCATGTATTTACAGATGATGGTTGTCATGTGGGTTTGCAGAACACCAGTTTATGAAAACTTCATTGCTATACAATCAGTAGCTTGGTCTTGAAAGCCCAAGGCTCTGTTTAACACATTTGTGGACTGTGTTCTTCTAGGTGGCACAGGATAGCTATCAGTGTGCAGAAAAAGAATGTCACCTTGATTTTGGACTGTAAAAAGAAGATAACAAAGTTTTTGGACCGAAGTGACCATCCCATCATTGATGTGAATGGCATCATCGTATTTGGAACAAGGATATTGGATGAGGAAGTCTTTGAGGTAAGTCATGGCAATGAACAGTTCTGGGGATGTTCCACAGAGGTGATGAGCTGGGTTCTGGTTGGTGAAGTATTTACAGCTTGTTTTTTAAAACTTCATTAGATTTTTGCAAAACAGAACACTATGTAATTTTTTTTGTTTAAAGTTTTTATTTCAACTAGGTAAATGTTTTCTGTAGTAAATGATATAGTAGATGAAAACAGTGTGTCAAATGAGACCTGTTGGAGTGAATTCCTCTGGTTTTATGCCCTTGCTGGTGTTCTAGACCAGCCCCTGCACTAGGTCCGCAGCTTTCATGCTCTCAGCTCATTTAGCACAGGAAAGGCTCACGGGATTTTCATTCAACCCTGTGTTGTGATTTAGATAAAGTTGCAGAGGTACTAAATGAAGGCTGAGGAAAGCAGCTTGTTTGCAAGTCAGAGTTCACTCTGGGGCTATAGGAATTTGCTCTTTTCCCATGTGTTGGCCATTGATCTTGGTTTCTTGCACCGCGACTTAAGCGGACTCTCCTCCACAGCTTGTTTGGCAGCCCTGTCACCTCCCACACAGCGGCTGCTTTTGAAAAGTGAACCAAGATCATGATGGGTGGAATATTCCCATGAGCTCCTCTGATTTAAGCGGAGAGATAGAGGATTATTTATAGACAAGGTGCATATGGTAGAAGTTCTTCCCATGGTTCAGCAGCTAGCTTAATGTATGCATTTCACTAGCGATCTCGACTTCTGTGGTCTGCTGCACTTCTGAGGCTTTCATGTGTATGAGAATCTCATCCCTGATCTTTCTTGTAAAGCTAGAATTGCTTCCCTGAAATCAGCACCAGTGCGATGGAGTGGAAACGAAGACCTATTGATCTTTATCTCCCTAAATTTTATTACATTTATACGGAGGAAGAGCTGTATCTCATGGGCCTCCCCAACCCAGCAAAGGGATGGGGAACATCTCATGTTGGTGAACAATTAGAGCCATAGTGAAGCCAGCTCTCATCTCCATCACTCGGGAGGGAAGTTCCAGTCTGTTTAACATTATCAACATCTGGGAGCTGCTCTGCTGAAAAGAGAGCAAGAACGCATGGACTGAGAGTTGCTGCCAAAATCCCAGTTGCAGAGTTTAAGTTGAAACTCTAAATTGAATTAAATTAATAAACTTTCCCTGAGAATTTTAAAAATTAAAATGGAAAGTAAAAGCAGGATTTAATGGGCACTGAAGTGTCTTTTGCAAGTGTTGGAAGTTCTGCCTGCAATTTCAGCAGTTGCACTGGGTGCTGTGTTTTAAGTGGAGTTGTATAAAGTGGTGATCTTTTCTGGGGAGCCTCTGCACCCTAGGATCCTAGTAGGTTCACATAAAGGACTTGGTATTGCATCCAAACCAGATAAGAAATCTGAACTTTAGGACTGATTGATTCATTTTGCAAAGTAACATGGGTTTCGTAGCTGCTCCTGAAGCTTGAGGTGTTCCCATACACTCACCTGGATTTTGGCATACTGGTTCACCTGCTGGGGAAGGGAACATAGGTTTATGGGTGACAATGCTCTCCCAGCTCCACTGTTAGCTCTTCCCAGGGGACGAGTCCCAGCTTCTTTGCTGTAAAGGGCTTATCTAGGGACCAAAGCTCAAAGGGCTTGTGAAACCTCCTCCACCCTAGGAGATGGGGTGACACAAAGAGGCTGTTCCCCTGTGCTGGAGCCTGTTGCCTGTTTGCGGTACAAGATGCAGCTACGAGATCATTGCAGGCACTAAATGAGAAGTGGCAGTCAGCAAGGTTTTCCCCCCAGCTCTGTCTCATAATATGTACTGACATTGTATAGCATGTACATAAAACCCCCTCTTGTTCTGGTGTTTATCCTTTCTTTTCTTTTATCGTCCTCATCAGACAGGGTTTTCAGGGTATTTGCACACACACCAATCAAGGTACCAGCAGCTTTAAAATGAATGTAATTAATTGGTTTCATGAAGGCAGTGGCCTATAAACTAATTTCCTTCGTATCTCAGCAACTTAATTTCCTTTGGTCCCTCCTTCCTTCTTCCTGCAATTTGCAAGCCTAAGCAGGGAAAAATGTGGCTCAGAACAATGGGAAATGGGTGTAAACTCTTCAAGTTAGGCATTCCTGGAAAGCTGATACTGCTAGACTGACTGCAGAAGGATGAGCTGAAGCTGCTGCAGTCCTGCGGGCAACTGCTCCCCAAACCTTGGCTCAGAAAATGCTCCCCAGTGGTTTTATGTACTCATGGAATTGCCTGGTTCTTACACGTTTGTTGCCTTTGCTGGAAGTTAAAATACCCCAGTTAGCTGGAGTGGGATGGATGGCAGCACGGGGGTGGGTTGAGGCTGTGTTTCAGCATGGATCAGCAGGAGCTCTAAGTAGTGGGAATTTGTATTTTCCTAGTCAGGACTGAAACCAAATAAAATCCCCAACAATTTTGTTTAAAAAGTTGTAATTATTTAAGCTTCAGGTCTAACTGGGGTCGCAAGCAAAGCGGCGCTGTCGTATTCATCAGTCAAGTGTCTAGATGGGGAATTCCTTGCTTGTACTTGGCTGCAGAAAAAAGAGTGGCAGGAAAGGTTAGAGGAATTTCAAGCTATTTCTCTCTAGCACGACATTCTTCCAGTGGAAAAATGACTTCCTCTCATTAAAATTCAATTAGCTTGCAGGCTGTGTGGATCTCTCTGTGCGGCTGGGGTAGGTTTGAAAAGGGGCCAAGCCTGAAGCCTAGGTTGTACAAGTTAAGTTTTGTGCTGAGCTGTTGTTCGTAACAGAAGTTTACAAATGTCAGGACAGGCTCTCGCACTGGGGTTGGGAAGTGGCAGCCGACTTCAAGCTGTGACTGAGGATGCTGTTGTGAGACAGCAAAGGGCTTTTTTTTTCCAGTGAGAGAGAGAAAGAGAAAAGAAAATAGCCCATGGTGCAGGATAAACATACTCTCTCTGCTTGCAGGCTGTAGTAAGCAGCGTTCCTGTGGCTGCAGCAGCACTGCAAGGAAATCAGAAGACATTGAATGTGTCTCACACAGGGAACAACTGTTTCTTTTTTAAAACATGCATTAGAGTTATAAAATCAATAAGGTTGGAAAAGGTCATTGAGTCCAACCATCAAGAAACCAACTCCATGGTTAGGCGTAGGAGCAGAGGGGGGTGAAGTTTTGGGAAGTCCTTTTCCCAGAAAGCAAAGCATCCTCTGCCCAAAACTCAGGGAGGTTTTCCAAAATATCCTGGGGATGTGATGACCCTGCTTCTGCCTCTGCTCTGTAGTGGTGCACCACAGGAGCTGCCTGTTCGTGCTCCTGATCTGCTGCAGGAGTCGCCTTTTTGTGTAGGATCTCCTCAGTTCTTGTGTGGATAACAAGAAGTTTGAACCCATCACGCGTCAATCCCAGGGCTGGCCTGTCCCTGCTAGCGTGAGCTGCTCTAAGAGCTGAGAATAAGTTGAGTGCCTGTCAGGCTAATGCTTTGCTTGCTTGAGGGTTTACTTGGCTGTTATACACACACTTCTGTGGCATATTGTACCCATCAACTGTGGCTGGGGGTTACTTGGATGCTTTGTGGGCTTGAATCCCAGATTATCCTTGGAAGATGCTTGTGCTAAGGAGTTTCTGCTCCATGTACAACTTTGTACTGGGTTCAAGAGATGGCACCAATCTTCCTGTGGCTTGCTCCTTCAAGCAGCACCAGCAGTCAGGTTCAAATGTGATCCCTTAACCAAGGCTTGGTAAGGCTTTGATGTGTTTAGATAAAGCGGCGTGGATCTCACTTAATCCATTTGGCCACCGTGTCCCAGGACCACGCGGGGCGCACTTTCCCATGGCTTTTCCAACCTGCTCTTTGCTGTGGTGGAAAAGCATTTGAGCTGGCTGTGGGCTGAAGAAGTTGGTTTAGCAGATGTGAGTTGAAACAAAGTTCAGGTCCTGGGTCAGCAAGGTCACTGGGACTGCGTTTCAGTCCCAGAAGTGGCTGTGTTACAGCAGTGAACAAAGAAATCCCATAACCTGCAGCTGGAGCATCTTTATGCATGGAATATGTTCCATGATAGGTAAGTGTTCCTGTTTCTGGGCTGGATTAGGTGAACTTAACCCCTTTGCAATGGTGTTTTAAAGCATCTCACATATTCCCATCGGAGTCTGGTTTCTGCAGTAGCATGTGCCCCAGCCCTGTTTATTACTCAACGTTCTCTATAGACCAGCACTTCACAGCGATGGGCTGATGAACAAAATGAAACTTGTCCAGGCTGCCAAATTTCCAAATATATGATATCTTCCATGTTTCTGGTGAAAATCTGCATTTGTCTTTTGATCTGTTAGGAGGAGACTGTTGTGTGAGGCTGCTGTGCCGACAGACGTACTGTACCCCGCTGGCAGAGCTAGTGTTGATGTTTGAATTTTAGTGTGGATATTAATAAAAAAAAGTACATTTTGGTAAAACTGCTGAAGAAATTGTAGGAAAAACTGAGGTTTTTTCATGTAAATTATTTTTGGTTCATCTCTCTAACATTTTCAGGGGTTGTCCCACAAGCTGACTGGGGTTTCAACCCTTCTAGAAATAACATTTTAGAGTAGAATCTGCTGACGGTGTAGTTTTCCCATAAGTTGAAGACCTCAGTGCACGTGTATATTGCTTTTTAGGGTTTGTTTGCTCCTCTGAAGACAAGAGGAGCTGATTTTGTTGAGCTGAGTACCATAACTGTGTCTCATTAGTCTAGCTGGTAGTGTAAAACCAAGTGGTTTCCTTTGATCGTGCCAAACAAGGTGCAAAGTGAGAGGGTCTTGGACACCTGCGGACACTGTTTTGCCAAGGCAGTGAAACCTTGAGGGGCTGACGAAGTATTTGCTGTTAGTTTATGCCAAGGCTTGTCCTGGGGTGAGATACTGTGCGCTGCTGGGTTTTGGATGATGCTGAAAGGACGGTGCTTTTTCTTCTCTTCTCTTCTCTTCTCTCCTTTGTGTTTACAAAGACCACAAGTGAAATCAAGACATCAGAAATGGAGGGGGAAAGCAATTTGTGCCGGGGCGAGCCAGAAAGCTTGGGCAAGGTGCCAGAGGTGCTCTTAGGGCTGTTGAATGCTTCAAGGCTCAACAAGACAAAGCAGAATAGATGCTTCAGTGCTCTTAGCTGAGACATTGGGGCCGTTCAGGTGCTGTGTTGCTCTTGGGTTGAAATGCCAACTCTCTTTTCATCTTCTGCCTTGTTTACACTGAAAAAAACAATTATCGCTGTGGTGGATAATCCCAGATTTCATTTCACTATCGTCAGGGTTTCCCCCCGCCTCCAGCTTCCCATGCTCTTGGCTGCAGCACTTCCAGATCTGGAAAGTATTCTTTAATTTTAAAGTTGCTGTGCGTTATTTTTCTCAGAGAGCTCCGCAGTTATAGGACCGAATTGACAGCTTTTGCTTTAGTGAAAAGTATAGAAATTAATATAGGGCTCTTGTACATGTAGGTGCATCTTATGGTTGAGGATGGAGAGATTTTGGGATCCTCTTTTCCATGCAAATCTGTTAACATGTCAACCAGCCTTTATCTGCTGCTGCAGGAGACTAGCTCTGCCACTAATACAATGGCCTTTGGGGGAGCTAGATTGGTGCTAACTGCAATATTGGCAGGTTTCTCAACTCATGGGTGCAAACGTACGGTGGGAGCCTCAGCTCTGAATTTCTATGTGGTCGCATCTAGACCCAAGGTTGCCTCAGCGCTGTTCTCCTTGCTGTTCCTGTTTGCAGGAGGCTCTTGTGCAAATGCAAACAGCCTGGTGGGAAAGTACCGAGCACTTGTGGAGCGCTTGTTTATTTGTTTACAGGAGAAGCAACAAGGTCCCTAATATTCTCCAACCAGAAGCACCCTGACGGCTTCACTGAGCTCAATGAGGCTTCTCATGTGGGCAGCGTTGAACCCATCATGTTCTTAGCCCAGAGGGTCAGGAAGGAACTGGGCAGAGCTCATGCTTAATTTTTTGTTAACCTTCAAAAAGCTCTTTTAAAACTAATTCGGGTTTCACACTGACCTGAGTGTCTCTGTCAAGATATGCCATGGATACATGCTCCTGTGTGTTTTCCCTACCTCTGCAGGCTGCTGAAAGTGGCTGATTTACAGTTCTGGCTGCCTGTGTTTCTGCCCCTGCCAAATCTGA
Source organism: Clamator glandarius (assembly GCA_033459285.1). Lineage (NCBI taxonomy): Eukaryota > Metazoa > Chordata > Aves > Cuculiformes > Cuculidae > Clamator > Clamator glandarius. The sequence continues at coordinate 3,956,598 of JAUNZM010000104.1, forward strand.
TTTCACCTCTTTTGCTGTAGAGCCTTTCAGGGAGTGCAAAGAGTTGATGTTTTACACTACTAGCATATACAATGGTGTGAGATGATGGAAAATAAAATGTTCTGAGCCAGCATCAGGGTGCTTTATTGAAGATGTCTGTAGTTCTCCCCGGTCTCCTAATAATTCTCCATTTAGTTGCTGTTTTTCTCGTCATTTCTTCTGCTTTTGTTTTTTTCAAAGGGATCTTCTTTAGTGCGATGGTGCACTTGAGACATATGGATTAAATCAAAAAACTAGGCTTTTCCAGAAGAGCAGAGATGCCTAGAAAATGTCTGCAATTATTGAAGATTATACCTCTTTGGATGGGTTTGCAATTAACGGTGAGATTTTTGTGTCCGAGTCCAAGCCATGCAGACAGTTGAATTAAAACCCAAACGTGATATTTGGCTCCAGTTGGCAAGGTCTCGTGCACAGCATCGTCTTACACAGGTGCCCAGGGACGTCATCTGGTTTTATCAGCGCGTCTGTAACGAGGGAGGGGCAGGACCGCATCCAGAATAAGAATCGCGAAACAGCTTGCGAAACTTAGCCTGTACTTCAGGTGGTTTCATTTCAATCCTACGCTGACACCGTTTCAGCTGACCCCTATGTGTCAGGTGCCAGCAAGGAAAGAGAGGATTTGGGTGGAAACATCGGATTAATTGTTTGCAGACACTTTGCTCTTGTTTGTCGTTTAGATTTGCTGGGTAATTGGCAGTTTAGCCATCTGGACTGCAGTCAGGCTGTGTGACTGTGTCAGTGCTGCCTGTAATGATGTAGCCTTATTAGTCATGAGTATAAAATACACATATTTAATGCATCTAATTTTTTTTTTATTTGGGGTTTGGTTTTTTTTTTTTTGGTCAGTGGTAAATCCTACGGTTGGACTTGATGATCCCGTGGGTCTCTTCCAACTTGGTGATTCTATGATTCTGTTTCAATAAACTGTAAAAGAAACTGTGCATTGGCATGTGTAGATAATTACTGCAGTTTGCTGGTATCGAATGCCTTCAGGCCTCTGATAGTGCACAAGGCGTGGGGAGATGTGCTTGATTGTTCAAACAGACCATAAAAGTGCTTTTATTGAAGTTTAGCAGTTACATAGCGTGTCATTTATCTTTTAATATTGCCAAGTTAAGCATCAGCCGAAGAAGCTGCGTGGTTTTATTGCTTCTTGCAGTTTGTGCAGAATAAGCCCTTGCGAGTCAGTCTCACAAGAGGACCCACATGGGTTTTATCTCTAGATGGGTGCTGTTGAGCATCTCCTTCGAGGCAGTGGTTGCCTCTTATTGGGTGGGGGCTGCTTCTCGCATCCAGCATTATATTGCACCAAGGGGTCTCCAACTTCTTGGGTGTCTGAATTTCAGACACCGGCATCAGTTAAATGTTGAAATTGCTCTGGATCCCTGCACTCTGTAAGATGCTGCGTGTGCTGTAATTTAAAAATGAGGTAGAGGGATCCTCCTTCAACCATACTGATCTTACTTGGGGTAGTGATAAAGGAAAGCTGTAGATTTCCAAAGAAATTTGTATTCCCCATGTCTACCAGAGGTGATAAAAGACTGCGTGGAAGGAGAGAAGGGGAAATCAGAATCCCAGGAGGCTTGGCAGTGTGTAATAGCTGTTTAATATAGAATTCTCTTAGGTATAGGCTGAATATCTTGAATGCTTGCAGAGTCAGACCAGCGCTGAGGAGCTGGATAGTGAGATATAGCTCACAGGGAGCCCTGCTTGGTGGTCACGAGCCTGCATGCAGCAACAGATGGTGGCGTCTGTAAATTGGAACAGGCACCCAAACTTAAGGAATTGCTTGTTGAGGGGTTCCTCCTTATGATTTTATTACCAAAGCATGCTGAATGCTGAGGATACGTGGCACTCGGCGCTCATTAAAATCCAGAGTTAATGCCTTGTGTGAATGGCTGGTGGAGGACATGGGACCTCACCCAGGTCTGAGGAACCGCTGGCTTTCCTACCTGTTCCTAGTCACAATAACAGTGATGTGCCACGACTCTAGGGGATACTGAAGTGGGAAATATTTTTTTTTTAATTGTTACAGTTCAATAGGCAGATTGTGGAGCCTGATAGATGATGTACTAGGGATTCCTGGAGGCTAGTTGGTTTAGATGAGCTTTTGCTGTTTTGGAAGGTACAGGCAAGGATGCTGAGTGGGAAATGGGGATACTGTGCAGGGTTATCCATCGTTGCTGTCACCCTGAGCCGTGACGTGGAGTGGAAAGGCAGGCTGATGCCTTAACTTTCTTTTCCTGCAGAGTGGGGTAACCAGTTGAGACTACTAACATGGAAAACGGAGTGGTCTCTGAGAAGCAAAGCTCATCCTTCAAAATAATTTCCATCCAGCGCAGGGATTGTGGGGCTTGGGGAGCAGAGTTGGGTCTGGTTGTTCCTGACATTCACCTGGCAAGGTTTTATATTTAAATGCTGGAGGCAGCAACCCAGGCAGGCTCGTTATACGTGATGGATGCTGTTAGGTGTAGTGTCATTACTCTTTCAGCTGATGGCTTCGTTTGTAGTTTGCTTCACCCCCCCCCACCCTTGGATAGCAGGAGGGAGGAGGAGGGGGCTTGGTTTCTTCCATGGAAACTCTGAGGTGCAGAAGGCTGATTGCTGAGCCCAGACAGGGTGATGTAATGCTGGAAACCTGCTCCTCTCCGGTGACATCATGCCAAGGTTTACAGCAGTGTTGTGGACATGGCTGTCTGCTGGGAGCAGGCAGCAGGGCAGAGCTTCAGGAGCAGAAACGACACTGCGAGGGAACCTAGGGTGTTAGAAAGGCACTGAAGAGAAGAGCAAACAGGCGTTTTTGGGAAAGATGATTTTCTTCAGCTTGAGAATGGGGGAAAAGCCAAATACTCATGCTGTTGGGGAGAAGTTTCCAGCTGAACTTTATTGGCAGCATCACTATGCAATATGTAGAAGTGATTATTGCGAGCAATGAGCCATAGCGTGCCACCAGCCCAGTCAGTGCATGTTTCCCTTTGCCTGCTACCTTGAGAAGCTTGTTCTAAGTGGAAGGTGACACCCCAATTAATCTTATTTGTATAAAAAAAGAATTTCATAGAATCATAGTGTGTCCTGTGTTGGAAGGGACCCTCAAGGATCATCAAGTCCAAGTCCTGTCCCTCTTGGAGCAGAAGCCTATGGGCAGGAAAACATCATCTTCCTTCTGTGTATGAAAATCATGATTAATTTACATTGTTGCAGTAAACTTAGCATGAATGCAGACTCATCTGAGCCAAGCTCATGGGAGAGCTATGGTGTTGAGGAAGAGGATGGTGAGCACTGAGCTCTAACAAGCTAGTCTGGCAGGGAGGTGAGTTTGTGTCCTTGTTGCCAGCGCTCAAGCTGATGTTTCTTTCAAATTTAGGACTTTATTGCTTCTGTCCTGCCCTTGCAGGACACTGTTTGAAGTCTTCATTTCTCTCAGCTAGGGTTCTGTGCACATAACCTCTCATTGCAGCGAGGGCAGAGTAAACCCAGCCCAGAAAAAAAACAAGAAGCCTCTTAGTTGACTTTGTGTTCAACCCGTTTCCCTGTCATTTAGGTACGAACAAATGAAACACATGTTCCTTACACACGGAGAGGCTTTTTTTTTTTTTTTTTAGGCAGTCTGGGCTGCTTGCCAAAGCCCAAAGGAAAATCCTAGCCCACTCCAGACATCCCCAGCGTGCAGGTGTACTACTTAGTCTGTCAGAGCCAAGTGGGATCGAATGTATATGTTCACAATAAATACATCACCCTGGGGATGGGAGCTGGAAGAGGGTATTCCTAATGATTTGTGCGGAGTATTGGATGGGATTTGTGTTATTTGTGTGTATGCGTGTTTCATTCCCTCCAAGAACACAGAAAAAAGTCTCTAACTGTGGGCTCATTGTTCTCCACACGTAGCCACATACTGGCCACGGTTCAGGAGGTCGAGTCTGCTTGAACAAACAGTGCTTTGGCCACTGAGGCAAAATATGTAAGGAGATGAGAGAATTTGTGGTGAATATTACTTTTGTGCACTGTCCTCTGCCCTGGAATTTCTGCAAACATAGCAAGGTTTTCCTGAGACTTTGATGCCTTGCATAAGCAAATTTATCTGCAAATTGTGTTTACTCTCCTCCAGCTTGCTGCTCAGAATGCAGAAATCTGAGCTGTGATGCGCAGCTACTGCTGCCACGCCAGTCAGACCGCATCCAGTCCTGGTCCTTAGTGGATTTTGTCCAAACAACTACATTTCTGGGCTGAACTTCACATCTACTCTTCAGGTGTAGAAACCCAGCTCCCTTTTGTGGGATGAGAATGTTGGATAATTAGGATTAGTTTTGTTATGGGAGCTATGCAGGTTTCTATGGCTTAGATGTAAGACTTTTTGAATGCTCAATTTGGGATGGGAGGTGCCACACAGAGAAGTTCTCATGAAGGAAAGAAATACAAAAATCATCTTTCATGGACAATTAGCAGTGTTGAAATGTAATTGCAGGAATACTTTGAAGCAAGGAGGTGAGAAGTATGTGAACATCATCAAAGCAGACGGTCTGGTTTCTTGGAGAAAGAGGGAAGAAGATGGATGAGAGGTGTTATGCCTGTGTGTGCATGCTAGCTCACCTATCCGTTTTCAGCTTTTTCCTCAGCAACACAGTCCAGTTTTGGAGCAACACTGGGAAAGAGTAATAGGAACCAGCACAAAAGCCTCCTTCTTGGGTGGTCCCAGCACATGTGTCCTGCTTAGTCCTCCATGGCTTGGTGATTGTCGCCTGCTAAATGAAGGAAAATTCTTTCCCAACCAAAATTTGGTGTGAAGTTGAATTCTGAGTGTGTCAGCAGATATCCCCACAGCTAAGCATGTAATCCCACTTATATCCTGAGATAATTTTGGCAGCCAGGTCTATTTTCCCCTTTCCCTTTAATCCATAAAACCTGGATTCTCTATTTACCTCCTGGGGCAGGAAACATTCCAAGTCCTGATTAAAAACCTCTGAGTATACAAATGCCTTGATCTTCAGCCACCTTGGTGTGTAGGGCTAAGGACAAAATCTTAGGGTGGATCTTGGGGCCGTGGCAGTTAGAGGGATGGAAAGAGTCTCTGTGGGGCTGAGAAAGCGGCAGCTCAGCTTCCAGATTACTTCATCTATCAGAAAAAGACCAGTGGAATAAAAGGAATGTGCAGCTTTTTGACATCTTAGTACTCAGAAGAGCTCATGTTGTTGTGGGATGGGAGCAGGAAGCCCTGATGTGCTGCTAGAAGCAAAGAGACCCCCTTTGGTGATGGAAGGGAGCCCAGACTCTTCCAGAGTCATGGCTAGAGGTCTGATGAGATCTTGGGTCAGATTTCTTTCCTGCCTCCTTCTCCTTTTCTATACCAAGACTGGCTGCTCCTCAAGTTTCTCTTGAGATTGTTCACCACCTTCCCTAGACCTTCTCTTTCGCTTTGCATCCCTCACCTCCATCACAGCCAGGGGTGGGAATGAAGCCCAAACCTTTCTGGGTCATTGGGACCAACACCTCCCAGGCAGACACTACGACCCTGTTGACACAGGGCTGAGTGAAAACTCAGCAACTGCCTCCACTTTGGCTCAGCTCGGCTCCAACAGCAAGTTTTCAGATGGGTAACTTAAGCCAAGAGCTTCACTTCACTACATATTTTCCACTGTGTGAGAGTCCCTTTTACAATATGCTGGCGTATCCAGCTTCGTGTGGGCGGCGCAGCCAGCAGAAGCTGATCTCGTTCCTAATTTTCCATAGATGAAAGGGAAATAAATCAACGTGAAACTGGAGCCAGGAAACGGCATCGTTTGGCGAGGAAGGGGAAGACACAAAAGAGCAACACCGCGATGTGCTGTGCCGCAGCTTGTAATGAAGGAGGATCTGTTTTTAAACTATCCCTTATGGTTCACACATATGTCATTGAAAAATAACTTCTATAGGAAAAAGCCAACCCTTTAGCTCAGTTATTAGTGGATTATTTGATTTGGATGGAGAGATGAAGCTTGGAACAATGTGATGAGATCTTGGTGAGGCAGTGACATCAGGAGGTGAAGCTGGAGGGGGGAAATGCAGCACTAAGTGAAATGGTGAAGAAAAGGGGGCACTTGAGTATGTGGTCAGGTCAGCACCACCACAAGAAACCAGAAGGCTGGGCAGCCTTGTGGACTTTAATTTGGGTTTAAGTGGAGTTTTCAGAGACTACGTGCTCCCCTCTGAGGAAAATGCTGCAGTGTCCTCACATCATGTCATAGAATCATGGAATGATTTGAGTTGGAAGGGCCCTCAAAGCCCATCCAGTTCCAGGGCAGGGGCGCCTTTCACTAGATCAGGTTGCTCAAAGCCCCATCCAAACTAGCCTTGAACACCTCCAGGGATGGGGGATGAGAATTATGGGCTGGATAAAAAGGACGTTGCCTAGAGCTGCCCCTCAGCCTGCAGATGAGGACACCAGCCAGACCTTTGTGTGGTGCCAGCTGGGACCTGGGGAGTGCTGGGGGAGAGCAGGGCTGCACTGGGCACGGGACTACAAGGGGAAATGGGACTACAAGGGGAAATGGGGACTTGGGTTTCTTCCAGGGATTCCTAATGAATGCGATGAGGAAAATGGAAAAAAAAAAAAATCACTTTTTTGAGCCTGGTCTTTGGAGCGCAGGATATTGAGCAAATGCTTCAGAAAGGCAGCTCTGTTTGGAATACATGGGATGCAAAATGAGGGCGTTATTTCAAGATAGCTCATTGTTTCATTTTCTCCTCTTCCCCTCTCAGCTTTATGAACCACTAGTTAAAGGGCTGGCAGGTCATGACAGACAATGACATCCATTCATTTTGTCCTGTTCATTTCTCAGAGGCCTGGGCTTGGGCTTTTGTGTTTTTCTTGTAATTTCCATGCTGGACAGTGGAAGGTCAGGCTGCCGCTGTCCTCCCTTTATGTAAATGCCACCCACAACAGGCAGGCTACGAGCTGATGTAGCTTTGCAGTGGGTCTGAGTGTGAGTTCTGTGGGATGCTGCCCATGGGGCTGTTACCTGGGCACTGCTGACCTCGTTGGTCCCCTCACCCTGGCCTCGGGGCGCCTCCAAAGCAGGTAGCACCCAGGCGATGGGTGCCTTGAGCATCAAGGGGAGGCTGGGGTTATAAAACCTTATTGCCAGGTGCCTTCTAACTGCCCTGTTTAAGCTTCTCCGTGGAAGCGAACTTTTTAAGCAAGCATTAAGAGTTTTTTGGGTTTTTTTTTGAATAGTCTAATTTGCTGCTTGCAAGCGTTCAGAGGCGTAATCTGCTTTGATGCTTCAATTAGGGAACAAAACCGCACTGTGTGAATAGACCTGAGCCAAATCAGGTTCTGGCTGAAAACAATCAGAAGTAACTGCTTGAAACACTTCTGCTGGTGTGTTATTAATACATTATTTTGTGAACGCTTTAGAGTAGTCAATAACTTAAAAGGAAAACAATGTCTGGATTATTAAAAAAAAAACACCCCAGTATATCTATTTTGAATAATTTATTGCTATGAAGTCACTCTCAGCTGGTGGTTTTAATATTGTAAACAGATTGTGCACCTATTAAAGAGTACATGAAAACTTGGCAGTACAAATTTTGAGCAATTTTTAGGGTTTTTTTTGAAGCTGTCCTATAGATTTGCATGTCTAGCTAAGCATTTGTAGTCTGAAAGGGAATGAAACCAAACCATACAGTGTCTGTGCTATGAAGTTAAATGTAAAGACAGTGACAACAGAGCACATGGTGATTGTGGGGCCTCTATTTTTAGGGATCGGCGCTGTAATTTGTGTGAACTATGACATAAATGCTGATTTTAAGTTTCCAAATGAAGACTTTGAAGGCAGAAATCACAGAGCGGCAAGCTGCTGTGTGGTCATATAGAAAAAAATAACTAAGGGTTTGATCCTGCAGTTTGCTGGAGAGCCAGTGATGCTCACAAGTCTGTTGTGCAGATGAGAAAGTCACTGTCTTTGACTAAAGGCTCCTCTGAGGTTGTCCAGGTGGCAAAACCAGCCTGGATGTGGTTGGAGTCTGATCACAGGTAGCAACAAACACGGCTCTCCCATGGTGTTCCTCTAAGAACGGCCAGGGGAAGCTGGCAAGCTGAGACCTAGAGATGCTTGGTTTTCTCCTCTATTCTTCTTGGGTCTGGAAAATCGAGGATAAGAGGGTGTTTTCCATGTATAGGCAGAAATGCAAAAAGAACTGTTTATTTTGTGGTGCTTCAGTTCAGCTTTTTCCAGTTGTTGCAACAGGGAACCTCAGAGATACCTTGACATTAGTCAAGTCCAGTTTCCTTCTAATTTCAGCTTTGTGGTTGCTTAGAGCTTTTCCCATGGTAGGAACATTAAAGAGATGTCTTCTTGTATATTCTCCTGTATCTGATCAGAAGTGAACTCATGCTGCAAATTCTCCCCTCAGACAGTGAACTCGCACGATGTCTTTCTTTTACCTGGCTGTCTGTTTCCATGATATTTATAGGACTTAAATTATCTTGAGCCTTTTTCCTCTGTCACAAGTGATTGAAATCGAGGTTTGAATTCAAGAGTTATTGAAGTAGATGGACACACCTGTGGCTGCGCAGAGATCACACACAGCTTGCTTTCAGGCAAAACCAGCCAAAAAAAAAAAAAGACGTTGCTGTCCTAATGAATTCATTAGAAGAGAACACTTCCTCACGTGTCAATTTAAACCTTCAAATTAAATAACTCTGTGGGTTCTGGTGTAAGCCAGAGACAGGAGCATTTAGTTGCTATCAGTTGTAATTATAGAGGTGGCCAGAAGGCTGTGTAGTTTCTTTGGTGAAGATGTTTCCCTCTAGCACGCCAGCAGCTCTGCTCCAAATGTTTCCTCTAGGTCGGATCCTTGTAGGGAGGGACCCAGTTTTGCTCTTGCTCCTTGTGCTGGCAAACCCACAAGGACAGGTTTTGCTTTAGAGGATAGGAAGCAGCATTTAAGATCCCACACAAGGAGCATGCACAGATCAGGTTTGCTAAGGACCTACACCAGCTCTGACCTTAACAACTCACACATTCCCTAGGAGGTGGTACAAGCGTGCCAAGTCCTTCTTGCCAAGCTGGCCCTTCATGCAGAGACTAAATCTACTTTTCTCTTGTTCCAACTCTTCTCAGAAATGAGTTTCCTATTTTTCAGTCAAAACTGGAGAGGGGAAAAGAGTTAGACTATTTACCACGTTCCTGGGAGTTTTGGAGCAGCCAAAGAAAACTGAGTCCCTTTGGAAAGGTTTTCTATAGTCAGGTTTTTCACTCTATTATTTTTTTTGTTTTACCCTTCCCCTGAAATAGAAGGAACACCTTTGCCTGGCCAGCAGCTCAAACATAAGCCAGGGAAGGATTTATTTCTTCCAATCAAGCCTTGTTAGAAACATGGTCTAGATAGATCCGATTGCAAGGTTTCCATCCCACAGCTGCGAGAGCCTCTGACGCCTTTGGTGACTCAGTCAAGGGACTCCAGTTCCTGTCCCATTTTCTTTCCTTGGGGAATGTGTTACTGCAGGAGATCTGTAGATGGTTTCTCAGAGAGGAGTGTCACCTGAGGGAGGTCCCCAGGTGGCCAGGAGAGCCAGAGCAGTTTTAGATGGACACGGTTCATCATCATCTAGCCCTAAGGTGCACATGGAGCCTGGGGTTCACCACCTGAAGGTGTGGGCTTCTTGCATTGCTGGGGCTGAAATGAGAGCACTGGTGGGTACCATGAGCAGGACGTGTGGCTTGGCTTTGCATCTGCTACAGGCGGTAGAAATCCCAAAGATTATTAGGGCATAGGTGACCAGTCAGGGGGATAAAATAGCACATGCTCAGCTGGCTTCAAGCTGGTACTTCATGGTAAGATCGGTGCCTCTGGTGTGGGCTGCTGAGGCTGTGCTGGCCGGGTCAGTGCCCATCCCTGTGGACGTGGCGTGTGGTCAGTGCTCCAATGGGAAATGCACTCTGTGCTCTGGAGGTGATGCCCAGATGCTCTGTGAACACCCAGGAATACCTGGGTCCCGACTTCTGCAAGAAGAGGCTGGGGATAAGGGTGAAGCCTTGGCTTCAGGAACGCTGCTAGGGATACGTGAGGTTTTTGCAGGATGCATGCCCCAAACCCAAAGCAGAAACCGAGTCATTAGGAAGTCAAGAGTGTTTCAGAAGCATCTAAATCTGAACGCTTTCCTCGTCTGTCAGCAGAGGAGCTCATTTAATGTAGTAGTGCTTAACACCTGCATCTATAGGTATCACACTTAAAAATATACATGTATGCAAGTACTGGGGCTGCAAAGTGGAGTTTAGAGGAATGTGCAGATGGTGTGCAAAGAGGTGCAGAGGAAAGCATCCTGGTCACTCATGCACCACATGTGGTGGAAGAACTGTAGAGAAGTATTGTGCTCTTGGGTCGTCATTAAAGCCTATATGCTAATATGTTCGGACAGAGTGATAGGGTATGCAGTCTTAAATCAGGTATTTCTCAAATTTTGGAACCCTTATGGCTTTAATTTTAAATTGTGTGCATGCATGCGTGCACTGGAAGGTTGTTTTTAGAAGAAAAATAGCAAAATTGGCTTCAGCCTTGTGGTCTCACATCGACATCTATCAAGATTATCAACATGGGACATGTGTATGGACACCTGCATGTACGTATGCATACAGGTACCCATATGAAACATCTATTAAGGGTAACCTAACATGCAGCTGCTATGTTAGAGAGAAAATATTTACTTCAATGTGATGAAATTTGAACTCAAAGTCATGCAGTTTAATAAAAACATGTGGTTTAGGTTCCTTGTTCTTTGCACGTGTTTCTAATCTGCTGGGGGGGGGTGTTTCAGACCATCTGCCCAGAACACACAATGTAAAGAAATAATGTTTAAAAATGCTTATTCTTCAAATATAAAGACTGACTTTACAATAGGCAAATGAAGTTTGGGAGTAATGCTTTCTCTTTATTGTGGTGGAGAGAGGTGGAATAGTCAGGGATTTTTGTTCTTTCTCTTTTTTTTGCCTTTAAAGACTTGAACTGAGTGCTATTATTTCCCCCCCTCTTTGCAAAATAGCTGCAGAAACTTCTCATATTATTTTTTCCTCTTATGTTACCACAGTCCTTGGCCAGGCTGTAGAGGAGGAGTGAATATAAAGCAGCCTTTTGTCACATCAGTCTACACAACCCTCCTCCCTGCCTGTCTGCCCTTCCAGGCTGGGGCTGCAGAGTACGGGAAGCTGTTCAGTCCCATCCCACTTTCCATACCCATAACTGATTGTTTCGCACCCAGAAATCCTAGCAGACAGATTGTGGTTTTATTTAACAGACATAAATATATAAAAATAGCTGGTGGAGCTGAGTGTCTGAGCGTGACGATTGTTGACTTAAGGATATCTGTCTATTGGGTATTTTTTTAGCAGCTCTTTGCATTTGCTGTATTTTTAAGGCATCTTGGCTGCCTTTTCTTTCCGTTCAGTCCCTACTGCTTGGCTGCTGCTTTGCCCTGGGTGTACTTTCCTGTCCCATCAAGAATTACACTGTTTGTGCTCTCTCGAAGGAGGAGGAAAGCAGACAAATCGACAGCTGAGTGCCGGCCCCGTGGATGGCAGCAGGTTTAAGAGGGACCTGGGTCAGCAGGGGAACAGGGAGCTTGGAGTAGGAGGGATGCAAATATTCTGTTCCAAAGGACCGCAGTGCGTGGTGGTGATGCCACACGTATGCGGCAGCTGATGGAAGGCGGTCCGTACAGAGCTGTAAGACGCGACGATAAACAGAAGCCGAGGAGAAATTTCTCCTCTGGGTGGGTCCTGATCCCTTGTGCAATTAGCTGCAAGAGTTCTTAAAAGTAGTTGTCCGCTTTGTGGAGCACACAGCCGATGTCTGGTGGTTTGCAGCACCAGACATGAGTCAAAGGAAAGCTGGACGAGTCCCTCGATACGTGCGTGGGATGGACACTGCCTCCTGCTCTGCGCTGCCTGACCTGGGATGCTCCTGAGGGAGCCTCTCAGCCAGTGTTGTGACGATGAGACTTAACCCACGGTCCAGTTTCTACTGCATTGGCCTTGTCTACCTTCAGATTTTTTTTTTTCTATTTACTTTTCTAGCTTTGATTTTCCCATTTGCTGGAGAAAATCTCCCTTGCTACCAGCTGATATGCTTCTTGTGCAGCCTGACTCCACAGGTCCTGCTGCAGCTGGAGAGCTGCATCGGGTGAACCTGCTGGGAGATGCTGTGCTCTCCTGCAGTGGCTTTTCCAGCTCTGAAACAAAACCCCTGGAGAAGCGCATTTCTATGATAGCCTTGCAGTAACTACTCAGTAGATTTGATACTTCCAGTGCTTTTGCCAATGCCACCTGTTTTCCAAGCTGCTTCTTTCTTAAGGATTGTTTTTCATTCCACCCTGAGCCTCTGAAGCTCCTGGATCATAATTAAATGGCAGGTTTCTAATCTGCCTCATTGTTTTTTTCCACTAGTTTGGTAAGTTTTCAAACAAAAACTGTTATCCAAGGCCTAGGCATCAGCTTTTAGCTAGGAAAGACACATCACCCACTGGAAGCAGTGCTCATTTATGGCTTATGGTGGGAGCAGTGCATTCATCTGAGCACGCAGCCCCCTTCATTCAGTTGGGGTCAAGGCTGAATAAGGTGAAGTACAATTGCCTCAAAGCATAAAGCAGCCCCAGAACTTTCTGAGATCTTTAAACTGGTGATTAAATGTCCCTTCTGGAAGGATGGAGGTTTCAATTAGGCGAAGTGCCTGGGAACAAATCAGTGTTGGCAGTGAAGGGATGGGGAGCTGGTGCACGGAGGGTGGGACTGTGTGGTCTGGGTGGCAGGTCTGGAGCTCGGCTTGAGCTCTTGCTCCATCACTAAACATCCATTTGATCTTGGTCAGTTTTTTTTTCATATTTTCCCTTTTTTATTCTCTTCGGGGCATTGCTAATCCCTACACAAGAATCTGTTGGGGTAGGATAATGATGGGCTAAGTTGACCTGGGTAAAAGAGGACTGAGCAAAGGGCAGTTGTATGAGACCAGAGAGAGAAGAAGGGCTCGGGGCTGCCAGGACTTGAAGATTCCAGGGAAAGCAGCAGAAAGAAGTTAGCAATGACTAACGGGTTTGAAAAAAATCAGTCATTTGGAAAAGCAAAACAATCTTTCACCCATTGTGAATAAGAAATGGGAATGGTGGATGGGTCCATCTGTCCCCTCTAAAGCACTGTCATGTAAATACTCCGTGCTGCTGATGGCCGTGGTGTATGTTGTCTTTGGGAATTAGTTCTGCGATGTCACTTAAACAAAAAAAAAAATGGACCTTGATATAAGATCTGGCTTCACATTTGCTCTGGCGAGTGCACAAGGTGCTCAGCATTGCACCTACAGCTGCTGCTGGGGGGATATGGTCCTACGTTAGGGCAGGGAGTTATTTACCTTGTGTGGTTATGAGAGCTTGGGGGAAATAGCTGCCTGGAAATGAACCTCATATTAGTGTCTCCTGCTCTGCTAATGACTTGAGTCCTTGACTGGTATTTGGGTATTGGCAGAGCGACAGCTTCTTCGGGAGAGCTTTCCAGAATTAGCAAAGCCATCTGGCTTTTGTTCTCTTAGAGAATCGCTTGTCCTTCCCTTCCCGTAACGAACCATTGCTAAACTGTGTGTAATTTGTATTCCAATATGAGGCTGACAGACCTACAGCATGCTGCGGTCTCTGCACGCATGTATAAAAACAGCTCCTTGCTCAAATAAACCTCTTTTTCATAGTCATAAAGGTCATAGAGCAGCTGACCAGAGCATCCAGCAGTTATGGATGGAGGAAGCATGACGTGGCATTGCCTGACCACGTTTCCATACATTGGAGCAGGGCTGGATGTTGAGGACAACTTGGAGTGGAGGGCAGCAGGGCAAGAGGCATTGAGGAGAGGGATTTCACTCCCCTGCCCTGTTCCTTCAAAACAAGTGGCCTAACAACAAGTTGATGGGTCCTTGCGTGATAGGAAACTGGGTTCCTCCCTGGGATTGTAAAATATAAAGGTTGAAAATTACTGGGGAGGTTAATTACCTTTGAGCCAAAGGGCTTATTTTGTTCTCATTGCTGTGGTCAGGGGAAGAGGCATGTGGGCTGTTCAAATAATTACTGTAGTTTGTGTTATGTTTAATATCAGAAATGCTGACGTGGGGTGGGGATGGAGGATGAGGTTGATGTGTTGGGAGAACAGGGTTTGTTAAGATACCTTCTCTCCCCAGCTGAGATGTAGTGACAAAGAGAAACTATTATCAGCCTTTAAGAGGGGATTTTCTTGAAGCTGTATATGATTCTAGGGAAAATTCTATCCCTTTTTCTGTGTAATTAAACCTATTTTTTTTTTTTCCTGAAGAAGGCTCAGGAGAAGCTCCTATCTGAGTGCCAAAAGCCAGGAGGGAGCCGTTTTTGTGGTGACTGGAGCCTGAGAGGGGAAATAGCAGAGATCTTGCAGCAAAGCTGCCCCGTGTGCTCCTGCAGCCCCTCTGCGCGGGATGGGGAAGCAAACATCCGGGTTGGGCTTGTTCAAACCACCAAATATCTGTAGCTGACTCATGACTGCTTGTGAGCTGAGGCATTTTTCTTTTTTTTTTTTTTTTTTATTTTTCTATTCTTTTTAGCCAGTCCTTCAACTATTGCCTTCCCATTTCACAGTGCAAAATTTTTGGCAGCCCGAAGGATGCCCTTTAGGTACCAGTTACTCCCCCCCGTGAGCTCACTCCTGTCTACGGCTGAGGAGCGAGAGGGATGCAGGACACAGGGATGCAGGAGCCGGCGGGGGCGATGAGGCCTCATCTGACCCCATGGCTGCAGTTTGGCTCCTTTGCTGGAGCAGCTGTGCTTAAAAAAAAAGGCTCTGGGATTTTGCCAGTCCAACGAAGGGTGCAGCAGTGCTCTGAGCAGTTACATACCTCTAACTTAGGGTCTCGCTGCACCGAGGACACTGTGAGCTCTGAGTCTTCCCTTCTTCCCTGACTTCTCCAATACCATTTTTACTCCACCATGTGCAGACAAGGAGCATCTTGGAGCCTGGGAGCGGGGCAGCCACTGTGTCCTTAGCAGAAACCCTCCATCCATGGGCAAGTGCTGCTGACAGGTTTTATCAAGTGGAACATCTGAGGGCTGGCAGGCCGTCTCCGAGACAGGGATTAGTCTTTTTGGAAGCTCTCTGGTGGCTGGGATCTCTAAGCTTTCACTCCACAGAGCTGCGTTGAACCTCTGCCACCCTTAAACCACCTGACTGACTCTGTATTTATGGAACTAGTGAGTTTGTCATAATAAAACTCAGCAACATCCCAATTGCTTCCAATAATTTTGAAGATTTTGTTTGTGCATGTACAATTGTGTGTCCTAGGCTCATGGTTATCCAATTTAAATGTAAAAAGGCACATCAAGCAGCATTTATTCTTATGAATATTAAGAGCCTTTAAGAATTCTGGAGTAGGTGATGCACTGAAACAACAGTCCAGTTAATTATCGCTGTGTTACAGTGAGAGCCCCAAAGAATCTCAGTGTTTATGGAGCTGCTGCCAATGCCAGATGAAGTCACTCTGATTATTCTCTCCAGCTGTTTGTTTTGTTGAACCACAGTGATTTCTCCAAGTTACTGCAGTTGATGTCATTGGAAGTGATGTGACATTTTTGCACACATATAGAATAAGTGTCAAAAAATGCTCCAGAAGAGTTTTTCCATTCTTGTCTGGGAGCTGGCTGGGGAGTTGAATGGAGTTGAATTAAACTGGCTGGATGGAACTTAATCCATAAAGCAAATGAGTCATCAGGCATAAATGGCTTTACCATAAATGTCAGGCAGATTCTTACTGGTCGTGACAGTTAGCACTTACATCTGTTTTGTGGAAGAAATAAAAACCTTGCAATTCACCATCATTTTCATAAATGTGCTGTCCTGCTTCTTCCTCTTCACGGGAAGTTCTACGAATAAAGGTCAAAATGTGATTTATTCTCCGTTTTAAAAACTAGTTCTTCTGGTGGATGAAATACTGGCTATTTTCAGGCAAAAAAAAATGACCCTTTTTCCTCCGCTTTCAATGTTTCATCAAACCAGTAAAGCCCAACTGTGCCTTGCCTCTGCCTGCTAAGTCGGACCCTGGTTACCAGAGCACTTTCTTGAACCAGATGTGCCCAATGTGTTCTCATACTAAAAGAGGACTTTACCCACTATCTGCCTGGGTCTGGAGGACACTATGCTGGTAACCTCTCCTTCAAGGCAATACCAGTGTGTTCCTGACTTGAATACATCTTCATTTTCAAATAAGTCTTAAAGACTTAAATGACTTGGCTGGTAAAGTCTTTAAACCACCCTTTTGGTGTAATTGTAATTTCTCTTATAAAGACTTCATGGAAAATCCATAGCTGTTGCATGTGTGTGGGGAAATTAATGGTATCTTCGTTATCTCTGCTCTTGCTGGAAAAAGCAGATGCTGACATAGGAAGGAGAGGGGCTTTGGGTATTTTGTGTAACCATAACAGTGAAACAAATAGATATTTGAGCAAGTTAAGGGAGCAGAGCTGGCTGCTGCCTTTGTCAGCCCATGCTGGGGGCAGCTATCTCTTGGTGAAATTTATTAGCGGCAACACACATGAGAGGACACAAAAGGCTTGCGAGCCTCCCAGCATGGCTTGCTCTATTTAAAGTTGGCTTTTTAAATCAAAGAAATGGGGCTCTTGACAGCAGAGCTTTGTGCATCTTTTGTGAAGTTCAGATAGTGGGGCTTTTTATTACAAGCTAAATTAGCCCATTTTATTGTTTTGCACTGAGGGATGAGGGTCAGTTGACTGGGAATCTTGCTAACAAGGTTTTACTCCTGTCTGCTTTTTACAAGCGTTAACACAGGGTATACACCAGGGCCGTGCACTTGCTCTTAATGAAACAAAGATGAATGGTCTAGCAGCCCTGTGAGCTCTCCTTCCCCGACCGCTGAGCTCCTCAACCCATGTCAGTGTGCTCGAGCTCACATGTTCTCTGGGGCTTTCATTCCTCCAAAACTGGGTCCGTTGGATTTTCCTTCTGATTTTGCAGGCTGCTGGTGAAACAACAAGAAAAAGGATGAACTTTGCTGGCACGGTGATTGATTGGGTTTGAAAAGGAAATGGGAAAATAGTAGGTGTGTGGAATGATGCTCGTGAAGCGTGGAGAGGTCTGAAGGAACTGTCTGAGGCCAGTCATGCTTTTTCCTGGCACACATTACGTATTAAATTTATTCAGTTACGCACTGATTTTCTCAGGTTCTTGACCCAGAACTAGCAAGAAGCTTCCCTTGTTCTTCTTCCCCTGCTCACTCAGCAGCAACTACTGGGCCAGCACTGTCCTCTGGTGTGTTGAGTGAGGTTGGGGTTCCTGCCGTGGCCCCAAGACTCTAGCCTGTGGCTTGTGGGACTTGCAGGTGATGTCTCTCCATGTGCTAAAAGGTGCTGCCCATGCCTTGAGCTATCAGCTCGGCTCCTGTTGTTCTGCAGGGAGCAGGGCGAGACCAAGCCAAGATTTCTCTCCATGCTGCCATCCGCTGAGCCTAAAAACAAACTCAGCTTTAGCAAATTCTCTTCTGCTTAACCTTTTGCACTGTGCTTAGCCAACATGCTTTCCCTTGCTTTATCTATTCCTCAAGGAAACACAGTTGTAGTCCTGGTCACTTATAGGATGCAGACTATCAGTTCTCCTTGAGGTGTAAATCCAACCTTATCAGGAAGAAAAAGCTTTCAGCTTTCTTTCCTTGCCTCTCTGAGACAAGTACTAAGTCTGCCCTTGTGGCTGTTTTATTTCAGCTTATCCCAACACTCCCCATAACCCTATGAAAACTGGGGAGCTTTAACCACTTAAATGAGAGAAGGGCATATATGGCTTAACTCAGCTGTCAGTGAGGGGCAGGGGTGGTTGAGGTCTTGTGTGCAGAAATAGCAGCTGGAATGATCTTGACATCATCAACTTTAAGCAAATTGCCTTGGCCAGGTTGAGCATCCTCCTCTGGAAGGGCCTCCAAAGGGGCAGCCTGTTTTGTTGCTCTGAACTGCTTTTGGAGACAGGGACAATGTTAAATGGTGTGAGTAACCCCATAGCACCCCCAGATTTCCTTCAGGTCTCTGCTCAGAGCTGGGTGAGCTCCTCTTGGTCACTCTATGGCACAGTTCCCTGTACAGGTCACACTGTCGGGTGATGACCAGAGCTGGATGGAAATGTGAAATATTCCATGAGATAAGAATTTGGCATTTTCTGTTTTCCCAGTACTTTATCATCATTGTTCGGTGGTTACATTGGTGGGAGGGGAAGGAAAGGGAGGGAAATACAATTTCTCTCTATTAAAACAGCAATTGAAATCCATTTGCAGACATTTCTATTAATTTTGTAAAGGTTATTCAGAGGAAGCAGTGACTAATAAACTGAAGCTCAATTTTAAGGTAACTTGTGTAGCATGAGACAGATGTTACAGGGAGCTGCTGCAGGGATGGATGTGATAACCTGGAAACTGAGGAAGGAAACCCCAGGCAGCTGTAAGCTGCCCCTGGGAGCAACGTAGGATACCACCAGGTCCACACAGTCCTTGCAACCTTCTTTACTGGCAGATTTATGCCAAAGATGTAAGCGTTTTCTTGTGAAGCTGATGGTTTATGTTTACGGGAGACTGAGCTCCCTGTGGAACCAGCAGCACCCATGGCTGGAGCCGGTGCAGCTGGTGTGCACAAAGGCAGATTTGGCCTATGATTTCAAAAATATCCTTTGGTTTTTTCAGGAGGCTCTTTGCTGGGCTCCATTCACAGCTTCTGGCTGTTATTACGTACCCAAGTCATCCTCCTAGTTTTGCTGTAACACTCCTCCTGATGCCTTAGCCATGTTTTTCTATTATTAAATAGAAAGATATCTACTACGATGTCTTTTGAGACCAACTGATGGGATGGAGGAGAGAAGTTTTGTAGCTAAGAAACAGTATTCTGGCCAGGGAAACTCCAGAGCCCAGCACGGGATGGACTAGGAAAGGAGTTTGTTTATTGTTCGTAAGATACTGCTGATTTGGGGTGGTTTCTCTTCTTTTTACTGCAACCACCTTGCCCTGGGCTGTCAGCACTGTCAGAGTTGTGGGGCTGACCTCTCTGCAGACGTGGTTATCTTTTGGGAAGGTGCATCCGGGACTGGGCACGAAGCACTGTGGCTTCACACCTCATGGAGCAACTGGAGATAAGTGCCTGCTTGACCTGGACCTGGACGCAGGGGGCTTTGTGCCTGGTTCATCTCCTGTCTGTGTCAGAAAGGTCACCCTGTCGAGCGTTTTGCTTTTCATTCGTTCCTTGGTGGCGTTTCATCCTCTTGACTGCAGTCCTGGGCCGTTGTGGCTCCATTTACAGCATCTGCCTCCTAACTCTGTGGCTTTCCTCCCCCTCAGGGTGATATCCAGCAGCTCCTGATTGTGGCAGACCCCCGAGCAGCCCACGATTACTGCGAGCACTACAGCCCCGACTGCGACACCGCCATCCCCGACTCCCCCCAGTCCCAGGACCCCAACCAGGATGAATACGTAAGTCTCTTGCCCGGACTGGAGGCACCCCCACAAGGGATGAGGATGCTTCTGGGGTAGCAGCATCCAGCTCCACGCCACGATCGCTTCCTCCCATTCACCTTCCCTGCAACTCATCTGCAAAGCACAAGCTGAGACAAAGGTTGTTTTGAAGAAGCTCTGGCCTGGGCTCTGCCACCTTGGCTCTGGCCTTCAGGAGTTTCCCTTCCTTTCCTGCAGTCCTTCATGTTTCCAGAGACTGAAATGAATATTTGCTTAGAGCTTAGAAACTTGCAGGAGGGACAACCTGAGCCAAGTGTGGGACACTGACCTTCCCTGTTGGGTTGAATCCTGTCCAAAACAGGCACCTGTGGGTAGATCTTGCTTTTACTGTTGAATGTGTGAAAAGACTGATCAGTTCGTCAATGTTCTTAAAAAAACCCCAGGCACTAAAGGAAGGGGAAACATTTTTGCCTGTATATCTGTTATTTGAATTTTGCTTTAGCTGAAGTGCTCCAGGCTCATCTGTATATGATGCTGTACCAAGTATTTTTTTGCTGCAGAGAGTGTTAGCCTCCAATCTTTGCTTTAAAAATTAAAAAAGAAAAGAAGGAAGAAAAAAAGACCAGTTCAGGGTCCCTTTTTAATTTCTGTTGCTCAGTTAGAAATGCCTGGATGTGACTTATTTCCAGAAGAGCATCATCTGAATATTCATAGAATCATAGCATCATAGAATCACCAGGTTGGAAGAGACCCACTGGATCATCGAGTCCAACCATTCCTATCAATCACTAAACCATGTCCCTCAGCACCTCGTCCTCCCGTCCCTTAAACCCCTCCAGGGAAGGGGACTCAACCCCCTCCCTGGACAGCCTCTGCCAGTGCCCAATGACTCTTTCTGTGAAATTTTTTTTCCTAATGTTCAGCCTAAATCTCCCCTGGTGGAGCTTGAGGCCATTCCCTCTCGTCCTGTCCCCTGTCACTTGGGAGAAGAGCCCAGCTCCCTCCTTTCTACAACCTCCTTTCAGGTAGTTGTAGAGAGCAATGAGGTCTCCTCATAGTTATAAGAGGTCTCAGGGTCAGCTCACAGCAATTTAAGTGCCTGACATTCTCAGCCACTTCTCAGCATCTTGGCTGCTCTCCTGGTCTGATTTGCTGGTCCATGTGGTGTCTTGTTTTCAGTTGCTTTCCCTACAAAGCTGTAATGGTGTCAACCTGCTCTGACTAAGCTTTGGGATTGAATTCAAAGCCTGCACCTAGCAGGACTCTGGGGAGTAAAGTGAAGCTCCCCAGCAAGGCGCGGCCACCAGACCCAGGGAAGGGCCATAACCGCTCCGCCAGCACTTCTGGTGAAGCGATAAATAAGGAAAATAAAATAGACTCTGGTATGATCAAAATATGTGGTAGTAGGAAAATAAAACTCTTCTTTTGGAGCCAGCAGTTCAACAAGGGCTGGCTTGTCGTGGCGCTTGTGTTGCTCCATGTAAGAATAACTCCTCCACGTGCCAGCGTCTGCTGCCAGTGAGAGCGATGGGCTGATGGAGAGATTTGCCATGCCCGGCTGTAACCAAATGTTTTGTTTGCATTTCATTTTGAAGAATGACTGACGCCTTGTGGAAAACTCTGAAAATATCTTGGTCTTGAAGCCCTTCTGCCTGCAAGCCACGGGTGGATGGGAAGCGGCACTGCTGTTATTAATTGTAGTTGGATAAGTGAAAATAGCATCCCTGCTTCTCAAAGCAGCTGCGTGATTCCGGTGGCTTTTTCTCAGATTTGTGGCCTGGGAAGGCTCAAGGATCTGAGGTTAAAGGAATGAATGTTTTTCTATTCTTATTGCGTTATCTTGGGTGACCGGGTTGCTGCAGGGTAGTTCATCCTCTCTGATATGGGAGCACAAGCCACAGGACACGTTATTTGGAACATCCTCAAGTCTCAACCATAGCTAAAGTCAGGCTATTTGTGAAAGCATCCAAGGTGATGATGAACAAGAGGGAGGGAGATATATCGCCACAAGGATCTGCATCATGGCATGACCCTATTGACATGAAATAATGTCTAAAAAACTGTCAGCAACATGCTTGGGTGCTGCCAGCTTATTTTCTGCTTCTCGTCTTCTTGCAGTACACTGATGGAGAGGGAGAAGGTGACACCTACTACTATGAGTACCCCTATTATGAAGACGTTGATGAAGCTGTAAAGCCAGAAGCACCTACCACCAAGCCTAGCACTCCCGAAGTGGCTGCTGGAGAGAGACCTGAAACCAAGCAGGTACTGACACACGGTCCTGGCAAAGGTGCAGTTGAGAAAAAGCACCTTTATAGATGGGGAGGTGGAGGATGCTGGTGAATTTGTTTTGCTTGTCTGATTCTGGCGTTTTATTTCTGCAATAGGACTATCCTGCACCCACACCATCACCTGCTGGAGGAAACCCAGGCAAGGGGCCGAAAGGGGGTGCCACGGTGGACGACCCCCTCGTGGATGAGTACAACTATGAAACCATTAATGAAGAGTACTTCACGCCTCTCCCCTATGAAGATATCAACTACAACGAAGAAGTAGACCCCCAGGGTGGACTCACTGAAAACGCAGTGGAAGCTGAACTCCCCACGAGTACCGTCATCACCTACAATGAAACCGATGTAATTTTGATGAATGCTTTTTTTCCTTTTTGCTTTGTTTTTTGGTTTGGTTTGGGACTTTTTAAATTAATTCAGATATTTTATAACTCTGAGAGCAAAGGAGATGTGATCACCCATATGGTAGATCTGTAAGTAGTTTGGGCAGTTATTGGAAGAGGAATCTTCTTGTAAAATATTTTCCATGCAGATAGTTCAGCGTGTGGAACACAGATACTTAGAATCTGGTTGAGGATTATTCCCCTGGAAAAAATCTGTTCATGTTTACATCTGCATTTCCCTGTGCAAAATGCTCGTCTGACAAAAAGAAAAAATGAGGGTTGGTGATAAAATCTGAGTAAAAGCATTTCTCCTCTAAAGGAGAAATACTACTTGGTTATGGGACTGTCGAAGCTCAAGGCTTTCTGGGAGGCACTGGAGGGTGGCAAAAGAGTCAGCAAAAGTTGGCCAACATATTTGGAGTTGGACCTGGAATATTGAATGAGAAGGTGTCAAGGAAAGTGTCCAAGCAAAGAGCTGAGCAGCTGGAGCGAGGCAGGAAGGGAGCCAACTGCCTGAGGGCTGGTGGCACATCAAGGATTGGGTCTAGCCAACTGGGGATAAAAAATGTGGTGGTGGAGGAGGTTGAGCAGCCCAAAATGATAGACAGAAACAGAAAAGGCACCAGCCTACTGAGGAATAAGTGCCCACCTGAGGAAACCCATGGATGGGAAGTTTTTCTGTTTCCTGACAAAGAGCCAGAAATCTTTGGCCAAGCTTGAACTTTCTAATAGAGAGGAATTAAATATTGGATAGCGTGACCTTAAAAAAAACTGGATGAGGAAGTAGGAGGCTCAAGGGCTGCTTTAGTTGTTAGGAAAAGGAAACAGAAGAGGAGGAAAGTTCAGGTAGGGAAACACAAGGCAAAGTTTTCCTATGTGAAAGCTTAGCCTGCTCTTGGCAGAGCATCTCACAGAATCACACAGGATCACAGAATAACCAGGTTGGAAGAGACCCACTGGATCGTCGAGTCCAACCATTCCCACCAATCCCTAAATCATGCCCCTAAGTACCTCATCCACCCTCACCTTAAGCACCTCCGGGGACGGTGACTCAACCCCCTCCCTGGGCAGCCTGTTCCAATGCCTAACCACCCCGTCCATGGGTGTATCACTTTTTAGTTATATGATCTCTACTTATCTCATGATAAACAGAATAACAAGCAGCTTTTACAGGGCAGAGTGGATTTTAGGTTTACACCTTGGAGTGGGAGCTGAGGGCCCTTCATTCAGCCATGAACTCCTGGGGAAACCGAATCCTTTAATCCAGACCAAGGTGCTTTATGAGCAGTATGGAAGTGAGGATGAGGAGCTTGTGTGTATCACGTTGTTAGGAGCTGGGTTTCGGTGGGAGATGCTGAAAGGGCTGGAGAAGTTTATTTGCTCTGCAAAACACCCACACAAACAAAGTTTTTTGGCTAGTTTAGGAAAGAAATGAGTGCTTGTGGTCACGAGGAAGTGTGGCGTACTTTCAAGTAGTCCCAGATTTCTCTTGGCAGCTGGAGCCCCCACGCTGTGGCCCAGGGATGGAAGCGTGTGGCAGGGCAGAGGCTGACTGGGACACCAGGCTACGGAATCCAACAGGATGATGTTGGTCTGGGGCAGAACAATCACTTTTAGCATCCATTCACTGGCCTGTTGCAAGGTCCGGGTGGGTCTGTTGCTGTTGGGGTTCACCTGTCTGTGTTTTAAGAAGTCTCCAACTCCTACGGTGGGAATTAAAGTAGGATTTAGTTTCGTACAAGTGATACTTCGTGTTGCCTGCACGAGAGGTTTTGGAGGCAGGTGTGGTCACTGAACTCTCCTGGGCTTGGGTTTCGTTATGGCTAATAACTCCGTGCTAAATGCCAGGGGAGTGTCTCTGAGATTTGGGAGGCAGCAATGCTCCTGTGAACAAGAGGAGCTGGGGACAGATATATTTCATTCATTGCTTGCTATTTATCAGGCAGGTTGCTTTCCTTGTCCGGATGCAGAGAGCAGGGCTTTACATCTGCGTTGTTTCTCAAAAGGGAAGACTGAGAAGTGATTTAGATGAAGCTTTTATCAGCAAAGGAGGCACATGATATTTTGCACGCTGATTTTTGAGCCCCCTCTTCCCTTTGTGGACTGTTTTCTGATTCAAGTTGTCTAACAGCGTAGTTAAAGAGATTATTTTCAGGCTTTTTATTTTTTCCTTTTTTTTTTTTTTCCCAAAGCACCTGCATTTCTCGGCATGGAGACCTTTCCTCCTTCTCTGGCCAGTTATTCAAAATATCACATCTTGCCATGCAAATTGATTCGGGGACCTTAATCAAAATATCAAAACAGACGTGTTTGACATTCATTGCAAGAAATGCAATTTGAAAAAAAAAGCTTGCTATGTTATCTCCAAAACCTTTTATAGCAAGGTAAACAGGTTTTAAGTGCAAATCTAGGTAAAAGATTTCAAACAGAATAGAAGATGTGCGATAGCACTAGATCCATCTGAATGGGCTGAAGAAAAACAAGTGCTAACTCTTCCATCTTTTTTAATGGAGTAATCACCGAACTGTAATTTGAAGAAAGACCACTTGGTATTTGCAGCAGTAAAAGAAAATGAGGTGGCAAAGTGATGATTGCCTTCGCCACTGGGCTAATTCTTATTTAAAAACTCTTGAATTTAGATAGACATGCTCATGCTTAGGGATTCCGAGCAGTTTTGGCACAGAAATGAGGTCAGGAAGTGGTGGTGGCATTGAAATGATTTTGAATTCATAGTAGCGAGGGGATAATTTGTCTGGGAAGCACTGGAAATAATTCGGTTCATAGACCATTTAGGTCATTACCTGGATGGGAAAGAAACAAAAGAAAATATTCTAGGCACATTTTCTTCTTTACATGGTGTTCAGAGTAAAGGTTGCCTGCCAGGCTGCAGAAAGCCTGGGGGGTACGAAGAGAAGCAAGGATTCTGATACACATTAGATGTCCTTCTTTGTGGTCCATAGCATCCCTTGCTGTAAGGATTCAGAAAGGATTCAGGGTTTAATGCATCAGATTTGTAAAAAATTCACCTTCTGTTCTTTGGATGAGCATAATTACAGCTTAGATCCCAGACTAAACAATCAGGAGTGTTTTATAGACAGGAACTTGGATTTTTCCACATTTTTCTCCTGCAACTGGATACTCATAGTGACACATTGTGGTTTTGATATGGATTTTAAGTATGCAACTTGATGTGTGATTTTTTAGGCTTAATAAGCCCTTGCCTCCAATATTGAGACTGTGACTGATGAATAAATCCTGGAGTCTGAAACTTCCATTCGCTCTTTCTTTAGGCCTTTAGACTTTGCAGGATCCTCCTGACATGAGCTTTTTCTTTGTGTTGTTTTTTCTCTTCTTGCTCTGACTTCTGCACTCACAGTGTTATTTCAGGGGTTGACAGAGAAATCTTCACGAAATGTCATGAAGAGCCCCCCACCCTTCTTGCCTGCCATTGCAAAAGACTCTTAGAGGTCACTGGAGACCTTAAAACTCCATAACTTAACTTTTCTTGTGGTTTTAATTTGCAACTATTATTATAAAGCGCAACCTCCATAATCTTCCCCTTAGATTTTCAGCCTAGAGAGATTTGCAGCCTGATGTGTTGCTGCTCTTTTGCTTCCAGGCTGCTCAAGGCGGAGAAGACCTGGACAAAGATTTCACCGAGGAAACAATCAAAGAATACGATGGGAATTATTATGATACCTATTACGACCGAACAGTCTCTCCCGATATTGGCCCTGGCATGCCCGCTAACCAGGACACCATCTATGAAGGGGTAAGAGTGTCTTTTCCATCCAGGATAAGCTGTGTTCAGAATGTTTGTCTGCCCACAGTTGTAGCAAAGGGATTAATGATGCAAAAACCTGAGAGAGCATCTTGCTTGGATTCATCCACCTGCAACGCATGCGTTACACAAGGCGAAGAGGAGGTGTCTGTCTTCTTTTCTACATGAATATCAGCAGTTTTTTGGTCCCAGGATCCCCAGTTCCTTCTCTGAGCAGCGATGCTGATACAAGCAATGTCATCTTTGGCTGACTTTGTGTTTCACTTGTGTGCTACAGATCGGTGGCCCACGGGGTGAGAAAGGACAGAAAGGAGAACCTGCGATTATTGAGCCGGTAAGGACCAGCTGGTTTTTTTTTGGTTGAGTTACTTTTTTTTCCCAAGGAAAAGGGTACCCAGGGTATGTTCAGTGTGGTGTGATGCTCTCACTAGGAGGAAAAATTCCCATGGAAGAATTAACTTGGTTCATTTAAAATCTTTTACTCTCAAATCCTGTAATTATTTTTCTTTTTACACTTCAAGAAGCGACCTAAATTATGAAGGAAGTGCAGAATTTTCCATGAAATCTCTCGTTTAACAGAACAAAATCTAGGCCTTTTGGAACGTCTCACCTCTCTGGGGGTTTGGAGCTGCAAACCTGCTCCCCCGAGCGCCTGCAGCCAGTGGCCAGGTCATATCCTGAACTGAACTTGCAGCTTGGGGCTGCCTTTAATTGTGCAACTAATGGGTTCATCTCTGTGGAAATAAAAGGGTTTTCCCTGCACACAGCTGTGGGAGCAGGGAGGAGATGAGAGGTTTGCTCCTGTGTCTGCTCTGGGGTCCCGCAAGCATTCTGCTTTCAGAGAAAGTCTGTATCATCCCAGGTGAAACCTGCCACTCTTTCTTTACAATCCTGTTTCTGAGGTTGTTTTTCCTTCTAAAGAACAGTCATAAACTGCTCGTGCCCTTTGCAGCTCGCAAAAAACGTGGGTGATGAACTGAGCAGCCCCTTGGGTGAGGTTGGAGCTGGTCCCCAGCTGCTCTCGCGGTGGGGACGGCTGGTGTTTGCTCAGAGGTGCCCCTTGAGCAGAGCAGGAGGCTGGTGGTGGTGGCCGTGCGTCCGTCCCTCGCTGTGGGCCAGGGTACCGAGGTACCCCTGTACCTGCTCCTCCTTAGGCTGGAAACGATGCTTCAGGTCCTTGCGGCAACCAACCCCCCCCTGAGTCTTGTCCCCAGAGGGCTGAGCGCACGCTCGCAGCAACTCAATTAACCTAATTTTCCTTGGCTGAGGGCCAGCATGGTGCCCAGCATCACGGCGGCGCTTCCCATCTCTCAGAGGCCATTATTTTTCTTTTAAATCTTCCTTCCTTGCCTGATACTTTTGCAGGGAGAAAGGGAGCTGGGCAGTACCCAGGGTGCAACAACGGGTCTTGAAAAGCACGAGCGAGTTCTTTATAAAAGCATTTCCAACCTTTCTTTCCTTCTTTTCCTTTCTGGGTCTCCTGCACACAAAAGGGAGGAGCGAGGGATTTGCTTATGGGAAAGGTGGGTGGCAGCTGAACCCCATGAAGGCGACAGCTGGAACCC
The DNA here is from genome assembly GCA_033459285.1 of Clamator glandarius. Classification (NCBI taxonomy): domain Eukaryota; kingdom Metazoa; phylum Chordata; class Aves; order Cuculiformes; family Cuculidae; genus Clamator; species Clamator glandarius. The sequence continues at coordinate 3,984,124 of JAUNZM010000104.1, forward strand.
TGCCCTGTCCAGAACCATGCTGAAAATGCTACAAAGTGAAGAAAATAGTTAAGTTTAATCATCCAGAAAGAATTCGTCTGCCTTTGCTATTTCAAAACACTGGAGCACGTATAGCTTTTGCCAGAAAGTAAACAAGACCAAATGCCGTCTTTTCCCTCTCTATGTGGTTCATCAGCAGCAGGAAGAAATTCAGATTTGCTGCACTCTCTAGCTTTCTTTTTTATTTATTTATTTATTTTTTAATGGGAGCTGCAGCAGAGAGGGAAATTAAAACCGAACAAAGTGAGCTTCTGCTAGATTTTCTCTCCTTTTCCTTGCAACAGCCTGTCCTTCAATCCTTGCTCTGTGCTGACGCTTGCTGGAGGCAGCAGGGCAGCACAGGCACAGGGATGCAGCCAAGGGTGGCTGGGACCCCCTGAATCCCAGCTCTGGAGGCTCCAGGCTGCTTCAGCCTCCCTAGAGCCTTCTGTCTCCTTCATGGGGGACCTTGGTGCCCACACCCATCTTCAGGGAGGGTTTGTGCAGCCTTTGCATGGCACCTTCGTGCATTGCAGCCAGCTCCTAGGCTGTTGCTGGGAGATTACCTTCATGTATGGGTAGCACCTGGGTGTTGATTGAGTGGAAGTGACACCCTATTTTCCCCTAGGACAGTCTCAAATCCAGGCTTTGCTTGCTGCATCTGAGGTGATTGCCCTTGGTGGCATCTCCCCACTGGTCCTGGTCCCCAAACCCTCCCACATGTCCATTGCTGCTGTTGATGAGCAGTCATATAAACAGTGGAGGCTTCTTGCTGAGGAGAATCTCCAGATGTCCCTGAAGCTGGAGCTCAACATAAACACAACAGATAAATATGGGAAGATGCCAAGGATGTTTGTATCGCTAATTGGCTAATTAGCCCAAACTTCATGTGGAGGAGCATCCCAAGGCTCTGCAGCCAGCCACGGGAAGCAGAGTTTCAGCGCTGTGCATGCTCAAATCATGGTAATGCTGGCACCCAGCATCCCAGAAAAGTCCTGGGGGGATGTGTGAGGGTCATGGCTCTGTCCATCAGCCCAGAAACAATTATTAATTCGTGTTTTACAGCCTGCCACACCAAAATGTGCCATCATTGTTCTCAACGGGATGGGACCTTGGGGTGTCCATGTGGGGAAAGTTTTGCTGGGTCTCATGTGGCTTCATGCACGGTGTCCCTGTCGCGTGTTTGTAAAGGAGCCAGTGCTTAGCGGATGTCCTGGAGGACACCTTCTCCATCAGCATAGCTCACCTCTAGGTAGCCTCAAACAGCAAATAACTCACGCTTAGTACAGGTGGAAGGAATGTTAGGGTTCACCTCTAAGTGCCACCCAGAAGAGAGCAGCGTCTCCATGGCAGATGGTGAAATTACCATCAAAATGGGCATGGGTCAAAGTCCATGACCTAAATCTTTTACTGGTGTGGACTGTGCAGGTGCTTCTGTGATGACAGCAGGAATTTTACCCTAACACATCCACATGAAGTGAAAGCCAGAGCTTAAAAGAGATGGCAGTGAGTAGTAAGGACATTGGGAAAGACGGAAAATAGTGCTGTCACTATGTATTAGTGGTGCAGAAACGTGCATCCCACTCATGGAAGCAGACATGGTCCACGGCAGCATGTTTTACCCATTTTTTTCTCCTCTGTATTGAGAGACCTGTGGCTTTTGGGGCAGGAATGCCTGGATTTTCCTCTAGACATTTCAGATTCATTCAGCTCTGCCCTGTCTGCTGTGGTAGCTGCTCTGAGGTCAGCGAGGCTTTTGGCACTGGAGTCTGAGCCCAGGAGACTAGCTAAGGGTGACCCTAGATCAGCTCTTGCACTTGCTTCCTCTGGGCTTTTCCCACGTGAACTGGCTGCTTCTCTGCAGATCATGACAGGCTGATTTCATCCCAGAGGAGAAAAACACTGTTTGTTGCAGAGGAGTAAGCACCGAGTCTGCTTTCTCTTGACCTGAGTGCTGCTGGGGGCACAGTCACTGCTCCAGCGCTCGCTGTGGGGCTCTTCCCAACAGATCATCTTGATGCCTTCTGCAAAGCATTTGCCAGGTTTATTGGGAGGTTTCTTTCCTGCCTCTTACATACCCATGAGCAGGAAAAAAAAAAATAAGCTCATTTCTACTGAGTATATGATAGAGCTGATATAAAGTTATGACAAAATATTTAGATTAAAAGGAATGGAATAACATTATTCTACCACTTTGCCCACACAGTGATTTCCTAGGTGCTCAGAGTAAATCACAGCGTGCAGGCTGCTAGGAAAGTAATTTTAAAAAAAAACCCCAAAAACCAAACAAAAACCTTGCAATTTCATTATAAACTTCTTTTTTTAAGCTGCTTGAGTCTAGAAACAGCTTCTTCCTGAAGAAGAGCTCTTCTCCCACTCCAACACCATCAAAGATAGATGTGCTGCTGGATTTGCCCTTTGGCTGGCTATGAGCTAAGGGATAAGGGTCGTGACTCAGTGTTAGGGTGAGGGTGGGCTTGGTGCTGGGGGCAAGAGCTGCTTTGCATGCCCTGTGTGATTCAAACAGATAGTATTTAGCTTTAAATGGTCAGTGCCTTTTGTGCCTCTGGCAATGGGGACACGCTAGATGCCATCTGGAGAGTGGAAACCCTTCAGTTCTGGGATGTCCAGACCTAGCAGCAAGACTTGAAATGTTTAAGAACAGAAAAAGCATTGGGTTTTCAAGCCCTGCAATCAAAGTAACTTTGAGGATGGGCCTTGCTAATCGCTTTTCTTTCTTGCTCTTGCTTAGGGCATGCTGGTAGAAGGCCCACCTGGTCCCGAAGGCCCAGCGGTAAGTGACTTTGTCTATACCTCGCACCGAAGGATGCGTGTGGGATGCACGTGGAGGGCTCAGCGCACAGCTGTTCCCGGGCTCTATTGCATCCATATGCCACGCACGTGTACGAGGAACTGTGGGGTCGATTTTCTGATGCAAAAATAAACAGAGAGCTCGAATTCTTTTCCTGCTCGTTGTACAAAAATGTTACAAATAATAACATATTTTCTTTTACTGGCTTATTTTTGTGTTTGTTGTTTCTGTGCTAGGGCCTTCCAGGACCTCCAGGACCAACCGGACCTGTGGGTTTAATGGGTGATCCTGGTGAGAGGGTGAGTACCTAAGTTCTCCTCCTCTTTGGCTGAAGCCTTTGGTCATTTTCTTTGTGCAAAGTGGGACTTTGTTGTATCACTGGAGCCCTAAAATAATGCTCATCCTGTAATAGCAATCTCTTCTTAGCCCCAAAAGGAGCATGGAGCAGAGTGCAGGTCAGACCTTTACATCCAGGGGCAAAAGGCTGAGGAGCAAACATGCTAGTCAAATGCTATAAGCAGCTTTCTCTAGGCTAAAACCAAGAGAAAGGCTCTTTCTTTCTCTGCTTTCTGCCCCCTTTGGCACATGGCTACTCATTCCAGTGCAGGAACTGAGCTGTGGCATTGGGAAAACAGGATAAGCAAACACACAAAATAACTCTTAGAGCAGTAAAATGAAGCTCAGCGGTGATTCTGCATCCTTGTTCCAGCTGGAGGTGTGAGTCCTGTTAGAGGATTTGCTTTAATTTGGGTCAAGGATGCTCCAAGGGATGTGCCGACACCCCTGTTGTGGGTCTTCCCTTAGGCTTATTTTGCATCCCAGATTGCTCCAAGTGGGAAGGTGGCTTTTGCACAGCACCTTTCCTTTTCTGTGGGTGGATTAATGGTCTGCACCAGCAAACACTGGAGACTAATTTAAATGCTTTAGCAATGCAGTAACTTAGGTTTGGCGTGTTTGGTTTTGATCTTGCTTTAAATCAGTTATGTCCCTGGCAGCCACAGCTTTGTAAACTGCCTGCAGAAGCCCCCAGCTTCAGGATGTCTCATTGAAGGCAGCTGCTTCCAAGCACTTTTGCATACTGTGACCCCCAAATCTCATAGTTCAGCACCACACTTTGGTTAGCGTTGCATATTTATTTGTTATTGCTGAGTCCTCACTCCTGTGATCAGGAGCAACCTGTATTTTGGGAGCTGCTGGACTCGAACCTCGGATCAGTAAGTGGTGCACAAGCACCATTTAACTGGTGATCCATGTGCTCGGCAACGCTGAAAATTAAAACCCATCCTCCTCACTCCCCAAACTGAGTCTCTGGAGTGACTCTTGTACCAATACACTCCTCATTCGCCTTTGTATCTGAACCACTCCTCCACGTTTAAAGCCCATACCCCATCCCTTCACATTCTTGTGGCAATGACCCCAACCTGGACCTTGGGGTTTCTTTAATTAAAGCTCTTTGTTGGTGTCTTTGTTCCCGGGGACCTGTCTGGAGGCAGCTGTGCTCCCACAACCCCCTGGAGCATTGCTGTGAAGACCCACACCTCATTTACGCTCCTGGTGTATTTATTGGTTTTTGATGGAACAGTAATAACGTTTCTTGTGGTTGTGACATGATTGAGAACGAGAGGCCCTGACTGTACTCCATCGATCGGTGCCTGCAAGCTCAGAAAGTCAATATGCAGCTGTGGGCTCAGCCCGTGGCCAGGAGCCAGGGCCACAGCTCAGCAAGGTTGCTTAACCCTTGAGATGCTATGATCCCTCTTCCTCCTATACTGAAAGACCAAGGGAGGGCTTTGCATCTTTGGGCATCAGGCTTCGTAGAGGGTATGCAAGCTTGGCAAGGTCCCAGCAGTGTTTTGTATCTCGCAGCGGTCTAGGGTTAGTTAGAAGAGCTGTGTGGCTTTGTCGTCCTCCTGGTGCGTTTTCATCCTGCACAGGTCCTACATGTTGCCCGGCTGTCTCTTCTCTTCATGAGCTTCCTCTGCTCTGAAGAACTCAGTGGCCTGGCAGGATGGATGCTGACCCTGGTGATGAGAGAGTCTGTGTTCCCACAATTTATCCAGGCAGATGCAGAAATTTGCTGGCCGGGTTCCTCTTGAACGGCCTTGTAAAGCCAATCAGCAGCAGACACACTGTCCTGGATGATGTTGCTCCACACCCTTAAATGAAAGGTGTAATTTGCATTCTAGCACAGACGGCACATCCTGCCTTTCTAAGTGTCCAGAACAGAATGTGATGCAACATATTGTGCAGGGAGGAGTGATGCACTTGCAGAGCCAGGAACTGCAACTGTATTAAAATACTCCTTTTCAATTAGAGCAGCTCCTCGTTTAATCTGTTTATTATTAACCCTGCGCACAGCTCATGAATTTACATGACACTTCTATGTGTACAGTGAGGAACATTTCCTATGCCTGCATCTGATAGAAAGACTTTTTATTTGCAATCAGGCAGGTGCGCTGCATTAATATACCAACAATATTCAACTATGTTAATATTGGCCAACACTCATTTAGCTCTGTTTTATTCATCATGTCAGAATCCTGTGTTCAGTTCGGGGCCCCTCACCACAAGAAGGATGTTGAGGCTCTGGAGCGAGTCCAGAGAAGAGCAACGAAGCTGGGGAAGGGGCTGGAGAACAGGCCTGATGAGGAGCGGCTGAGAGAGCTGGGGGTGTTTAGCCTGGAGAAGAGGAGGTTGAGGGGAGACCTCATTGCTCTCTCCAACTACCTGAAAGGAGGTTGTAGAAAGGAGGGTGCTGGGCTCTTCTCCCAAGTGACAGGGGCAGGACGAGAGGGAATGGCCTCAAGCTCCACCAGGGGAGATTTAGACTGAACATTAGGAAAAAAATTTTCACAGAAAGGGTCATTGGGCATTGGCAGAGGCTGCCCAGGGAGGGGGTTGAGTCACCTTCCCTGGAGGGGTTTAAGGGACGGGTGGACGAGGTGTTGAGGGACATGGTTTAGTGTTTGATAGGAATGGTTGGACTCAATGATCCGGTGGGTCTCTTCCAACCTGGTTATTCTGTGATTCTGTGTGATTTTGTTCATTTATCCGAGTTATTTTACAATGCGAAGAAAAGCTTATATCACTGCAAAGCTGCAGAGCAGCCTGTTAGTGGGAGGTTTCAGAGGACTCATCTAGGGGGAGGGTGATTTAGGAGGACTTAGGTAGGTTCCTTCAAGTAGTGCGAAGAAGAAAATATGGCATTTAGGAGACCAGAAAGTACAGGTACGCTGGACTGGAATGAAGAAAGTAGGAAAGTGTGCTCCTTTGAACAAGATGGGATGCAGCATTAGAACAAACTGCAGCTCTGTCACTGACCCCGCTCTATGTTTTGAAATCTGGGGTATCTGGGTGTCTTGGGCTCCATCAGTAAGCATCTGGGGGAAGGCTGGTCAAAGCTGTATCTTCTGAGAGCATAGTCACTGCATCCCAAAGGACTTATTCCTCCTGAGGGCAGTTTTGCATCTCAGAAGTGGAATCACAGAATGGTTTGGGTTGGAAGGGACCTTAAAGCCTGTCCAGATCCAACCCGCTGCCATGAGCAGGGACACCTCCCACTGGATCAGGGGCTCAAAGCCCCATCCAACCTGCCCTTGAACACCTGCAGGGATGGGGCAGCCACCAGTTCTCTGGGTAACTAGTGGCACTGCTTCACCACCATCACAGGAAAACATTTCTTCTGTTGCATAATTTTCTGACCAAGGCTGAAAATGGAGAGAAAAAAAAAACCTAGAGAGATGCTTAAAGCAAATTTTGAGGCTCGATACTGTGGGCTGCTGGGCACCACTCTGTCTGTTGCTTGAGGAACTCAAGCACTAACAGACCAAGGCTTCAATTTAAACATTCCCTTGAAATATTGCATTAGTGTTTGCACTCAGTGTGGCATTTTAGAGCATTGCAACAAATGAAAGTTGAAGTCCCCATCCCTGGCTGCAGTATATCAGCGAATCTCTATTTACATAATGAGAGTGACACAGATTTACACCAGCTGAGAGTCTGGCACGCTGCATTTCTTAAAGGCATTCATGAATTTAAATTTACAAAGTGCTTTATGGGTTTGATTTTCCTCCATACCATTGCCCCCCACTGCTCTACCCTGCAAGGAAAAGACCTCACACCCCAACCTGAAACAAAGAGGCATTTATGTATAAAACCATTGCGTCAACATTTGTCAGGCAGAGTACACAAAGAGAGATAAACAAGCTCATTCCTGATCCATCAGACGCAGGACTAGAGTTAAAGGAGAAGAGAGAGAGAGGGGAGAAAGTTTATTATATGAAATGAGTCTGGCCTAAATTATTTATTGTGCTTGTGCTTCTGCTCCAACAGATGGGACTGCCCTCTGCCCCTCATCAGTGGAGTCTGGGACTCCGGTGTCGGCCAGACTGAATAAACAGCATGAATGTAGCATTAGGAGCTTGTCTTGAAAAATAGATGGACTGGTGTGTTATGCAGTTTCCCTTCAGTGCTGAGGAGGCTGGTTTGGTTTTTTTTTTTTTTTTTTGCTGCTAAATCACGTGCTGCAGCGCTGTTTGCTGCAGCGCTGGGAGCAGCGTTGTTATTCCAGGCCGGTTGCAGTGCAGACCTTGGTCCTTTGCCCGCAGCGCTGCTCTGCCCTGTAATTGTGGTGCAGGTCCAGCCACAGCCCAGCCAGAGCGATGGGCAGAGCAGAGCAGCAGCAGCTCTTCCACCCCACCCTGCTGCTGGGCTTTAATTTAGTGCTGGAAACTTCAGCTGGAACACTTTTGGGTTCCTCTTTAAGAGGGAATGTGAAGTTGAACGTGATGTAGAGGGAATGGAAGAAGAGGGGACAGTTGTAAGAGATGAAAAGAGAGGCGCCAAGGTCTTCGTAGAGTGGTTTGAGTCAGGAGGGACCTTAAAGCCCATCCAGTTCTAAGCCATGGGCAGGGATGCCTTCCACTGGATCAGGGGCTCCAAGCCCCATCCAGCCTGGCCTTGAACACCCCCAGAGATGGAGCAGCCACAACTTCCCTGGTCAGCCTGGGTCAGGGCCTCCCCACCCTCACAGTAAAGAATTTCTTCATAGGATCTCACCTAAATCTCCCTTCTTTCAGCTGAAAACTGTTTCCCCTCATCCTATCCTTGCAATTCCCGATAAAAAGCCGCTCCCCAGCTTTCCTGGAGCCCCTCTCGATGCCAGAAGCTGCTCTAGGGTCTTTCCAGAGCCTTGTCTTCTCCAGGCTGAACAACCCCAACTCTGTCAGCCTGTCCTCACAGGGTAGATGTTCCAGCCCTTAGATCATCATAGAAGGATAACACATCAAATGTTTTGATCTTGTTTTTTTTTTTTTTTTTAATGTTCTGATATTTAGGGACCGTGTTACTTATTTCTCTTTTTCTTCTCATTTTCTCGTCTTTATCTGCCTCCCTTTGCCTTGGAGACTGACTGTGCCACGTTTTGGGGTGAAGTTGGCCTCTCCTGTGTCCCTGTAATGTGTCCATATATTTGTGATTTGAGGCAGGGTTTTATTTTTACCTTTGCTTGGTGTCTCCATGGGCTGGAGAGCTTCAGGGAGGCTGAAGAGAGTGAGAACTAACATGGGTGTTTGTTGTTTGCCCTTCAAAGAGCTTTGGGTTTCTACAGATGAATTTATTATTGGTGTTTACTAACCAGGGGAAAATCCGGTCCTCAAGCTTGAGCTGTTGGCCAGAAAACCCTTGTCTGTCCTGCCATGAAACATGCAGCAGGGCTCCTCTTGGCCTCACTGGGATGTGATCAAGTCACTCCTGCCTTCAGCTCGTTAAGCTGGTGTGAAAATTGCAATTAGGCACACATATTGAGCAGTTGGATGGCATTCTCATGTGCATATAGGATTGCTGGATGGACGTGCGGATTTGGGTTAACTTAACCTTTTTGCAAGTCCACAGTTGGGAATACAAATAATCTATGAGCTGTTGCAGGAAAATTGGCCATGTTTGATTATTTATAGCTTCATCAATAGATCTTTTACTGCATACTTGTTTCTTTAGTACGAGTTAAGGATGCTCAACTGATGTTAATCAGCACAGCTCCATTGAGATCCTTGGAGTTTTGCCGATTTACTGCTCCTGACAGGATTGCTCCATTGTAGATGGAAGTAGCCTCATAAGACTAAAACCAAAAAGACAGAAGAGAGAAAAATGAAATTACCCAGATGACTGAACGTGTACAGAAGTGTATTTATCTTTCAACATTTCTATCTCACTGAATTATGTAGTTTCACATGGTTTTTTTAATAGATTTTAACAGGTCGAACTAAACATTGATTCCATTAACTTGGAACATTGCAGAGACTGTTATTGTTCGCTCAAAAGTGGCATGTGGCACACGCTGGAACTAGGGGGTCAGGATGTAAGAAGAGGGAGTTACTAAGTCTGTCAAGATAGGGAGCCTTTAGGATCATGAGATACGGCTTTACAGCCACATCTACCTGGGTATGGACATGGCTAAAATGACTCTACGGAAGTTTATTTTTATTTCTTCTTGCAGGGACCACCTGGTCGCCCAGGTCTTCCAGGAGCAGATGGATTACCAGGACCACCAGGGACAATGCTTATGTTGCCTGTAAGTAGAAGTGTAACTAAAAAAACATTTAAAACAGTCGGGCTTCTAGGCTTTGCCTACTGCTTAGTACCTGTTCTTGCAGAAGTCTATTATCTCTTCTATACCAGGTGACACGTTTTCCGTGGTATAAAAGGTGGATCCAGATGGTTCCCTTTGAAAATTTACTTTTTGCAAAGCACTCTAACTTCTTCACTGGTCAAAAGCACAGGGCAAGAAGGTTAAAATTTCCAGAAGTGTTGAATAAGCTCGAGTGTTTCTGACTGAGCATGGTGTTTGAGAGTGAAAATCATAAAAGAAGCAACTAGAGATACCTTCAAGGGCCTTATTTCCAGGCAGAACTTTCCCTCCTAGAGTGGGGAACCTCTAATATCTCTTCAAAGCAGGTGCCAAAATTATAAGCACCTGAATAAACTGATCTCTTTTGATGATCAGTGGTTAATTTGCATCGCTTTTTTTGTTCTGCATGATGTTATCAAGTACTGAGTCAGCCTTCTTCATCCTGGGATGCTAAAGGAATCGTTATATTTTGTGTCTGCTTTGATGCGAGAAATACCCAAGGAAACCAGCTGCTGAAAATAAGTGGTTAGGTACCAAAGGGAGAGAGTCTTCAGTGAAAAACCACAACACGCTTGTCTAGGCTCCAAGTGGTAGGGTGATACTTGTGTAGGTTCCTGGCTGGACTCCTCGGACAGCCTGGGCCAAGCACTCAACATGCTGCTTCGCTGGCCGTTACAATACATTTGTTGGCCCCTACAGCAACCAACTGTAGGTCTATAAATTGCATCTTTTTTGGATCTGCTTGCCAAGATTATGCGGTCGTATACCTAGTGCCAACCAAGCGAAATACAGAGGTGAAACGGAGGTGAAAGGGCCGTCCAAATAGGTTCCGCAGCATGGAGAACCCTTCTTACAAAACCCCAAATGCAATTAAGGCAGAAGAAGGGTGTGTGTCCTGGGAAGTGGTCTTGTAGCTGTTGGGGGTGGAAGAGACAGAAGAAAACATTAAAGTCTTCCCCATTCAAGTTTGGGAAAATAAAACATCAACGCTTGGGTTTTTTTAAAATCCTTTGTGTGCTGGAGGATCCTGGCTTGAACAATAGGCCAAGCTCTGTTCTTTGAAGCACTCTGCCGCCCTTGAGAAATCCGGCTTTTCTGGGGGCAAACAGGCAGCTACAGCCAAGTAACCTGATGCAACCCCATCTCTGGGGGTCTCCTGGCCAGCAGCATCCACATGGGGAATACCAGCCCTGTGAGAACTTTGCATCTAGTTTTGAACGGTGGTGTGTGAGGTCCTTGGAGTTCAGAGCCTACAATCCCTGTTATTGTGCGTTTCTTGGAACTGGCAGGGTTTACTGTGTGGATACGGACATGGGAAAGAGCTGGTTTGTGCCTGTGAGCTGGGTGACCTGAGAGGACAATGGTTAATAGGATGGTCTGGAAGGACGGTGATGGGGATGGGTCAGTCATGCTGAACAGAGTTGTTTAGGAGTCAGATTAGCATGAGGGTGAGGGACGGCAACCCTGTGACCTGCTTTCTCCATCTTGTTCCCATCAGTTCCGCTTTAGTGGAGGAGGAGATGCTGGCTCTAAAGGACCCCTTGTTTCAGCCCAGGAGGCACAAGCCCAAGCCATCCTGCAGCAGGCCAGGGTAAGTGAAGGATGGTGGGGATGTCTCTTGCAGCAGGCACCTCAAGGAAGGGGAGGAGTAGCAGGATAAATGCATCTGAGGGGATGTCTTCATAGTCACACCATCCATGGCAATCGTAACAGCCCCTCATCCGAGATGGAATTGCTTGTGTGGCTTGAGATGATGACATCTGGATGACTTGGCATTTTACTGGTGGCCAGCAATTAGCAAAGCCCTAGAAACATGGTTTTAAATTTCCTACAGGCCTTCTGCCAGTGCCAGCAGACAAAGACCTGTTGACTTCAGTGGTATTGGCTGTTTATGCTGACAGTTTGGGGTGTCTATATGAACAATTGCACTGTGTCCTGTAGGAGTATTCTTTCTTCTTTTTTGTTTTTCTTTTTGTTTTTTTTTTTCCCCAGTAAATCATAATAATTAAATGTTTGTCACAGATGTCCACTGCTCCAAGCTCCACCAATCTCAACAGGCTCCCATTTTTCTTAATGCATTTATTTGGAAATACGTGTTGACTACTCATGCAGCCTTTTTCCCCTTGGATGACCTTATTGATTGATGATCAAGTAATCCCTGGAGGTGTTTATTATGTAGGCTTGCTGGTAAAACGAGATTGGCCATGCATGCTCCCAGTACAACTCCAGTTCCCTGGCTTGATGAGTACCTTAGTATGTAAGGCTTCATCCTCATCTGTTCAAAGTAAAACTTAATTTCTAGCCAACGCAGCTTTGACATTTCTCTTCCATGAGTGCATGTGTGAAGTTACATTTGGTACCTGTTAAAAAGCAGAGATACAAGACTCGCAATTACGTCATGGAATCGTTAAGGTTGGAAAAGACCTCCAAGTTCATCCAGTCCAACCATCAGCCCAACACCGCAGCACCTTCTATTCCGTGGAAAGAAAATGTGGGGACTCCACAAGCTGCGTTTGCGCCAGTCTTGCCCAGGAAGGACCAAATTTAGGCTGTAAGAAGCACATCCTTGCAGTAAAGGGCAAAATATAAGCTGGTTTAGGGATACGTTTTGCTCTGGGGGCATTGCTGCTCTCCTGGCCAAATGCAGCCACCCAGGGGTGGCGCTTAGCTGTGCTCCCCAGGGTCCAAAGCCCACATCTGTCTGCAGCTGGGCTGTGTGGCTCAGACCCCGCCAGTCTGTTACTCAGAGCTATTAGTGATGGCTTTAGCACAGACATTTTGGACCTGTCTGCTGAAACAGCCCAAAAAGCTATTTATTTCACCCATGAAGGAAATAAAGCTCATTGATATCTCCACCTACCTGGGTGGCACATGCCCTGTTTAGGTTTATAACGAGGGGTTTGGTTTTGTTGGGGTTATGCTTGTTTCCATCCAGCTCCCCTCTAACAAAGGACTTTGATTTTATACATATTCAGATAGAGAACAGGGCCCTGATGCCACCAGCCACTGTATTTTCCTGTCCATTAACCTTGCTCGGAGAATAACATCGCTGGATTATGTTTCTGATGTTACCTTGTCAGTCTTAATTTCGAAGCTGCCTACAGCTTTTCTGTCAGCATTTTATTTTGCTGGGAAATAGGGGGTTTGACCAGATGAACAATTTCATGAGAAGCATCTGCTTTCTCAGACGCTTTGTTTTTATCCTTTTTATCCTGCCCATTGAAAATGGTAACCGCTATGAAATAACAAAGCAAATTCCCCCTCCCTCTGCCCCTTTTCTCTGTTTTGTTTTTTAGTTTCAGTTAAACATTGTGAAAAATTTAAAACCCAAACAAATCCTGGGTGACATTTTGGCTGTGGATGCAGCATTGAATATTCTAGAAAAGAAAAAAAAATTTTTTTGGTTACCATCAACCTATTATCAGACAATTTCAGCTGAAAACTCTTTATACTAAAGCAGAAAGGGAAATAAATTATTTTTTTTTATGGGGTATGTCAGGTAGTGGGAGGAAAGGGAGTCCTGTAGGGAGGATACCTCCTTTCCTTTTAGTAGTTTTGATTTTCTTGTAATTGTCATTGTTAATTGCATTGTTAGGTTGATTTGTTCTCTTAAAAATTGGCTTTCAGCAGACACTGAACATTGTCCCAGCCGGCAGTGTTTCTGAGCAGCTCCCTTTTAATGGGGTGTTGTAAAAAGATGCCACGTAATCTAGCATTTGTGCAATATTTATGCCACTCCAAGTGCAATCACAGGGAGATTTTAATTACTGGAGTACACAGATAATTACAACTCTTTGAAAGTGTTGAATTGTCACAAGGGAACAAATTGTCCAAGTGGTGGTTTAAAGTGTGGACCCAGCCCCATTACCCACCATGGAAATTACAGATTTGATCCACGGTTATGTGGCTCCTTAATTATTGAGCTAAAATCTCCCTGTTGCAAATAGAATTGTTGTCCTGTTTGGAGGATATGAAGTAGCAACTGAAAAAAAAGGGGAAAAAAATCCTCCAAAATTGAAGTTTTGGGAACAAACACAAATTAAAAATCCTCCTGAACTGGGACCATAGAAGTGTGAACAAATCCCTGTAGCCTACTGACCCAAAGGTTTGCCATTTACTTTCAATAATTAATTGCCTGAAGTGTCCATTTAATTCTGTCTCTACGTGATGATGGGGAAAGGGACCTGACCTGCCGAGACAGATTCTTTAAACGTAGGTAACTTCCATCTGCTTTGGGGCTGGGCATAGAATCACCAGGTTGGAAGAGACCCACCGGATCATCGAGTCCAACCATTCCTATCAATCACTAACCCATGTCCCTCAGCGCCTCGTCCACCCGTCCCTTAAACCCCTCCAGGGAAGGTGACTCAACCCCCTCCCTGGGCAGCCTCTGCTAGTGCCCAATGACCCTTTCTGTGAAAAATTTTTTCCTTATGTCCAGCCTAAACCTCCCCTGGCAGAGCTTGAGGCCATTCCCTCTCGTCCTGTCCCCTGTCCCTTGGGAGAAGAGCCCAGCTCCCTCCTCTCCACAACCTCCTTTCAGGTAGTTGGAGAGAGCAATGAGGTCTCCCCTCAGCCTCCTCTTCTCCAGGCTAAACACCCCCAGCTCTCTCAGCCGTTCCTCATAAGGCCTGTTCTCCAGACCCTTCACCACCTTCGTTGCTCTTCTCTGGACTCGCTCCAGAGCCTCAACATCCTTCTTGTGGTGAGGGGCCCAGAACTGAACACAGGATTCGAGGTGCGGTCTCACCAGTGCCGAGTACAGAGGGAGAAGAACCTCCCTGGGCCTGCTGGCCACGCCGTGTCTGATCCAAGCCAAGATGCCATTGGCCTTTGCATCCATAGCGGTTTTGTGCCTCACGTGCGTGGTGCGGGCTGGGGGGAAGATGCCTACGTGCAGATGGTGTTTAGGTCTGTATCCCCAGTCACCATGGCTTTGGCCCTTTGCAGACACAGGCAGGAATTAATGGGGCAGTAGGTTGGATGTCGTTGGGTAAATTCACTCGAGGGCATGGATATTGCTCCGAGGATCCAGATTCTCCTGGCATGGAGAGAAGGTGTAGCTGATGACATGATGGTGGCTTTGTCCTAGTGCAGCAACGAAGCAGAGACACCAACTGAGCAATGTTTCTCTTTCTGTTGCAGCTGGCGCTGAGAGGACCAGCGGGTCCGATGGGTCTGACCGGGCGGCCCGGCCCTATGGTAAGTGGATGGGCAAGCAAGGGCCAAGCAGACCCAGATGCTCTGGGTTCCCTGCATGAATGGCTCTTTCTTAACATGTTATGAATCTTCTCTCTGTCTCTGTTGTGGAAAACTAATAAACAATGTTCTCTGCCCAAAGGGACCCCCAGGCAGTGGAGGACTAAAGGGAGAAGCTGGAGAAATGGGACCTCAGGTGAGTGTGGGCATGGGGGGCTGAGGTAAATGAAGGTGTAGAGCAACCAGTCCTGCATTAGAGGCTGTTGTGAAAGAGGGATTCGGTAACCCAATTCCAGCCAAAAGTTAGAAAGTGTGGGAACATCTGTTTTGCATATGAATGTCCCTTCAAGTCCCTTCAAGACTTGAGACATAATTTCACGCCAGCCATGTAAAATCCTGCAGGTGGTAGTCCTTTACTGCAAAGCCATCTGCAGAGGAGTCCCATAAATATGAGATAGACTGGGGTGGGGGGAATTTGCTAGCATTCTGGATATTGTTCTTCTGAGCCATAAATCCTGCATAAAGGAAAAGTTCACTTTTTCCAAGGGTGGGCAAAGTGATTTGTCTCCACCACAAGGAGCTGCTTGCAAGGCAAAAGCTTCCTCATGGATAAATGCCTGTAATTCCTGTCTGGAGATGCTTAGTCCTGAGACTTCCCTGTGTATTTTGAACCATGGGCTCTGCTCGAGGGGTTCACATCCCATTTTGTAGCCCGGGTGACCCTCAGAGCCCCAGCACCACCTAATCTGTGATGCTGGCAGGTGCCGGTCCATTTGTTGTGCTGTTGAGTGATGGCATTTCTTCCTCTCTCTTTGATGCCTTCCAGGGTCCACGAGGCATCCAAGGTCCTCCCGGTCCGGCAGGAAAACCAGGCCGCAGGGTGAGTGTCCTGGGAGCTGCGCTGACGGCTGCGTTAGCTGCAATTTCTGCTAGAAGTTGTTTCCATTGCCAAGCAATTTCTCCGTGCCAGGAGCATTGCACAAGAGCGGGCGGGCGGCCAGGCGGTGGCTTGTCCAGGACCTCTCTGTCCATCTGGGCAGACACAAATAAGGATGAGAGCTAAAAGTCTGGGTAGTGTGGGGAGAACGGCAAGTCCACGCTCCCACTCTTTTGTCTTCATTGGGTTTTTTTGCTCTGTGGCATTGAGGATGTAGCTGCATAAACGCTTCAGGCTGATTTGGAGAATCTCCAGGTCTTGATAGTGTGCAAGGAGGATCCAGTCCCAGGGGGGTTTCTGGAGCTGGTAGAAATTGTGCTCACTCACTCTGTCGACATCCCTGATGCCGATTTTTTTATTTCACACCATCCTCTGGCTCGTTGTGATTCAGCTCGCCAAAAGAAGTTAGAAAGCCTTTTGTGTGACTGCTTATGGTTTTCTTAGAAACAATTTATCTCATTTCAGTTTGTGGACATCATCTTTAGCATAACTTAAAGTGTGATGGAAGGTAATTATTTCAAATTAAAATCAATGACCATGCAGTGAAGCAGCTTTGCTGCCATTTGTCTCCCCCTCCTCATTAGCGCCAGGCTGAGTCTGGGATGCTGCTTCAAAAACAGACCAGCAATTTTTCCCTCGCCAAGGGAAGCTGCTCCCCGCCCGGCAAGCTCCAACTTAAATAAAACTTCACTTGGCTGCAGACCGAAGAGCAGATGTCCCTACGGTCTTGCCTTACCCTTTATATTTGACTTTGCCTTTCTCTGTTGCAGGGACGAGCTGGCAGCGACGGTGCCCGGGGAATGCCAGGCCAGACAGGACCAAAGGTAGCACCACATCTTTACTTGCTTTTGGAATCTATGTCTGCTTTTGAGCAAGGATGAATTGAGGGACCCTTGGCAGAAGGATCCCACCTTGCTTGGAGGAGGTTGTTGAAATGATCTAGCGACTCCTCTGAAGTTGTGGGCTTCACGTTTGAGAAGGGAAGTTAAACACACACGTGGAAGGCAGAAAACCAATCTTTCTTATCTTTTCCTATTCTTGATGCAAATTTTTAAAATTGCTGTGTCCTCTTAAGAATGAAATATGTTCCCTTGGCTGCAGATATAGAACAAATACTTTGGAATCCCAATTATGAAAAACAAACATGAATGAGCGGTTGGAAATGTCCTAAAATATAACTACCAAAAAAAAAAACCTATTAACTGACTGAAGAAATGTAGAAGGCGTGGTGAAGAATTTTAATGCTCTGTATTTTTATTTGAGACAAAATCCCTTCATTCAGTGCTGATCTGCTGGTATTATCAAACAAGAAAGAAGCTGTTCCACTGAAACTGAATGCAGAGAAAGTTTGCTCAGGGAATCATGTATGAGATGGTTTAAGTACTTTATTATGTAGATACTTAAAGTTAGAATAGATGGGGGTTTTGATACAGAGAAAGGAGACTGCAAATCATTTATCCAGTAAAGTGCTTTAATGAGCGTCAACTGCCCTTGAAGGAGTGGATGCCAGGGATGAAGAGAAAACAGAATAACAAGTAGTGCTGGGATGGAGAAGGGAATTTTCTGGGAGCAGAGATAGAGCAGTGCTCTAGGATCCGGTAAAATAAAAGGGCTGATGGTTACCCTGGGTGAACCTCAGCCAGACTTGTCTGTCCTCCAATTACGCAGGTACAACCGACTTTCCTTTCCTTGCTAACAGATAAAGGATTTGTGTAAGGGAGGGGCTGGTACTATTTGCACATACCTTTGATGTGTGAAAATGCAACTCTGTGGGGTGATGCCTGCTGCCTTCTGCCTCGGGCATTAGGAGATGGTGAGATGGTGAGATGGTATCCCTCACAATTTGCAAACACCCTGTCTCTTCTCTCTTTTCCAAAGAGCTGAGGCTTTCCTGAAAAGGCTGTCTCTGTGCATTCCTGCCCCTTTTCCCCCCAAAACACAGGAAACTGGAACTGGGCAAGAGTTTGGAGAAGAGAAGCCCTCTTGCAGCTTGCTGAGCTCTCAACATACCAGCCCACAGGAGTCGTGTGGTCATGGGTGAAAGCCCCAGTAAGGCAGATTCCTGCTGGCCTGCCGGATCTAGGATTAATGAGGCTTTGCTTTTTGTTCTCCACACTTGAATTTCTTAACTTGGCCTCTTTCCTTTGGGAGCATCTATGGACCTGGGCAGGTGAAGTGAAGAGCACTCAGAGGGAACGTTCGCATGGTCATTTGCAGGCAGATGCTGGCAAGCGCTGCCTGGGCTCTGCCAGCCTGAGGTTGCATGACTTCGTTAGCACAGTGCCAAGCACAAATTAATACACCCGACCTTTTAGCAGAGCTCATTATTTTGGGCTCAGCATCGTGCTCTGCAGAAGGATGCCCAGAGCTCAGTTTGGCCCAGAGCTGCATTTACAGCAGTGGCAGGAGCTACTGGTGATGCATAAGAAAAGAGCGTGCCATCCTTGCCTTGGTCTGCCTTCCCAGTATCAGTGCTTTGGGGCTGTGTATCTGCTAGAAATTCCTGGTCTTGCAGCTGGCTTTGTGCCTGCTCAGGTTGGGGCCAGGCAGAGCAGGCTGCTTGTAGCAGGACAGCATGGAGATCATGGAATGGGTTGGGTTGGAAGGCCCCTTAAAGATCACCCCGTTCCAACCCTGCAACACCCTTAAGCATCTGTGTGAATTCACCCAATTTACCAGCTGATGACATTCCTTTTTTAAGTCAGAGCAGATCTGATCTTGACTTCATTAATACACTTCCCAGATTTTCTTTGTATAGATAGTTGTTTTCTTGAAGTGCCCAGGAGAATTAAAAGGATCTATGGGATGTTTGTTATAAAGCTCAAGGTGGTGTTTGGGAATCTGTTGGCAGGTGTGGGAATATCGGTGTCCAGTTTGCTTACCAGTGGATTGTCATTTGTAATTCCATGGAATTAATAAGTAATGGGCAAGATGAACCTGTCCAGAAGTGAGATGCCTTAGATCACGGAGAAGTCACCCAGAGAATCTCCAAAATTCACATGGAAAAACATAAAGAACTGTAGGTGCTGAGGGGGAAGGAAGGAGTGAGCTTTTTTTCTTTTTTTAATCTAGAACTATGAAATCATCGCTGGTCTGATGGGAGGTGAAGGCTGAATGTCTGAGGGAGAAAATCGATCTGTCCTTGACACAGAAAGGAAACAAATTGGAAAGTTATTCGACAGCAGGTGGAAACGTGTACTAAACTGGGTTTTCTTTTAGGGTGACCGAGGCTTTGATGGCTTGGCTGGTTTGCCTGGTGAGAAAGGAAATAGAGTAAGTTATTTTCCACTTTTTTTTTTGGCCGCTGTCTGTAATGAAACCTTGGCAAGAGGAGGTGCTGGGAGGAGGGCAGCTATTCCTGGGGACAAGCCACAATGTGCAATTAGGAGAGGATGACGGTGCCTTGTAAGAGCATGTGTGATGTCGCAGTATTCCTCCTGGAATCAGCATTTACATCCTTGGAAAGACCAAGATCCTTCTGGGATTGCTTAAAATTGGAAAGGGAGGAAAATCTCTTTAGGAAAACGCAGACTAAAACCCATGCTTTTAGACAGTGTAGTTGTGGAAAAAAACATAATAGGATTCTTCTTGCTTTTGCCCCCCCACATTGTTTAATTATAAGATAAAAGGAAGCCAGTTATTTTGGCAGGCTATTTGTGCCTCCTCTTCCTACAGAGTGCAGCCCTTGCTTTATAAAGCAGGGGAGTGTTTGAACAGCGGAGATTGCATCGTGATTGCAAACTACACAGGAAAGGGATGACTGTGCCCGAGAGAGATGCTTAATCAGCCAGAAATGGAATAGCATGCCCTGAGTAAAGTAATAACTGTGTGCAGAGCCCAAATTCCTCTCCTGGAAGGCACTACAATGCCTGCTGGGTTCCCAGACCCCTGACAAAGCGGCACCAGTAAATCCTGAGAGCTCTAACCCTTACAGAACGTTGGTCTGTCAGTGCTGGAGCCCATGTGTGGCCCTGAGCAAGTAGAGAGGGGTTGCTGCTTCATAGAGCAGAGAGGCTGGAACCATGAGGATATGAGTATCATCAGCACATGGTACAGACAGAAAAATCAAGCCCATTGCTTGGTTTATCAACGTTAACCCGTACTTCCCATTGCGAGAGCGTGGCTGCCTTCTCTGAAGCTTTTTCTGCCTTTCCTTTATAGGGCGAGCCAGGTCCCCATGGACCCCCAGGGGCACCCGGAGAGGATGGGGAGAGGGTAAGTCTGTCTCTGGATTCATAACTGACTCCTTTGAATTCATAACTAACTCCTATAAACAAGAAGCAGATGCGATATCACCCAGAGACGTGGCAAGAGCAGGCAGCGCTGGAGGACTGGCATGTGATCTGCTGCCTGTCCTTGTGTCCCGGGGATGCTGCTGGTGATCATGGTGAGAGGGGGAGCAGAGCAAGGTGGTGGGAATAAAAATGAAAAGAAGAGCTTGTTTTTAAAGATTGGTCATAAAACTCAGGTTCTCTTAAAAATTACGCAAGAAAAAGTGTTCATCCTGTACGTGGGCAAACTATCATGTTTAATTTTCTATCATCCAACAAATTGCAGCAAGACTTGGGGAACAGAAATTCCAGACAGACATGAGAAGCAGATTAAATTGTTCGTTTCACCTTCCATGTTTTTTAGGCAATAGTCAAAGCCCTTTAGCAAACTCAGACTAAGGGGTTACTGGTCTAGAATGGCTGGTTTAAAAGGAGAGATTGAAAATGCTGAATTAGTGGTTGTGAGGAGCACGTGGTTTAATTGGAGGAGCAAGTGTGGATTTCCCAAGCTCTAATCCACTTCCATAATGATTTCTTTCCACCTTTGGCTATTTGTTTCCTCTGTAAGGTGCAGATAATAACACCTTCCTCCCCACAAGGTTGTGAGGATTAATTAGTTGTGGTTGTAAAGTGCTTTGAAGTTGAAAAGACCAAACACATGTCTTGTGGGGGAAGAACAACTCTGGAGAACTTTAATCCTAAAGAGAAAAAGAAACCATTCAAGGTGTGTGGGGAGAGAAGCTCAGAGGGCATAACTGTGAAGAAGAGCATGAATATAATCAGAAGAAGAGGAGGGTTTACAAGGACTCCTGCTGGCATTGATTTCCTAAGAGGGAACTCCAAGTTTTGGGTGATTTAAAAGCAACTCAGCGAAGCACCTTCTGATACTCCCAGGGGATCAGTGGGACATCAGCAGGAGGTAGGAGTAGAGAGATGAAGAATTACCCTTTTGCAGCCTCTAGTTTATCTGAGGAGCCCTAATTTGGTTAAATCACATTCCCAGAGTGACAATCCCACAGTGCTTTGCCATTCAGTTTGGTATTGTACTGAATCTTGCAGCTATTGACTTGTATGCCCTGAATTGTTTCTACAATATCTTGTCTATTAGCAAAATCCATCTTTATAAGCATCGACATGAATTATGAAGTATCCTTACAGCATTTCTAATCCTTGGTAAATTTTGCACATGCAGTATTAATTTCCAGGCTTACGAAGTCTTCCTTATGCATGGCTACCTCTTTATTACTCCAGGGAAGCTGGTTTTCTCTGTGATTATTGTTTAACTAGAATGAAACACCTGTGATGTGACTGGAATATAACCGGTTGGTTCTGTCTCTTTTGCTGCTTCTCTCTGTGCTTTTGCTGCTGAACAGGGAGATGATGGAGAAGTTGGACCCAGAGGTCTTCCTGGAGAACCTGTGAGTATCTCCTCTGGTTTGATGTACAGCAGCCCTGCTTTGGTCGAGGTCTTGATATGATAATGATGGGTTTAGGGATCCCGTGGGGTGGCTCTTATGACCCCTGAGGTCCTGCACGGACTGAGCTTCTCTTGCTTGAAGATCCATATAAATGGTTTAGAGACTATCTGTGCTGTGACAACTCTGAGTTGCTTTGTTTTCACTATGTTGGCTACCAAGAAGAAAAAATTCTTTCTGAATTTCTTTTGTTTGATTGGGGTTTTTTTATATTTAGTCTTTTTTTTTTAATGAGAAAAGTTCTGATTGGTTTTCTTTGCTCACTGGCTAGTCTGTGAAAAAAATGTAACTGTAAATGTAAAGCTTATCTTGGATTGGTCTCATTCCTATCCTGCACACATCCTTCTTCCTAATGTGTCATTTAGGATTCAGGTAAGTAGGCTTGGGTAGAAATTATGCGTGGTAAACATACGTGAAATACAGTTTTCATGAGTGTTCATAGCAAACATCAGTGAGTAAAGCTTTTGTCTGCAATTGTGTGGGTAATGGCAGCAATTAGCCTTGCAGCTCCCTTGCCCATGTGCTCAGCAGTGTGAGCAATCTCTTTTAAATGGCAGGATGAAATCCTGGCAGGATTGAACTCAAGGGGATTTTTAGCCCTGGCTTCTGTGGGATCAATATTCCGTCCATAGTGAAGAAAACTTCATAAATCTGCAGAGTTTGCCAATGTTTGCGCTTCCCCGTGCTGCTGTTGCTGGAGCAGCCAAACCAGGGCTAGCGAGGGAGGGACCTCCTAGTAAAAATAAGGTTAAAAGGAGATGCTAGTGGTGTTGAACAAAAACCCACTTGACCAGCCCAAAGAAATGCTTTCAGGGAATATCCCACGAAAAGGGTCAGAGAATGGTTTCGGTCAGAAGGGATCTCAAAGCCCATCGAGTTCCACCCCCTGCCATGGGCAGGGACACCTCCAAGCCCCATCCAACTTGGCCTTGAACCCCTCCAGGGATGGGGCGGCCACCACTGCTCTGGGCAACCTGGGTCAGGGCCTCCCCACCCTCACAGCAAAACATTTCTTCTTAAGATCTCATCTCAATCTCCCCTCTCTCAGCTTAAAATCATTCCCCCTTATCCTGTCCCTGCATTCCCTAAGTGCATTCCCAAAAAAAATAGTTGAGTTGTCAATTTGAGACTCTGAAATCATTTTTTTCCCCCCAATAACAAGTATTTTTGACTTCTGGTTTGGGCTGTCTGTAGATTTTTTGCATGTAGTGCAGTTGTTGGCTGCTTATTTCATCCAAAATGCATTTCCTTTGTCATGAAAAGAGCATTATCTCTCATTTACCATCAGCTTTGCTTCCAAAATATCTTATTTTGTTGTTCTAAGGCCCAGCACGGCGGTGTGAGAGTAATTGATGAGAACTGTTGGGCACCCTTCATGTGAGAAAGAGGAGGGTTGGCATTTACGGATTTACTGAAAGTAAATTATAGACGAGATGTCCAATTAACTTCTGGGAAAGATTAATCAACTCGGCTATCTCCTTAGCATATATCTAAGCAATAACTTATGGGTTATTAACTTCTTAAAAGCATTTATGTGCTCAGGTAACACAGTAACAAAAGAGGAAGTGACATGATTGTAATGCACGCAGGGCAGTTTATTTTTATTGCAGCAACATGAGTAAAAATAATTGTGATGGCCAGAGTAAAAGTTCAAATTGCTTCAGAGAACTTCTTGCCATAAATACATACACCTTAAATCTGCATGTTTGTCTTCTTCTCTGCCCTAAGCCGAAGCAGAGTCTTTCCAAACCTATTGGTAACTGAAGCTAGCGGTGGGACTTTACAATTTGTCTCTCTCCATCCTGCTCTCTTTCCTGCCAATTCCCATCACCAGCTAAGACAAGCGGAGTTTCTGCTCTGCTGGAGCTCGGTGTGCAAGGCTTTAGGCCGTGAAGGTCTCTGATGCCTGGGAAGACATGCCTTTGAAAATGTACGTTTATGCTGCAGACTGAAAACCTTTCCCAGCCTTGCTGAGTTGTATGGATTGTCAATGATAAAAATTAAATCTGGAGAGATTTTGAAATGCTAACCCTGATGATCCATTAGGGTATCAGGTCATTCTTCTTAATGCTCCTCAGCTAGAATGACTTGGCTGCAAAGTGATTTGCATCACTGTGTACATTACAGGGTAATCTGAGAATATGATTAAATTAATATAGAGAAGTTGGTTTAAGTGGGCCTTCTTCCAATCCAAAGAAAAAATGTCTGTGCTTATATTATTTATCTTTATAACTCAAGGATATGTGCACACAAACCAGATTTTTCTCACCGGTGCATATACCCAGAAAGCTGCTGTTACTGCAAAACCAGCAAGGTCATTACTGTCCCAGCTTTGATGCTTCCCCGGGTAGGGGGATGCTCAGCTGTGCACGAGCTCACCCCGATCCCCGCTCGCGGCAGCTCAGAGGGACACTGGGAACACTAACCCCATTTGTTTCCACCCAACAGGGACCCCGAGGACTTTTGGGACCAAAGGGGCCACCAGGACCTCCAGGGCCACCGGTGAGTTCCTGGGGCTGCTGCCCTTCTCGAGCAGACAGCTGAGCTCTCCAGGCAAAATACCCTGTCCCCATTAGTCATTCAAGCAGATGATGCAGCTGCATAATTTTATACATCTGTGCAATACAAAGAAGTGGTGGTCAAAAAAGAAAGTTGAAATTCTTTCCCCATTTTCAGTGGCGTCATGTCCATTGACAGCAGCTCAAGATTTGGCCCACCTGAGTAAATATTAATGCCTCGTTCAGGCTGAAGGGGAGGAATGAGAGTTATTAACACAGTGGCTTTGCTATTAACTTTAGCCTGAGGGCTGGTGAGACTTTAAAGCAGTTTGTTCATATTTCGAATGAAAGCCAAGGAAAGAACGTGTAGTTTTTTATTCGGGAGACAGTCACCTTATCTGTTGCCTGCTGCTGGAAGCGCTGATGCAGGGGCTTTCTCCATAAATCACCGCAGCTCACTCAAGTCCCAGAACTTAAAAATCGAAACCCGGGCTGCTGTTAAAGCTAAAGGGGTCAGCGTTTAATGGTGAGCATTGTGAAGCCCTTAGCCCCTCATGGAACACAAAGACGTCTTCCCTCTGAGCTCCTAGTGCTGCTGAATTTAATGAAGGCTCAGGATCTGCTCAAAAACTCGTCTTCCACAAGAATGCCAGTACACCCAGATACCTTTCCCTGCCCCAGAGCAGAACAGTGACAAGGGAGCCCCCAGTGAGATGTCTCCAGTTGACCGTGTGCCATGTTTTACCCTCTTAGTGAAATGCTTAGGCTGTGTTTGACTCCAATTGCCTTCTGTAGTTGAATCCTCGTTTCAGCACAAAGCAGTGCAGCCCACTTGGATTCACCTGCTGCCTTATTGAACGATGCATTCATGTCCTGAGTGAGGAATTTTGTCCTATTTTTCCTTTTAGTTTCCATATCCTCTTGCTGTTGGAGGCAATCCAGCTGCGGTCCTTAGCCAGAATTGGCTTGACCTGGCACTGATTCTGCCTCACAGACAGGTTAAATCAGTGGGGAAAACACTGAAATGGCTTTTGGAAGTGGAAACTGGATTCATTGAATTGGCTGCTTTACCGAACACCTTTAGAAAATGGTTCCCTTTCCACCTGGTCCAAAGAGTCTCCTGATGTTTTGTTATTTTTATGGCAATTTTTATGCCTTTGTGGTGCAAAATAATGAGAGATTTTCTTAGTGATGCTGTTCTCTAAATCTTTTCTCAGGGTGTGGCTGGTATGGATGGACAAACCGGTCCCAAGGGGAACGTGGTAAGTTTTTCAGTGCAGATTTCACAGCCAGTTTAGATGTTATATAGAGTGAAATGTAAAATGTACTCTATTAAATTAGGTTTGCTAATTGCTTTTTACCCTGGTCTAGATTCCTATCAGAGTCTGTTAAAACCACAGAGGGTATCTTGCTACAGCAAACGGATGTTAATTTATTATAACTTCTGATGGAATTACACATTATTTCCCCGTGAAAGATCAAATATTTTCATCAAAATGTGTGTTGTTCTAATGAATATCAAAATATAATAATTTAACTGAGAGGGAGAAGAATCTTATGTGCCTCATACTTTGTACTAATTGGATGAAACGGACTCCCTGCGGAAGAGCCAACACAAAGCCAGGTTGTATTACAGCCCAGCTCAGCTCATTTGGGCTGCATGTCTGTACAGAGAAGTGAACGTGCCCTGAAGTAACTTCAGCCCTCCCTGTTCTATCATGGAGAGAAACTTGTTTGCCTTTCTCAGGAGCTCTTGGTGACTGGCAGTGGGTTAGAGGGTTTGTCAAGATGCTGCGAGAGAGCTCGGGGCTGTGCAGAGGGCAGGAGCCGCGTTGCCCAAGGAAGCACAGGCTCTGCTCTCACCTTTCCTGCCTTCAGCTCTGTCTTTGTCTCCTTGCAGGGTCCTCAAGGTGAGCCAGGACCCCCAGGACAGCAGGGTAACCCAGGTGCTCAGGTAAGAGGATAACACCTTTCCCATGGGTAGGAAAAAGGAATGAAAATTTTGAGCAAGCTTTACACCTCTGCAGAGATGAGACCGGCAATGTGGAGATTTGCTAGAAACTGGCTCGATGATGCATTCCCGGCCCAAAATCTTCCTGAAAAACCCTCAGTTTCAAATCCTCCTGGTTTTCACCTGGCTTTTGCTGCTGTGATGCAAAGCCAAGCTCTGTTCTAAGCAGTCTTTTTGGCCAACTCGCATATTGTGGCTCATATCTGACTTTCAACATCCCACGGTCAAGTTGCTTGGGAGCCAGATGGGTAATACAGATGTCCAAGCCTTGATGGCAGCCTTCGCCGTGGTTCTTACCAAATTTTGCTCCTTGGAGCATCTTTATTTCCATCCTGGGGATGAGCCTGGCTGCCCACAGCGGAGCGGTGCAGCTCTCCAGAGAAGACATGCTGAGCAAAAATGAAATTTTATAGTCTCTTGCAAGACATTTTGAGAATGAATGGAGCTGGGGAGATCCTCAGCCATCACAAGCGCTAGAATGATGCTCAGCTGAGGCACTGCCAAAATGCATTTGGAAGGAATAACTTGTTCCTTAATGACCCTAGTTTTTCCTCTTTTCGCAGGGTCTTCCAGGTCCACAAGGCGCGATCGGTCCCCCAGGAGAGAAAGTATGTTTAAATACTGCAGCTCTGAGTTAAGACAACTGTTTCCATTAATATGCATTTGCTACTTCAGCTGCTCCTTTGCCCCATATGCAACATCTGTTTGCAGCCGTATCTATGAAAGTCTAATGTGTCTCATTCCAGACAGAAGAGAGACAAGAGAGCATGGTTTACCTCTAATTCATAATATTTGCATTCATTTCCCCTCTTAAGAGAAACATTTTGAAGGCAGCCTATGATAAAACATTAGGAGAGGGCTGAAAATTGTCTCTAATCTGTGGGCTAAATGCCTGGAAGTCTGAGCGGGATGGTAATGGGAAGAGCTGGTGGATTTGGCTTGCTCAGCTGAGATCCCCTCCCTCTGCCTCCTCCCTGTCTGTGCCAGCTCTCTCTGACTCTCCATTGCTGTTGATGTGGGGTAGATGCTGGCCTTGGTTCCTTCAGGCATTCGCAGTCCAGTGAGCCTCGTAGTCTGATAACTTGTCGTTACATACACGTGCAGCACCGTGCCCTTTCGGCAGGACAGGAGCGAGATGCCTCATGCCCTGCTCAGTCTCCATTAAGCTCTCATTGCTGTGTGGGGTCACTAACACTGGAGCATCTCAGGATGCTGGAAAAACCCTGCCTATGGGAATAAGCAGACTCCCTACAAGTCACAGCAGATTTTCACACATTCTTGCTTCTCTGCAGCCTTTCAAAGCTAGGAAAAGCCAGATATGTGTTTCCAAAGTCCCATCCTCTGATGCTCTGGAGATTGTGACCATTGCAGCTGTTGATTTTCTGTTTGTTTTTAGGGACCGCTGGGCAAACCCGGTCTTCCTGGCATGCCTGGTGCAGATGGCCCTCCGGTAAGTCATCCTCTCCTGGGTCTCTGCTTGGTGCCAGGGCTCTGGGGCTGCTCCTGCACCCATCCACATCCTTCACCCTTACAAAGCATGAGAAACCTGCAGGATCAGGCTCACCCTGCCCACGTTTTGGGTGGGTGGAAATGTTTGCGAAGCCCTGGACCTGCTCCAAGCTTTGCTCAGGTTCACACCGCAGCGCTAGGCGCTTCTCACCATATCTTTGGGCCTCATTCTCTTCCTCCTGTTTCTCCTCTCATTTTACATAGGTTGGCAGCTCAGTGAGGTAGAGCTGTCTCCTCTGTGTGTGTGGTTATGTGTACTGCACGGCTACCATGGGGTTGTCCTCATCTCGCTCAAGGCCTCTGGGCGCTGCTGTAGAAGAGTGATAACAACAGGTTGAAATTGCACATCAAAGTTGTATTCTTGCACCTTCCTCCTAATCCTACTTGAAACATCATTTGCTCCTTGCTCTGGAAATCGGTCTCAAAAATCTTTTGCCTTTAAACCTGATCTTGTTTTTCCATACCTTGGAGGCACCTGGGTTGTAAATGTAAAATAGTTACATTCCACTAATGCAAACACAGAATACGGCAAGAAAAATTACATTTCATACCTTGGGATGATCATTTCTATGGAGGGCGTTTCAAACATCTATACAATTGTTAGCTGAATCAACAGAGCAGCTAAAGCAAAGCCCAGAACATCGCGAAGGCTGTAGCTTTCAGTGTGAAATTCCTACAGCAGCCTCCAGGGAAGTTCAGCTGGAGAAGATGCCAGGTCTATTTTTATGCAGACTGAAGGTTGTGTAAGACCTGCAAGCTGAGCACGTGTAGGTCTGCTTGGCCACAGGTAGCCACAGACAGTTTATAGGTTTGTGAGCATGTGGGTTGTTCTTTCCAAAGACAAAAACCTACCCACGTTCTCTTTCTAGAAATTGGTCTTGGAAGACATCAGAAAATCCCTCAGGGCCTGAAGCATCTTGATTTGAAAACCAACCAAGTTTCTCATCAATCTTAGTAGCAGCAATGGAGATGGGCATTTTGAAAAATATGATGATTTAGTGCAGAGCAGACAAAAGCTTTTGAAATCTTGCTATGTTTCCATTTTGCCTCCTCTGGGGTGCAGAGGGATTTCAGGAGCTGAAGGCAAGCACAGAGTTGCCCCCCTTTTGTGCACTGATTCTCTTGATGCTGTTTTAATTCATAAACAAATTCAAATTGCATTTTCTCCTCTGTTTTGTTGATGTAAAAATGACAGCTGTCATTTTATTTCTTTATTAAACTAGCTTGTTTTATGAAATCTGGCTTCCCATTCGGAAGACTGATGATGGAAAATACTCTTGTGATATTCCTTGTTATATCAGTAGAAAGTCATTTGTGTGTTTAGAGGAGAGTTTATAAGTATCGAAATCATAGAGTGCCAAAGGTCTTAGTGGGTTTAGAGCTGCTGGATGTGCTCTCATCATCTTTATAAAAGAATAGGTCTCTGGGTGTGCAGTGAGTGCTCTCACAAG
Organism: Clamator glandarius; assembly: GCA_033459285.1. Classification (NCBI taxonomy): domain Eukaryota; kingdom Metazoa; phylum Chordata; class Aves; order Cuculiformes; family Cuculidae; genus Clamator; species Clamator glandarius. The sequence continues at coordinate 4,012,930 of JAUNZM010000104.1, forward strand.
GAGCTTATTGCTTTTGTACAGCCACTGCCAGCCAAGGAGTCATCTTCCATCCTGGTTCCACTTGGAACAGTAGGGAAATCAACAGTAAAACTCACTTTCATGGATTTCCCCTGTTTCTCACTAATCCTCCAAGCTATATATGAGGCAATTTATACTTTTGTTTTCTTCTGACTGCCATCACAGCAAAAGGCTCTTAAAAGCTATGAATAATAATATGACAGAAACTCTTGGATGCTGAGTTATTCAGCATCAAATCCCAAGAGGAATGCTGGCCAGCATCCAGCCAGCCTCTGTCAGGCAGGGATGCAGGTTAGCTGAGCGTTTGTCATGAGATCTTGCAATGGACTCTCTGAATTAGGAAATTAATGAGGGGCTCTGATGAGTCTGGGCATCTTGTGACCTTCACAAGTTTGCTAACAGACGGAGTTAATTTCATCTGTTTTCCTACCTGCAAAATTTATGTGCTGCTGGACTCACTGAGGTGTTCTAATACGTGAATAATACTGCAAAATGGTTTGTGCTTCTCTGCTGAAAGGTGGTAAAGGGTAAAATTGTGAAATAATCAGGTAGAATACCAACAAGGACCCAGGTGCAGCTCGCTCGCTTTTGGGGAAAGCTTAATCTTGCAAGTTGGCTTCAGGAGCTGCTTGTATCAGTAAGAACTTCCTGGAGAGAGCTGTTCTCTTACAAATAAATCATAGCTGCCTGAGGGAGCTTGTTGGCTTCTGAAGCATTAGGAGTGCACTAAAACCTCTTTTCCTCTTCTCTTTGTCTCTTTTTTTTAATAGGGTCATCCTGGCAAGGAAGGTCCTCCTGGAGAGAAGGGGAGTCAGGTAGGTGTCAACAAGATCCTCATCACTCCTGAGGGCAAGGTCGTGGTGGCTGGATGGAGACAGATCTCTATGGGGCTCTGGGGATGGCTGGGCAGCCAGGGAATGTTGTGGGTGAGTCAAAGTGGCAACAAGCAAATCTGGCTGAAATGTGAAAGCTGAGCCCAGATTTTGTCTGCTGGGAGTCTCTTCTGGTGCTTGGGCTGGTCTCTTCTCAACTCCTCCCAGCTTTCCTGGCAAGCAACACTACAGATGAAAAACTGAAACTGTGAAGGGAAGCCTTCTCTTAATAGGACTCAAATAAATATCCTTTGTGGCACAGCAAATGCAGAAAATAACTCTTTTTGTATTTCCTGACCTTCCTTCTTCTTCCCCTCCATCTCAAAGTCCCTCTTTAACAATATATTTGAGAATATTGCTGGAGGCTAGAGTCCTTGAATTATACAGTCGTCCGTCTGTCCAGGAGATTTACCATCTGCATCCCCGCTGTCTCCTGTTCAGCTGAAAAACATTACATTAGTCAAGAGCCTTTGATTAGGGCGCAGTCTGGTTTGATGGACGCCCACTCGAGCCTTACTCGGGTGCTGCATGGAGCACAATCCATGGCCGCAGCCATTCGTCTGGCTGGTGTCATGAGAGGGTGAAAACTCAACTATTCACCTCTGCAGAAAATAAGACGCCAAGAAGCGGTTGTGCCTGTGCTCCCCATGCTGGGAGGTATTTAGCAAACATCAGGGAGGTGATCTTGGAGCAGGGCTCGTGCTCCTCTCATCAACACTTGAGTGAGGTTTGGGATGCCAGCAGACCACGGGCAGCACCAACTCATCATCTCCATCTGCCTATCAGGCTGGAAAACATTGTCCATCTCAGGCTGGGAGAAGTGGAAGGGTATTTGTTTAGTTAGGGAATTGGGTAAAATAAAAGCCAACTGGGTTCAATAAAGATTAATTTTCAGGTATAAGACAGCATGTCAGCCAGGGTGGGAAGGAGAATTGTCAGAGGATTCATATTGGGCACCATGTCTGGCACAGCTTGTGGTGTCCCTTGGGATCTGCAGCTTTCATAGCTGCAAAGGAGCTTTATGAGCATCCTTCTCCAACACAGCTGAGGCTGAAGGACATAACCCCTAGGCTTGTGTCTCAAGCAATAACTCTTTTCTGTGGTTGTCATCACAAGCTCTGCTGCATTACTACTAAAACAGGATGACTTGAGAGAGGAGAGACAGAAAAACACATTGTTCCCTCTCAGAGAATTTATTTTCTTTAATGCAAAACACAAATCATCAACCTTCTGTGTATAAATCTCCTTTCTAACTAGTTGTTGCTATCCTGATTCTTCTCATCTTCCTTTTCTGTTGTATGAGTCCTTGCTGTTGTCTCAGCCTGGTGCATCTGCTTGAGTTAACGTTCCTGTGCTATTTTGAGTTATTTTCAGAAGATGGCTGCTGCCATTTCCACTCAGTCTGAAGCAGACAGGAGGCTGGAATATTTGATTTCCTCACAATTTCCTTACTGCTGCACCTTTGTGTTGATTTCTGATATGGTTTTTTTTCTTTTCATCCCAGGGTCCACCAGGTCCTCAGGGCCCCATCGGTTATCCAGGACCACGTGGAGTCAAGGTAAGGAGGACTCAGAAAGAGTGTCCGTGGCGTTACTTGTTCAACTCAAATTCTCTGGCTTATGCTGGAGACGGACACTGCCAGTGGGCACATCAGGAAGCTTAGGGCCACCGTTAACCGTATTTACCACTCAAGCGAGTTGGTCCAGTGTGCTCTTACAGGCCATGAGGATTACACATCCCCTGCTCTCCAATAACCCTCCAAGCATCGTCCAGTGCTTTGGAGAGATTTCTCTTTTAATTCTTTGTGAGCATGGCTCAGTCCCATTCCAATTGTTTCCAGTTTACAACCCAAGTAAATCTCAGCCAGAATGTGAAGCTGTAACAAGGCTTTTTAATAAAGCAAAAATAGCCGGTTACTAAAACAAAGCAAGCTTTTCATGTTCCTGATCCAAAACCTTGTTAGCTGAAGCTTGTGCATCTCAGCAATGTGCTTTTTCACTAGACTGAATTCGAGCTCTTGCCTTGCTCCAGCTGCCTGCAGCACTTGCATGCTGATAAGGAGGTGGTGGGTATATTTTCCCCCCATCAAGATGCATCCAGGTGCAGATGCATCCTGCATCCCAAAGGTGCAATGAATCTGCAGGGATGTGTGCTAGCAGATACAAACACAGCTTGGGGACTGACTATACGTGACGTTAAACCTTCTTAAACCCACGTGTATATTTTTTTCAGTAGCAGAAACCCATTTGCTGTTCTGCCTTCGAAATTTAAGCAGGATGTACTTAGCTAAAACAAGCTTTCATCTCATTTGCAGATTGAGAAGTAGTAATCCATTAGGGAATGGTTTGCTGTTGTGTTTACCACTAAAGTGGAACTGTTCCACATTAGAATGATCTAGAGAAAGTGTGTCGGGCACCAAACCCATTGCGCGTGCAGACAGGTTTTGCTTCCTACAAGCCCTGTTCTACTAACTGCACAAGCCTCCAGTTTAGGGGAAAATAATGCCTCTCACTGGGTTTGCAGCTATAAGTAACTTTCAGATCTTGCCTCGCTTACGAAACCCCTGTCCTGTTGCCCAAATTTTGTTGTACTTTTAATTCCACTTTTTCTTAATGTGCTGAAGGGAAGAAAAAAATGTAAGTATCCCAAGCAAAATGTTCTTCCTCAAGAAAAAAAAAGCTTCTGCTTTTTCTCTGAGACTTGCATTGCACCGTGCAGCTGGTGTAGATACCTGAGGGCCAGGTTTTATACCAAGAGGCAGGATAGATGGGAAGCATAGGAGTTCAACAGATTGGACAGATCATGACCACACTCAGCACCTTCAGGCTGAACACTATGCCTCGGTGAAGCTTTGGAGGGCTTCTGCACTGTCACGAATGCTCACGCCAGTCATGTTGCTTTTTTACCCCCCCTCCTTTTGGTGCCAAAATGTACTTTGAAAGAAAAAGCCCATGCACAGAGGTGAGCACCTTGGTAAAAGAGCCAAGTACGACCTTTGGAGGTGTTGGGCAACACGGAAAGCTCTGACTGTGCTTGGAGATTTTAAAATGAATTCACTTTCCAAATGTCCATAAACAGCTTGAGAACCATTTTTTTTCTGTCAATACTTGAGTGAGTTCAATGTGCTGGCAAGGCATTTGTGGAAATGGGCTTTTTTGGAAAATACGAACTGAAAACCTTTTCATAGTGAGTTTTAACACTGGAAATGTAATTCCTGGGCAGGGAATGGGCAGAGATCACCAACCCCAGGTGCCAAATCGAGTCAGCAATGAGTCAGGTACTCACTGGTGACCCAAGAGCCAGACATCAGGGGCTGATGATTGGTTTGGAACAACACTGTTGGCAGAGGTACTGCTGTCAACATCAGAGGAAGTAAAAATCACTATGATGAATGATTCTTTAGTCTTTAGCTTGCCTACATACTTGTAACATCTTGTTTTATCCCCTGCAAGGGAGCAGATGGTGTTCGTGGATTGAAAGGCACTAAGGGTGAAAAGGTGAGTTAATACTGTGCATTTGGATTGATTTTCTACAGCCTCCTGGCATGTTTGCAGACCCACCCCACACGATGCTCTCTGTGACATTTTCTCCTTCACAGGGGGGCTTCCCTTAGACGAGCAGGGGGGCTGAGCCCCCAGAGGACTGATAACCCCTTGGTGTTTAGAGTGGGCACAGGCAGGGTCTGAGTACCATGTTCTGCCACATCTCAGCTTGGACCTGGGAGTAGTTGAGCCTCCATGACTTGTTCAGGTTTTGAGCTGTTTGCTGGGACCGGCTGTTACTGGTAGCTTAGTGTCCAGCATTGGGATGGTTTCCTTCTGACAACATATGCAGCTTGAGTGATTCGATGGAGCTGGAGTGTTTGTGGGGTGATACAGCTGGATAGGAGAGTATGGGATATGCTGGCCAGCCTGGTCATCAAAGCAGCTGATGAAACCCAATTCAGTAAGAAAGTCAACAAAGTCTCTCTCTGCGTGTCCCAAATCATAGAATCATAGAATAACCAAGTTGGAAGAGACCCAGTGGATCATCGAGTCCAACCATTCCTATCAAACACTAAACCATTCTGCTTAGCACCTCATCCACCTGTGCCTTAAACACCTCCAGGGAAGATGAATCAAACACTTCCCTGGGCAGCCTGTTCCAGTGCCCAGTGACCCTTTCTGTGAAAAATTTTTTCCTTATGTCCAGCCTAAATCTCCCCTGGCAGAGCTTGTGCAATTGGTTTCTCCTGGAGGAAGAGCAAGAGGTGGAGAAAAATCTTGCCCAGTCCCATAACTAGATTCGTGTTCCTTCGTTCCTGCCCCAGCATTCTCGCAGCATATCCAGCAATTTTAACTAGGGAATCCTGCCAGGGATGTTCCAAACTATAAAAGTCTCTACAGAAACTGTCTTGATTGTCTAGGAGAACTTTGCTGTAGGATGAAATACATTATTGATTTGAGCTCTACAATTAAACCTTCTTGGCTGAGAGAAATACTGCAACTGTCCTAGAGGCTGCCTGAAAGCATGGTGTGTAAAACATCCCCCATGAAAAGAAAACCAGTTGTACTTCAGAAATAAATTGTTCCCCGTACTGGCAAGTTGTTGGTGTTCACATTGGGCCAGATATGTGTTCTTGACTTGCAATCAGGGTAACATATCGGGAATACTTGCTGTGATCCCTTGGGGACTTCGATTGTCACAGCCCTGCTGGGTTTTCATGCCCATTGTGCACACCGGAGACGTACAGAAGCCAACATGATGTGCAGTTGGAGACCTAATCTTATCCTCCCGGGTAGGGGCCAGACAGTGAGGCTAGAAAACCCTTTCACCTTTTTCCACCTACACACCTCGTCTTTTTTTTCCCCCTTTGTTATTTAGGGTGAAGATGGCTTCCCTGGCTTCAAAGGGGATATGGGCATCAAAGGAGACCGGGTAAGAGTGTGTGACTAGTGTGATCTCGTAGTACTTTGCCTTTCAAGCCCGTGCGTTATTGTACAAATGTGGCTTGGGGCGAGCAGCAAGGTGGGCTCTGGTCAGAGTCCTTCCGACACATCCAGTGCTGAGGCAGGAACTTGGATGTTCCATATTCACATCAAGTATAGCAGTTGTAAATCACTGAATTTGCTGGTCCCACCTCAAAGGTAAGATGAAGCCAAGTTATAACAGAGGGCCCTGTCTTGCTGCTTTGAGGGTACTGCGTGATACATCTGTGTTATGTATTTATTTTCAGTATCTCTTTTCCTCCATGGTATTACATCTCGGATCTGGTAGGCATCTCTCTTTAATGAGCCTAACGTGCCTCCATGTCATCAGCATCAAGTGTAAAGTCACTGGGAATGCGCTTTAACAGAAACCAAAGCGTTGTGAGAACTGCCGGGGGTGCAGTTTGATACTAGAATTCTACTGTTTAGATTTGTACCGTGAGCAGCAGGGCAGGCTGGTCGCAAAAGCTTTTAAAATTGATGGAACACGCACACCAGCCAGACCCTCAGATCACACAGGGAGTTGTCCATGTCCTCTCCTCCAAGTGATGCATTGCCTGGGCTTGGTGTCCCTCCGAGCCCTCCCAGTGATCAAGGCCGCTCTGTAGTCCTTCATCCTTATGTTAAAAAGGAAAGACGTGTGCCTTGTGTAAAGGCTTGTCAAAGTAAGATGAAATCATCCATTTCTCCTGGCATTTAACCCTGTAACTGAAGAGTTAAACCAAATGGAAGCTTCCCCAGCCCCCCACTTCTTGCCAAGGAAGAAGGACCAAAGGTGGCATCTCTGGAAAGTGACTCCTGTCCTCACAAAATGCAGACAGACATAAAGTCCTTCAAGCAAAGCTCACAAATCCAGTTCCCACCAGCAAGCTGTTAGTGTTTGTGATGAGCAATGAAAAGATGAGGGGTACTCAGGAGCCTCGGAGATAAATCAGCCTCCACCCAGCTTCTGGTGAGCAAGAAGAAGGCTGCCTGTGTTCTCGGTGTGGAAGCATCTCCAGTTACCCTGCATGACAAAATTACAATTGTTTTGTGTACTGAAGTCTGCAGTGCCACAACAATTCACGTTAATAGCTTGGTCCTCTCGCTCTCAGATTTCCTAATGATTTTCAACACAAAAGCTCCAGCCTCGTCTTTCTTCTCTAGTTGCCCCGGTTCAACCCTCAATTAAACACTTCCCAGGTTTTGCTTGCACATCAAACTGCGATTTTGGAGCCAGGAGATGGGTAAAAGGGGGCATTGCAATCAGAGCTAATGAAGGGTGTTTTGGTGGAGAGGTGCTGTGTGTAGATGGGATAATTGGGCCACAGGATTTTGTTGGCTGTTGTTGGAGATAATGGCCAAGCTGTGTGAATGAAAGCTTGGTGCTCTAATAACGCTCTGCAATTTACTCAATGACAGTCTCGGCTGAGCCTCTTGGTGAAGACCAAGAGTTGCATTAGCAGCATTATGGAGTATCTGATTGCAGCCAAGAGGGAAGTGCTGTCAGCAAACGCAGGGTCTGGGACCTGCTTGCCTCCTCAATGCTTGTCTTGTAATTAACAGGGGGAAATCGGACCTCCTGGCCCCCGGGGTGAGGATGGTCCAGAAGGTCCCAAAGGTCGCTCTGGCCCTAATGGAGATCCTGGTCCTCTTGGTCCTGCTGGAGAGAAGGTGAGTCTCAAGGATGGAATCTCCCAGGAATTTTTAACAGCAAAACCCACTTTTCCTTGGGGTGGGTCTCAGGTGGGTGGCTAGGCCAGTGCCTCCCATGGTTTGGGGGCAGTTTTAGGGCAGAGGGATGAAGGTGAGCTGTAGATGCTTTATGTGAAGGCTGGCCTGAGTTGCTCAACACAAAGACCAGAGGAGACCCAGGGGAGATGGTTTTACTGCAGAGGCGTGACTTGAGTGCATTGAGATGTTGGTCTCTTTGGGGTTATCTACTTGGGTGTAATGCCTTAGAAAAAAGAGCAGGAAAAAAAGAAAAAGAGGGGGATTGAAATGGGAAGTATCATGGACTCCAGGCTAATTTCTAGGTGTTTACAGCACTCACTCTGCATCGTCCCATGGGGCTTCCCCAAGGAGGGCAGAGGATGATCCAATGCGCTGAGAGCTTTGTTCCACCCATGTCACATCTGCCTTGCTCTTGACTTTTCTGTGCTTGGTATCTCCCCTTTCTTCTGGTGCGAATCTGCAGCTGCTCACAAAGTCTCTCTTGCCCATGCTAACACACTTATATTTTTGTTTCAGGGAAAACTCGGTGTGCCAGGACTACCCGGCTACCCGGGCAGGCAGGGCCCAAAGGTAACTCAGATGCATTCGATCTTTGAGAGATGAGGGGTGTGCTGGGGGGGCAAGCAGCCACCTGCCAAACTTGGTGGTGGGGCCGTGCGGGGATTCATAGAATGCTTTGGGTTGGAAGGGACCTTAACCGGTCATCTAGTCTACACCTCCCACTGGATCAGGTTGCTCAAAGCCTCATCCAGCCTGGCCTTGAGCACCTCCAGGGATTTAGCCATGACTTCTCTGGGCAACCTGAGCCAGGGCATCCACACCCTCTTTGTAAAAGATGTGTTCCTTATATGCAGTCTAAATCCATCTGCTCTTCCGTTAAAACCGTTCCCTCTTGTCCTGTCACAACAAGCCTTGCTAATGTTTTCCCCTTTCAGTACTGGAAGCTGCTCTAAGGTCTCCCTGGAGCCTTCTCTTCTCCAGGCTGAACAACCCCTGACTCCCTTGGCTTGTCCTCATACAGGAGGTGCTCCAGCCCTCAGATCATCTTGGTAGCTCTCCTGTGGCCTTGCTCCAACAGGTCTGCGTTCTCCTTGTGTGGAGGGCTCCAGAACTGGACCCAGTACAGGGCTGAATCCCCTGTGAATGGGATGAGGTGGAACAGCAGCATTTCCCACTTCACAATCCTTCCTTCCAACCCATGCAGGACGAATTTAAAGATGGGTTAAAATAGCTCCCAGCCCTTAGCTGGTGAGAATCTGTGACTGGATCTGTGTTCCTTCAGTCTCCTGCAAAGAGATGTGAAGAGATGCAGTGGGACAGCGGCTGCAGTGCACGAGGAGATGCAGGACCGCTTTGGTGATGGGTATAAAGAGGCTCCACATGAGCTTTCATGCTAGTAATAGGCTTAATAACCCTTCTCCTTGTATTATGTCTTATGTCTTCAAGGATCCATGCTAGTGTTGACTAATTAATTAAGTAGAATAGGTAATGAATCAGGGTCTCCCTGAAATTAAAATGCAAACATCCTTTGTATCTTATCTCCACGCCCACCTTCATCTGGACCATTTTCAAATGTTCTTTTTATATTAAAACTGTGAATTCCACTACATCGACTCTGGCTGCGGCCTGGTTTTTACAGGCCCTGGAGGGTTTGGGAACTTATGTTTTTGTTAACATTTTTTTTTTTAAAGAATAGTATTTTATTATTCATGTTCATTGCTTGGGAAAAAACCCACTAGGCTTGTTTAACACTAGAGACATAATTATCTGCAAGAGATTGTTTCCTGGTTGTGGTGTTGATAGTTTATTTTTTAATTTGCACTGTGTATCTGGGGTAGAGGGGGGTTCTTTTGGCATTTCTTTGACTAATTCATATTTTAAAAGCAGCAGCAGCTATTCTCCAGGCACTCACATCAGAAAGGAACAAGGCAGGAGTTAAATTTTCATGTGCAACGCAGTGACTTAGGAACTAAAACCCAAAAGCCCGCTCGTTCCTCAGGCACCCGGTACAGCTTGGGCCTTTGTAGTGACTCCTAATGAGGCATGGACCTTATTTTTTGTTATTTTTGGATGAAATTCTTCTTCTGAGGTCATTTTGGGTCTGTCTTCGTTTTTGTTTTTATTAAAGGAAGGTTAAACTGAAGCGCTGGGAGGCGTAGACGTCACGAGCGCTGCCTGGGGTTATTCCAGGCCAGCGGGCGCCTGGTGCGGGTGGACAGAGCTGCCCCTTTCAGTGCCTTGAACCCCTCTCCCTCTTTCTTTCCTTTTCCCTCAAGGGCTCCATCGGCTTCCCAGGATTTCCAGGAGCCAACGGAGAGAAGGGCACACGGGTAAGAACCACTTTGTTTAGCAGCTTTGCTGGGTTTTTTTTCTCTCCAAAGAAAGATTTTTGGATGGGATGGGGGGGATGCTCCGTTGCAGCTGCTGCTGGGCTGATCCTCTGGTTGCTTTTGCACAAAGAAGATGCTCCAGCAAGGGTCATCCCACCCGCTCACATCTCAGGACAAGGTTCCACAGGACCAGTGAGAGTCCGGAGCAGGCCAGAAGCTCCCGATGCTGGCAGCTGGGAGAGGAGGATTCTCTGCAGACAGCAGCTTTCCAATTAAACCCAGGAAATGTTTCCCTCAAGATATTTTAAGAGACTTCTCTGAACCTGAATCCTTCCCGTGCTGTCAGACTTTGCTCAGGGCACAAAGAGCTTTTTAATTAAGAGTAATTATGAGAGATGGGTGAATCTGATCCGAAGCTGCGAGAACCATCTTTAGGCTAACTTGAGATTCAAAATGCATAGCTGAAAACATACTTACGAGTTCCTCCTTTCAAAAAGCGGAGCTATTTGAAATTCATAAGCACCCTTAAAATGTGGGGGCTCCGTCCTCCAGACTTGTCTCTACCTCTCAGCCCACCTCCACAGACTTTGCTCCCAAGCAGAGATGTCTAAATACATCGGGGACATTTTTATTTTGGGGAAGAAGTGCTTGAATTGGGGGATTCAGGCTGCAAACATAAAGTCATCTTGCACCAGCTTTGCTCACAGGGACAAAAAGGGGGAGCGAGAAGAGCAAGTTGAATTAGTTTCCTTTTTACTCTCATTTAAATACAAATGACTTCTAACAGACATGTTTGATAGAAGCCCAGAAAACATAAATCACTTTGCACTGCATTAATATCAGGCCACTGAAATTTGGTTTATAACCGCCTCCCTATTTTTTTTTCCACTGAGTAATTTTCATTTCATTCGGAGCTACAAATGCTGCATCCTCTCCCTTCCCTCTGCTCTGGCCGGGTGGGGAGGAGGGAGGCCATGAATAAGGCAGCTGCTACAACAGCCTTGAATTCACTGTAGCCCTATAATTACCACCCGCCTTATCAAATATACAGCAATAAAATCCTTGAGCTGGGTTTTTGGGTGATGTAAAACAGAGCGTTGGCACCACAATGGAGCAGAGATGTGCTGCTTTGCATCCCCGAGCATCCGCATCCCTCTCATTCCATCTGCTCATTTTATCCTGGTGGGATGGAGAGCCAGACTGCTGGGATGGGAAACCTTTCAGGGAGCAGAGCGGGTACCAGAAGCTGGTTATTTGAGATCGAAAACCCCTCTAAGGATTAGGGTGGTTGAATTTTGACAAATCCAGCTTGAAAGGGACTGAGGATGGAGCAGACGTGGTAGGGATGGGCCCAACTTTAGGACTAAGGCAATGCTGACAAGACAAGAAAAGACAAAATCAGTGGTTTATTCTCTGTTATTCTAAGTGAGCCTTGTGCTCCTAGGAGAGGGTAGTGAGTAACTTCTGTTACACCCCAGGTATGCCACATTTCTTCATCTAGGAATTGAAAGGGGTTTTTGCATTTCAAGCCCAGCCTGGAAGGACAGGGGGCAGCTCGTGTTGTCCTGGCTTGGAAGCTGAAATACATCCAGGCTGTGCTGACACCTTTGTGCCAACAGCCCCCAAACATCTCATTTAAAAGGAGGAGGCAGGGATTTGGGAAGAAATTATGTTCTTTATGAGCATGAGGAACAGTGTCCAGATTTCCCCAACCCCTAAGGGAGAGCACAGTCTGGCACATAGAAATAAGTTGGTTTATTTTATTATAATTTTAATTTTTTTTTTTCTCTACAAGATGTGATTGGAAAATTTATGCCATTCTACACCTAGTCCAGCAGCATGTGCTTGTTTTATTGATGCGCTCAAACGCAAGAGAGAGGAAGAAGATTTTCATGAACAAATATCTCTTTAAGGAGTCCTTCTTGAAAATTGTTTAAGAGTAGCAAAAATACTGATTTTTAGTAACTGTTTTGATATCCTTCTTTTTTTTTTTCTTTTTCCTCCCAAATATCCGATATGAAATAAGTGGAAAGCAAATATATACTGAACGATAGACTGAGCTGGGATCACACTGTGCAAACCAAATGGAGACCATCAACTTAATTTAAACCTTGTTGAGTTAGACTTGATAAATCCTGCTCTGTTTCTCCTGAGACCACTAAATTCGCTATTTTATGGGCATGTCTACATATAGTTGAGAAAGAGAGTTTCTACGATTTGCTTCTCCAGTGCATTGTGGGGTAGCCCAACTTGCCGTTGAAACAACTGAAAACCATTTGTCTTTTCTTTTTACAAGGTGTTACTACGATGCCGTTCAATGCAGTTGCTTGTGTCCAAAGTAACACGAATCACGTGTTTCTCTTACAATCATCATGATCTAGGAATGGAAATAAGCTTTCCAGCTCATTATTTCGGCGATGCAAATAGTCCTCCCAAGTCCTTAAATTAAAAATAAGTGAAACCCAAAGGCACCAGAGCAGCCCGAGCAGATCCTGCCAGTGCCAGCCGCTGAATTTTGGTGCTGGCAGAGCCTGTAGCACTAAAGCTCCCCAAACGTGAAGCTGCGGTTTCTGGCTCTTCAGCTGCACAAAAGGGCTGGCAAAGTTAAAAATAGAAGGAAAGATGTTTGGGGTTTTTGTAGAAGCGTGATTTGTTAAATATTGGTGTGGTTCTCCTGAGCGGCTGCTCGTTGCAGTGCTCATTCTCACGCGGCTGCCCACACCTTGGGTGAGCTTGCTGGATGTTTTCAAAACCTGATCTTAAAATCAATAGTTAGATGTGAGTAACTGGTCTTATTTTTAGAGCTAATAGGCCTCTGCCATTAGCAGTGGGTAATAGATCTCCTTGCTGGCCCGGTCTGACAGAGCCTGGGGGGTGCATGGAGGCACCAAAATCCAACTATTTATTTGGGCGCCTAGAAAATAATCTGAATTTAGATGCCTTTCTCTCAGTATCCTAGTTTGAAAAATATAGGTCTGTGTACATTTACAGTGCTATATAAATTCTTCCCAGCAGTACAGAGTGCTGTATGCATGATTAATGATAGCAATAAGCAGGAGGAAATTTTGCTTAAAAATAGAATTGAAGATGAAGGAGCGCATGGGGCTACCTGCAGGGAGACGCCTCGTGCTCCTCTCCACCTGCACTGAATTTAGCCTCCCATAGCTAAAGGAAAAGCAGCTGGAGTCCTTTAAAATTATTTTTGTAATTAATTAAAAACAGATATGCCAGCAGGGTTTATTACATGGAGCTGCAGAATGGGGAGGATTCAGCAGGACTAATTTTAGTAGCTTGAAGAAAGTTGATTGTAAAGTTTCCCAGTTCCTGTTTTTACATTCGCCTGGTTAATGAGGGCCAAATAGGAGAAGACAGGATTGTGAGATGATGGATTTGGGGCAGAAAATGGCAAGTGATATTTTAAGCATCCTGTGTTCCTTATGGAGGAATCAAGTGTTTCTCTCCCCTCCTTCACCAGGCGATACGTAACAACAGCGGACTGCAATTCCAAAAGAAGAAAGTTAGACCTACTGGATGTTTTTAACCACTTGACACTAGCCAAAATAGTGATTTCAGGGAGCAAGCTCTAGGCCATTAGTTTTCTTTTAGGTGCAGGGTAATGGAGCTTAACGCACTGCCAGATTTAGGACCCAGCCGTCTCTGTCTTCTCCCTGTCAGAATTAATCACAGTCCCCCATTAGAGGAAGCTGAGTGCATCTGTCAGATCTCATAAGCCTGCTGCTTTGTCGCCGCTGCAAAACAATGTCTTAAATTACTTGTTTAGCACAAAGTTCGCAGAGATGAGGGAAGATTTGTAAATATGTGGGGCAGCTTAATTGGCTTGTGTGGTGTAAAATACCTGCTCAGAGCAGGACCCCTGTTCTGCTGCTGGCATTCTGTAAATATTTAACAGTGCAGGGCTCGTAACACGTGTGTGCATCGATGTGAGCCACCCAAGGTGAGCACCAGCCCTTCCCCACCTTGGGAGCTGAGGAAAGATCATTAGGAAAAGGGTTTGACGGGTTTGGGGTAGCAGAGTTGAGCTTTCTGCTGGCTCTGGCACGTTGGATGGTTCTTTGGGAGACCGCCTGATCCAAGAGGGTGATCACATCTTTGAAAGTCTCTGTGATGTACGGAAGGACTCAGAGTTGGTGTTCTTCTAACATATCTCCTTCCCTCAAGTGTTAGATATCATCTGGGCTTTGGAATTACCATCCAGGTCTGTCCAAGCATTATAAATGAAAATAAACGGAAGAATCAGGAGCCAAAATCAACCTTCTTTTGTCCTTTTCATTGCAAATGAGAGCTGGGAAGGTTGGGGGGAAGTTGGTGTGCTGTAGGCTCTGCTTTTGGTCCATCTGCTCCAAGTTCAGTCTGCAATGCTCGCTTCTAATTCCTCTTTTCTTTTCCTTCCAGGGGACACCTGGCAAACCAGGTCCAAGGGGGCAGCGCGGTCCGACGGTAACGATCCAGTTCTTCATTCTTGTGCATTTTGAAAGCTTGTTATGGCCAGGGGAAACTCGAACTATTTTTTCTCCTCATTGAGTGGGATCTGGCCTTTAGCAGTTAAAGCTGACAGTGATTTGGGGCTGAGTGGGACAGCTTGTGACACCATGTGGCTCAGGTGCTTTGATGCTTTGCCTGATCACATTGCAGTGCTGTGGGTAGCAAGAAGAGCTAAAATGTCATCTTTTGTGTCTTTTTAAGGGTCCACGTGGGGAAAGAGGCCCTAGGGGAAGCACTGGGAAACCTGGCCCAAAGGTAAGGTTTTGGGGACCCTATTGGGGTTGTCCTAAAATGTTTTGGTGTAAGAGAACGTCTGGTTCATTGTCCTGTGTTTCCTTTCTCTCCTGATCTTTGTTGCCCAGCTGAAAAGCTCATAACCCACCCAAAAAAATACATGCATGGACCCTAAACATGTGCTGGTCCACATTTCAGCAGGACATCAAGTGCATGGATGAATGAAGAGCCTTTGCAACTAGAGGGGAGGGAGCACCCTCACGTCAGGGACCGGCACAGCCTTACGATCCACTGATGCTTCCCCTAAGCCTTAATTTTTCATGTTAAAGTAGTATCTGAAGCATCCAAGAGACCTTAGGCTGCGACATAGGTGAAGGGGCGTGTATTGCTGCTGAGCTCCAGAGCCTCGCGCCTCGCTGAGCCACTTTGCATGCACACTGTGCACCCACAATTGGTCACTGGGCAGAACAGGACTTTTTCTGCTAGCCCGTCTGGAGGCACATTCAGCTCCAGAAACTGCTTCCGAGGCTGATTAAGTGACCATCAATCACTGTGTGTGATGGAAGCAAAGCCTGTGTAGTAAGGTGTTGTCACCACCGTGCTGCTGGCTTTAAAAATAAAAGTCTCAGCTTTGTATCGGCATGAATTTTTGATAAATAACTCATCTTAGCAGCGGCATTTATCTCTCAGAGGGAGGCCGTTATCTGGTGGAAATATCCTGAGCTGGCTGATGTTATCTTTCCTGTATTTTTATTAAGCAGTGGGGGGGGAATGAGCAGCTGTTTGTTTGTCACTGGATGCTGCTCCTGATAGAGAATTATTAATAGAGAGGGGCCAGGGGCGTCAGTGGGGTGGGATGTCACTGTGGGCTTGGTGCCATTTGAAGTCTTCGAGGAAAGCAGCTGCACTGGTGCTGTATGTCTTTTTAATGGTGCGTTGTTTTGTTTATTTCTAAAAGGGCAACTCTGGTGGTGACGGCCCCCCCGGTCCTCCTGGAGAAAGGGTAAGGCAAACTGGTGAAGCTAAAGCAGTACTCAGTCCAAGCCTGGTATTTTAACACGGGAAATAAGGTGGATTTGCATGGCTGAGATGGTGCTGAGGGGTTTTTGCAGGGAGGATCCTACCCTTGGCACCCCATGAAGCAGAGAGGGATGTGGCCCATCTCACTTGAGATGGGATGTGGCTTAGTATATCTCTGTCAGCAAACTGGAAAAGTCTGTTTAGAAATCTGAGGTGAAACATGCTGATGTGGAGAGAGGTGTTATAAGTCATCTGCAGCCATTAGTTCCCTTCTGAGCTCTCCAAGGAAGGCTCAAATGGGACCTTGGCTACCATATGTCAGCATCACTCCATGGGAATCATAGAATCATTGATTGGTTTGGGTTGGAAGGGGCCATGAAGGTCATCTAGCCCCTGGGTAGCTCCCAGATGCTCTCACTTGAGCTGGGATGGGAAAGACCTATTTTTCATGTGGCACTGGGAGGGAAAGGCACAAAGCAGTTGAAAGCCCTTTCCATATTTGCAGTGCTTTTTATAGCTGGACAGGCCACTTGGTTAAACATACCCAGGGGTTCTTATTTCTCCACACATTTTTTTTTTCAAGGGATGGCCCTGTGCAGCTGCATCTCACGCTTTGGCACATTTCGTAGGGGTAGAAGTAGCTGTCTTTTCATGTCTTCATGCTCATCTGCTGTTTACATAGAGCTGGTATTTCACAGTAAAGCGCTGCAGGTTCCTTAACCATGTTTTGTGGCTTGTTTTGCATCCCAGGGACCACCAGGGCCTCAAGGACCAACCGGATTTCCTGGACCAAAAGGCCCCCCTGTAAGTAACTCTCTTTCTAGAACATGCAAAGAAATGCATAAAATCTTTCCCACCCAGCTGCGATTGCTTGTGCCAGCTCAGTCTTTGCTGCTTCTCTGACACACAGTGACATATCCAATAAATGGCATTTCTGAGACATCATGATAATAACCCTATGGTTTAAGATTTTAAATAGCCAAGTAAATTGCAGCTGATTATAAATGTTCATTTCCTAATGACTCAATATCAATAGGATCTTTCACTGTTCCTCTGTTCTTTATTTTCCCTCTGTATACTAGGAGAACAGCACAACCGAGTAACACTTGTGTCTCTGCAGTTATTATACACTGGTGGGGGGTGTCAGAAACCTTTTTGGAGTGATTTCTTTCCCTGTAGTGAACAGCTTGCTCCTGCTCTGGACCTGCAAGATAAATCTTTCCTTTTAGTATGGGAAAGGGATGTATCTTTTAGGGTTCTGAGCACCCCTATTTCACTGTAAAAATGGATGGGAACTAATGCAGGGAGGCAAGCAGGTTTGACTCAGTCTTTATCACAGTTTTACTGCTGAGCACGTGGTCATGTTCCTTCTCACACTGTTTTTTCTGCTCTAGGGTCCTCCTGGAAAGGATGGATTGCCTGGTCACCCCGGACAGAGAGGAGAAACCGTAAGTAGCCAAAAAGTCTTTTGCAGATCATTAGTCCTGAGTCTTGTCTTGCCGGTTGGTTTTTCTAAACCCTTCTGTGCAGCTGGGGAGATGTGGCCACCTTTGGTTTCCCTAGAGGTCTATGTCTCTCCAGCTGTATGGGATGGTCTATGGGAAGCAACCCTCTTCTGAGCAGGATGACTCGGTCTAATGATGATTTGTATGAAGGTTGTGCACCAACTCTTCATTCTCTGTCCCTTCAGTAGACTGTGGTCAGCGTGCATCATGCACAGAGAAAACATGAGCACAGATACAGTGATGCTGGTGGTTGGTGTCAGAGGCAGTCAGGTTTCTGCTGTGCTGGACGCTGCAGAGGCAGCTCCTTGTGAAGCAGGAGGACATTGGCTCAGATTGAGCCTGGGTCAGCGCCGGCACATGGTGTGACACTTGCTTTCAAGAGGTGGAGAAGAAGCTGGGGGGTTATTTCAAAGCAGACCCTGCGGCCGGATTTTGTAACCTAAGGACTTGCTGATGAAGCGCGTGTCCCTTTGCCCCTCCCAAGGGTAGAGGCTGTGTCTCTGCTTTTTGGGGCATTACCAGTAAAGTCTGAGCTTTCTTTCCCACGCTGTCCTTTGGAGATGTGCAGGTTTGACATCTCTGTGTTCCACAGGCATAACTCTAGGGCTGCAATAGCAGATTTTTCATGCAAGACAGGCTCCATCCTTTGCAAGCTCAGCTTTTGGCACCCGGCTGTGTAAGGTCAGGCACAGTTTTATTTTCTCTGGAACATGCAATCGGGATGCTTTTCACACCGTGATGCACCATATGGTGAATGCCAAGAAGTGTTGCATGTCAGAAAAGAGTTGCAGCCCAATTTTGGCAGCATTTGTTTTAAAAGGGAGGCAGTTCCTGACTAAGACGAGGGATGCAATGGTTTTGCTCTAGTTTTCTGGTTACTGCAGCACACTCCTGTGTCAAATGCTGCCTTAGCACCTGGTTAAGAAAGGCATCTCTGCTGAATGCTACCTTTTAGCCAAAGCTTTGCACAAGGCACTCACCAAGTTTTGCTTAAGCCCCCGCCAGCAATAATCCCTCGCTGCAACCCAGGGAGCAGTCCCTGGCTCTTCAGGTTCCTCACTGTATTGTACGCATACTGCTTTGTCCATTTTAAAAGGTTTTGTTGCACAGATGTAATCATTGTTTCTCACCAAAGGAGAACGATGAGGCATGTGGAAGGTATGACCCCCTGGCTGTCGTGCATCTCTGGTCTGTTTTCTGCTCCTTTTCTTTGCTTGAGGGATCCCCTAGGCAAAAATGCCCCTCTGTCGCGTATTCCTCTGCATGCAGTAATTTGTATCTATCTCTCTGTTTGGCATTTTTGGGGATGTTTATTCTTTTTCCTCACTTGTTTACAATCCAGCTCATCCCCTGTTGTTGGTACATCCCTCTCCCCAAGACTGCATGCTGCATGTTAGCAGTTAGACTCTTTGTACTGTGTTTATTTTACAGGAGGAAAAAGCCACTTTCCTTTACTCAGCTTTGCCTATTTCTCCACTGCCTTTCCAAGCAAATGAGCATTAAAAAGGCTTTGCACACAATGCATTTTTTCCCCTTCAACTTATAACACAACAATTTAATTAACTTGCCTGGCATTTGCTAAGGAAGACAACGCAAATACTGCTCAGTGTAATACCAGATATTTATTTACACTCCGTAAGACTGACGTTTAAGGCAATGGTTGTGGTATTTCTGAACACAGAGTCCTCAGGTCAGGATTAACTTAAAGGTGAAGAGAAGAATTTTCACCTGCTGGAGCCTGGCTATGACATTTAGTTTTCCTTCATTGAGTTGTCTGTAACATCCAGGACACCTACGTTCAAATCAGAAGTAGTAAAAACTTTACTAGCATCTACCACGCTGCTATATCAGCTTGGAATAAAGCATCAAACTCCAAGTCCACATCCATATGAATGGAGAATGAGCTTTCAGTTATTTGGGGTCTGAAAGTATTCCCTGATAGCTTTCTTTAGTCACAGGCAAATACTTCCAGAAATTCAGAAGTATGTTAATCTGTGCCATCTACAAGCTTGCAAAGATGCCTTTCCCTTGCATCCTCTTGGGGTGCATGCAGACATGTGCAGAACCAGGCAGCAGAGGTTCCCTTTTTTGTCCCATTTTCCTTATGCAGAGGAGAGAAAAGTGAATTAAATAATAGTTTCACATTAGTAGCCTTGTCAGCACACTCCCTGGCTTCATGGAAGAAAACCTAGGCTTGAAATCTGAGCATCAAATAGTTCCCTTTGTTTTACTTCTCATTTAGTAGCAAATAGGCATGCTGACGGCTGCTGAAATATTTCAGCGTATTAGACTGACAAAGATTGCATCAAAAAAAAAAAAGCAAGAAATATTCTAAAAGCTCTGTGCCCCAGGCTCAGACAGGATAAAAGTAAACTCCTTTCTTCAGATTAATAACAAACATCCTGCGCAGAAGTGGCTGAAATATTTTCCTGCGATAAGAGTTTAAATTGTACGCTCGTTTCACAAAGATGTTTTACAGTTTTCCCCCATCAATGACAGGGTATTTTCTGTGATCCGCAGGCAGCTCTAGAATAGCATTGAGTAGCTTTTTTAGCACGACACGCTATCGTTGGCTTGGGATTTATCTGGTTGTCTTTTGTGGCAATGAGAAAATAGCCTGTATGTCCTAAATGCCATTTCTCAAGCTTGTCAGCGTGCTATAGCGAGGATGATAATTAATGTGCTTTTTAAAGAGTGGCTTAGGAGTGCTCAACAATTGCGGTGGTGATAGTTTGTTATTGTCACTCCTCAAATGTCGTTATAAGTAGCTGTCATGGAGACTTCGCTACTCATCAGCATTTGGGGAGAAACACATTTGTGATGCTTTTCAGCAGACAGTGATGAAGGAAATAAAGCTTCCCTCAGCCCCAGGCTGGTGGGGTGTGGGCTTCAGCAGGGCTGGAGGCTGGAGCTGCCCGTGTCCCAAGGGGAAGCGAGTCGCACAGCCTCCGAGCTCCTGGGAGCTAAGCCTGAAACTGAGCTAAGCCTAAACCAGTCCCAAACCAAGGAGCAGGAGAAGGGAAATGGTTATCAAGGATTACTCAGTGTAAAGAAATTCACACGTTCTGATTTTTTTAGTAGCCATTTCCTCTATAGGTTTTATGCCTGTGGCAAATTATTTTATATATATATACATGGCCAGTCCTTCAGCCATACCGTAGTAGTTCCATTAAAACAGCAAAGCTGAGCTTTGAGAATCTCTTTTTCTTCCTCTGATTCATTCTTGTATAAATGTCCAAAGATACATTTTCCACCTTCCTCTTGATTTCTTGTTTCTTTTGTCTCTGAGTGTCCACCCATTCCTGGTCAGTGGTTTCACCAGTGGAAGAGGAGCAGTTGGGTGGCAGCCTGCGACCCATGCTGGAGCACTCCTTGGAGGAGTGTCATCTCTTTCTCTTTTTTCTGTCTCTAACAGGGTTTCCAAGGCAAGACCGGCCCTCCAGGACCTCCCGGTGTCGTAGGTCCTCAGGTAAGAAATGGGTGCTCATGCTTACACCAGCAGCTCGTCTTCAGTGGGTTGTCACAGCTCTGATGGTTCAGCTGGAGTTTATAATGCACAGAGTCTCCTCTTCCAGGGGAGGCAAAATCATGTTGAAGAAAGCTTTATGGCTGTGGAATTCCTGGCCAGGGTGCAAAATAATAGACTGATAGAATGGATTGGGTTAGAACAGACCTTAAAGATTATGCAGTTCCAACTCCATCTCCCGCTAGACCAGGCTGCTCAAAGCCCCATCCAGCCTGGCCTTGAACATCTCCAAGGAGGGAGCATCCACAACTTCTCTGGGCAACCTGTTCCAGTGTCTCACTGCCCTCACCACGAAGAATTTCTTCCCAATGTCTAATGTCAAGACATTAGGATGGTATTTAGACAATGTGCCTGAAGGCTGCTGTGAGTAAGTTGGTTCCTGTGAACTTAACAGAGCTACCACGGTGTAAAATTGGTGTACAGAGAGAGAAAGATCAGCTAGACACAGCCTGACTAAACAACCTTAAGCAACCAGAGAGTTGGACATAATCTCACAGGGCTGTACAGCTGGTGGGGCATTGAGGGCAGTGTAAGCGAGATACAAGAGTGCTCTTACTTGCTGTTATGAAGAAATGCATCCCTCTTCAGTATAGTATGTTGCTGGATTCTGGCTTGAACTCTGTGCAATCTGGAAATACTAACCACACATCCAGAATTTGTACCCCCTAAGTACAAGCAGGCAAGGCTCGTGCATCAGTTTTGTGGTCAGAGCCCTAGATTGAGTAGGATTGGCTTTGGGTTGAGACTTCTTGCCTGAAGGGGTGGGTGGACGAGGTGCTGAGGAGCGTGTTGTAATATTTGATAGGAATGGTTGGACTCAATGACCTGATGGGTCTTTTCCAACCTGGTGGTGATCCTATGATTCTACGATCCTGTAACTGCTGGGGAAGTTGCTCTTTAATTACAAAGGAATTAATTTGTCCTCTTTAATGATAGTACAAAGTCCTCGATTTGTAAATTCTCTGATTAGGGGCAATTCCCCCAATCTTCTCAAGTGCTCCTTAGGTTCTTTGGCGAGTTCAGTTGCCCCCAGTGTGCGCAGCAAGCCTGATCTGTGGCTGCTGAGCAATCATGGTGTTATTGTTCTGCCTACACTAAGTGGCACCCTGCAGCATGACGTGAATTACAACCACCATCCCAGAGGACACCAGGGTGCAAGAATGCGATAGTCTTGTGCATCTGTGCTCCTCCAAAATGAGCCACTTGGGACCCTTCTGCACTGGGCCTTATGTTACACTCATTACCATTTAATGCGCGTGTACAGTGCGGAGGCAGTCAGTAATTGTCATATAGTACAAACCAGATCCATTATTTACTCCCCATATAAGGAGAAAGCAGCATGAATGCAGAGTCAGAAGAGTCACCAATTAAAAAAACCCAAACCTAATAATAATAATTGTCGTAATGACATCTCATTTATAGGAAATCTTTCATTACAGAGGTTAGGCTTCTAGTCTGTCAAGTGCAATGATGCCTGCTTCCAAAACAAGATCCCTTTAGATGCCAAAGGAAGCATCTTTGCTGGCATTCCTGGTGGCACTGCAGGGGACAGCTAAGGGAAGGAGCATCTTCCATCCTGTTGCAACCTAAAAGAATAAACTGATAGCCTGAACCTCTTCTTTCATTGATTGCTCTGCTGATACTAACCATCTGATCTCCGTTTCTTCAGGGTCCGACTGGTGAGACTGGGCCAATGGGTGAGCGGGGACATCCAGGCCCTCCAGGTCCCCCAGGTGAACAAGGTCTTCCTGGCCTCACTGGAAAAGAAGGAACCAAGGTAGAGACCAGCAGCTTACTGCATTCACCCTCCTTGCCAGCCTGCATGCCCGTCTCTCTCCCAGAGATGGAGAGGGATAATTCAGAAAAGAAATTATGTTTTGCAGTGTCTCATCACAACTTGAGCCCAGAGGGAGGAGCTGGGTCTCTGCAGAGTCTGCAGATCCTCAGCTCTTTATCATTGTCATTACAGGGTGACCCTGGTCCTGCCGGCCTCCCAGGGAAGGATGGTCCCCCTGGCTTGCGAGGCTTCCCTGGAGAGAGAGGTCTTCCTGGCCCCATTGTGAGTAGAGACTTCCCAGTCCTTCCAGCAGGAAGGATGCCCAGGTGGTGCAGCACCCACCTCCCCAAATGACTTTGTTTTCCTCCCTCCAGGGTGCTCCAGGGCTGAAAGGCAACGAAGGTCCCCCAGGCCCTCCAGGTCCAGCAGTGAGTATCCTTGCCCTTACAGGCACCACCTAATGCATTTACAAGCTTGGCAACCAAAACAGAGGGTTAGTCACAGCTCGGTGCTTTATCCGTTATTTCCTTTGCACTAACTAACAACTGCTGGATATTGCTTTCTTTAACAAGACATGCATGTAAATGTGATAGCTCAGTCGTTCTCTGGTGTCAGCTGTGAACATACATGACAAGCTGAGGGAATTGGAATGATTCAAGACATGGAGATTCTTGCTTCTAAGTCACCTGCTTTCCTTCTGAAAGTCATCGCCGTAGCCCTCTGGGAAGAAAATGTTCATCTTCCAGCCCTCCTTGCTGCACTGGCCACAAAGTGGCTTGTACTCTTGTTCCAAGCTGATAATGTCCCCCCAGGAACTGAGCTCCCTGCACCATCCAGAGGAGACTCCAGCCCTTCCAGGGTTTTGAATGAAAAAAGATCTGCAACACCCCTAAGGCTGATGATACCAAGTTATCACATGGCAGTCCCTTCATCAAATGTGCTCACTTGCTGACGATGCATTTGCAGCATCCTGCTGCTGGATTTCTTTGTCTGATGAAGCTTGATATTCAAGTTAATGCTTCCTTTCTTCTCTGAACAGGGCTCTCCCGGTGAGCGTGGTCCTGCAGGATCAGCTGGCCCAATAGGCTTGCCAGGGCGACCTGGCCCCCAGGGACCCCCAGGACCCGCAGGTGAAAAGGGAGCCCCAGTAAGTACCAGTATAAAGCTTGACAGCTGTGAGTCAAACAGAAATGTGTATTGGAGGAAGCTGAGTGTGGAAATGTTCCCAGGGCTAAGTGTATAAAATTTTATATATATATATATTCAATTAGAAAGGAGTTCTTTCATCTTGCATGCATCAAACCACTGAACATCAGCTGCTCAGCTGCCTCGTTTGTGACATTGGTGCTGTCAAAATTGGATGTGATCCCAGGGACTGAAATGTCTTCAGGCAACGAAAAGGGATGAGGACTGAACAGGTGAAATGACAGCATGTGTGACCCAGTGACAAACAGCCGAAGGACAGGCCTCTGGGCAGAGAGGGGAGCCAACTCCATCACTGCTTACAAGGATGCGGTGGCAGCAACGATTTCTACTAAGCCCAAATAAGTCCTTGCCCTTGCTCTGCCCCAGCCAAGGGACAGCGTGGGAAGGTGCTGCGGTGGTTTCAGCTCTGTCTCCTGGGATGCTGCGTGCTGCTGCAGCATCAGCATTCCCAGGCATCCTGCTGATGCCCGTGGAAAGAGCTGCTCTCAGCTGGAGCCCAAACAGAGCGCGGCTGAGTCCTGCCATATGGTCCCTCTCCTGAGCGTTCACCAGCCAGCCCGCGCAAAATCTCACGTCTTTCGCTCCCCAGGCACACGCTTGAAATGTCACGTGCGGGCAGCAGAGAGTGGGCTGGGATGACTATATCTGTCCCTGAAGAGCACATCACCATGACGGTCCTGAGGAGGGAGGCTATGCCTCTAATTCACCCCCAAATGGTTCTGCAGGGACTTTTGGGTTGCCGGATGCAAACTTAAACTCAGCTTCACACTCAGCAAAATGAGCAAACGCTGGCATCAGTGATTTTAGACTATGTGAGGACACTTAGGGTGATTGGTTGTTGTTATCAAAAGTGTTTATCAGCTGCTGCATTCCACGTTTGCTGGCTTATTAGAAACTTCAGCAGCTAGTCCAGAGGCAAGAACATCCTGGTGAATCAGCTTTATGAACATCTGTCCTGCCAAGTACCTATGTGGTGTATTGGTGGAGAGATGAATAGGCAATTTGTGTGGCATCTAATTATTCAGAGCAAGCACCCAGGATTCAGATGCAATTAAATTATGTACAAGGAAACTGAAAAATATTCACTGTTCAGTTCTTATAAAAAAATAAATTCAATTGAAGGCTCCAGGTCTGAGAAATGCGAGTAGATGTTTAAGCAGGAGGCCAGCAGAGATTGCTTTATTCACTTCAGTTGTTTTCCTTTATCCAGAAGCTCAGAAGGGAGCTTGGGGCCTCCTGAGAAACCCCAATTAGTTGGGGATCAGTCAGGGAGGGAGCAGGCAGAGTTCTGAGGAAGCCAGGACCAGAATCAATAAAAACTGCCTTGTGGGAATGAAAATTAGTTGGGGTCTTGTTTGTCATCCAGAGAGAGATAGCAGAGGGCTCAGATTAAATCTGATCGTATTGCTTTAGCAGTGAAATTGCAGCTGTGATCTGGGTATTCACCGTTTAGATTTGTTTGTTCTTTCTTTATCTCTTGAGATAGAAAGTTTGTCTTATTTCAGACTGTGAGCAGAGAGAGCCTGATGAAATATCAGCTGGAAACTGGTTTTGCTCTACGTGCTCATATAGTTGAGGAGTCATTAGCAGCTGAATAAAGCATTAATGAGATGTATTGGGTTGGCTGGAGGGTGAAGGAGAGCTTTGTGTGACCTGCCTGCTTGTTCTGCTTCCAGGGTGAGAAGGGTCCTCAAGGACCAGCTGGCCGAGATGGCATCCAGGGCCCAGTGGGACTCCCAGGTCCAGCAGGTCCTGTTGGCCCCCCTGGAGAGGATGGAGACAAGGTGAGAGCATCTCCCTGCTGCGTAGGGTCCTTCTGGGAAGGAACAGAGCAATGTCCCCCATTACCACCATGCTGCTTCCACTGCATCGGGTTAGAGGCGGATGGCCTCAAGCTCCACCAGGGGAGATTCAGGCTTGAGATAAGGAAAAAATTCTTCACGGATAGGGTCATTAGGCATTGGAACAGTCTACCCTAGGAGGTGGTTGACTCGCCTTCCCTGGAGGTGTTTAAGGTGAGGGTGGATGAGGTGCTTAGGGGAATGGTTTAGAGATTGGTGGGAATGGTTGGACTCGACGATCTGGTGGGTCTCTTCCAACCTGGTTATTCTATGATTTGCTGCTGGTCACAACACAAGGATGCTTTATGGCACTGGCAATCCTGCAAGATCAGCAATGTGTCTCGTCTGGGGAGCAGCAGGCACTGTGCTGGGTGTGCTCTGCTGGCCAAACCACTCACTGAAGCTAACTAACCTTCCCCAAAGCCTCGAGCAAGTGGTCTGTCCATGGACCTGGCCTTTCCAAATTAATTAACTTTACCCAGTCTCTCATTAAGCCCTTCTGGATGAAACACTCATCGCTGATAACAAGTTCTGCAAAATGATGCTTCTTGCACCTCATGGCAGCTAGCAAAGTTTTGGGATGCAAAAGGGTTTGTTGACACCTAAATTGGCCAACTCTCTGGCCTTTTTCAGAACTTAGCGGGGTATTTCTGTGGGAATTGGCATCCCTGGGAGGAGGGTGCAGACACACAGGGCTAGCGCTTGAGTGTTGGGATAAGGAAGTAGTCACCAAGTGAACTAACTGTGCCTCTTTACACCTGGCAGGGCGAGATCGGGGAGCCTGGCCAGAAGGGCAGCAAGGGTGACAAAGGAGAGCAGGTGAGTGACATGGACATCATCATAGCTGCTTCCCTCGAGGAAATGGTTATGTTGGGTGACTTGCTGGAAACAGAAAATGATATCATCTTCATTTCTTTCTGTCATTACTCCATCTTCTCCTTTGTTTCATCAAATACCCACAATATAACAAGATAATGAGTGCCTGACGTGTTTCTCCTCCACCTCCCAGGAACACACTGAGATGTTTCAAGGTTATCTGTGTGCTGTGCAAATATCTGTGGAATGTTAGCAGCCACTAAAGTTGGATGTTTGGCTATAGTTGTTCTTCTAGCTGCTTGTTGCACACTGAAGCAGCCTTTATGTGCTCTTCAGAGCATAAGGAAGATTAATTACACCTATGTATCTACATAGAACTGATACGGGATAATATCAAATGACTGGTATAGGGTGGTACGATGTGAGCTGGGATGAGATGGCTTTGCTTGAAGGTAAAACACGTTTAGATAGATCTGCTGTGCCATTGGCACTAGGGCTGAGGAATACTGATGTGTTCTGAGACACTTGCCCCTGTCCTCACCCTCTGGTTTGAGAATACAAGTCTAAAGGAGGCTGCATTGAAGGGCATCGCTTTTTCCAGATGAGTTTTTTATTCTGTGCTCCTAATGAAGCTTCTGCTTCATTACAGGGTCCACCAGGTCCTACTGGCCCACAGGGTCCAATCGGTCAGCCTGGTCCAGCTGTGAGTATTGTCCCCTGCTAGCAGAAATCCTCTTACTTGCCATAAACTGTCCTGGGAAGCACTGCAAAGAGTGGGAGTTTCTGCCTAAAGGTGCTAATTATTCTACGAATTGTTGGAATTCTATGAATGGTTGGTCTCGATGATCCAGTGGGTCTTTTCCAACCTAGTGATACTGTGATTCTGTAATGCCCAATGCATGAGTGGGGCATTGGTGCTGGAGGTGGTGGGGTTGGGGCTTTGTAGCTGCCTTGTATCTTTGCCAAGCTGTGTTAGACTCTTTCCTCATAGGGTGCCGATGGAGAGCCAGGTCCCAGAGGACAGCAAGGCCTCTTTGGTCAGAAAGGTGATGAAGGACCCCGAGGTTTCCCTGGTCCTCCTGGCCCAGTGGGCTTGCAGGTAATTTATGACATTAAGGGACATCTTAGAGTAATGAGAGCTGGGACTCAACTTGAGCTGTTCACAGCTAAAACTCATCTCCTCCACATCCACAGGGCTTGCCTGGACCACCTGGTGAGAAGGGAGAAACAGGTGACGTTGGGCAAATGGTAGGATGCTTTCATACTTCTTTTTTTCACTATTGACATAGACATTACTCCAAGAAACAAGTCTTAAATTTACCTCTCCTTTCCCTCAGGGCCCACCAGGTCCACCTGGACCCAGAGGTCCATCTGGACCACCAGGAGCAGATGGTCCACAGGGTTCTCCTGGGGGAATAGGAAATCCTGGTGCAGTAGGAGAGAAGGTAAAGCATCCAGACAAACCTGATTAAAGCACGAAGGAGTTTGCTACAACACTTACGCAGGAGCTTTGCTGTGGCAGCAGCAAACTCAGCACCCTGCAGCAATATAATTGCTCATCCTCTTTTCCCCTGTGCAGGGCGAACCTGGTGAATCTGGTGAGCCTGGTCTTCCCGGCGAGGTTGGCCTCCCGGTAAGTGTGCTGTGGGGTGGCTTTTTTTGTGATAGAGAAGAGCTTTTCTTCAGTGATGTCCCCCAAGTTGCTAGTTGAAAGGATGGCAGAGAGTCATGGCTGTTGTTGGACACGCAGAGACTGAAGCAGCCATGTCCTTGGTTTGGGTATTGGGCAACACGTCACCACGTCGCTGAGTATTTATGGTATAATATTTAGTCACTGAATATGGGCTGCCCACGGCTGAACACCATGAGCACTATTTAATCTTTGTGGGAAAGGACTGCTACATCATGTCCTCGTGTTTTGAGGTACAAATAGAGCTTCTTTCTCCCAACTGAGGGAAGGATAATTAGAGATCGGTAAGTTGTTCTCCTGAATAATAGAAATGCCTTTTTTCCCTGACAGGGGCCTAAAGGTGAAAGAGGTGAAAAGGGTGAAGCAGGTCCCTCTGGTGCTGCTGGTCCACCTGGCCCCAAAGGTCCACCAGGCGATGACGGTCCCAAAGGCAGCCCTGTAAGTACCCCCTCCAGACCAAGCAACGCTTCCTTGTCTTGCCCACCAGGGATTTCTGTACAAAAAGATGTTTTGCAGAGAATTTTGTGGAAATTTGAAATAGTTTACCAGCCAGCAAATCATATGTCATGTGATATTAATCCCCCTTTTTAGGGTGCTAATGAGGAGAAGACACAGCTGTACCCCATCTCCCAGAAACACTTGAATTATCAGTCAATTTTGCAGCCCATCACAAAACTCGCCTCTATAGAGAGGGGCTGCAGTCAGTTTACTCTGTGCTTAAGCTGAATTATTGCCAAGGTCCTCTGCATCAGAGCGAAGCTTCCAAAATAGCATAGAGGAGATTTATGTGAATTTGGGAGTTGCACCTCTAGGGTCAGATCCCTGCTGATGCTAATTGCTGTAGTTCTGTTGAAGCCAGTAGAGCTATACTGATTTATACCAGATGACAATGGTACAGTATTTATCTTGCCAGCTTCTTTGATGCTTGCTGGCTGAAGAAATTTATTATGCGATAAGTGAAGATGGCATGAAACAGCAGAGGAGGCAGGGGAGTTAGTCATCTCTCTTAACAGATGGGTTTTTGGGATATCACGTTATTGATTGAAGCCTATTGCCGGAACACTGGTCTCAGAATCATTTGAAGTACACAGTAGACATTGTACGGAGAAGAATGGTGAAGTGTTTTACTCATTAAATGCTTTGAGAGGATCTTAATGTGAAAAATGTTACACACCATATAGTAAGCAAAAACAAAATCTTCTAATCTACGCATTCCCCAAAGCTGTGAGGGTTTCACTGTCACTTGTCCAATGTATTTATGAAAAAGTAGATGAAACTCCCAGTCTTGCCTCTGGAGCTTTGCACAGTCTGGATGCAGAGCTGAACCGGTGGCTGTGACAGGATGAAATTACAGCAGATGCAAAGAAGGGATTGTGTGATTGTGTTTAGGGGTTTTGCTCTGCAGAGTGACCCCCTGTGTTGTTGCTGGGGTAGCAGGCACTAGCGCTCTCCAGTTCTCCAGGTGCAATGTCACTGACTTGGCGTTATCCTCCTTCTCTCTTTGCAGGGTCCAGTTGGTTTCCCTGGTGACCCTGGTCCTCCCGGAGAACCTGGTCCAGCTGTAAGTGTTTGTCTCACAGAAGGGCTGTTAGGTCCCTCCTCCTGGTTTAGTGAAACACAACTGTGTGTTGTTCACGCACCAGCAACTCCTCTGGTGTTTACTCTTCCTTTCCTTGGGAAAGAGTAGGAAGTCTTGCCATAAGACTGTCTGACCATGCTACAGCCTTTGGGGCAGGAGCTACACGAACGCTGCAATCCACAGTATTTGACAAGAGGACATTTGCTGTTGTCAGTGTTCTCAGCAAGAGATGGGAAGGGACGGTTGCCTGGTGAAGTGAAGACCAGATGAACCACACCTGCAACTCTTGACACTGCTCAACTGTATTTGTACCCTAAATATTCCTACTTCTTTCTTTCCTCCTCCTTTTTAGGGTCAAGATGGTCCCCCTGGTGACAAAGGTGACGATGGCGAACCTGGACAGACTGTGAGTAACTGGATTGATGAGATCTGTTCCCTTTCAGTCCTTGCAGGTCCAAAAACTTTTAACACAGAAGGACGTACAACATCTAACTCCCACTAGCTTCTGCTGCACTGGTCCCCTGATGCCTGTCCAGTCCTGTCCTCTCGCCTGGTTGTGTCAGCCAGGCTGCTGCTATCCATCCAGGCTGCTCAGCAATGCATCCTGAGAGCAAAAAATTAACTTATGGAACCCAAAATCCAAGTCTTCATTTTAACTTTTCCATGCCTTATGGTATTTCTTGGTGGGAAGGGATAAAACAAGATACCACCTGCACCCCCGAGGAGGTGTTGGGAGTTGTACTGGCTGCCCACGCCTTGGCTTAGCACAAACTCTACATCTCAACTTGAGTTTTACATGTTTGCTCCTTCCTCCTGTATCTTGCAGTGCGTTTATGACTTGTTCTTTTCCCTTTCCATCTAGGGTTCCCCTGGTCCCACGGGAGAGCCAGGCCCCTCTGGACCCCCCGGAAAGAGGGTAAGCTGATTGTCTTGGAGCGTTTTTCCAATCGTATTTGTGTTGCCTTTTTGAAACTGATGTTGTTACTTGGTCTACAGTAAATGCAATGCAGTAGCATATAAAATAAGTATAAAATAACAATAAAATCGATGTACCATCTTCAACCATTGGAAATCCATGGGAAATTGTCAACCAAATCCCATAGAATTAGATAATTTAACACCCAAAAGAAAATAGAAGCATGAGGTGCTCCTGCTTTCCCTGCCTTGCTGACAGAGCCCAGGGATTCATTTAGCGAGAAGCTAATTTAAAAAGCTTTTCAGAGATATTTGTCTCCATTTTGTCTTCTTCCCTGGGGCTGCAGCATCATTTTTCTAATTCCGATAACTACTTCAGATCAGTGCCGTCTAATTGTGTTTTGCATCTATTTTCTGCTTTCTCTAGGGCCCCCCTGGCCCAGCTGGTCCCGAAGGAAGGCAAGGGGAGAAAGGAGCCAAGGTAAGGGCTGAGTGGGATTTCACTTCTCCTATGTCCTTTGTATGCCAAAAGTCTCACCCTCTGACAACGTTGGTGTTTGAACAACAGCAATTTGATTTTGCGGCGTGTTTTAACGAATTAGCCTGAATTTGGGGCCATTGGCCTCAAATCTAAGCTTACATTTAACAAATTCTGTGGAGATAATTAGGGCTTGGTAAGGTCATGGGAATGTTTTTCTTGTTTTGAAATGACAACGTGCCGTGTTTGGCAATTTAACGTGTGGTAAATAGTAGAGCGTATGCTGCCCTGTGTCCTTTCCCAGGTGCAAACCTACCATTATTGTTTTGGAAGGGGCAGCAGGGGGCTGTAGAGTAGGATTGCAAAATTATAGATCCAGTTATTGCAGCAGCTGCAGGAACGCTGATGGTGGAAGATGCACACAATCCCAGGACCGAACCCAGGAAAGCTTTCTGCTCTGGAGAGTTCGTGGCCAAAGGGCTGTTCCTGGTGGAAATCAGAAGAAGTGGACAAGGGTGAAAAGTGAAGGCATTTGGAGGCTTGTCCTCAGTGCAGAAGGTGTAGGAGGCAGGAGGAAGGTCAACGAACAGGAGATTTTACATGCTTTGTACAGAACTGCATTCACTCTGTGACATCTTGGCAGCAGCCACAGTGTATTTGAGAAGATCATTTGTTGCCCCACTGCAAACTAAACCATGCCTACCTCTTGTATCTAGGGTGAAGCTGGTTTGGAAGGACCTCCTGGGAAGACTGGCCCAATTGGTCCCCAAGGTGCTCCAGGGAAGCCTGGCCCCGATGGTCTTAGAGGGATTCCTGGTCCAGTCGTGAGTATTCCCAACCTGAGTAAGATCTGAGAAAGCTTCTGGGCAGAGTTGTTCCTGGTGCTTCACCATAACCCACCTGCCTTGGAAGATGCCTTTCTCCCAGCACAATGTTCTGTCTGTGCCTAAATGCCTGACAGCAGATAAAACATATTTAGTGGAAATAATATAATTGTGGATATCATCTCACAGCATGTTTCATTTGAGTCTTGGGTCTGCTCACCCACTGTCCATTGGTGAGAGTTTCCATGACTTCCTATGTCCCTTTTCCAGTAGAGATTTGATCATGAAAGAAATTTAAATCCTTTAGCCTTTTGCCATCTGTGAGAAGCCAGGGCTAATGTTCCCTGGCACAGGGAACAGCTGAAGACAGGTGAATAATCAGAATAATCCCAGCTGGGAGCACTGTTGTTGTGAATGATTGTTTTGAGGGAATTGCACTGTTTTACAGGGTGAACAAGGTCTCCCAGGATCCCCTGGCCCAGATGGTCCTCCAGGCCCAATGGTATGTCCAAACCATCAAATTCCGTGAGCTTTTTAAATGGATGAATGCATTTTACATTAATTAATTCTGTCTTTTCTTTTCTTTCTGTCTCACGAAGGGCCCACCTGGTTTGCCTGGTCTTAAAGGAGACTCTGGTCCTAAAGGGGAGAAGGTAAGAATGAAACACACACGATCTCGTTGCATGACCTGATGCTTGTGTCTGGATCCAAAATCAGGTTTCACATCCCCAAATCACCAGCGCTGATGATGACAGAGTGACACGGAGGAGCTGAATCACTTCATTCCCCTGTGTCAGCCCATCCCTCGCAGCCGTAGTTGTTGGGGCTCTTTAGCAGAGGGCATGAGGAGGTGTGAACACCTGGCTTGCTTTGGGGCATGATTCTCAGTCTTGTAGAAATTGATGTAATGTATGTTAGCAAAGTGCAATGGTTCTCTTTCTATATTTGTAGCATTTTCTGTTACAATAAGCTAGTGCTTTTCTCTGCCCCTTCCAGGTGTCAGGGGCAGCTACAAGACCTGTCACCTTGCTTAGATATTTGTGGTTGTATCTAGAAATGTCTTTGCTGGGTAACTTTGGTGTTCTATTACCTCCGGCGAGAAACCATAATTAACATCTGCTGTTTTCCTCTAGGGTCATCCAGGTTTAATTGGTCTTATTGGACCACCAGGCGAGCAGGGAGAAAAGGGTGATAGAGGTCTCCCAGGCCCTCAGGGCTCAGCAGGGCCCAAGGGAGAGCAGGTAAATATTCCATAAGGCCTTAATTAAATGTGCTTTTGAGTTAAATGTGTTTTGTGGAGTTTGCTGACTTTGAACAGGTTCGACATAGCAGAGATGGTCGATCTCAGCAGGAGACTCTTGCTAATTTTTGAGGACTAATTTCTGTATTAATGTTGTTTATTTTCCATACGAAATGTAGAGATGCTCCAAAATGATCCATTTCAGTAGAAAGCGGATTCTCAAGGGTCATATGAAAAGTGCTGAATAGACTTGAAGGGATGGTAACATTAAATATGCATCTAAAGGACTGATTTTTAAAACTGTGTGCCTAAATGACACATGAAGTTCCCTGGTCATGCTCATCTGGATCTGCACATGCTTAAAAAACAGTGAAAGCACCAGTTTGTACAGAGTCCATCAAAACCAAGTGGTCATATGTGAGCAGATGTTAGTTATGTAGTTATAAGCCAGCATTGCTGCAGGCAAATCAGTGTTATTCTGTTTTTATTTTCCAGGGTATCACAGGTCCTTCTGGACCAATTGGACCCCCAGGGCCACCAGGATTACCGGTATGTGACAAGCAATTACGTAATTCCTCAGGACCTACACAGCCCTTCTGGGGTCACCTTGGCACTCCCAGATACCCAGCTGAGTCCTCCTGGCCTTGTATGAGGATGCTGATGGGAATGGGGGTGCCCAGCTGAGCCCATCAGGAACACTTGAATGAGTTTTTGGAATCCTAGTGGGTGACACATGAGCTGAGAGGGCACAGTGTGATCAAGGCAGGGAAATTAGCCCACCCTGTTTCTCTCCCCCTTACTTTTGGATTATCTACAATCACATGGTGGTTTCTTGCACTTTTTGCTCTCTGTATTTTCTTTCCCTGGATGCTCAAACGCTGCAGCCTGCGCCCTTGGGTGCCCAGCACTTGCAGTTGTTGGGTGTCCTTAGCACGGAGCCAGGATTAGTGCGTTATGGTAATCACAGAGCAGCTTTTCCATCCCCATCCAAGCGGGATTGTGGAGCGCTGACACAAATTGGTCTGACACAAATGCTTTTTGTGTGTTGACAAAGCAACACCAAGCTCAAGTGGATATGAAAAGTGGAAGTAGAAAGGAAGTGAATTAATAAAAACCCCACCTTGCATAACACTGCTCTGTGTCTCTCTATGGAGAGTCTGACTTCTCTACTAGGAAACGCACTGACTCCTTTCTGTATTTTTCTCTCCACAGGGTCCACCTGGTCCCAAAGGTGCTAAAGGATCATCAGTGAGTATAGACATTGTTAAATTATGAGGCTGAGGAGTTCTTATTAAGCCCATAACCTGCTGCGACACCTCTGCATCAGTGGCGTTACGGCGATTAGCCAACAAGGACTGTAGCAAACGCAGCCTTTTCAGGCTGTCGAAGTCCAGAAATTATAATTGGGCAAGGTTTTTGTTGCACACACTGTGCTTCATTGAACATCAGTGCAGCAAAGATCAGAAGGAGGAATCCAGTGCATAGTCCTTAGGAGAAAACCTACCGCTGTAAAGCAGAGGGTATTAAAAATAGACTGTGAGGCTGGAGGTGGCGAGCTGAAAAGCAGAGAACTCAGTGAGAAATGCGACACTGAAGCAAGCTTCACGTTACAGATCTCCTATGCAGGCAGTTAAAAATTCCTCTTGGGCAGAACCCTAGAGTCCTTTCCTGATGCCGAATTCAATGTTTGATTAATATTAAGATTTTATTTGCTTTATAAAACTGTTGAATTAATTTGAAGAGTTAATGTTTTGATGCTATGGAAGATCCTTCCTTTCCCCTAGGAAGCCTAAGCAATATTTGACTGTTCAACCCCAAGCGTTCGATCTTTTCCTCTTACCTAGACACTGAAAATAACCAAACAAAGCATTTTCTTGCGGGGCTGCAAGTGTTCTCGAAGGGACAGGAAGAAAGCTTTTGCCACAAGAGATTATTAAAATAAATATTTGGATGTGAAGTAATTGACAAATGCTTTTTTCAGAGTGACTCATATTTTTTCTCCTTTGTTTTTCCACCCAGGGTCCAACAGGTCCAAAGGGTGAATCGGGTCTTCCTGGGCCCCCGGGGCCTCCTGTAAGTAGAACCCATTAAATGAAATGTGAAATTGAGGTTCCGATTTATTGGGTGTTGTATTGTTGGGAAGCAGGTTTCTGGACAAAGATTGAGCGTATCAGGAATCCTAGCAGTGGGTTGGTGTCTTTTAGAGATGCTGAAGAAGAAAGCAGGATGTGAAGAGGGAAGTTACTATTGGGGAGACAACAAGAAGTGGTGGAGCCAGTGTTTAAGCCTGGGGGTTTTCATCAGTAGCATAATGAGTGGTTTATGTGCCTAGTGTGTATCTTATGATGTTGCTTTTCCTCACTGGTGGCTGCTTTGGCCATCTCTTCTGTCTCCCCACTGCCAATGCAATGAGTTGTATCTTCTTTCTCCACAAACGAGGGTCCTCCTGGAGAAGTCATCCAGCCGCTGCCCATCCAGTCTGCCAAGAGGACCCGGCGCAACATTGACGCCAGCCAGCTGGTGGACGATGGAAATGCCGACAACTACATGGACTATGCAGACGGCATGGAGGAAATTTTTGGCTCGCTGAATTCCTTGAAACTGGAAATTGAGCAAATGAAGCATCCATTGGGCACTCAACATAACCCAGCACGTACCTGCAAGGATCTGCAGCTCTGTCACCCTGATTTCCCAGATGGTGCGTCCCGGGATAGGGGGAGTGAGGGAAAGCACTGGGTTTCTCACCTCCACGCAATGAATACAAGGGAATGCAGGAAGAGGAGTAAATCTGGGGAGTCCTGGGCCCTGGCGTCCCATGAGGAACGTGGCTAACAAAGAAGCAGAATGTGGAGAAGAATGGGGATATCTAATGCAAAATAACTATTCCTGCAGAGTGCCACAGTATAATCTGAAATCAGAATGCAATCAGTTCTCAAAAAAATGCATATAAATGTATTTATCTCGGCGTATGACTGAAATGAAAGATCCCTGGTGAGACGGTTGCTAAAGCGCCTACTATCCTTCCCTTACAGTGCTGATTCTTTCTTCCCTTCTCTTCCCTCTTATGCATCCAGGTGAATACTGGGTTGATCCTAACCAAGGATGTTCCAGGGACTCTTTCAAAGTTTACTGTAATTTCACGGCTGGTGGAGAGACTTGCATCTACCCTGATAAGAAATCTGAAGGAGTAAGTCCACACAACTTTTTTTTTTCCACCGCCTATATTATGATGATAAGAGATTGTTTCCTAAGATGAATATTCATAGGCAGCCAATTTCAGCAGAGCTGAACAATAGCGAGTAAGGATTAAAGATCCAGAGCATTTCTTTGTTATGCAAAGTTAGATTCTAAAATCATAGAATAATCAAATGCTTTGGGTTGGAAGAGGCCTTAAAGCCCATCCAGTTCCACCCCCTGCCATGGGCAGGGACACCTCCCACTGGCCCAGGTTGCTCCAAGCCCCTTCAAACCTGACCTCCCGGGATGGGGCAGCCACCCTGGGCCAGAGGCTTACCACCCTCATAGGAAAACGTCTCTTCCTAATATCTAATCTAAATCTCCCCTCTTTCAGCTTAAAACCATTCCCCCTCATCCTATGCCTGCACTCCCTGACCAAGACCTCCCCCCAGCTTTCTCGGAGCCCCTTTCAGTACTGGAAGCTGCTCTTAGGTCTCCCTGGAGCCTTCTCTTCTTCATCCTTAACAACCCGAACCCTTTCAGCCCGTCCTTGTATGGGAGGTGCTCCAGCCCTCAGGTCATCTTCATGGCCTCCTCTGGACTTGGTCTAACAGATCCATTCCATAATAACAAATATGTTAAGAAAGAGAATTTCTTTGAGTCAGTCAGATATCAGGTGTGATTTGGGACAAGTCTTTGATGATTTCCCGGGCGTAATGAACGTTAAAACCTTAATTTTTTTCACTTTACTTCACAAAGGGAAAAGTGTGTGTTGATGCAGGAGCTGTGGCTCCCCACAAACTTCATTTAACTCATTCCTTGTCTTCCTTCCCGCAGCCGGGCTGCCGCTCCGCTGTCTGCATGCATAAGCACTGCCAATTCCTCTTCAAGCAGAGCAGATAAACATTTATCTCCTGTCATTTTTCTTGGTGTTTCTTGTGGGTATTTGGTTTTCTAAGTGATTGCACGCAGCCTTAGTGCTCTTCCTGGCACTGATGCACAAGGTTGATTAAGTTATTTCTGTAATGATGTGCTTAGCTCAACCATCCTCATCGTTTTTGTCCTGTATCCATGAGCTGTGTTTTCTGGAGCTGCTCTCTCCAATGCCTGGGGACCAGCTCTTGCGCTGTCCGAGCAGAAAGTCTTGTGAAGCAGCCTGGGGTCCAGAAACCAATTGGGCTCCAGCTGGGTTAAGGTGCAGGCAGAGTGGCTCACTCCAGTGGAAGCTGTCTGCCTGCTGAGTTTCATCCACTAGAAATATGTGCCAGCACAGGGCAAATAACATGCAACATAAATCTCCCTTGTGTTTTTGTTAGGGCTGTTTAAACGGGAGATGGATTTCTTCTCCTTTGCATTAACTTGCCATGGCTCTCCTCAAAATGTTGACAGCTCAAAAAGCAGAGGCTGCCCATAATCTTACAGCTGCTTAGGCTCCTGCCACGCTGCTTCTGCAAGTGGCTCTTTGGCCCCATCTCATCCACCGTGGAGCTGCTCTTCTGACTGCAGGCTGCTCCTCAGATGCAAATTGTGCTATGCTTTTGCAATACTGTCATAAATAAGAAAAAGCTTCAGCCTGCTCTTTTTCCACGTTGAGGAGTGAAAACAGCTACCAGAGCAGCATTAAGTATTGCTTGAGTGGTTTTATTATAGGACACTGGCTTTATGGTTCACATGCTGGAAAGGAAAGAACAATCCCAAGACACCTGCGTATGGGTTGGCTGCTGATTCTGGAGAGATCTATGGCAGAAGGGAGGGAGCTTGTGGGAGGGCGAGGGAGCAGACGGCAGCAACGCTCTTTCCTTGCGCTGTGAGTCAAAAAAACTGATTCAGCTGCATAGACAGGGTTGCCTTAAAGGATGCTCTGGCATCTCATTTCTTGTCAAGGTCACCCCCTGTATCACTCCAGGTAATTGGAGCTCCATCATGTGTGATGGTCCAGCACTGACTGTGGAGGATGCACTGCTTGTACTGCACCTTATTGCTGCACAAACACAGCAGGCAGGCAGAGGCTTTTCCTCACTTGTGCTTTTTGCCTTTCCCAGCCCCACAACACCTGGATTTGACATTGATTGACAACAGCCTTTTCCCTTATGAGCATTGCTTTTCCACCCTAGCTCTCCCATGAAGATCAATGCACCTTTTACCATTGATATTTCCCTTTTCCCCGCTTTTATCTTTCCTTCCAATAGGCTTCACTGCTGGTTTTGCATCCCAAGTACCCAGGAGGCAGAGATCATCACCCTTTAGGAAAGGATGCTGGTGCCGTGGCAGCGCTGGGCACCTGGGGCAGCACGATGCTGTCCCAGTCTTTTTGGGAGGCTTCTGGTACCTTAACACTCTTCTTGCTGGTGTATAAAGATTAAGGAAATATTTTAAAGGAAACTGGAGAGTTTCAATAAGACAATGCAGACTCTGCTTGTGGATCGGAATGTAACTTTATTTCTTTTTTTTTTTTTTTCTTCTTTCTCTCTTTCCTCCTTGCCGTCCACAAACTAGGCTAGAATTACTTCTTGGCCAAAGGAGAACCCAGGCTCCTGGTTCAGTGAATTCAAGCGCGGTAAACTGGTAAGATGCATCTTGGTGCTTTCTGTTTTCTTTAACCCGTGTCATATTTTACAGAGTAAAATGGCTCGTTGGCCCAAAGAAAAGCCTTCCACATGGTATAGTCAATACAAGCGGGGGTCTTTGGTAAGTGGCTAACCTCGGCCCTCTAGTCTGAATCAGAGCGTGTCATCTGCTTTGGTATGGCCAGACCTGTTGCACTCTGCATGCTGGACTAATAACCATCATAAGCTGCAGTAAAAAACATTTAAGGTGGAATACTGAAACAGAAACAAAACCTAATAAGGATACTTTTTTCCAGTCTGCTTGACTGGACACCTAGGAGCAGGCGTTGACCTTTCCCCTGTGTTAGAAGAAGCCACATAAATGAGCTGGCAAGGACTTCTATGTCCCGTGCTGACTGTCCCCCAGTAATCTAACCTGATCCCAAGAGCTTGGAGATCCTTAACGTGATGCTTCAGCCTGAAGCTGGACATGGTGCTGATGCAGCCTGTGCTTGCTGGTACCCAGGCTGAGACAGTGAATCCGCACATCTCTGATCTGAGGCAGGTTTTCCCCAACAGAAGGATCTCTCCTGCTGGAGATGAGCCACACTGGTGCTCCCAGGTCACCCTGCAGAGCTTGAGAGAGATGAATTCATTAGTTTAAGAGAAGATTTCAAGCCAGGTGCATTTGCCAAGCCTGGTGGACAGGAATTTGACTTAGTCACAATTAAGGATTTTTTCAAGGGAGAAGGACTGTCATTAGGTCAAACAATGCTTGCTGTCAGTGAGCAAGACAGCTACACGTAGAATGGAGAAAAAGCTGTGGTATTTTGTTCTGTAATGAGACGTTCACGTTGTGGATAGATCACTCCCACAGAGTCAGGGATGTCAGAGCATCCTTGTCAGAGCAGCAACTGATTAGTGTAAGCCAGGTCTCTTTAAGCAACAGAAATCTCCTATGGGTGTATCAATTCTTGTAGGATTAGCAGGATGCAGATAATGAGCTCGGGCAAATCAGGAGAATTGGGGAAGAAGGAATATTTACTGGATTAAACAGACGAGCCCCTGCAAGCAGGAGATGCTCTGATGTTCCATACTGAGCTGCCTCCCGCAGTCACACTCTCTCATGGCAGAAGTTTCTTCCAGTGCCCCAAACTTCCACCTTAAAAGGCAAAAATACAAAGAAAACCACTGCGTTGTTTTCCCAAGCCACATTTCATCGCCACTAAACACATTTGCTCTGATTCTGCCCGCAAGAAGGATATGGCTTCTGCAGCTTTTCTGTGTCACCGAATCAGGCCGCAAAGCCAAGGCTTCAGCCTCTTAGCTCCTTGGAGGGCAACTACTCATAGCTTAATTACAGAGCACTTCATCAGTTAATATTATGAGTGCCTCCATTTCTCCATCTTCTTTGCTTTTTTTCTTCCAGACTGTTCCCCAGCTACATTAGTGGCTGAATTGCCAGCCTAGAGCTTAGGGTTATTTTTTTTAAATAGTAGTTTCAGTGCTACTTGGAGCCCTTTCTTCCATCTATCTGTGTTGCTGTTTTCTTGCTTTTTTACCTGTCCTGCATTTTCTGTTTGGAAAAAAAAAAAAAGCCACCAGCACGTAGAAGACCCATCTAAACAAACCACAGGGTTGTTTAACAGACAAAGT
Organism: Clamator glandarius; assembly: GCA_033459285.1. Classification (NCBI taxonomy): domain Eukaryota; kingdom Metazoa; phylum Chordata; class Aves; order Cuculiformes; family Cuculidae; genus Clamator; species Clamator glandarius. Next base: position 4,053,363 of record JAUNZM010000104.1, read on the forward strand.
AAAGTTTGATTGTTTTAAAGTGTCCAAACTGGGAACCATGAGAATGGTAAACTGAGGACACAATAGCTTGGATCCAAGATCAGTTGAAATCTGTGTGTAGATGAGCAGGGTGAAGGAGTTTGAGTTTCTTTCCGAGTGCAGCGTTGTTTCAGAAAGTCCCTGATGCCTTTCCATGCAGCCCCAGCATGGTCTCTTTGGGTGCCAAGCCCGTGTCGATCCAAAAATCCAAGAGGAAGATTTCCACATGGCTGCTGAGAGCACAGGCAGCTGATGTGGGGGGCTCCGTGTGAATCTTGGTGCTTGCATGAGGTGTACAGCCCTGATAATGCTTGCTTCTCTTCTGGGGATAGCTAAAGGAAGAAGGACATAGTAAATATGGAATATAAGCAACTGTCTTCTTTTGATGCTTCTGCACTGTCATTAATAAATGATACAGAGTACTTGGAGATTATTTCCTAGCATTTTTCATGACCCAGACAAATGCATTTAGGGGGATAAAAGAGATGCAGATATTTTCTTCTGGACTTTGCTTTTCTTTCCATGTTACATACAGTTCCCCATAGCTCTAACAAAGCCAGCCACTCATCCTGTCCTGTTGTCCTTCGTAGCCATATGGCATATGCCATAGGGAAATACTGTCACAGAGAAAAGAGGAAACGACTGGTCTCTGTGAAACCTTGTTCTCATGTGCAAGCCTGATGCACACAACCAGCTCCTAGAGGCTCCAGTTGCAAAGCTGGGACAGGGCTTCATGCAGAGGCAGAACAGCAATTGAGACCCATTAACAAGGCTTCCAAGCCAAGAGCCGATTTGAAATAAGAACAAATAAGAGAAGTGGGTCCTGCAGATCAGTAGCGCTGCGTGTCATTGGGTGTGTGCCAAGTAGCTGGCATTTTGTGTCCCTCTCCTTCCTCGTCCTGGTGGTTTTTTGGTACCTCTCCTCCTGGCGTGCGTGTCGCTCTCATGGTCAGTCATATTTAACTCTCAAGAGGACAGTGCAACGGTATCCTGACAACTGGTTGGTATACTTCTTTATATTTATTACATTCATTATTTTATTGTCTGGTTATGAATCTCTTCTACTATTTGCAGCTTGCACCGAAGTTCCGTGGTACCTGGAAGAACACCGTGCTGTTTGTGTGCCTGTATTTTTCTCCTGGTTGTTTCTAAAGAAACCCACTGTCTATAAAGGGCAGTAACGAACAGCAGCTCTGGTAGCTTGGCCGTGGCTGGAGGAGCTGTATAAACTATTTTTCCCCCTAGGCATTTGCTTCCTTGGTGGGGTGTGAGAGAAAGTCCTAGACAGTCCTGGATCCACTGGGTGCTGGAATTTGGTTTCAATAAATTATGTTTTGCAGAGATATATTTCTAGACACCGTTCCCCTGCAAGGGAGATGGTGCAGGATGGAACAAATCCCTGTGCCAGCGTAGCTCTGTATTTCACGACAATACCCTAAGGGTGGTGAATTCATTTTCCCTTTAGCCGAGCGTAGCCTCGCTGACCAGGGCAGCGTGGAGTTCTCTCAGCAGGAGCAGGATTGCTGCAGATTAAGCACAAAGATTGCTTAAAAGCCAGGGCAGTGATGCCTAGGGAAGATGGATGAGAAATAACCCAGTGAGTGCAGAACAGAATAGCCGCAGTGGTCAGCTAATCATCTCAAATAGGGCAGAAAAAGCCCCAAACCCTTACAGCAATCTGCTTTATTTCCTCTTCAAAAGCTGGGGAAGTATGCTCGGTATTGGCTTAAACTTGAGACATGCATTCCCAAATTTGCTTATCACTGCACCTTTTTGCAACAGGGTCTGAAATCCCCCTCTCTCTCCCCTCCTACCCTGTATTAGTCTTATTTTTCTAGCTCACAACCAGCAAGAGAAATATCAAGTTGCCCTTGATAGCCATGTCCTTATAGGAGGAGGACCAGAGCAGCCCTGTGCGTGTAGCAAGGCAGAAGTGTCTGCACCCCATAGAGGTGATAAAACTGAGCCTGATGCCGTGGTAGTAAAGATGAGTTGAGACTGGTGGTCCTTGGAGCCCCTCCAGCACCTTGCATTGCCCCTCACTGCCCAGTGTTTCCCTTTCTCCACTTATCACAGCTCTCCTACGTGGATTCGGACGGGAACCCCATCGGAGTGGTGCAGATGACTTTCCTCCGGCTCCTGAGCGCCTCGGCCCACCAGAACATCACCTACAACTGCTACCAGTCTGTAGCCTGGCACGACGCCACGACCAACAGCTACGACAAGGCCATCCGCTTCCTGGGCTCCAACGACGAGGAGATGTCCTACGACAACAACCCCTACATCCGAGCCGTCCTCGACGGCTGCGCGGTATGTGAGCAGAGCTGTTCTCAGCCAGTCCCTTCCGAAGGGATCATGGCTTGAGGTGTCTATCCCCCCTCCCCTGGTTGTTCAGCACTGTCTGCCTCGGGGCAAATCACCTCCAAATTTCCTGTGCCCACTGATCTGGTTGCCTTGAGGACTATCCTACAATCATCTTTGTACATCATGCTACAAGATGCAGGAGAGTGAGGCTTGCAGCCCTGCTCACCTTTCAAATGGCATCTTTAGCATTTTTCTCTCTAGCTCTGTTCCCATGACTTTTCTACCTAGTGCAGAAGCAGGCACTGGAGCCCTTCTCCCTGTGCAGCCCACGCTTCTCCTCACCTTTGCGTCGGCCAAGGGCATCAGCCAGAGTTTCTAAAAAGGCCAAGTACAGAATCATAGAATTGCTCGGTTCAAAAAGACATGTGAGATCATCAAGTCCAATTCTACCTGTCCACTACTAAACTGTATCTCTGAGCATCTCGTCTACCCATCTTTTAAATGTCTCCAGGGATGATGACTCAGCCACTTTCTTGGGTAGTCCTCTCTGCTTCTGCTTCCTTCTGATGGGGGCCTGATTTGAGACTGAGCTCTCAAAAATCAGCCCTTAGGAGCTAGAAAATTGGCAAAGCAGGTGCTGCTTGCATTTATTTTGAGACCCAGCGTGCTGGTGCAAAAGCACGCGTAATTCTCACCCTCTGCAACTGCAATGCTTGAAGCCCACGGGACAGAAAGATTGAGATGTTTGACAGAAAAAAGGCCTCCTCATAATTTGAAGCTCTGTTCTAGCACACGCATGTTTTGTGCTGTGGGAGCAATGAGGAAAATCAGATTAGAATCACTTCTTTAAACACTCTCGCCAAGAGGAAAAGGGCATCCATCCCACTTCTAGAAACACTCAGAAGATGTGTGGGGAAGTTTATCTCCTGCTGCCCTCAGCATAGAGTACCTTCTCCCTTTCCCTTCTCAATTCTCAAGGATGCTGCAGTATGATACATTGCACATTTTAAGCTAGATAGCACAAGTAAACTCTTGGTTTAAGGGATTTAGTTCAGGTGCCCCACATTCCTCTCTCTAAGGAGGGTGTTCACATGGAATGAGGACTGTAGCTCCTTCAAGCTTTTTTGCCTGATTGCTCCTCACAGGCGACTGTAGCCACAGCCAGTGTTGGTGTTGCAAATAAATGACCGTGACAAGAACTTAAAGCAGTGGGAGCAACAAGTGTCCATGGTGCAAGAGCACCAGGAGAGGCTGGTCAAGCCCTGGTGCAGTGGTGGGGCACAGAGCTCTCGTTTCATGGTTCAGAGCTTTGGGTGGGCATTGCTTCCAAACCAGCATGCCCTCGCCTTTCCTCTCTGCTAGAGACATTCCTGTAGGCTGTAAAAGGAGGTAAAATATGCCAAAGGAGTTTATCGTAGCCTTGCAGAAAGAGGCTCTGCATCTTCTGTATTCCTAAACAATCTACAGTACCCCCTGGTAGGTCATCCTCCCTGAACCCCAGGGAGGATTTTTAAGATTGAGCTCTGTATACGAAAAATGAGATTGGGCTTCCCAACACAGCATTGCCACAGAGGTCCTGGAAGGACCTACACTCTGGCCACAGCTAAGGCTGCTGCAGCCAGTACTGGTGGATCTCCAGGGCTAATGTTCAAGCCATTATTTGAATGTGTTTTTCCTGATCTTACAGCCCTTTCTCAGTAGCTGTGATATAACCTATTCTTCTGAGACACACAAATCAGAGGGTAAGGTAGAGCCAAAAGCTGCTCCATAAATCCACTTGTTTGTGCAGCTTTGTATGCCCTCGGGTGCACTTCTGCTCCTCTAATAATTATTTATATTTCAGAAATAACTGTATGGCTACCAGGCACGATAAAAAGACAACATCACCTTGTGGATTCCATCAGACTTTAAATGTGATCATTTTGGTAGTGCTCAGATAATAGTCAAACTAATATATTCAAATTAAATCACTCGCATTTGCTCAACAACCCATGCGTGTCCTCAGGGAGGTAAAAAAACTGTACCACAGACACAACAGTTTTACCAGGCTCCCGTTCAAACTCTGAGATGTGCTGACAGCAGACTTAGTGTCTTCTGATCTTTATGGCATGGAAGAACTGTTTCCCTGTGAGAGTGAGGAGGCCCTGGCCCAGGTTGCCCAGAGAAGTCCTGGCTGCCCCATCCCTGGAGATGTTCAAGGGGTTGGATGGGGCTTGGAGCCCCTGATCCAGTGGGAGGTGTTCCTGCCTGTGGCAGGGGTGTGGAAATGGATGATCTTTAAGGTTCCTTATAACACAAACCATTCTTCTGCTCCAAAGTCTGAGCTCAGGACAATCATCTCCCCAAAGCATGGTAAATGTAGGATGTTTGGGTGCTGGGTGCCTCTAATCCATCTCAGAAAATCCCTAGGCAAGATCATCACCATATCCCCAGCTGACCAGTGAATCTCATCTGTGATAACTTGCTATTGTTGGCTTGGAGACATCATCAGAGCTCCTCTCTCTCCCTCTTCTTCCCATCAGGCAAGGAAGGGCTATCAGAAGACTATCCTGGAAATCAACACGCCCAAAGTAGAACAAGTACCTATAGTCGACATCATGTTCAATGACTTTGGAGAAGCGTCACAGAAATTTGGATTCGAGGTGGGACCAGCTTGCTTCATGGGCTAAAAGCCACCTGAAAACTAGTCTCCAAATGAGCAACCTCGTAACCTCATTGCGCCATTGAATTAATTAAAAAGAAAAAAAAAAAAAAGAATTCCTCGTCACATGCACGTTCTGAAACTGGACAGCGATGGGTTATTTTTTTCCGTTTTATTTTGTTCCTCATTTTGCCCGAGTTCCTCTGTGCCACCGCACCCAGATGTACCGAATCGCAGACCAAGAGGACCGTTCCCACAACAGACGCAGAATCGCATGACCGACCGCCGCACGCATGGCCCGGAGACCTGTCCCACCAATGCCACCACTGCTGCTCCCACCGCTGCTGCTCCACGGCCACCGAGCAGACCCCACCACCATCAACAAATCCTTCTTCTCGGCATGAAGAGATACCGAGCGTTTGTCTATAGGTTATTTTTTTTTGTTTGTTTCTAAGGAAAAATAGAAAAAAACCTTGAAACTCCGTGGTCAGCTTGAAATCCGGGCAGTCCTGGCTCCAATCCTAACCCTGCCAAAGCTCAGCGGAGGCATTTCATTGGCTACAACGACATTTGGATCACCTCTAGCAAGTAGCCATCATGGCCATGTCCAGAATTTTTGATATCTCCATTGAATGGCATGATTCTAAGTTTTACCGAATTTAACCCCGCGAATTTGATAGCTCAAAGTCACACTGGGCATCTCGTTCCCATGTATTAAAGGTGCTTATATTTTTGTACGTTTGTAAGTAAATATTTGTATTGTATATTATTTTAAATGTTTTTAATATCTCCGGCTTCAAAACTTGCATGTGACCTGTCTGTACGAAACCCACCACCCTTCCCACCGCCGTCCCAGCCAAGCATCCACCTGGGAACGAAGAGAGCCGGCTCACATCCCCACCTCTTCCCAACCCCAAGCCTGGATCCGGAGAGACTTGAGTTACATCCAGGCCTGAGTCTTTGCAGGATGAGGGTCCATGGAGTGGCAAACCAGCCCACCGAGCCACGGATGCCTTTTGGAATGATTCGCTTCAAAATAAGGAAATTAAAGCCACTTTCTAATGAGATTTCTACTAAACCTTAGTCTAAAAGTAGGATCTGCTTTGAATCTCTGCCTTTCGATACACTTTCTTACCTGAACATCGATCTTTTAAATTAATTAAATTCTTTTTTTTTTCTTCGGCATTCTTTGAAAATAATAAAAATAACAAAATCCCATGTGCAGTGGCAGATTGCAGTGGCAGGGGAAATCCATTTGTCCTCTCTGAATATAAAATGTAAGGAGAAAAAAAGGAAAAAAAAAAAAAGGTGCTTTTTATTTTTACATGTCTCTGTGGTGCTATCTATTTGAAGAACTTTAATACAACACTGGTGATACTCTGCCACTGGCCAATCTCCTCCTAGAGTTTGCTTTTTAGCCACTTTCAACCTAGACTGGAGGCTTTTGCTGCAGTCAGATTATAAATGCATGCCACCTTCATATTCCTTACGTAGAACTCCTGCTCCTTTCCTTCGTTTTATTGCGGTAGCTTGTACAGCCCACGTAGAAAAAGTATGAAATGTGCTTCCATCTTGGGTTTTTTTTATGTTTTCCAAGACTATTCATGCAGTTGAGACGGTGGTAACCAGACCAGCTCGTTCTCCGTCGCTGAACGATTGTGGTGCTAATTTATGTCTGTGTTGGATGTCCTGACGCGATGCTGAAGCCGGGTGGGTGCTCGCCCACCACGTGCTCTGGAGAGTCTGCAGTTTTCCTGGTCTTCCCACGGTGGCTCTGCCAGCGTAGCTTTATTTTTTATATATTTACACGAAGCATGTTCAGCTCGCAACCTGCCGACACCATCTTCTCTTTGCGTTTGTTTGGTTTCTCCCTGTTTAGATCTCTCAGCTGGAAAATAGATGTTGCAGGGTGGGGTTGCTTCTTACTATTATTTGGCCTGGAGTATTACAGCAACGCTTGAGCCAAGGAGGGGTTCTCACCATAAAGGAAAAGATGTCACGTTTACTGTGAAGAAAAGCCTATAGATGATGTCTTCTCCCCCCCCTCCTTCCCAAGCAGCAGCTGGGGAAGGGAGGCAAAGCTGTGCTGGAGGGAGCGGCGATGCCGCGTGGTGCTTTTTGGGCTGGGAGAGCCATGTCCATCCGTCTCCCTTCTCCTGGTGGATTCTCTCATAGTTTGTTGTTGTGTTTTTTTTTTTTTTTTTTCCATTTGGAAGGGGAAAAAAAAAAATAAAAGGTGCTACCCTAAAAAGTGCAGACTCCGGCAGCAGGGCAGTGAAAAGGAGATATAATAATAATAATAATAATATATAGGAAAATTTGACTTCTAGGTCACCTTGGCAAGAGCCTTGTCCAGGGCCAGTGGGAAGGTCAGAAAAGGTTGCACGTTCTTCTCTGCGCCAGATAAGCCATATCTCGCTGTATGTACCCACGTGTGCGTCTGTCTGGGTCATGTGATTCTGTTCTCAATTTTCATCAAGGGAGCTTTTTTTTTTTTCTTTTAGTTTTCCTTTTATTTCTTCGCTTTAACTAAAAAAAAAAAAAAATAAATAATAATAATTCCTCTGTTGAATTCCACAGTGTTGTAATTGTACTGAGCTCCAAACTGTTCCGATTCCCCCAGACCACTTAGCTACGGTATATTGCAATAAAATTACTACTTGTATTTGCAGACCTTCTTTTTGTGTAATTTTATTTCCCTCCTCCCTTTAATATATATGACTTGAACAAATGTTGATAAGAAAAATAAAACCTATGGAAAAAAAGTTTAGTACATAAGGCCCTTTTTAAAATATAGTGTCAAATGACATATTGTACATTTCTTCAAAGTCCAATAAACATGTCATAAAATTTAAGTGTAATGCCCGTAAGAGCTATTTTTAAATATTTTAAACCTGTGTAATAAAGGAATAAATGTAATAGATTTTTTTTTTCAATAAATCAAGTTTACTGTTTCCACCTAAACCAACGTGATGTGAATGTCTTCTTGGAGTTGATTGCAGCGTGATTTCCTCATGACCCTTCTGCTCGGTGGAGCCTGCAGAGTTCATCAGAGCAGCGGTGGAAGCACTTCAAGGTAATATATTATGTAAAATAATAATGCAAACTCACCAGAGAGAGAACTTCCAGGCGTGGAATCTTTTTTTTTTCTCTCCTCAGTTGGAAACTGTAACCCAACAGTGCCAAAATCCAACCCAGAGCTTTCAGTCACCGGATTTGGATGAGAAAACCAAGTTGCCACCAGCATCTCCACCTTCTCCATCCTGGCAGCAGCTGCACTTGAGGAGTCTTTGCTTGCCACCACAGCCTTTGCTCTAGTTGATCTTCTCATCCCAAGGTGGAAATAAAAGCTATTCCTCCAGCTTCTTGGTGAGCTTGTTAACCTCCAAACTCACATCTCAGCCCCAGGGCACTGCTGCGTGGACGTGCTCGGGGGAACAAGGTGGGGGATTCTTTGCTCATCCTCTCCTCCTTGCCCCCTGCGGGTTTCACTCCAGGGATATGCGAGAAGGTGATGGATCCTCCTGAAACCATTGCAAGAAATAGCGTGCATCTGCCTGCTGTCACCAGCCACCGCTCCTGGATTTGCATCACTCTGGTTCTCTCGGGCTTCTTGCAAAGATCATTTGGCTGGTGCTACCGGTTTGCAGGTCCAATAAGACGACTGGACGGCAAAAACCTGTCCTTATTTGCAGCATAGCAGGTATGTATAGAACAAGAACGTGTGGACCTGCTCCAACCCACCTCTGTGCACTAAGCTCTGCAATGATCAGCCCCAGATGTGTGTCCCGTCAGACTCTCCCCTTCATTCTTTGGCTAAAGGTAGGGGTAGATCTCAGATTAAGAGAGATCTGCTACTTAAGGAGTAGTTTTGGGAAGTCTTGAGGTCTTATGGCCAAATCTTCATCCAAAAGGACCCCAGAAGTGCAGAGGTACCAGAGTTAAGGGAAGAAACCAGTGGGAAAATGGCTTTAATTACTTAGGTTCGGCCAGAAATATGTAATTTAGATCCTAATAATGAGTTAAGGTGACACGAACCTGGTCTGTGTTGACTTGCCAGTTGCAGTTTGCACTTGATCATTGCTGGTTGCAGCAAACACTCCTAGCAAATGCCTGAGGGTCTTGCTGTTGAGAGGGGCTTTGATCTGCTCTTAGGAAAAAGCAGGGATCTAAGCAGGAGCACAACTGTTTCTGGAGATGCCAGACACAGAAGCCACCCCATGTTTTTCACCTCTTTTTGTATAACAAAAAATCCATTATTTGCTGCTGGAGCTACAATTCAGTAACTCTGCCAGGTGGAACACTGAGGGTAAATTTTGGAAGATCCACAAGAGAGAGATGAGTATTGAAACACTGTAAGCACCCAAGACAGATCAGTTTTGCTTTGAGGATGGGTTGAGCCTGGGACTATTCAACCCAAGGGCTTTGCCCAGGATAAGCCTCTGCACAGTCACAGCCTCCTGTCCCCAGGGATGGGCAGGGTCAGCAGCTCAAATCTCAAGATGCAGCGAGGAGAGCAGAAAGACCAAGCCCAAAGCCCACACCAGCCCTGGGGAGAGCAAAGTAACCATCACTCCTTGTGCAGCCTGGGGGATGAGAGTTAACCTAAAGCACCTGAGCCTAAATGTGTTTCCAACCACCTTTAAAAGCAGCTGGGCCAGCCTGGGTAGGGGAAGCTTTAAATCTACCAGGCTTAGCTCAATTTGATTTGTGATTTTTTTTTTTTTTCTTCCTAACAGGCAACGTTTTGACTAGGCTGAGATTTACACACTTCTGTGTATTAAGAAAGAAGGTGAATCCTTGACTGTTCTTCCCATCTAGTCACCTGAGCTGACCCAGGCATCAGGATGTGTGTGTGTTTGCTTCCTGCTGTTTCCTAAGGTAAAACATGAATTGCTGTGTGACTTGCTTTCTGATGGTAAAATGGGAATTACTCTTTGATTTATTTTTTGGCCCTGTCCTGAAGGAAGGAGCCCAGGTCTTCGTACTAGCTGTGTGTCTGTTGGCTCCCTGTCTTGTTTCTTGGAGCCTCTTGGCTTGCTTCAGCTGGTGGAGCAGTGGAAGTCCCTAAAAAAAAAACATATTCCTATGTGGTTTGTAAGAGCAGACAGTGGGGTAAAGAGCCTTCAGCATGAGCTCAGCCATGTATTAGCCACCTAAGACTCCACCAAGGTAGGAGGGGAGACACAGTGAGCTGTGAGGCGCTCACTCGGGATGAAACCCTGGTGCAGGTACCTCCTGGCTGGGGCTGTTTGGGAGCAGCCGGTGTGTGGGGGCAAACTGGGATGGAGCCGCGGGGTTGCCATCTGCCAGCCCGGCTGCCCGCGCGGGAGAACCCACTTGGCACAGTGGAAAGTGACTTTTCCAACATGCAGCTCCCTCTAATTACGCTTCACCAGGGGCTGCCCCAGCAAGCTTCTGCTCCTCCTGGGAGCTGGTGGGGAAGGAGGCTGGGGTCAGCAGCTCGTGTAGGGGGTACAGCTCCCTGAGGAGGCACAGCTCTGCCGTGTACCACTCTCAGTCTGATCATACCCTGATCGCACACCATTTGTTCTCTGTGAGACACAACAGCTTTGGTTGGGATGCACCCTGATCTATTATTATCTCTCAAAGCGATGCTCCTCCTGGCTCCTTAAATACCGTGTTTATATGGAGCTGGTGAATACAAAAATGGCTAAAAAAGAGGTGTTAGCTGTGGTTACGTTTAGAGACTGAATCCTGGCCATCTCTTCCCTGTGGTCTAGGTGAATTTGGGCAAACAACCTAGAAGAAAAACCATGAATGGGTATCTTATACAAAGTATTGGGCTTCCTTAGTGTGACTAAAGCTCTCTTGGAAAGAGCAAGACAAAGTGGGAGGCTATCATGCCTTAGCATGGAAAGAATACGTATAGCATTGGGTAGAGTGAGGTTTTCACAGCATACAAGGCAAGTTAGAGCTATTGTCATTGTTCAGCTGCTTTTGTCCAGCATCTTCTCCCTAGCTGGGCCTGGTTTGACTTTTGATTGAGACAATAACAAAAAAAAAAAAAAAAAAATAAGGCTAGAACTGATCTGATCTGCTGTTCTTGGAGGAAAAAACCTCACACCTCTCCATGCCTTTCTATGAGAAAAGAGCAAGTGAGCTGGCGATGCCTCCTGGCAGTTCTATGCTGCTTGTAAATTAAGCTGCAGAGGCTCTAGCAAAAGCTAATACAGTGCAAGTCAAATGGATCCCCTCTCTCTTAACACCTTGCACAGGAGCTGTGCCACTGCAAATTCACTGCTCTGGCTTTGCTGCCAGCTAGGCGCTCTACCAGACAGCCAATTTCCAGATATATTCTCTTTTTTTAGCATGGGTGATCTGAGCAGGACAGAGCGCCACTGTGAGTCGCATCAGGCTGATTGTTGTGTCCCTTGGCACTGCCAGCCTGGGTTCCTCTGCCAAGAGCATCGCGTCCCTTCATCCACCAGGGTTCAGGTGAAGGGCGCAGCAGCAGTGATGCTCAGGACCTTCACCCACAGCGTGGCTGGAAGTGATCAATCATCATAGAATCATTAGGTTGGAAAAGACCCTTGAGATCATATGTCCACTACTAAATCATATCCCTAAGCACTTCATCTACCCGTCTTTTCAACCCTTCTCAGTTCCCTCCCTGGGAAGCCTCTGCCAGTGCTCGAGAACCTTTTCAGGCAGCTGCCTGGAGCTGCTGAGGGCTGACTCTGAGCTCATCCGACACAGCCTCCTCTTCTGCTCCACATCCCCCTCTGCTCTGCTGTGCCTCATAGAACGACAGCAGCTGGTGGGAAGCACTGGTTTGTCATAATTACCTATAAATCATTGTGTCACTGCAGTGGAGACTTAGAGTTTATCCTTCTTTTCTGCTTTCTCTCCGTGTATTTTTCCTCTCTTTGAGGCAAGAGCAGCCTCTGAAGCTGACCTGGGCTGATGTTTGCAATGTCTGTCAAACAGCTTAACAAGTTTTGCTCTCCTGCCATCATGCAATGGCACAAAACCACAGAGCTCTAACACTTTTCAAGGCACCAGGCTTAATCCAAGTTCTGAGGCACTACTGACACTAGGGAGTATAAAGCTACGGCTTCATGGCTTGAGCAACAAATGGAAAACACCAAGTCTGAATACCAGCCTGGCATTCAGTGCTTACAGCCAAGTATTAGGATGTGTAATAGGTCTGGAGTGTCTCCCACAGGAGGTGGTAGTGAGGTGGTTGCTGGTCTTTTCCCCCAAGCAACAAGCGACAGAATTGGAGGAAATGGTCTCAAGTTGCACCAAAGGAGGTCTAGGTTGGATATCAGGAAAAATATCTTTACTGACAGAGTGATGAAGCAGTGGCAGAGGCTGCTCAGGGCAGTGGTGGAGTCTCCATTCCTGGAGGGGTTTAAAAACCCATGTAGATGTGGCTTTTGGTGACATGGTTTAGCAGGCACGGTGGTGTTGGGTTGACAGTTGAACTGAATGAGCTTAGAGGTCTTCTCCAACCTCAATAATTCTATGATTCCCCCTGGGCTGGTCTCCATCTCTCCCCCTAAAGGAGCAGGATGCTGTGCAAAATCACCAGCACCAAGCTCTGGTCTACCAGGATTGTCCTTCAAAGGCACTATGGAGCAATCCTTTGGGTCGTTACAGCCTAGAAATAATTTAATATTAAATTATTCCTTCCTTGATGCTTCCAGTTGTGGGGAATTGTTGTCCTCTGTTGCATCAAGGAAAGCTTCAGCACCAGCATCTTCTCTGGGTGCATAATCAACCTGCTGGTCTCGGAGCCCTCACTGTGTTTGCCCCAAGTCGCAGCACTGAAAGCAGGTTTTACTTTTGATCTCCAAAGCAGGGGGGTGTTAATGTGCTGTAGTTTTATTTATGGCATCTATTGCCATTTCATTTATTCCTTGTAACTTCTCTGCCTGCAGATTTTTTCCATCCTGGGGCATCATGGCAGCAAAGTGATTTTCTCCAGAGGTACAAACTCAATAGTTCAGACAGACCCTGCGTGTTTCTACCTTCACAGCAAATAAAACTTAGCAATTTATACTTGTATTTAATGGGTTTTTTCAAATAGCCCAGAGCAAAAATAAACACCCCAAAGAAATCAAATGCATGAAAACCCTAAAGAAGAAGCTGTTTTTCTCCTTCAGAGAGAAGCCAACATGCTTGTTTTTTAAGAGGTGCATAACTAAGAGAGCTCTGAAGCGCTAAAATTACATCTTGTAAGGCACAGGCTGTCACGCTCAGAGGCACCCCTGGAATTGCTGCTCGACACGGCTGAACGCAGAGAGCAAACGTGCCAGCTTTGGGCCCTGCACTGGGACTTAACGTTCTCATTCTGACTAATTATTAATATGTTAATTTGACAACTAGATGTTCCTCTTTGCAGAAATTTTTCTTGGCTATTTGTCAGCTGCTCCTTAGCTTGGCAGATGTTTGGTTTTCTGTATTCCCTCAGCTCGGGCAGGGCAGAGCCACAGGCTGCACCTGGGAACCCTTCCCTGGGCACCCTGGGGCTGCTCAAGATAGTAACCGTGTCAGCTAAGCATCGTTTTGGCACTGACTGCTAACTTGACCTTGGGAACATCCCCTGGTGTGGCCAAGCCCCATTCCTAGCCCTGCAAAAGGCAGGTGCTGGGCTGCAACTGTGGTTGTGCCACTGCCTGGGGACACAGAGGGAAAAGATGTACTGACTCTGCCTTGTGAAGTGCAAAAACTTCACCTGGAGTGGCTGAGCTGGGACTATAACCTGGGTCCCTCTGAATGAGTGCTCTCCTGTCCACACAGAATCAGAGAAATCCTGAGCTGGATGAGACCGACAAGCCCCATTGAGTCCAACTCCTGTCACCGCGTCCGACAACCCCAACATTCACACTGTGTGTGTCTGAGAGCATTGGCCAAACGCTTCTGGAATATCTTTGGGTTTGGTGCTGTGACTGCTTCCTTGGGATTTGTTCCAGTGTTCCACCACCCTCTGGGTGAAGAACCTTCTCCTAACACCCAACCTAACCCTCCCTTTGCGCGTCTTCCTGCCATTCCCAAATACGTACATGTCCTAATACGTACACAAGTGTGGTTGAAGAGCTTCGTCTCGTTGGGATTGCAGTGCTAATTCACATCCAAACATCTGCTGGGAGGTCCCAGGGAGAAGCCTGGGTTGGAAAAGGGCTTCCCTTTAGCCCCCATCTCCCTGGGAGCTGAAGCATCTCTGCTGCAGGTTGGACCCCGGCCCAGAGCTGCTCCTTGCTGCTGCCAGTGTGATGTTCAATTTCAGGAGAAAGCAGGAGCAGCCACCAGAAAAAAAAATTGTCCCTTTTAAAGGTTTTTCTTCAAGCAGGCTGATCAGAGGCCCTGTTGAAATGGAAATCAAAAGCTGCCAGACTTGAAACATTAATTAAGATACACAACAGGGAGAGAGGAGGAGAAGGAAGGAGGGGAGCGTCTCCTTGTGAATTATCTGCTCTGTGAGGAAGTGTTTGTGCATTCAAAATGCATCTATCATTTTGGTGGCGAATGAAAGAAATTGAATCAAACTCCATGAGAAGTTTGTATACCACCATGGATTTTATTTTCAAACTTGCAGCGGGCAAAGATTAACCTTGCTGAAGGGCGAGAGAGGAGCGGGTAGAATGTGTGAAAAATTAATCCCTGCAATAAGTTTCTACAGGAGGAAACACTGAGCAGTGTTAAATATTTATTGTATATAAAGACCTTCATCCCACCTCAGCTTTCTGTCCTGCTTTGCATTTCATTTGCTGATGCACCATAGCCTACCTGGCCAGCAAAGCAACATGCCTGGTTCACGCTGTGGCCTGACTTGTGAGTGCCTTTGCTGCACAATACAGCTGCTAATCCATCTATTACTGCTGGAAAACATAAATGTTTTTGTAGGAACTGTCTTTGAGTGTGCACTGACACAGCAGGACCTGTCTGTTGTTTTTGCATCCCTGGCTCCAGTGCTGCGGTGCCTGGGGAGCCTCATAACCAATGTCCAAGGAGATGAAATAATGCACAATTTTTAGTCCATAGCTTCAGCATTCAGAGAAGGAAGAATAGGTGCTAAAATACACCGTTCGGTCCTGAATAGCACCTCTCATCTCTTAAGCCTTATGGGTTTTTATACACGGAGTCAATCGCTTTCTGATCATCAATTCTGCTGTTGCATTTGTTCCATGCAGGGGAGGGATTTCACCAGGCAGCTCATCTCGATGACGGGGTCACCTCACCCCAAAATGCTCCCACTGATGTTCCCCATCACCTGGCTGTGAAGGAGGCCTGGCAGAATCCTCTATATCCTCACGTATGGCCCCGTGAGCCTGAGGAGCTCAAGCACTGCTGCTACCCCCTGCCCCCTCCCTCTTCGACTGCTACAAGTGGACACTGGTCTGCCTGGAGAAGAAAAGCAGAATTCAAATATAGATCTTGAAATAGGTCAAAAAAAGAGATCAGAAATCTTTCCCAGTGTTTCCTTCCACTCGCTACGTGCAAACTCCCTAGGGATTAATTAGTGCTTTCCCAGGGCCTGGAAAACACAAAGCACCATGCGTGTATTTTTAGTAGGTCTGAGGGGGATGTAGAACACTTCTCCATACTTTGCTCCCTCTCTTTTTCCTGTAATTTCCCCATTTCATGTCTGGCAAAACACAGACGCTCCTATTGCTGAGTGTTGTATGAGCTAATTAAACAAATGTTTCCAAAAGGCTTTGAGACCCTTGGTTGAAAGCCAGCTATTTGCTATTAAATATTGTTAATAAGGTCAGCGATGCTCCAGGCCCAAAATATTTGTGTTAAATACTGTAGACAATATAACTGAGAACCCCCGCATACGCCCCAGCTCCTGCAGCATCTTCTGTTCCAGACAGAGCTTGAACGCTGCTGGGAAAATGCTGCAGATGCTCCACGAGCATGGCCATGGAGACCCCCCATCTCCTCCTCTGCTTGCATGCTGTGGAGCTCTAGGTTTTCCTTTTCTCATCTGTAAGGAATAAGTCGTTTGCCCCCTTGATTATTTCGCTCCCTCCCCTCTAATGATTGATACCGTTGTGCTTATAGAGGAGAAAATCAAATTGTGCTGATCTATGACCAGACACTATTTATTCTCAGAGTCTCATCTGCAATTTGTTCAGCATCTTTGGAATTAAAATCCCTTTGCAATCTCCCCAGCTAGCTGAAAATATGCCATTATTGCCCTCCTCTTCCTTCTCAGATGTCTTTTCGCTCTGATCAGGGCACGATGTTATCGATGATGTGATTCTGCTTTACATTCAGATGGTTGTGGAAGTTTTGGACTGTAAATAATGTCCCTCTGCAGCTCCATCAGGTTTACTCTAACGGGTTCTTTTTTTACCTTTTCTTCTTTCTTTTCCTTCTCTCTTTCCCTCTCTTATCATTCTTTCTTCACATCTTGGAATGGGTGATAAATTAATCATTTCTTCCCCTGTAGCAACCGCCAACGTACAATATGGAGCGAATTATTTCACACCTGTGATTTAGACTTGGAGGTCACCCTGCAAATGGCAATAAAAACAAAGAGCTTATCTCATGGATCCTGGGCTGCCTGCGAGGAACAAACCAGCCTGGCACAGAAACATGTCTCAGCACATTAGTCCTAGAGAGCAAACTACAGTCCTAGTGTCCCTCCTTTGTTCCCAGCTCCCAGAGCAGGGACAGCCTGGCCAGATGAGTCCATGCCTGAGTGCATTTCTGGAGCAGATGCAGGCTGGTTTCTGCTTTTTGCAGGAATTAAGGTGGTTTGTATGGGTGTTTTCTACTTGGCAGGATGACAGGTCATGGGCTGGCGTACACGTGCCTGCTGGATCTTGTCCCAGCTGCCCAGAGCTGGTCAGATGCGATCGGAAAGGCTGGTTTATGGCAAAGCTTTTTTTATTGGCTGAATAGAAATAGAAAGCGGCTGAGGGCAGGTGGTGTTGAGCCATCCCATTGAGCACCACAGGGTCCTAGTGGCTAGAAACCACCCACGGCAGACGAAGCCACCTCTTTCACCCTCTGCCAGTCAACAGCCAGGAGCATCTTCAGGGCACCAGTTACACCCAGCTTGATTTCGGTGTGCTGAAGTGGGCTTAGTGTCCGAGAACCAAACTCTGGATTAGCCCAAACCCATTCTAGGGGCTGTAGTATGTGACTCTGGTGGGATGCTACATTGCAAGGGCAATGCTGCAGGTTCTGGTTTGTGTCCATGCTTTTTATCTCGGGAGGAGAGCCCAGGAGGCTCCAGCCGGGATGAGGGCAGGGGGCAGGACCCCCTTAATCTGATTGCAAGATGCTGCCTTGCCCCAGTGTTTCTCCAGAGCTGATGGTGTTTGGCCAAGGAGAAGAGGAGACTCTTCTCTTACTGCTCTGGTACCTTCTTTTGGTTGCCCAGGGGGAAGAGCTGGAAAGGACTCAGACCCCGTCAGGATTCATTTCCCTAGTGTTCTTTAATTTCCAGTACAAATAACAATTTCTGACTGGAAGGAAATCCACCTGAAATGTGTGTCCCATGGAGTCATTATCCACTTGAAAAGGCTTTTCTGGGGCTGATCCAACCCCCTTCTCATGGCTGTGTTTCTATTTATTTTTTAAAAGCAAAAGATTTTGTGTTGTTTTGTTTCTAATTTTCTAGCGAGCTAATCGGATCGACAAGCAGAGAAAGGAGCTTTCAAGAGAAGCAGCTGCTGAATAGCAGATAGCATATAAACTGGGTGTGTAATCCAAGCTTTACCCACAGCCTTATTAAGATCTAGATGTTTTATTGCAAGCATATATCTGGCTGGATTTCATATTAAGTTTTGTGATTTTCCCCTTTCCCCCTCCTTTTCTTAACATTTTTTTTTCCTTCATATAATTTGCTGCCTTTTGCTGGAGGAAAGAGTCTCTTAACTGGTACACGTGTTGCACTGAGCAACATCCTCAATTTAAATGGAAATTCTATCAATAACAAATGCACTATCCACTATCTCTCCTCACCCAGGAAAGGGCTTAGAGATATCATTCAGAGGTAAAATAAAAAACAGAGCTCAAACCCATCGGTACATGAACAGCCACAGTCATCTTGCGGAGGCTGATTGCAGATAATAAAGTGCCCGTTTGTTTGCAGCCAAGGCAGTGTAAATTATCTGGAGGAAATATGAGTTCAGTAATCAAGCCTGAAAAATCAAATTAAGGGGGGGGTGGGGGGGAAAGGAGTAGGAATCTCTTTATATAGTTGCTATTATCGTTTATTGCAGCAGCCCTGAAAGACTTTGGCTGAAAATAGGGGCCAACATGTGGATGAGGAAGCAGAGAGAGATGCTACGGAAACAAGAATAAGCCTGCAGCAGATGTGAGTAACAGCTTTACCCCTTCTCACTGCCACTGGGGAGATGATGGTTTAAATGACTTGGTCAAGGGAACACTGGGTCTGAGGTGGAAAACAGAACTAAATGCATGGCTGGGTCCCAGCCTGTTGCCCTCTCCAAATCTGCAGTTTTTTCTACCTGTCATCTTTTCTCACAATTCATCTATTGTATTTCAAGCCTGATTGTACATTTCCTGGCTCAGAGATTTTTCTATACCTTTAACGTGTCCCTGATGGGGTTGAAGCCTTAATGTTACTAATAATGTAAAATAAAATGGGGTTGAAATACGTCTATCCTTTTTCTTGTGGAGAAGAAGAAAAAAACCTAAGATAAAATATTCCATTTTCCTTTCATCATTCAGATTTCCAGAAATCCTCAGCTCTTTTCAAAACAAGAAGCTTTGCCACACGTCCACATCGTACAAAAACAGCCATTTTCACCTAAAAGAGATGCTTTGAGGAAAAATTTTTAGCCAGATGTAAAAATAAATCTTTGAATATTGCTTCCTTTGACTGACAAGATTTATAGGCATTGCATAGTTGATTTACAGAGAGGGTTGCAAAGAGATGCTTTCTTGACTACACTCAGTAAAGCCAAAGTCTTGGACTTCTCCCCAGCTGGTTTCATTTGCGACACGGTGCACAGGGGTGAGGATGCTCCAGCTCCTTCAAAGATGGAAAAAGTTCCTGGTCCCTGTCCAGACTTGGATTGTAGCTGATTTTCTGAATCTGTCAAGATTCATTTATCACTGTGATGGATCCTCTGCCCATATGTTTAAATACCAAAGAAATGCAGCCTTGCAAATATCTGCTCGCTCGGGATGAATAATTTTGGCTGACAGGCAATCAAGGAAACATTAGTATTCTTGTTGCTATCAACAACTGTAAGATACTTGGTGAGAAGTTTCCATGTCCCTACTTTCTGCAAAGCCTTGTGGCATCTCACCATTTGCTGCTGCTGATGTAAGTGCAGTTTGCTTTTTCCCTGCCTGCTTGGTCCCAAAGTGTGAATTTCCTTGCAAACCCCCAGCACCTCCCTCAAAAACAATACGAGCAGGGCCTTGCACCCTGTGCTGTTATGGTCTCAAGTTGTGCCTAGGGGGTTTATATTGGATATTAGGAAAAATTTCTTTACTAAAATAGTGGTGAAGCATTGGCACAGACTGCCCAGGGCTGTAGTGGAGCCACCATCCCAGGAGCTGTTCAAAAAACTTGTAGATGTGACACTTCAAGACATGGTTTAGTAGGCCTATTGATATTGTGTTGATGGTTGGATCTGATGATCTTAAAGGTCTTTCCCAGCCTTAATGATTCTATGATTCTATTCTATAAATCACAGCAGGAAAAATGATATTACAGGAGCTTACAAGCCCCACCAGACCAGGGCTGGTGCTGAATTCTTCAATCCTTTGGAGCTTAGGTTTCAGCTCAGCCCTTTATAGCTGGTGTTGTACTCACGAGATATTTCTGAGCCTGTGGAAACCGGAGTAGTTAGGAGAAATAACAGGTAATCATCTGTACTGTCTGCTTGGACTGAGTCTGCTTCAGGAAAGGCTGGAGGAGCCACCTGAGTGAAATAAAAGGCATTAAAGAGAGAAGGAATCTGCTTCCCCCAAAGCTATTTTTCTCTGAGATTGAGGAAGAAATCTCCTTTGCCTTAGTGTACATCCTTGGACAGTAACTGGAGTCTGCTGGGTGAAATGCTGTATCAGAAAACTACAGTTTCATTCACTAAACAGAGTTTCAGAGAGAGGGAAGAAATGGTGCATCCTGAGGAGCACGAGAGGCAGCGAAAGCTCTTTAACACCTTTAGTTCCTATGTAGCATCTGCTGGTATTTTACTTTTGGCACCTATGAAGCATCTATTATCCCTGCTGAGTTTTTACCCAGTCATGTTTGCTTATGGAAAACTAAAATCCTCCAGATAATAAATAAATGCCAGCAACAAAATAAAATAAATAACAAAGCAGATGCTTCCAAGAAGGGAGCTGGGCCTTGAGCAGCAGAAGGCTGGATTGCCCCACAGACATGATACCTCCAATTCAAGGGGGCCTGCAGGCACCAAAAGTATTTTGCAGAGGATCCTATTGCTGGATCTAATGACTACGCTGGCTGGAAGAACTGTGTCCCCTCAGGGCAGCCCTTCTCACTGAACCAAAGAAGTGGTGTGATTTTTCAGGGTAGAGGAACAAGGAAAGGTTAACGTATTATTAAAAACTTCATTAATATGCTAATGATCAAGAAACTTACTCTAAAAATCATTTCTAACCAATTACATCTTCCACCACACCTTTCCTCTGGGTGCATGTAACCCAGCACAGTGCTAAATGACTTTTTGAACATCTCCCCAGGCTTTCTAGGACAATTTCTTCAGGTTGAAGCTCTGGGGACAGAACCAGTGTTGCAGGTGAGGGCTGAAAGCAGCCCCTTTTCCAGCCATAGTATCACAGAATGTCCTGAGTTGGAAGGGACCCACAAGGATCATCTAGTCAAACATTCTGTCCCTGCACAGGACAATCGCAAAATTCTCACCTTGTGTCTGAGGGCATTGTCCAAATGCTTCTGGAATATTGTCAGGCTTGGCACCGTGATTGCTTCCATGAAGAGCTGTTACAGTGCTCCACCACCCTCTGGGTGAAGAATCTTTTCCTGATATCCAACCTCACCCTCCCCTGGCACATCAGCCTGTAATTGGTCACCAGAGAGAAGAGATGAAGAAGCCACCCAGAGGACTCTCCCTCCAAGGACAAAGACCATGCAAGGACCTGCCCTGGCTTTCCCAAGCATCCTGATTTGAGGGGTAGTCAGCGAGAGGTTCACAGGGGCTGCTCCTGCCCCGTGCTTTGCTGGCACAGATGGGTCCACAGGCAGATTGCCACACCATGGAGTTGTTTTTCCCTCGTGCCGTCTGTCACAAGGAGCCTCTTCACCATGACTCACGTTCAAGTCCATCTGTCCCCACTAGTGAGTTTCCGCCCTCCCTTGATGCCGGCAGGACCATTGGCGCTTGCTTCCCTCCAAGAAAACAAAATTAAATATGCCTTTGGAGAGGGACCGTTGGCATGGGGCTGATATTTCAGAGCTTAACCATGGCATGGAGTTCTCACCACCTTATGCTCTCACCATCATTTGCTTGAAGGAGTTATTTCGTTGCTGAACTTGGATGCTGCTGACTCATTTATTCCACTGCTTTTGGGCTGGCTATATATATTTCGACACTAAGCCGTGCTTTGTATTTCAAGGGGAGGTGGGAGAAAGGGAAAAGAAGCAGGAGGAGAGAGTGTTACATTACTCAGATTCGTATCCAGATTGAGGTTTGCTGTAATGGCTTGCAAATGAATTGATGTCCCATAAATATCGATATGTTTTAAAGCTTTCTCGCACACCGTAACTTGACATCTCTCCAACTCCAGGGAACCAGGACTCTTGAAGAAGTTTGAATTTCCAGGGAATGGGTCTCCTTCCCATCACAACAGAGGGGAAGAGAAATTGGGGGCTCCTTGCCCACCTCTTCCCCACGTCTCCTCCACACCATCACACCTCCTTCTGAGTCAGCCTTCCTCCCTGTTCATCTTCATCAACTCCCCAGTGCTTTTCAGTTCTGCACTGGAAACGTTTCTTAGCTCCCATGCCTTGCACTTGAAATTATTCTTTCCCTCTGCTATTTTTTACCAGTCTGACACTCCCAGATGTGTTCTCCTGAACAGTGGGGGTGCGGAAATAGTGTAGAATTGATTAAAAAGGGAATAAATCCTTTTTGGCATTAGCATCAGGTACTCAAGTTTGTACTCTCCTCGGAGAGGTGGGATGAATGCCTTCCAGGAGCTGCTTTCTTTCCCTGCTGAACTGGGCTCACCTAGAACCAGTTGCTTTCCCTTTAGATAACTGCGAGAGAAGAATTTAATCACATTTCTAGACTGGAATTATAAAAGGGACTTAAGTATCCACATCCTTCTGTATAATTAGTCCCTCCAGCATGAGAAGGTCTCTGAGGAGACCTTATGGCAGCTTTCCAGTACTTAAACAGGCCCTGTAGGAAAGCTGGGGAGGGGCTCTTTATCAGAGGGTGTAGTGACAGAATGAAGTGAAATGGTTTGAAGCTGAGAGAGGGGAGATTGAGATGAGATCTTAGGAAGAAATGTTTTCCTGTGAGGGTGAGGAGGCCCAGGTTGCCCAGAGAAGCCGTGGCTGCCCCATCCCTGGAGGGGTTCCAGGCCAGGTTGGATGGAGCTTGGAGCCCCTGATCCAGTGGGAGGTGCCCCTGCCCATGGAGGGTTTGGAATTGGATAGGCTTTGAGGTCCCTTCCAACCCAAACCATTCTATGATTCTACTACAATCCTCCAGCACCCTGTCTGCTGGTGGGTCTCAGGGCTGGGCCCAGCATCTGCGGCCACAGAGACTTCACCTTGAGAAGCTGAAACAGCCAAAATAAAGAATTTATTTGGATGGCTTTTAGGCAGACATCCAGGCAAACAAGCCAAAAGCGATGATTAGGACTCTCCAGGTACATCCCCTTATGTCTACGGCCTGTAAGGTTATTTAGAAAGTAAATAAACACACATACAGGGGTATGTTCTGGGTCTGTTACCTCACCGAACCCTGTGTGGTGAGTGCTAACAGAGAGCTGCTCTAAGAATTTTGAAAATGCCAGGTGGATGTTCATAAATCCTACAGTGCCAGGCATTTTTCTTCTGGGAGTCAGACCACTGCTGTGGCTGCGTAAATCACTGTGTACAGAGTCTTTATTGGGTGCTATAAATCTCAACGCTCTCGCCTTCACCTTTTTTTTTTTTTTTTTCCTTTTGTCTTCAATAATTAAAGGCCAAACTGAGAAGGAGAAATGTTTGCCTAGAGAAGCTGTGGCTGCCCCATCCCTGGAGGGGTTCAAGGCCAGGTTGGATGGGGCTTGGAGCCCCTGATCCAGTGGGAGGTGTCCCTGCCTGTGCCAAGGGGTTGGAACTGGATGGGTTTTGAGGTCCTTTCTGACCCAAACCCTTCTGTGACTGTGATTCCGTGAAAAGAGCCTGTCTTGGTTTTAAACTTAAGACAAGCCCATCACAAACACTAGAATATTGCTGCTGTCATTATTCATCTTCCTTCTTAAAAATATGACTTATATTCCTAGTCAGGAGTGGACAAAAAAAAAAAAAGAAAAGATTGCTTAGGAGGAGACCTGGAACTCTTGCTGTCAGGGAATTCACATCAGGCACTACGTAAAACAGAAGAAACTCCAGGTTTTTTTTTTTTCTTTCTTTCATGAGTCCTCCTTCCAAATTAGAATGAATGAGATGATCATAAGGATATAAGTAAAGGATACTGAAAGAACAGTCCAAATTGTTTTAGAAATGGATCTCAGGGGGAACACAGTTATAAAAATTAAGCCAATTAGACTGACTATGGGTTGGTTTTCCCCTTCATGTGAAGCCCACAGTTTTAATTAATCACTGGGTCTTTCTGCAGGGCCACATTAATAGACAAGGGTATAGTGACCTTTTCTTTTTCAGCGAGTTCATTAAAGCCCTGCTTATTGCTACGAAGCATCATAGCTTTGTGCTTGCAGCTGCTTTAAAAGCAAAATGAAAGCCATAACCGGGGGTCAACCCAAAGGCACATCAAGCACATCATCCGAAACTACGAAGTCCTTGGTGTCTACCTTCATGTGTGCGTTTCTTTCTGTGAATCTACAGCTCCTGGGAGCAGAGGAGTTAGAAATAGGGCAGCTAATGGTGGACAGTATCCACAGGGTCCAAGGGACAGGGCTTCTGGTGGCTTTTGGGATGTATGGATCTTCTTTTCAAAGGCGTTTGCTCAACTTTGTATGAAAGCCACTGGGACACAATATGTGCAGATGCTTGTGAAAGTGTCCCCCTGCCTGCCTGACATCCCTTATGCTTTGCCTACAGGTGAACATGGATTTCTCCTTTCCCTTTTCCACCTTTCTACTACTTCCCTGTTATCTTCCACTTCTTTTAAGAAAACTACCATTAGAGGCTTCTTAAGGAAATCTTGCGAGAGCAAAAGCATCTTCAAAATGCCGATAATTTCAACACCTTATCTTGCACTGCATGAGCAGGTTCCCCATGAGCACTTTGAAATACCAACAGGAGTTATAGAAAGTTAAACTTTCTGGATGCTTTATGGCCCATGCCTGGAGGTTGGGCTATTTCTGCTATCACAGCCATCATTCTCAGCACTGTCTGTATGATGAATCCTGAATACACAGGAGGGAACGTCCTTTTACTGTACCCAGGGCACTACTAAAGGTCTGAGGGGATGGAAAAGGGACAGGGATTTCAGTCTTAGCAAAGACGAGAAGCTCAAGATGCTTTTCTAAGGTTTGTTTTAAAAGGATTGGCATGGCTGACTGTGGAGTATAAGATCCAGTAAAGCTCTTTGTGTCTGGTAAAACACAGGAGAGAAATTCAGTCCCAGACATAAGGACATTACTCCTCTTGACGTAGGCAAACTCTTAGGCAAGACTCATACAAGGTTGGGGGGTGGGAAATTTTGTTCTTCTTAAGTGATTTTGTTTGACAGCTTGAGTACAGCTGAGGGCCTGGAGGTTCCCCGCTCTGATTTCTCTGCTGTTGATTTGTTAATGAAGCTCATTACACTCAGGGAGCTCAACTTTGTGCAGATGGCCCAGCTAGCCCCATTCTCCATTATCACCTCCAATTCTCATTTCCTAGGATCCAAGGGGACAGGAGGATTGTGCATATGGTGCAGACCTTCCCAAAGGTGTCAGCAGGGAGAGACTTTTCCTATCTCCAGGAGAAATTTGTTTCAAGAGTTGCATATAGATTTGTGCATGTGTGTGTATGGAATAACTTGGCTGTTTAGCAAACCATTAATCTCTGGGGTTTACTGATGGATAAAGATTATTTGTAGGTCTCTGAAATGAAAACCTGTGTCTCATCCCTTTTGTAATAGTCAGCACCTGGAGTAAAACAGCTGGACTGCCTTTGCCAAACCTCTGCTGTTACACCAGGGTAAAACTCCCGTAAACAAGATCAGAATCCAGTCCAAGCCTGGCAGTAAATGAACTGCAGCAGCAAAAGCAAGTTTAATAGATGTGTACTGCAATTTAATGGATATGTACATCTCTTGTTTTATTGCTGGGTTTTAGGAGAATAGCAACCATTTAATTGACTTTGATAGAAGAAGGTCTTCTTAGCACTGTATTCTAGGGCAAAACTGATCATGAATATGATTATGACATTTACTTCTGACATAAATTTGTTGTTTCTTGCTGTAACGCAAACCCCGGGATGCTCTCCCTCACGTCGGTGCTGCAGTGAAACCTTGATGTGCCCTCCTGCTGCTTGCCTTGCTGGGCCCTGAGCACAGGGTTCAACTGTGAGATGTACTTTTAGTAATTAATGTGTCCCCCATCTCTGTTCCCTGAGACAATGAGCTTTGGATGCTTTCATTTCATGTTCATCTGTTCAGTTCTGGGCCCCTCACCACAAGAAGGATGTTGAGGGTTTGGAGCGAGTGCAGAGAAGAGCAACGAAGCTGGTGAAGGGCTGGAGAACAGGCCTGATGAGGAGCGGCTGAGAGAGCTGGGGGGGTTCAGCCTGGAGAAGAGGAGGCTGAGGGGAGACCTCATTGCTCTCTACAACTACCTGAGAGGAGGTTGTGGAGAGGAGGGAGCTGGGCTCTTCTCCCAAGTGACAGGACGAGAGGGAATGGCCTCAAGCTCCACCAGGGGAGGTTCAGGCTGGACATTAGGAAAATATTGCTCATGGAAACGGTCATTGTGCACTGGCAGAGGCTGCCCAGGGAGGGGGTTGAGTCACCTTCCCTGGAGGGGTTTAAGGGACGGGTGGATGAGGTGCTGAGGGACATGGTTTAGTGATTGATGGGAATGGTTGGACTCGATGATCTGGTGGGTCTTTTCCAAGCTGGTGATTCTGTGATTCTGTGTTTCCTTTAAGGGAAGCTGGAAGTACAGGGGTGTGAAATGACTGTGTAGGCAGCTGCCAGTGGCTACTGGAAGCAAATCAAGGGCTCCATGTCCTCCTACAACCCCCAGGCTTCCAACCCCAGCTTGTGAGGTTGGATCCACCTTCCTCAGCACCATGTGCAAGTGGGAATGATAAGCATCCCTCCAAGCTCTTCATTGAGGTGCGGGAAGACCTGCCCATTGGGGAATCTAAAGAGCATTGCAGGCAGAGGTTGTGGTCCTGAGCCCTTGCCAGGGTTCACCTCAGAAACACCACCACATTCCTGCCCTTCCTGGAGCAGCCTGCCCAAAATACCTGGTCCTGCTCAACAGGAAAAGGGAGGATGTCCTGTGGATCAGAAGGAGGTGGCTCATCTCCCTCCTAGAGATTTCATGGCACCATTATGGTTTCAACTACTCTTTTTCCAGATGGCTCCTGTCATTTAAAGTGGGAACTTTCCTTCTCTCTCTGAGCAGAGAAGCTGTTTGTCTGTGCAAACACCCTGCCTTTCACTTCAGAGTGAGGCCATCCCTTTGGATTCCTTTCACAACACAAATAAAATAAAAACGAATGCATAAATGGAGGAAAATTATCACTCCATTAATTCCAGTCCTATCACCATAACATTCTGTTTGACCTTATTCATAGTCACTTGATCTTCAGCTCTTTAATATTTCAGATGACCTTTTAGGCTGGGAAGATGCTGTTGTTGCTCACTAGCGTCTCGGAGTCAACCTGTGCATCAAGTCACAGCAGTGGACCCAACCTCATTTATCATTCCATTTAAGGTGTCAGCAGAGCCATTATTCAAATGACTGGCCACACATGTAATCAATCTTTAATGAAACAATAATTGCACCTCCACTCCACAAGCCCTCTGCCTTTCTTAAAGGTATCTGGTATATTAATTATTGAAAACAATTGTGTTTTACCAGCATTAAGTTACGTTTCGTGAATTGCCATCTTTCAAGATAATTTTAACTGGGATATTTATGATCCTCTGTTTCTCTAGGGAACGGATAAACAGCAGCTTCTGTTCTTCTTTCTCTCACCTTAACATTGCTCGTGATTCCTGTAGGTTTTTCCATCTGGCCAGAAAAAAAGGAGCATGGGACAACTGGGCTGCCAGGTGAGATGTGTAAATGCCACCCCAAAGTGACATCGCCGAATGCCCCTGTTTTTCAAGTGGTGATGCTTATGGCAGAGTAAATAAAAAGCCCCAGAAAATGTTTCCAGAGTGGGAGGCTTCAGGATAACCCTTGTGTTGTTTCCTTTTGAAATGTATTCAGACTTGCATCATTTACTAAGATTTGAGAGGGTTAATTCTGAGGCATGCAGTAGTAAACCAGACATTCACCAGGTGAGGCTCATGATGGTTTTTGCCCCATTAAAAAAAAAAAAAAAAAAAAAACCCAGAACCTGGTGGTTTCTTTTTCTTTACAAACTTAAAGGGGCTTAGAAGCAGCTCACCTCTGCTTCTTCTTTGAGGTCAAGTGGAGGTAAGCTGCAAGGTTTAACGCTGGCAGCATTTGGAACCTGAAAAATCTTATTGAGATTAGGGCTTTTAATTGCAACAAGAGATATTTTCAAGTGGCTGTGGAAAGTTTCTATTTATCTGTTGACTCCCAAATACCTTCTGTCTGAAGGAAAAAACTTGGGGGTGAATTGCTTAGCTATGGAGCAACGTTTTTAAAAGAGAAAGCAGCGATATTGCTGGTCTGTTGCAGCCTCTGTGGAATTCAGAAATAGCAGTAGGGCACTGGTCCTCCTGTAGCAACAGGGAAGCTACTATTAAGAATGTTCCTATTATTAGTCTCTTTATTTTCTCAGTATTGTGTTATGTTACTCGTGCATTTCCTTCACCTTGTTTACAACCTTCAAACAGTTATTCCAATTGAATTTTTGTTATTTTTGGGTTTCTTCCTCTCTTTCTTCTTGAAATTACCACCAGCCTCATTGGAAAAGGATATTACAGCAGCCTGGTACCCTGAGCTGTTTGCACTGATGTCCCAGCGGAGGAGGTGAACTGGCTAAGAGAAGAGAATGAACAGTTCTATTTATGCAGCAAACCTAATGATGGTGGAGCAAGGTAAATATGTTAACAAAGAACCTCTGTTTGCCTCAGCTGTGACAAGGCAGTAGCCTGGGGAACCATCTCTCTCTTGTTAAGTTTCCTTCCCATCCTTATTGACACTCTCTATGCTGCATGGAGACGGCCCTTGTATCATACGACAAAATGGTGATGGATAAAGCAACCCATGGAGCAGGTAAAGCTTTGTGCGCAGTGCTCTATGTGTTTTTTTTTTTCTCCCATTCTTTCCTGCTTTCAGCTGCTCTGGTTCAAGGTTTTGCTGTGCTGAAGTGTAGGAGCATCTGTGTTCTACGTACAACAAAAAAACAGCAGTTGAGAAATGACCTCAACAGGACCTTCCCAGCACCGATGCAAGGGAAGGGTGTGTGAGTGTCACAGCAAGGCGTCTCCTTCCCTCCTCTGCATCCCTCTCATTCTCATCTCTCTCTACCAGCCCCCTTCTTAACAAACAACCCATGTAAGGCATGGAGCTCCTCTGCACTCTGCCTTTGGGTCTGATTGAGGTGAACAAACTAGGGATTTTTCTTGCTTTACTTTGCATGCTCCTGCTCAATAGCAGATCACTTCTCCAGTGGGACTTGGCAAGGTGCTGAGCTGGGTCCCACAGGGATGTTTCTCATTTCAAGAAACCATGTACTGCAAAACAGGCAACTGCCTGGGGATCAATATGAGGGCAGCAGCAGGACACAAATCCATTCCTGCCAAAGCTGGAGCTGAGCAGCTCTTGGTGCTGCTGCAAGCTGTGACTATCAATGAGGTGCACGAGCAAGTCTTTTGATGTTGGGGCCAAGTGGCCCATCTACCTTGTGCCAGCTTATTGCAACCTCCCAGTGTAAACACCTCACGTATAAGGGCATTTTGCTGTGCTTAGTGGCATGAATAACACTTTCACTTGTGTATCCTTGGGGCTGTTTGGTTGAACGCAGTGTTGGCGATGACGTATGGGGCTGAGGGTTCTAAAGCGGCGTTGGCAAGAAAGAGGGAGGGACCTTGCTTGTGCTAGAGAGGAGATACTGTTCAGGCACACCTTGGAGAGGTCCCAGACTGGGCCACCTGCATTCCCAGGTAGTTGTGGTACTGCCCCAGTCTCAGCTGTGGGGACAAAACCCCAGAGCCCTTTCAAGTGGAGGATGTATAATAAAAAAAAAACAAAGCTAAACCATTCTACTAGCCCAGGATTAGCTAGCACAAGGTTAAATCCCACTAACTTAAAAGGCTGGATTGCAGGGTGATAAATGACATGGCTTCCTTTATTGTTTGCTAATTAATTGTTTGAATCCTGTAGTATTAAGGGGTGGAAAAACCAGAAGATAAAAGAAGAGTAATGCCCTTTTCTTTCTGTGCATGCTGAACCCCATTCATTGGAAAAGGATTTATAGTTTTCATCATAATTTCATTCTAAAACATATCACTTAATTAAAGGGATTTATTAAAATCCTCTGGCAGTGCCTTTTTACGATTAGCCCAGGACTCAACCCCTGAATGTCATGGAGAAAATTCATCAATTGATTTGTTTAACTGCATGGGTTTCACCCCCTCCCTGCTCGGCTGGCTCTGGGTGGAAGAGAGAAATCTATAGTCAAAAGCTTAAAAATCTGAAAGATGGATCGTTTTTGCTGATTTCATCTTTTTTTCCACTCCCCCCTCTTCCCCTACCCCTATCTCTGGGACTGGTTTTACAAGCCTCTGTTAATACGCCGATTAATATTGATGCGAGAGCACTGAGCTGTCAGTTTGTCTGCCAGAGATGAGTAGTGAGTCTGACTGCAGCACTCAATGCGCTGTGGTTTGCTGGTAGTGACAGGGACACCAGTTGCCCAGCCTGCAAGGAGGACGTATGGGATGGTTTCATGCTGGAGTGCAAATGATACCTGCCCTTTCTTCCACGGGGCCATGGATTCGTTGTATTGTCCAAGCCTGAATTAGCCCTGGCCCTGCCAAGGCTTTGGGATACCCCTCAAAATCTATGAGCGCCTGGAGTTGTATGGGAGAAAGGTTCTGCTTCCTAATGGTACAGCTGAAGAAAAAGGCTTGGAAATGCTTCTAGGTCCCTGAAGTGGCTAATGATTCAAGATTTCACAGAAAGGGTCATTGGGCACTGGCAGAGGCTGCCCAGGGAGGGGGTTGAGTCCCCTTCCCTGGAGGGGTTTAAGGGACGGGTGGATGAGGTGCTGAGGGACATGGGTTAGTGATTGATGGGAATGGTTGGACCTGATGATCCAGTGAGTCTTTTCCAACCTGGTGATTCTATGATTCTATATTGGAGGCAAATGTGAACACTGCTAAACTGGATGTGAATGAACACACTTTCTACAGTCTAATCTGGGAAAAAGGAGACTTGTTTGGGCCCCAGTGGGGCTTGGGAACAGGAGCACATCCCAGCTGCAGAAGTCAGCTCCCCTGTTGCCCACCAGTGTCACTTGTCTCCTGAATAGTTTATTCTCCTCCTATTTGAACTTCTCATGAGATGTATTGGGAACCGCTCTTCTCTAAACCCATAAATCCTCCAATAACCCAAACGGAGAGCTTGAGAGTCTTATTAAAAACCTTATGAACAAGTTCAAACCATCTCTGATGACATTGTGCCTGTAGCCTTTTAAGTCTTCCACTGTGAAATCAGGAATCTCAGTGCTGCGTCTGGCATTGCTCCCCGAGCTAACGGCTTGTGCTGAATACAAATCAGTGCTCCAGGGCTCCATCTCTGGATCCTCGTGTCAGACTTAAATGCAGTAAATCTCAGGATGTAGCTGTCTATTAGCCCTGTTTATTAGATCTGGAAGGACTAGGGGAGGAAGAAAAAGCCCATAGAGGGAAGGCTCTTTCAGTTCTTTTCCTGTGCTGGACAGTGATGTGGATTGAAGATGAAGTGCTGCTCTGGGAGACACCTTTGCAGCCTTTCTGCCCTAATGTTTTACGTGGGCACTATATGTTTGTAGTGCGTGAAGCCAGTGCTAGAGGCTGATCTTTTCTTCTTTGGCCTTTACCATCTGAGGTGCGGTGAGCAGCTCTTCAAGTCAACCCCAGGTGGGCCTAAGGGCTTGAAGTTCTGGGTAGAATACACGAAGTCTCTGAAAGTATTTGGAAAGACCTCTCCTACCGCTGTACTGGGGTCTATGACCCACTCTTGCCGCAAAACACTTTCTCTGCTTTTGCCTGAGTTAATGATGCACCTCAGATGCCTGCTCGGGGTGCACTGTGGGGCCAAGACAAGCTCAGAGCCCTGTGAACCCAGTTCCCCATTAGACCCAACAAACAGAATGGGCTTATCTGATGTGAGAAGATGAGCATAGAAAGCCCCTGTTCTCGGTGCCTCCTCCCACATTCCTTATTCCCAGCGTGACTGAATTTCCTTGTGCAGCTCCAGGCAGCTCCCATGAAAATCCCCCCTATTCAGGATGAACTGGGGAGGATGTTCATAACTGATGGGACTTTGCTTCTGGTACCCAAGCAAACTGCTTGCTGCAGCATTTTTCTCAAGAATGGCTAGTTCCTCGTGGCTCCTCAGAGGTGTTTTTTCCAAAGCTTTCTACTCTCCAATCTCCTCTGTTGGAGGGGGGTGAAGTGCAGCAGTTCATTTGCATTACAAACCGCAAGCAAGAAGTTGTCCTCAGGCTTATGAAGTGCTGTCAGAAGACTGAATTAAAATACAGTGCCCCAAGTCCCTCTTGGTTTGCATTTAATTAAGGCCTTTCATTCATCATTTATTTCTGCATCCCATCATCTTTGGTAGCTCATGAAGAAAGAGGGAAATAAGGCTTCCTTCTGCCAAAGATGTTGAGCAGTGTTTTCTGAAGGCAACAGGCTCCTCTGACATCTGTATCTCTGTTGATGATTTCTCTAACTCATGTATTTTTTTTTAATAACCAAGGCTTTTTTTTTTTTTTTTTTTAAATTTGCTTTTTGCTTAAGGTAGCCCTGCCAAGTTTACAAGAAAGAGAGGATGAGTCCTTCCTCCTAATGCTAGTTGCAAACTGAAGCATCCCCGATGCTGCTGGTGTTCGTTCCCGGTGCTTTTGTGGGGATAGAGAATGGAATTTTGTTACTTTTTGGACAAAAGTGAAAG
This sequence comes from Clamator glandarius, assembly GCA_033459285.1. NCBI lineage: Eukaryota > Metazoa > Chordata > Aves > Cuculiformes > Cuculidae > Clamator > Clamator glandarius. The sequence continues at coordinate 4,085,746 of JAUNZM010000104.1, forward strand.
GTAGTGAGGAAGAAACAACAGTAGAGTCTGTCTGCTGACTCCTACTGGAAGCTGCTTTGAGTCAGGAGCTCTTAACCTCCCTTCAGCAAATATTCTCGTACTAGATCTGGAGTCTTTCAAGTCTGGATATGAAGTGATGGTGTACACAAAGCTTGGCTTGGTTTATGTGGAAAAAAAAAAATCATTCTGAAAAGGGTTTTAAATTTATCCTTCTGTCTTTATTCTGGTTACCTCTACATGCTCTCTCAATGCAGATAATTAAAAATGTGCCCACATCTCGAGAGCAGAGCTATTCTAAAGCAGCTCAGGTGCAGCTGAGTGTGCCCACTTCTCTCTTTTACCCTTTGAACTTCACAGGAGTCAGAGGCTTGTTTTCAGAGAGTGATGAATAGCTTATACTCCCATTTATTTGCTTAGTGTCTTCGTTTAAGAAAATGTGAACGCTTTTGCTGGCTGTGAAAGTGTGGGGGTGGTGCTTCAGTCCTCCTGAGGTGTGAAGAGCAAGCTCACTCCTGTCTTGATGCACTGTGATGTTGCAGTGTGGGGGGGTCACATCCATCCTGAGCTGCCAGAGCAGCCTTCAACCTGCGACTGTGGCACCCTGAGCTCTGCCAGCCCCTTTGGAGGTATTCAGCTTTGTCAAAACACTTCATCCCCACTTGGCTGGCTCCCCCTCACTTTATAAAAACCCCAACTATTTCACTCCTGATCTGTTATCCCGCTCGCTTCCCTGGCTCTGCCTTCCCCAGGCTGGCATTCCTGTCACTCACCGAGGAAAATTCAGGGATATTTATCACTGGCAGCAGGGAGGTGGAGGGGTTTTCATAACAACTTGCTACATGTGTCCTTGCACGCGATCCAGTTTTTACACAGGCTTAAACCTGGATTGATGATCTGCCCTGCCCTCTGAAGGGCTGTATGGCAGTGATGACATTTCAGAGCTGCCTTCAGTATATCACCACTTGCTAGAGCACTTCCCCAGCTCTCACTCTGGCTAACAATGCATTATTTAAGAAAATTAAATCTGCAGTGCATATGTGCCCATCCTCCTGACTTGCAGGATCACGCACCTGGGGGCTTTGCTGGAATAAATAAAAGCCTCTACTTAGGGCTTGTTGGTACAGTTGCCTTCATTCCAACCTTTTCTGACAATGCTTATCAATTATTTGGAAGCACATAGGGAGGGAAAGGCTCTGCCGTGATGCCAGTTGTTGCTGGTGAACAGCCTGAAGACTGACAGCCAAAATCCTGGGTGCCCTTAATGGTCCCTGCTTTGATGCTGGTGACAAGTAGGAATTTCTTCCTCCTTTGCTGTGTGTCTGTGAGCAGCAGAAAGGCTTTCTTATCCAGCCTCATCCAGGGCTTCTCCTCCTACAGAGTCCTTGCAGCTGTGCCTCATTGTTAATGGCAGAATAATGGGAGCGAGCATAAGATGGGAGGAGAGATCTCTCCCATGGGCACTGGGAACAGAAGATGCTCTTCCCTCTCCCTATTTAGCCTCCTGCTGATTTTGGTCAGCTCTGCCTTGGCTCCCATTGTGCATGAGAAAAATACAGCTGGGGAAGAAAGAACAGAGGGAGGAGAGCAGGGAGGCTCTCAGATACTTGTGCAGTAATGAGTTATTTATTTAAAAAATTGAAAGCTGTGTTAGTTCCGTGGTGTGTCTGAATACACAAGGGGTGGTGAGAGGTAGAGAGAGGGGAAAAAAAAATGCATCTCCTATTCATTTTTACCCCTTTCCCCCATTTATTTAGAAATAAATGCTGAGATGTGAATGTAGTGGACCCAGTGTGTGACACATCATGTAATGGTCTAGTAAAGAAGCCTGGAAATAGGAGCATCTGGTTCTGTAGTGTTGCTTCAAAGCCAAACCCAAAGTGAAAGGGAGTTGCCTAAAATTCATAACTGCTGGGGGACTCTGCTCAGCCCAGCTGAGCTGTAGCTGTCTGATCTCCTCCTGATGCTCTTCCCCAAGCTGGTGACACGGACAGTCTCGAGAGAATTGATGTGAAAGGAGCATTGCTGTATATTATATGCTGTATGGATTAGGTGGCAAGCCTGCGAGACTTAACTTCAACTCTATCTCTGCATATTGTCCTCTAGGGCTGGGTTGGGAGCAACAGAGGGGTTTTATTGCTGCTTGCCTGAATGTACCTGTTCAGAAGATGAATAAAGACCACTTTTCTCCAGCGCTGTCAGCCAGGCTCCTTTTACTACTAAGTTTGCCCATTTTGTTCTGACACTTAATAAAACCTTTAGGAGGCAGAAGCCTTGTACTGCATTTTCTGAAATAGGCCCCTGCTCAGTAAAGCGTTGGGATGGAGGAAGCACTTAAGCTAAGGCAGATGTTTACATGAATTTTGGAGCAGGAGCTGCAAAATGCTTAGAGAATGCACAGCCAGGCTTTGCTCCACAACAGAGCAATTCTCCACTTTGGAGATGCGGCTACAGTTCATCCTGTAATTCAGTTTTCAAATACACAGAGCGCCTGCAATGATGCTATAAAGTGTTCACATTGCTGTTAATCTGCACTACAATCTAACCAGTGGAAAGGCACCTTTTGGGGGATGAAACAGTGCATTATGTTCATATTGCAGGAGTTCTCTTCCCTTTCTTGTTACTTTCTTCCTTGTTCTTGAAACATCCTCTGACTTTTCTGCTGGTGTTGGTCAGAGCCAGGTACTGAAGAGTGTGCTCTGAGTGGAGCTGGGGTGAGCCTGGGCAACCGAGAGGCTCTGTGCTATGTGCAGCCTCCGTGAACAGGGTTTGGTTTCCAGCAATGATGGAAATGGTCTTCTCGAGGGAATGGTGGAAAAAGGGCAGCAGGAGCATTTGTTTTCCCTTGGCACTGGCTTGCTGGTGCCTTACTGAGCCTTGCCTGGTTGCTCCTTTTGCCTGCTGGAGCGCCCATGGGAGTCATTTAATTATAGAATTGTTTAGTTGGAAAAGACCTTTGAGATCATTGAGTCCAATTGTACCTGTCCACTGCTGAACTGTGTCTCTGAACACTTAATTTGCCTGTCTTTTAAACATCTCCAAGGATGGAGAATCGACCCCTTCTCTGGGCAGCCTCTGCCAGCACCTGGGAACCCTTTCAGTGAAGAATTTTTTCTTGATGTCTAATCTGAACCTGCCCTGGCGCAACTTGAGGTCAATTCCTCTCGTCTTGTTACTTGGGAGAAGAGACCAACGGCCACCTCTCTACAGGTAATTGGCAATTTCAGGCAATTGTAGAGAGCAATAAAATCTCCCTTCAGCCTTCTTTTCTCGAGGCTAAAGAACCCCAGGTCCCTCAGCTCCATTCCCTTTCTCTAGATGCTCTCCAGCATCACCGATGCTGAGCACAGAGGAGGGATGACTTCCCTGCTCCTGCTGGCCACCCCGTTTCTGATGGAGGCCAGGATGCCATTGGCACCCCCTGCGAAAGGCATGAGCCCCATCACACTGTGTTGTGGGGATGAGGGGCTGTGGTCTGGAAAGGGTTTCTCATCGAAGGAAGCTGTGCAGGCTCAGCTGCAAGGTGCCCTGTGCCACGGGGGATGGAGCACTGGTGCTGCCCATGCTGGCACAGAGCAGGGTGAGCTGGCTTTTAATTGCACTTAGTCTCTGATTGATTTCTTTTCTTTTTTTTTTTTTTTTTTCCCCTGTAGCTCATTACCCAGCAAGTCATTTTAATTAACACCATCTAATATGGGTTGAGATGTATTTTGCAAATGTCAGCACTCTCTCTCTTTTTTTTTTTTTTCTTCCCCTGTAGACCAAATGTGGAAAGTTAGGAGAGGACAGCGCTAAATGATTTCAGTTGATTTAGCAGTGGTAAAGCAAGTCGTTAGCAAAGTGCTTTATGAAGTCATAAATGTCCTTTCCAAGTCCTTTATGGGATTCTTGGGGGAAATCCGTTTGTCGCTGAGGGTTATGCATTGCACTGCTCTTCACCTGATAAGCAAACGGGTCAGAGTAAGCACAGGGCTCTCACGTTTCCCCTTTGGGGGCTGCTCCTCTCAAAAGCAATGGGAAGGCAGATCCCAGTGCAGCACGCGTGCTCTGTGCCCCCCAAATTCTGCTCAGCAATGGGGTGCCAGTGTAGGGAGATCCTTTCTGAGACCACCAGGGACCCCTTAAATGTGAAGTAGTGTCAAGGTAGGATCTGATAGGAGCAAAGCCAGCTCTTCCCGGACCACTTGGGAATTGAATAAAGCACTTGATAAAGGCACTGGCAGAGCTCTTAATGATTTCAGTTGTGTCTGATCAAGGCCCAGGAACAACCTCATTCAGTCTAAGTTTTGCTAACAACTAAGTTCTCTGTTAAGCTCTACTGGCACCGTTCTCCACTCGAGCTTCAAGTGGATGGGAGCCACTTACTGCTTGTTCACTGTTGGCTCAGTTCTCAGAGTGTGAAAATCGGGAATCTTTTTTTTTTTTTTTCCCAATCTGAAATTCAGATGAATCCCTTGAAATCCAGAGCAAATGTCCCTCATCGTTAAGGAACGATGGAAAAAGGCTTGCAGAGGGAGATCAAGCAACTACCGGCTACGAGTGTGCCTTGTGAGCAGCCCTGTAAAATATTCTTTCTCTGACAGCCTTGCACCTTCCTTCCTGCTGGTGTTCAGAGAGGGAAATGAAAACTATGAAACTGGAGCACCGGTTAAAAATGGGGCAGATACTCCTGTAACGCCACTGAAATATAACTGTAGATAAAAACATGTCAAGAGCAAAGAGCTTGATGGAAGCAGTGACCATGGACCGGTTATTCCTTGGGGTTTTATTCAGTTCAGTTTTGGAGGCAATGTACTAAGTGATTTGTTGTTTCCAAACCACTTCCAGAGCTGCCAGATCTAGTCTGACAAATAGCAGTCAAGTTTAGTGCATAGAGTCCACATTCATAACCTACTGATCTTGTGTGAAGGATCCTCCTCCTCATTAGAGGACTTCAACGGATTGTGCTGAACCACTGAAGAATTTGATACCATATATATAATGTTTAATAACATGTGCAGAGCTATATTTTCCAATATATTTCTCTTAGACACCCATGGTGCTGGGCCTGAGCATGAAATACATCAAGTGTAGCATTCAGTGTCGTTGCCTCACATCATCCAGAGGTGCAAAATCTGTAATATTTAATACCTACTCAGCAGACAAGATTTAATGCAGACTTAAAGCACAAGGCCTGGGGTTTTTTCCCCCACTCCCTTATATTTCTACAACTTCACTGGCTTTGCTTCAAGCTTCATTAGGAACAGACTATTACGTACAACAGGCAAGGATGCACGGCTTGTAATGAACGCTGGGGGTTGCAGGCTTCCTCCTACTCCCTACCAGCGAGCCAAGCCCATAAACCTGATACTACACCGTCATTTTTTATTCATTGTCTGTAAATATTCTTTCCTTGGAAGGCAGCAAGTAAGTGCACCCTGTGCCTCTCAGGGTTAACCTGGGCTCTCTGTGGGTGTTGGTGCCAGCTGGGGATTGTACCTGGAGCCTTAAGCCTGTGAGACGAAAGGCACCGAGCTACATCTCACAGTCTCACTTCTAGAAAGTGGTTTTGCTGACAAAACATACACCCTGCTCATATCACACATCCATTTGGATGCTTTCTGCCTGGTTCTGCAGAGGTGTTTTGTGTTAAGTCTGTTCCAGCTGTGCTTGAATCAGATGGTTTCTATGGGAATAACCACAGTGGGCTCCAGGGTCCTTTCCCAGCTGCCTCCAATTAATTGAGACCTCATCAATTTATGGCCAAAGATTTCCTGACCATATGCCACATTCAGTTTGGAAGTAGACAAGCAAGAACGTTAGTGATTAGGATGAAATCCCAGAAATATAACTGTTTTACAACCCAGAGAGCACCAAAGGATGCGTGCCTAGGGGCTATGAGTGAGTTTATCTCCCCCAAGTCTGCTGTTAGTGCAGAGAGCATCCTCCCTCCTGCTCGTCTCTTCTCTTGCTCTCCAAACTCAGCACCAGTTGAGTGTTTGATTCCCTTGCTGGCAGTCCCTTCGGCGCACGCAGCTTTAGGCAACCATCACTCCCAGCGTGTGCTTTTATCTACTTCTTCACTGGGTGCCTCAGCTGCTCAGTAAGGTTCACAGCGTGAATCCCATGCTGGAGAGACACCTGACCTACATAGAAGTGTCACAGCTTTAACCTTCAATTGTTTCTGTACGTGCATGTATATCATAGAATAACGAGGTTGGAAGAGACCCACTGGATCATTGAGTCCAACCATTCCTATCAAACACTAAAACATACACCTAAAGATTTCTTCCACGGGTAACCGGAGAGCTGCATCACCCGGGTGTGTCTCTAGTATGCGTGATAAGAACTTGTGATTATGTTTCTTCCCATTCTTTAGCATTTCTGTTTAGCCAGCAGGTGTACTCGCTTCAGGATGAGAGAAATAAAAGCTGTGGGAAGCATATAAAAAGAGACTAAAAATCACACAGTCCCTATTTAGGAGAGAGGTGCTAATTTCTTTTGAGGAAAAATACTCCATGGGAGATATAAATGGATCTTTTCTCTAGTTTACCCCATAGCTATTATTTCTGTGTGGCCAGCAGGAGTAGGCTGATCAACTCATATTTTAGGCTTCTAGTCAGCTTGAGTTTATAGCTCATCTTAGCACCTGGTGAGGAAGCACAGAAAGCTTTCCTTGCTGGCCTTCGTAATACAAATCTGATTCCTTTGCTATAAACCACAGAGCCCCTGCAGCCAAAGCCTCTGTAGAACTTGTTTTCGTGATGTAGGGGTCAGCTAATGTGGTGGATATGAAGATACTGAAATATCCAATAATAAAAGCTCCTTTCTGGCCAGAGGCAGTGTCTGACAGGAGCAATGTCCCAGTGCTAATTTAACCAGGATTGCTGATCCTGCCATGTCATTGTCAAGAATATCCCAATTTAGTAACAGCGAGCTGTGTTTTACTGCTGCTGGATGCTAGAGATGACAACGTGGAGGGAGCAGAGGCAAATGAGTTTGTGCACAAAGTCCCACCTCAAGAACGCAGTCAAACATGTGCAGGTTTCCCTTCTCCTCCATGGGGTCTGATTCATCTCCATCCTCCCAGCCTGGGGTTGGGGGGTGGCTGCTGAAGAGACCTATTTTGAGGGAGACAGGGAAGATACCTGGGAGGAGAGATGAGAAGAAAGGAAAATCGGAGGAACTTTCTCCCAGCATCAGCACTTTGAGAGCTGTGAGTGAGACCTGCAAATGAGATTGATTCATAGTCCTAAGGGGAGTAGGATGCATTTAATTTATTCTTAAGCATTTCTGAAGTGCTCACATAAAGCTGTGCTGAATGTGTGTTGCCTCCCTTTGCCCTTAAATTCCGGAAAGGTTTCAGTAAGTTCTTCAGTGCAGGGTGTCTGATTGCAGGTCCACAGCATTTGCAGCCCTGCTGCAGCTCTGGGGGCTTCATCTCCCCTTCCATCAGCTGCAGCATTCCTGTGACTAAGAAAACGGTTTCCCTCCATTCTAGGACTGCTGCCCTTGGAAACAGGGTAGCAGGAAAGAGTTCTGATGTGATGCTTCCCTGGCTTTGCAGGTTCCCATTTGTGCTTCCCCAGTCATGTCTTGTATAATGTAGCAGAAGGGCATGGACAGAAACGTGGCTTATGGCAAAAATATTCAAACTTAAACATCAGATCTACTGTCTGATGTTTCAGATATGGCATCAAGAAACAGGGTAGGACCCAGATCAGTCCCAGCACTCTCAGTGTCTGGGAAAAGAGCTTCATGCAAACATGCAGCACCCCAAGGTGCACAGGAGGTCCCAAGAGATGCTAGTTAATTGCTGGGTGAGAGCAGGGAGTAACTCAGAGATCCAGGAGGGATGGAGTTAAACTGCCTTCTGTGGCAGAAAGCTTCTGCAGCCTTGTCATAGACAAGACTGAGTCGGGTGTGATGAGTAACTTCAATGACTACTAATTAAGTACTAAGTCATTACCAAGGAGGTTATATATGTCTGAGCAGATGAAAGGCAAAGATTTTCGGTTTTTCTGTGCTTCTAGGTTAACATGGGAGCATTTTGGTCTTTCCTTTTAGAGGCTAAGGTTATTGCTGAAGTATTTTCATTCTTTGCTTGGCATTTAGACGTGGCAGCTGTTTCTCTGAGGTCTCAGTATTCAGGCTTCAACTTCAGTCTTTGTTTGCACTGTCTCATTTTCTAGGGGTCAAGGTGAGGCAGATATACAGGGGCTGGATGTGTGCCCTTGCGGGCACCTTTGCTAAAGGTGTTAAGAACTGCAGGGGGGAGCCTGAGCAGGGTAGGGGCAAGAGGCGACCACCTCCATCTGCAACTGCTCTCCTCTCATCCCATATATGGGATGAGAAACCAAAGCAAAAAAATCTTGCTTCTGCTGCACAGCTCTTGATTTTTGTGACACTTCTGTGCGTGCTTTCAGGAGAAGAGCATAACACACCTTGGATCTAGCAAAAAGCTGGGGCAATTTCAGGTGTCCCTTTGAGGGGGGTCATTGGGCACTGGAACAGGCTTCTTAGGGAGGTGGTTGAGTCACCTTCCCTGGAGGTGTTTAAGGGACGGGTGGACGAGGTTCTGAGGGGCACAAGTTGGTGTTTAATAGGAATGGTTGGACTCGATGATCTGCTGGGTCTTTTCCATCTTCCAACCTGGTTATTCTATGATCTCAGAGACTTGTTGATGAGATTGCTACTTTTTTTTTGCTTTTGGGAAAAAAACAGTTTTCCCTTGTACCGTCTTGACTCAGTCTGCAATGCTTTCTCCTGTTTTTTCCATCTGCTTCCGCTCACAGAGTTGGAGTTGGCAGTTACTGCCTCCCGTTTGCCTCCCCCCTTGGCCGGCGTGCTCGCCTCCGTGCCGCAGCGTAGTGCCGAGCATCCTCCTGCGCCGCAGAAGACGCACCCATCTGCAATGTCAAAACAAGGTATCCGTCATCCTCGGGGAGTTTTGCATTCACACATATGCACGGTCTTGCAGAGCTTTAGTGGATTTGGTGTTTGGTTTGAGTTTTATTACCTGGGTAATGATATCCTGCCAGTCCGGTTCCAGGTGGAGTCCCACCGTGCTCCTCTTCTTGGCAGCCGTGGGGTGAGGGCTCAGCTGTCATCTCAGTTGGGGTGGCCAGGCTCTTACAAAGAGCCAAATCCTTCGGGATCTGTGGGGATGGGATGCTGATGCTCAGGGGCGATGGTCAGGAGGGCAGTGGAGGCGACTTGTGTCACTGTCTGATCCTGCGCGGCTCCAGCAATCGCTCCTTGCTGAGAAGCAGCTGCTAGTGAAATCCAGATTATGGTAATGATGAAACTATGCCCTGGCCAGAGAGTAACTTCTGGGCACCACTGGTTGCCAGAAACACAGAGCACCACTGTCGTACTGCTCAGAAATACTCCGCATGAGGCACAGGGAAAGCTATTGATTGTGTGGAAAAATCTGATTTAGGAAATCCTTCTTGTATTCCTTTCTCTTTCCTTCCTTTCTTTGCTTCTAAGCTATTAGCTGGTACGTGGATCTTGCTTTTCCACCTTTGCTCTGACACTCTAAAGGCTAATAACAAAGGCTTTTTTAAAGTAAAATGTGTGATTCCCAGGTAACTGCTTAGCCTTGAAGCTGCGGGTTTTAAAAAAGACACTGAACACCTTACAGCTCATGATTAAAACAGTGACAATGATCAAGGCAGCTCTGAGCAAATTATTTAACCTTGAAGAAAGGAAGGTTCAGGATAGGCATTAGGGAAAATTCCAGTTATAAGGATGGGCACATGCTGGGAGGGAAGGTCAGCCAGAGCCGGGTCAGATATCATCTGCCCAAGCAGGTAATGCAGCTCCCACCTCCCTCATCTCCTACCTCTGTCACCTCCTCTCATTATAAGCTCTAGGACCATCTTGCTCTGTGTGTGTGCAAGGTGAGGGGGCAGAGTGGCTTTATTGAGAGACAATTAATAAATTTCTAGGTGTTCTCTAAAGAAAAGTGAAGTAGAGATACCTGGCTGAGAAACTCAGCCCAGCCATGAGAACCCCAAGTCTGAGTTTTGGGGCAAGACAACCCTATTGCCTCCTCTCCAACCTGGAGGAACCTGTGAGCTGCTCACAGGAGGAGATGGTGACAATCACAGTCCTGCCTCCAACGACAGTTCCCCAGGAGCTGGTTCTCCACACGTTTTCTATCAGAGCCCTGGAACTGACTGCGTCTCTCTACCTGATGAGCAAAGTCTGAGGGAACTTGGCAAACCGAGCTAAAATCTTCCCTAACACAGACTGAAGTCTGTGCGCTGGCAGCTGTGTTGCCCTTTTCACACATTCAGCCTCAGACCCTGTTGGTTTTTGCTGTAAAAACCCAAGAAAAAGCAAAAGTGGGGTCAGTCCCTGAGGCCTGAGCTTGATTTAATGCTAATCGCTGCAAACATCCAAACTGTGGCGGTGGCTGGCTTTAATTAAAATGACAAAATAAGGGAGCCATGGGGATGAATTACTGGAGGAAAACGTTATATTTCCCTACAGCTAGTTTAATTTTAAAAAGCAATAAATCAGGCATGAAGCACCTCCTTCCCTGTGCCAGAGCAGGAATGGGATGGCTGGCACAGGCACTGACGATGGCATCCTGGTAGGATCGTGTCACCTAAACAGTTTCCTCTCTTATCAAACCCATGTTGCCAGCTCCAGAAGCCCCTCAAGTGCATCCACTTGGCTGGATTTGCTGCAGTTTTTCCCCCTCACTGCCCTCTGTTATTTGTATAAATTAACAAACCCCCAGGCTCAAACATCTACGAAGCTGCGTTTGGTTGCAAAAGGAGAAAAAAATGCAGCACGTGGCGCCTCTTCCCGTGCACTGTCCTCCCCGGGCTGAGCACCTGCAGTGCAGGGAGGGATGGGTGGCAGAGTCCAACCCTTCCAGTAGTTGTGGGCATGACACAAGCCACCAAGGTTGGTGGCAATGGCCTGTCTGTCCTTTTCGCTTGCATGATACTGAAGATTTGAAGGAGACAGGCAGTTCTTTGATTTTGGAAGGGAGGTCTCTTGGCTCTGGCTTTGCTGGGGGTTCAGGTGACGTGGAGGGTTGTTTGCTTTTCCTCCTGCCCTCAAGCAGTTGGCTGCACTGGCAGATGCTCCTGTGGGGAGCAAAGGGTTGGTTGTGACCTACATTCAGTCCCCCCCCATCCCTGTGCAAGCACTTACCCTGTCGCTGCAAATTGCCTGTAAGTAACAAGGCATCCACAGGCAGCTGGCTGGGGAGAAACCAAGTTAGGAAAACAAAAGGAAGAAAATAAAGCTATCTTGAAATATCTCAGTGTTGTCCATGATGACTGGAGCCCTATGAAGGGGGTGTCCCTGCAGCCTCGGGCAGGACAGGCTGGTGCAGATGTTGGGGACGCCACTAGAGCCTCCTGCTCTCTGTTTCCCTGTGGAGTACCAACATGCACCTGAACTGGGTGTGCTTAGCAGAAACATAGGAGGATTTAAAAGGAGTTTTCTTCATCTTGTTAGACACTTTATTACGTTCTATCACCTACATGAGAAGATTCACTTTCCAGCCCCAAAATCATAGGGATCTAGTAGAGCCTTTGTTTTCCTTACTTGGTGGTAGAGCCCTATCACTTCTTTCCAAGGCTATTTTTGGATTCCTTTTTAGTGTAGAACAACGTCTTTGGATAAATAATTCTTGACCTGCAGTTTGACACACGCGTTCAGCAGAACTCCAGCACATGCTCCCTCTAGCTCTCCAGAGACACCTGCTCTCCTTCTCCTATTAAAAATAACACTCTTATATCTAGTGTTTTCTTCTTGCCTGCCTTTGAACTCTCAGGACCATCTGGGCCTGAGTTAAACAAGACCAAGTACAGCCCATCTGATCTCCCTGGGTCTGGCAAGCAGAGCACGTGCCCACCAGCCCTGTTCGTGTACAGTTTCTCGCTAAGCCCTAACTCACTTTGATGTTTATCGATTCCTAATTCCCATCCGAGTGGTAGCCAAAGAGCTTTGTCCAGTGCTCAGCTTTAAAGAAAACTTTGGCATGAATCCATCAATGTGTCAAATGGCGCAGAGCTTCTCATGTCTTCTGTAGCGCGCTGAAGAATTAAATCATCCTCTGAGTCAATACATGCGTGTCTGTGCGGATAACCATGCCTGCAGATAGCTGTGCAACCATGGTTACAGTCTTTTAGGTGCTAGGATATTTGGGGCAGATGGTAATTTTGGCTCTGTGGCTGCACTTCAAAAGAAGAAGGGGAATCTGCTAGGAAAGGCTCTGTTCTTCTGGGTCTTTGGGAGATGGGAAGTGTGGGGCTTTTATGGTGGTTATGGCATAAGGACGTGCAATGGCACATTTGTTCTTCAGCATTACATGCGGCTTTATTTATTACCTTTTAAACAGAAAAAATATCCCAAAAGTGGACTTGTAGTGTTGGCCATGGGGTACAGTGAAGGATTACCCCCATGCGACTCACTTGGGTTCAGATGGACCATTCCCTGCTCCTTTTCTGGCCACGGTTTAGTCATTGTTAAATCCATCAGGGAACGCCACAAAGACCTGCAAGGATTGTTTTGCACAAGGGGTAAAGCAGACTGCTTGTGGAGCTGGTGGGAGCTGTGAATTCCGTGCCACCAGTTGATTTACCACTGAAATAGCAATGCTGAGTCGGGTTGATAAAGAACCCAGACTCCAAAATGGAATTAAATAATTATTCTCACTTTCTTTGACTTCAGGAGGATCCTATTAGAGAAAAGAGCCTGGATTACTAGCTGGCTGACATTTTCCTCTGAGCCTGTTTCCAGATCGGATTTAGCTCTTTTATCTCCTAATCCCCAGAGCTTTTTAATGTAAAAAGTAATGGCATCCAAAGGCGAATTTAATTTTGACAAGTAATCTGACTTCTTTTCCTATTCTGGAGCTGAGTTTTAATCCTGTTTGCTGTCTGGAGATGCATTATGTGGATGTATTTAAAATCCTCCCTGCCCTAAAATTGTTCAAAGAGGGAGAAAAATAAAGAAAATTGCCAGCCTCTAAGCAAGAACTAGTTTCTTATCAAACACTGCAAAACCTTTTATTGCTGTCAGTTTTATTAACCCCTGCGCTACACTTCAACTTGGCTCTGTGCTTCTAGAAAGTAAATATAGCTGAATGCAGTGTCTGATTCTGCTCCCGTAAAAACATGAGGCTGAGACACCAGAGGATGCTGGCAACAGAGGGGGAGGTCATCAGCGAGGTCCTTCCAGCTGCCAGAGGGTTGTGGTGTTTGGAAAAAGTTTCTTTTCCTTTGATCTTTTGTTACAAGTGTCGGGATCACTGCAGGAGTGGAAATTTTGGGTGTTCTGCAGCTCTTTTGTATGTGTCCCTCTGCCACCAAGGCACTCTAGGGTGGAGGGTGCTGCCAACCAGGTGTTCAGCATGAGGCATGAACTACTCCAAAAAAAAGCACTAAAATCAAATTGCAGGGAAGGAGTGGGGTAATGGAGCTTCAACGCCACTAATCTCAGCTGAGAAAATAGAAATTTGCGTTGTTATCATGTTTCTCCAACTCAAGGTCCCAGAACCACATCTCGATGAGGATCAATTGTGCTGATCATTGGTTATTTCCAGCACATCTTACCCTTTGCTGTTGCCCTGATTCATACCAGCTCAGAGCTCACCGGTCCCCTGAAAATATCAATTGTAAATAGGGGCTTCTCCTCCTGAGAAAAATCTGTAGTTATTGACTGGGGACTGTTTGCACAAAAAGCCATAAAATGCAGAATGTCCCTGTCACTCTGCAGCAACTCAGCTGATGGTTCATTATTCCAGCACGTAAATACCTGTCTCCTGCTGAAGCAAAATGTGCATCTTGAGGCATTGGTGGCATCTCACTATTAAATAATAAAAATGTGTATCTGTCTCACTCTAGCTCTGCTAAAAACCACCTCAGCAAAGAAGGGATTATGTATAAATACATATATTTGCAAATGTCAGCTTGGAAATAGGAAGAAAATCTTGCAGCAGCGCTGTGAGACTGGTCGAGATGGAAATGGATTGGTTTTTCGCGGCGAGGCGCCGCTGGTCAGAGGGGAGATAAGTGAAACAAATGGGGACTTTGCTGCAGGCGAGCTGGTGATGAAGCCAATTAGGGGAACTCCAATTAGGGGAACTCGAGTCGTGTCCCACGTGCCAACATGCTCTGTTCGGCTTCAGACCAGGCTGTGTACTCTGGGTAGAAATCTAGTGTACAAGCCACATCAGTTAATCTAGGGGCAAATGGGTAAAACCACTTTCTTTTGCATATCCTGTGTTTTCTTTCCCCCTTCTTCCGAAGTCAGCAATTCATCTCACTCAGTTTCTGACATGGGAAAGGGATGATGATTTAGAGGATTCGCAGTGCTCCAGGGATGCAATCGCAGGCTGGCTTGGCCAGGAGCTAGGGAAAAACTCTTGAGCAGGGTTTTTATTTTCAGCTGGTTTGCATGTCTGGCTCCAAGTTCCCTGAAATAAGCAGCGTGTTTTTCCAATTTCTTTTTTGACTACAAACAATTGCACCTTGGCCATGCTTTCACCTGCATTCCCACCAAATCCCCAGCACGCCCTGCATGCCCCTGGCATGGACATAAACTGGAGGGTCTTCTTGTTTGGAGCTGACTGGAAGAATATGTTAAAGGAAGACCTTCCTGGGGCAGCGATTACCACCTGAAACCTGATGGTCAGCCAACATCTCCATCATGAACCACTAACCTAGAGTCCATCACCGCTCTATTGCTCTGTCTCTTTTGTCCCTGCAAAGAGAAAGGATTTATAGATGCTGCACCCACAAGGTGTAGATGTCCTACCCTGTGTTGGCATGAGGAATGTATGGACAATCACAGCTAGTTGAGCTGAAATCAGAAAAAAGGCAGCCAAACCCCCAGCCACCCAAGTCTACCATCCTCCACCACGGTGAATCGAGGACTAGTTCTGCTATTAAACCAGGGCAGATTGAATTCGCTCGGGCTGCAGTTGCGGCGGATGTTTTCTAGCAGCTGCCTGGTGCACGCGGTTCAGAGCATTTGTGTTAATAATGATGATGAGCACTGAAAATATGTCTCTTCAGGAAATAAAGATCAGATCAGCCCAAGCACCATGTAAGCTTCATTTCTTTCACGAGGCAGATTACTTGGGCATGAAATATTGTCACTCTTTACCTTATGGATGACTGATTCCAGGCTTGACCTAGTGCAAGCCAGTGTAAGTAAACACATCTCTGTAGCTCTGGTAAATGATCTAAGCGATTTAATGCTGAGAATAAGGAGAGAAAGGAAAATGCCATCCCCGTGTTGCTGGATGTGCCTAAGGTATTTTTCATCCTGTTTTTAGTGCGTCCATCAATGCACAGATGACGTACAGCTCCGTGCTGGATGCGACATCCCCAGCTTGCTCACATGCAGTGAGTTGGAATGATTCACTGCAGCTCCCTGCTCCCTTTTATCACCAGTCGCCCCAACCCACAGCTTTTAGAAACTGCTTTTCCAAAGCTTTTCAAGCGTGTTTCAGTTCAGCAAACCCAGATCTGGAATCAAACTCTCTCCCTGCTTGATGTGCTTTTACCTGGGGTTTAACGCAGGTTCCAGCTTCATTTCCCACCCACATTAGGTGGCACCTGCAGCCCAGGTGCTGGGTGCTGCGGGAGGGACACAGCTCGTGGTTGTCACCATCCCTGGAGGTGTTTAAAAGACAGGTGAACAAAGTGCTCAGAGATATGGTTTAATAGTGGACAGGTACAGCAGGACTCAATGCTTTCAAAGGTCTTTTCCAACTAAACGATTCTACTTTGTAACTTCAAAAAAAACCCAATTCCTCTCTTTTTGTTGACAGCATTTAAAACCTGAAATGCTTAGAGGTAATTTTAGAAATAACCCATTCACTTTTTGCAATAGGTGAGGATCGTTATGAACATTTTATTTTCTATCTCACCCCCTTCACCACCTGATGTCAAAACGCAAAGCTCCCAAAACACCAGGGCCAGCAGTTATCCAAGCCAAACCGCTGGCAGGAACATCACAATGAATTTAGTAAAGATGAGTCAGGGAAATTATAACTACAATAATGATTCTGTTTTATACCATCCTGGTTTGTTTTTTCAGGAAAGGAGCATCGAGAGGAGAGGACTGAAGCTACACTATGACTTCAATACATCTGCAGCAAATGATTTCTACTGGACAGGTAAGTGCTGAGCTTGTAGAGAGAAAACACAGTGGAAATCAAGTCTCCTTGGTAAAATAGATAGGAAATATGAGCTTTTTACAGGTGGACTGAGCAGACTTTTAGTGGAAAACAGAGTATAAATACCACAAACTCCTTCCCCACACAGCAACATTGGGTACATGTGTATTAGTGGTGGGTGCCTGTCTCAGAGCAAGGTAGTTTCCTGCTCGGATATTGCATTCGGATCTAGCTGCAACATCTTACCCCTTACACCGATGCCTGGGATGGAAAGGGGTTCGTCGTCCAGGCAAGGAGGGATGAAACGGCAACCCAGCCAGCCTGTCCGCAGTGCAGGGCTGACTTATGGGCTATGAAACAGAGAGGATGTTGACTCTTGAGACAGATGGAGAGGAAAGAGAGACAGCCAGGAAAAAACACAATTCCAGCCAAGCAATATGTTCAGTTGCCCAGTTCCTCCCTCTCTTTCCCTTTAATGTTAAAGCAATAATGGTTGTGTGGGACTGAGAAACCCCTCTCAGGACTGCGTTTTTATCATGTGTGACTGACAAACCAAGAAACATCACTGCTTATCAGGGAATCAGTGACAGATGTGAGAGTTGGATCCCTGTATCCCAGCACTGCGGGGAGAGCTTAAAGAAGAAGACAAGCAACCTGTCTCTACCTTTTCCCCCCCTTTTTTTTTAGTAACTAAAAATATTTTCATTTACATTAGCCTTATATAAATGCCTCCAAAGGCAGGCTGAAGATGGGCTTTACAAATCCCTGTGGAATCTCTTGGGAGCAGCAAGAGTCTCTGGAAAAGCAATATTTGGATGGGAAACTTATGTCCTCCAAGCTGGCAAGTTGCAACACTGACACAGATTTTCTTGTAGCTGTAAAACTCTCTGTATAAAGGGTAAAAAGTCCCTTCTGCCTTTCCCCCCTCCTCCCCTCCATTATTTAACAACTGGCTATGATTTACATGGTTCATTAGTGCAGTGGTAACACTGACAAGTACATTCCCAAATAAGCCAGAAGGTTTATATTTGACCCGGGCCCTCTGTTCGCTGCAGATGCCCCAGAGGATTTGAAGAACAGTGATTTGAAGTGATTGCATTGGATAAGGACATTATACTGTACAAATACAATTGGATGCAAACATTTAATTTTTTAAAAAACACAGCTATTGGAGTGCCTTTGAGCCAGTGAAAATGACTGTTTAGCCCCCTTCATGGTCATGGCTTGCTCTTCTCCCTGAGGACAGAAAAGAGAAGCAGGTCAAACTGGAGAGGTTTCATCAGGTGGCTTGGCTAGGATTTCTCCAAAGTGACCCCTTCCCCTTTGGGGTGCAGCATGGTCTGGGGGGGTCCCTGTGCCTCCCCAGGCAGCCCAGACAAGCCCTCTTGCTCCCAGGCAGCTTTCCAGCAGTGAGTAGATCAAGCTCAGGGACAAACCATAAAGGTGGTTATTTGTCCCCCTCGGTTTGGATTTATATTGCTCCATTTGGGTTATTGTGGAATGAAGGGAGAAAAGGAGAGGGTTTAAAATGATGATTGCACAATAAAAGGCAGCATCTCTGCTAATGTGCCAAGTGCCTACAAACAGCTGCTAGTCAAACACCCATAAAGGTGTGTTTTGATGAGGTATATAACCTTCCCCTTTCCTGTAAATGCCTTAACTCCATCAGCTCCTTGCCCTTTTCCAGGCAAACGCTGAAAACCCAGGGGGATGAAGCATCAAAAGCAAAGTCCTGGGGCAGCAGGAGGGACGGTGGGCTCCCCAGGGACCAATGCAATTCCCTGAGGTCCCTTCCTGCCATGGAGGCCAGATATGAGGATATAGTGAAAGAAAGCCTGTAAAAATACCTGGAACTGGAGACAAGATTGCTGAACACACGAGGGAACAAAGCAGCAAGACTGTTCCCAAGTTTTGATGTGTCGTATTCCCCAGGGTCCTCTCTTGGATGACTCTGAGAAAATGTTTCTCCTTGCTCAGTTATTAAAGAGGCTTCCGAAAGCAACAGGAGAGGGACAGATCCTTTAGTAGCATAGATAGGTCTGGTTCCATGTATTTATATTTTTTCTTTGCCTTTTCCACCCCAAATGAGAGCTGGACCTCAAAAGCCTTAACCCCATGAAAGCCAGCACACTTTTCTGTACTCACTAATTAATACACCCTCTAAGGTCTTCTATGATCCATACAGCTCTTCCCATCTGCTGTGTCCCAACTCCCTGGAGGTGTTGAAGGCCAGGTTGGATGGGGCTTTGAGCAACCTGATCCAGTGGGAGGTGTCCCTGTCTGTGGCAGGCAGTTGGAACTGGACGGGCTTTAAGGTCCTTTCCAACCCAAACCATTCTGTGAGTCTAGGATTCTATTTACACACACAAATAATTATTCCAGTTTCTCTTTCTGGCTCCCCAAGCTACAGGAAACATCATTGGCTGATTTGGCACATGGGAGAGTTTCCTGGGGAAACAAGGCAAAGCAGCCGCCTTTGCTCCACCTCCAAGAACTCTGGCACCATCTGAGCCCAAGAGGAGGATTTTAGGGGTATTTCCTTGGGTTTGCATAAAACAGGAGCTGGATAGAGATAGACCTTAGTTAAAAGCCCCCAGCTGGTTCCTTTGCTCAAACCCTGGCTGCCCATGAGCAGCTGTAGCTGCTGACTGGTTATGTAAGGAAGAGACCCACGACTAGAGGCTGGGATGGGGAAAGGATGCTTTGGTCCAGTGTCTCTGCAAAGAACTGAAGTGGAAAGAGTGGAGACAGCTGTCCCTGCTGCTTCTTATAACCCTGCAAGCACTGGCTGTCAGCAGTCCTGGGAGGAAGGGTAGGTCCTGCTGAGTCTCCATGAGGAACGAGCTTGGAAAGCAGAGTGAGCATCCATAACAGCTTTTGGCTCAATCTGGAAGGAAGCACTGAAGGTGCTGTGAAGTGTTAGAGCAAAGCGACGACGCTGAAGCCCTTCTCAAACCACCCCTGTGGACCCATTAATTGCAATATTGGATCTTCTGTCCTTTCCAGTAGGCTCCTAGCAGTAGGCAGGCAGCCAGCTTGGCTGTGGTTTTGTTTGTTTTCCAGCTAATGTAGCAGCAGGATCAATTCCAGCTAGCAAATCTGGGAATGTCAGAAAAATAATGTCCAGTTCCCATGGATAATTTGTGACATTCTACACCTGGTAGACAGTCGTTAGCAGCACAATGAATCCAGTGCTGTGGCAGAGGAATAGGAATGCCTTGCAGAAGTAGATGCAAATACTAGAAAGTCCATCATGAGAAAAACAATTAAAAGCACATTTACCCCCTTGATTATCACTGGCTAGATGGGAAAATTGCACTTGGAAACAAGGGAACACACAAAAATTCGGCTGCAGACATTCCCTACAGGACTGTGAGTGGCAGCTGAGTGGTGCTCACCTGGCACCGTGCTGCAAATGAGTTCAAAATGTGACTGTCCAAACTGAACTATCACCACTTATTAGCAACCCCATTAAGCTTTAAACAGGGCTCGAGCCTTGCTCCTTGCTCACCCATGCTGGGCTCAGGTCATTTAACACCTCGGGTCTGGCATGCAAAGTCCTGCTGCAACGTGAGCTGCCAGGAACCTGAAGGCTTCTCCCTGCAGCCACAGCACAAACTTGCTGTGTGCTCTGACAGGTAAAGGAGTTTTCTCCTGTGGGAGGAAGAACAAAAAATCAGGAAAAAGGAAAGGCCAGGAACGAACAAGAAATGGATTTTAAAAAAATCATAGTTTTTACCTTTTCCAGTAGCTCAACTGGGATTTCACCAGGTGCCACCTTTCTGTGGCCCCTCTGAGCACTGGCTTCTGCACATCCGTGCTTGCCACGCGCAAACTCTTCCCTTTTATCTTCTCGCCTCTCCCTTATTTTTAAATATGCAAATACATCAGAGGAGCGTTTCAAACTCCTGACTACAAATAGATCTGAAGGGCCTTTGAGCTCTTGAGAGTCTCCTGCCTTGCTCTAAAAAAAAAAAAAGACCACAAACTGATGGATGCTGCGCATTTTGTCTGCTGCTCTTCCACGATGGATCCAATCCTGGCTCACAGCAGCTCTTGCCTGTATCCTCCCAGCATCATCTGCCCAGCACTACAGGGAGGAGGTTCCTGGGGTGCAGGACTCCCCCTTTCCATCCTTCTCTGGGGTGGCCTTGGCTCCATCTCAGACAGGGCTTTGGGGGAGGAAAGGGCTGGGTTGGAAGGAAAGCCGAGCAAGCAGAGGGAATGTGGGGCTTTAACTTGAAAATACTGAGTGTGAGTCATAGTTCTCAAGAAAGGGAACAAAAAAGAAGTATGTGCCAGCTGGGAACCACGGTGGTTCTGAAAATCCCTGATTGGCGCTGATTGAAGTATTGAACGGCAGCAGGGCTGCTGGAGAAACCTGAATGAAGGCGCTGAAGCCCCGATTTGGCTGAGCACACATGGGTTTGTGTTACAGGGGATGCAGCACCATCGCGGGACAAATCCAAGGCAGCAGGGCTGGCCAGGGAAAACTCTCCAAAACACAAGCAATTCCTTTTATTCTCGATATTACATTTTTCTCTGCATTTAACTTCTTGGCCATGTTTTGTTACTTTACTCCATTGCTATAATTTTTTCTGTTTTAGATGCTAGAAAACAGAGACCCATGTGGAATCTGAGCTGTTTATAGGTAAGAGAAGGAGAGCCCTGGCCCTGTGCAGCCCCCTGGGACTTGCCCACCTTTGCACACCTCTCCGAAATCCCTGTTTATTGGCACTTGCTTTGTTTACTGCTAGGAACTTTAAAAATGCTGAATGCTCCGAAGGGGATTTCAGTTCAGTTTTGAGCCCCAGGCTGGCCTGCAGTGTGCAGCTTAATAAGCCTGTTTTATATACGCCGTACCCTAAATCTAAAGGTCAGGGGTTTGGTGGCCATAAATATTCAGTCCACACAGACTGGGTCTCTTAAACCTCCTTTTAAATATTTATGATGGTACTTCCACGACTGCAGGAAAATGTGGTAATAGTATTGTGAGGGAAAAAAAGTCCTTCTCTATCTAAAAGCTCAGCACGAGCCATTTTCATACATCATGCATCTCTAAGTGCTGTTTATGGCCATTTTTGGCAGAGTCTGTACTCTATCGTGGCAGAGTTCAGGGCTGTGCAGACCCGGAGGTGCTGGCTGTGCCGTGCACCAGCCCAGGCGTCGCCTCCATCACAGTGGGAACAGCTGAGGAGGTGGCTGAGCTCCTGGCAGCCCCGATCCAGAGCAGTGGGATCCCTGCAAATTCAGAGCAGTGGTGGTGCTGGCTCGAGCCCTCCTGTGTCCCGTTCCCCTTGCTGACCTTGGCACTCAGACCTCTTCCCCTAACGCTTTCATCCAAGCTCTGGAGATCCATGGAATCATAGAATCGTTTGGTTGGAAAAGAGCTTTGAGATCACTGAATCCAGATGTACCTGTCCACTACTAAACCATATTCCTGAGCATCTCACAGAATCACAGAATAACCAGGTTGGAAGAGACCCACCGGATCGTCGAGTCCAACCATTCCCACCAATCCCTAAATCATGCCCCTAAGTACCTCATCCACCCTCACCTTAAACACCTCCAGGGATGGTGACTCAACCCCCTCCCTGGGCAGCCTGTTCCAATGCCTAACCGCCCTTTCCATGAAGAATTTTTTCCTTATCTGAAGCCTAAATCTCATCTGCCTGTCTTTTAAACCCCTCCAGGGATGGGGACTCCACCACTGCCAGTGCCTGGGAACCCTTTCAGTGAAGAATTTTTTCCATCTACCCAATCTGAACCTCCCCTGGTGCAACTTGAGGCCATTCCCTCTCATCCTATCACTTCTTACTTGGTAGAAGAGACCGGCACCCACCTCGCTACAACCCCCTTCCAGGCAGTTGTAGACAGTGCTAAGGTCTCCCCTCAGCCTCCTTTTCTCCAGGCTAAACACCTTCAGTTCCCTCAGCCGCCTCTCATAAGACTTGGAGGGACAACCTCAACACCTCTGGTCCCTTAAGGAGGGACCAGGCTCTTGTTTGTGCCAGCTGAACGGTGGGCACTGGCGCACAGTTATTCTGCTATTTATGCTCTCATGATATTTTGCCGAGAAGCACAGAGCACCATCAACATTAGCTGGAGGAAAACATCGCTTGGCTTTCCCAGCGCAATTTGTTGCAGACACAGCTGCGCCCCGCCGCCTTCTAAAAGAGCTCAGCTGAGCCCGTGGAAATCGGCTGAAAATGAGAGCGGGTGGGTTGGATGCAATCAGTAGGATGGAGTTAGAGCCGGGGTCAAACATCACTCCCTTGGTGCCAGGGCTTGGGACTGGCCCGATGCGATGCGACCACTGCTGGAATGGCAAACTGGTCTCTGCGGATTAAACTGGGGGAGCAGAGAGTGAGCTAGCAGGTAGATCAGCAAATCTGGGCTCACTTGTAGGCTTTCATCAGCTTCTAATTAAAACCAAGATGGGATTTTGTCCCCATGCAGAGCGGCACAATTCAGCTTGACTGATACCTATTCCCAGGTGCTGCTGGAGAATGGCCTTATTACCCCTTATCTATTTAATTTTCAGAAGTGCTTACAGTTTATGGGAAAGTGCTATGTCAGCTCGGTTTCCCAGGACTCATGAACTCGTATTGTGAACTTAATCACCCACGTGAACTCGTTCTGTGCAGTGTGAGGAGAAGCAAACTGGGTTTTCCCTTGCTGCATTGAAATGGGTCCCCAGCTCTAAAGAGTAAGAAGGGCAAGCAAAGAGATGCACAGCGTACACCGGCGTGCACGTAGAGCAGGATGTCATAGGCTTCATTTCCTTAGGAAATCAGGTTTAAAATTAAGGCTAATCAGAGTTAAAAAACACTGCAGTTACCCTAGACCAAATGATACTATAATGTACTCAGTATATTACATTCTCAATAGCAAAGCAGCATCTGCTACATAAAATGAAATGTGTGTGTCACCATATGTAGGCAGCATAATGTGGACTCAAATTAAATAAAAACATTTCAGGGTATATGGTCCAATATGCAATCTGGGCCCTAGGAAATGCTGAGATTTACTCTAAAGTTCTTAGCAGTTGGCTAAAACGCTGAACCCAAAACAGTGCGAACTTGTTTTTTTAGCAACATAAGCTGTTGTCTGCATTTCCATCCCTGAAAGCCAATATTACTTCTGGAAATCCAGCAGTGTATTGTTTTGGGTTTTTTTTTTATTTCATCCTCTTTCTTTTTTTTTCTTTTTATCTGAGGATTTTTGCATCTTTCCAGTAGCTGCAAAATATCTGAGAGGGCAGAACCCCAAACAGTAGCAAACGCTTTCCATTTAACAGTTGCCTTCTAAAAACACCACATGGAGAACATACCAGAGCCCCATAAGCCAGTCAGATAGCCTGTTATCTGTGTACCAGGTAAACTCTGCAAAATTATTTGACTGTCATCTTTTCCAGCTGTATTTTGCCTGCTGAAATCTCTCCTAAGGGCAGGAACTTCTCAAGCAAGGATGCACGGTTTGTAGAATTACAGAATCATGGAATGATTTGCATTGGAAGGGACCTTAAATATCACCCAGTTCCACTCTCCTGCCATGGGCAGGGACACCTCCCACTGGATCTGGTTGCTCCAAGCCCCATCCAACCTGGCCTTGAACCCCTCCAGGGATGGGGCAGCCACAGCTTCTCTGGGCAACCTGGGCCAGGGCCTCACCACCCTTCCAGTAAAAAAATACTTCCTAATATCTAAACCTTCCCTCTTTCAGCTTCAAACCATTCCCCCTCATCCTATCCCTGCACTCCCTGATCAAGAGCCCCTCCCCAGCTCTCTTCTTGGCCCCCTTTCAGCACTGGAAGCTCCTCTAAGGTCTCCCCAGAGCCTTCTCTTCTCCAGGCTGGACAACCCCAGCTATCTCAGTGCTATCTCAGAAGAGATCAGGCTGCTAAATTGCACAAGGCAATCCTCCATGTGAGACTGGGGCTGGTGGAGGCTCTGATGTGAGTTGTGATCCTCCTTGACTCTATTTGTTGCCGATTCCCTCCAGGTGTCAGCAACACCAGGAACATGCTGGAGGTTTTGCTTGGCTTGGGTAGCAGATGATTTTGTTATCATGAAGCATTGAACCTTGTGTGAGTGCAGGGATGCTAGGAAGCCTACAAGCCCTTTAAAATCTGCTAACACGGGTTTTGTTTTCTTTCAAACAGAACACAGCAAGCACACAAACCACTTAAAAGTGCTGGGAAGGAAGGTGATGTTTGCAGAGGAGCTGTGACCAGCTGCTGTGGAAAATTCTGCTCTCCTGCACTAGGTTTTATTTCTTGTGCTCAGATGCTTGAATTATTTGTGTAATGAAGAGGCCAGGAAAGGCACTGTTCTACGCTTTAAAAGAAGCAAAGTAAAATTTCCAACTGTGAGGCTTGGACTGAAGGGTTTGATGAGGTAAAATATACGACCGTACCAGAAAGCAAAGGAAAACACAATGCAGCTAGTGGAATTGGCTGTGCAACCACCTGGAAATCATGGATATGGATACTCTGGGAAGTGGCCAAGATGCAAAGGCAAAATACCTGCCCGGTGCTTGAACCAGGAAAAGGGAACGCAAGGAGAATGATAGGGAGAGGACTGTAAGAAATCTATTCCTGCCTGGAGCATTTTGGTTGACAGCAGTCTTTGCCTCGGGGATGTCGGAGACTTTGTGAGGCAATAGGGATAGGACTCGGCATCTTGCAGAAATTGGAGGTGCGTAGCTGGATGCCACCAAGGCTGGATGTCACCGAGGCTGCTGTCTCACGCATCCATCCACTGCCCCATTCTCTTCGCCGCTGCCAGCCAAGTGCCGGTTGAAAGCAGCAAACAAAGAGACCAGCTGCAAATGTCTTAAAATAATCAACCTGGATGAGATTTGTTTTTTCTTTTGCCTTTAAGTCTGTAATTTCCACTTCTTTTCCTATTGTTTGTCTCCTGCACTTCCTATTTCTTCAGCTACTGTTTTATTACTCCTCTCCAATGGAAAAGCCCAGTTCTTGCCATTCCTCACGCACACTGCTTGTTTCTGACCTGTTCTCACCTGGTCTCCCTGAAGCATTAGCGGATGAATTGAAGTCTGGTGGTGTCTGCTCCTCGACCCACTTCTGAGTAGGAAGGTGAAGAGCTGCAAAGAATGAGAGATGCTTTCTTTAAAAAAAAAACATGCTATGTTTTCAGATGCCATCGTGCGTCTTGCTTTTCATTCCTATCTTTTCTATCCTTTGGGTGCATTTTGAATCCCCCATGCTGAGAGAACAGGGGGAAATGCATGCCAGGTGGCCTTGTCTGAGCCCAGATGAACAGCCCAAGAGATCTGGTCCCCAGAGAAGGAGGTAAATCTGTGACATTTGCCTGAAATCAGCTGAAATTGTCCCTGGGTTGTTTACAGCGCTTCATGGTGCAGACAGATAGCATGGCAGCTTTTCCAGTGTCCGTGTGGACATTCATTCTGCAGTGAAGATGTGAGGAGACTGTGGTTGTGGTGCCTACAGGAGGGTATTTGCCAAAGCACAGTGTCCCTTCTGGGACAACTCCACAGCTCTGCTCCCCACCACTTGCAGCCAATGGCACAACCAAGGTCCTCGCCCTCAGCGTTAGCTCTGCCTGTGTTCAAAATGCATAAAGTTCTCCAGCTACCATTTCCAGCTGGAGCATGGAGAGCCGTATTCTTCCTTCTTGGTCCTTCCTACCGAGTGTGTGAGGGACTTGAGGGTGTTATCACCTCTCAGCCTCAGCTAAGCCATGCTTTTTCCATGCCATCCTCATGACCAGTGAATTCTGTGTGTCCACAGAGGCTCTCCTGCAGGTGATGTGGAGGCATTCAGAGGGCAGTTATTGAATATGTGTTCAGCTGAGGCAGCCAAAGAGCAAAGGAAACAGCAGACTGAGGCGTGGGGGCAATTTGGAAGATCCAGATGAAGTCCCTTCACATGTATTGGTCAAACGCACTGTTTCAAGTTGATGTCTCTGTTGCAAGTGAACAAAGGTAGCTGCAAACAAGACGTTTCTGGACATAAACAGCACATGAGCACGTGTAGGATCATTTTTCAAGATGGGAAATAGAATAAACAGCCTGTAAATATTTGTAACCCTGGGGCAACAGAACTATATATCCTGGCAACGTATGTGGGTTTTACTGTTCCACGACAATTTGCTTCGCTATTCATGAAAAAATATGTTGGTGCTGTTACCTTAGCAACTGCCGCATCACATTATGGTGATGCTCTGCCCAAGGTACATGGAGCCCTGCCTTAAAGCAACACGTACGGCTTCGTGGTGCCTCTCCCCTGGAAAAGGAGGAGAGCTGAGCCCGCATCCTCACCAGGGACGCTACAGAAGTTGGTAAGGAAACAGGAGGACGTGCATTAATTTAGATTCACTGTTTGGACCACAGCACTGTCTGATCATGGCCCAGAGCCACTTTGGACTACATGCTGTATAAACTTGCAACAAAACTATTTCCACTTTGTAAGGGAAGGAAAAGGACGGTAAGTGACTATGGGTAGGCTGGATGTACAGTGTGGAACAGCTCAGTTAGCCGTCTCCACCCCCACTGTTCATATTTGAGAGGGAATGGCCTCAAGCTCCACCAGGGGAGGTTCAGGCTGGACATTAGGAAAAAAATTTTCATGTAAAGGGTCATTGGGCACTGGCAGAGGTGGCCCAGGGAGGTGGTTGAATCATCTTCCCTGGAGAAGTTTAAGGGACAGGTGGATGAGTCACTGAGAGGCATGGGTTAGTATTTGATAGGAATGGTTGGACTTGAAGATCCGATGGGTCTTTTCCAACCTAGTGATTCTATGATTCTACTAGAGTAGGCCAGTTTTCCAAGATACACCAGGTTTTGCCTTCATTTGGGTTGATGCTGGTAAAAAAAACCACTAAGAGAGAAACTCACCACAAGTATCTGTGGCTGGAGTCTTGAGTCAATCCCTAAGAGAAGATAAGAGGAAGGTAAGTATTGCACAGGCAGCCGCGGTGGCATCCAGGCTGCCAGAAGATAACATTCCGTGTTCATCATTGAACCTGTCTGCATGAAACGGGCTATTCAGAAGGATCACACAGGTATGATTTCCTTGGAGGATAGATTGGCTGCTCCTCAAGCACCAGCTACTACTGTCGTATCACTGCATGCTGAATGAGTGCTCCCAGAGGGGTCCTTGCAGTGAGCCCTCCTGTCACACACTCTGAAGCCCCGTGACAGTAATGTTTGTGCCTGGCATCTCTCCCCCTGATGTTTTTCTGACAAAGGAATCAATATTTTGGGTCTGGTTGCAAAATCAGTTTTACACTGGGCGGCCCTTGAAACCATTGAAACGTCACCTGAGCCAGAGGTCCCAGGATGGGGCAGGATCCATCTGGCCTCCCTGATTGTATGAAAGTGTATGGAGGAGGAGACAGGAAGGTCCCCAGATGTGTCCATGAAGTGATGTCCTTTGGGTTCCTTGTTTGGTTTGAACTGCTGTCCAGTATAGTTCAATTGCAATTGCAATGCTCAATGTGGGTATTTACCAGGCAGCACGGCGCTTCCTACCCGGAAAATGGGGAATCTTTCTGTGGAGAGTGAGCTGTGCTGGGGAAAGGGCAGTTTATATTCCCACGTGGCTCATCCAAGTCCAGCCATCAGCACAAGCAGGGGATAATGCTAAATACACAGGCTGAAAGACTGGAGGTGTCATCATATCCATCCTGGGGTTGCTGAGGGTCTCCTACTTCTTTCTCCAAATTATTGCAAGTGGAAGATCTCTCCTATCCCACTAAATATGCTTATTTTTGTCCCCTGGGTGTGTTAGTGCTGTCAGAGCTGACCTTCACCTCTCAGGTGTTCCTGACAGCCGTGCTGGTTCCACTGAATCACCTAAAGCCCTCCAGGCTGGTGGCCCTGGGAGAGACCCTCCTTGGTGTGGGGCATCCCAGCAAAGAGAAGTTGTGCATTACCAGTATGATCATAGGATGCTTGGAAGAGGGGGGCAGGCAGGGAACCCCTTTCCTGGAAAGGAACTCGCTTTCCTGTGGTTTGCTGCAGGAGATGCCCGTGCAGGGAGCAGCAAAAAGCAGGCCTGGGCTCAAGGAGCATTTCAACATCCACCTCTTCAGCAAAGGTTCATCCTAGTACACCTGACCTCAAAATTTCAGGAGAAAGCGTGCAAAAAAAAAAAAAAAAAAAAAGACAGGAAACTCTTTGCAGTGAATTCATACAAAAGGCAGGACAACTGAGTGAGGAAATACATCTTTTGAAGAAAATGGCATCTGAATTGTTCCTTTCATAGGTAACAAAGCACTCTGAAGCTATTTTCATCACTGGAATAACCTTCACCTCAGCAGGGAGGAAGAGAGCAGGACCACAGCCAGCAAGAGGTGCTTGGCTTGACTAGAGGTTTTTGGAGAGGAGGCAGGTAAGCTCCCAGTGAGGGAGACCATCGGTCTGCTCTTCGAGGAGAAAATAGAATCCTTCTTTAAATCAAGAACCCAGTAAAGGGCAAAACGAACTAGACCATGTGAATTAAGGACCACCACCTGGCCCTGTGCAGGGAAAGCAGTGAATGGGGCTCTGCAAAGTCCGTTGTGGACCAAACCAGCTAAAATCCAGCCCCGAGGGAGTCAGGGTCAGGCAGGAGCTTGTTGGTTGCCAGGGGAGCTTCAGCATCCTCAGTTGAGACCCACAGAGGGATCCACATGCCTGTCCCCCGCAATGCACAGCAGCACCAGCTCAGCCCTCCCAGCTGCCTCCTGTCACGGGTCTGCAGAGCTCTCTGTTTCCCAGCACAGAGGAGAGGGCTGCCTGCAATCTCCTGCCATCCCCTGCCTGTGAGGTGCTTTTGAACCAGGATGTATCCCACCAAATTCGCATCCCGGCTGTGGGCTGCTCTGGAGGGCAGCGGAGTTTAGAGAGCACGTTATAAACCAAGATGAGAAACCAGGAGCATTTTGATCTCCTCTCCTGTATCACACAGGAGTTTCATAGAAGGCATCTCGCCTTTAATTTCTGGAGGAGTCAGGACGCACCTTTCAGAAAGGCTCTTGGCTCTGATTTAACTACGTCAAGCAATGGAGAAGGCACCATGCCTTCAGCTGAGTTACTTCACAGTCTGATTATCCTCCCCTGAGGGAAAAAAACAGGTCCTATTTCTGCTCCAAAACGTGGACTCTTGCCTTGGCTTTTTTTCATTAGATAAAAGAGCCTTCATGTATAGAAATCTTTCCCCAGGCAGCCTCCTTTCAGCCCTCCCTTCTGCTGGTGAAAGAGCTGTATCGTCTTCAGTCACACTTCATGGGCACGTTCTCCAGGCCTTGGACACTTTCCAAATTTCTGGAGCTATTTTCAAAGTCTGTGTAAGACATTGTGGAAATCAAAAGACCCGGGTTGTGTTCCTTCCTCTGCTGTGTCACACTGGGCAATTTTTCCTTTTTGTTTCTCTTGGTGTCTGTGATTTACATCTCAGGAGTGGAGCTCCGTAGGACAGAGCTCTTTCCTAGAGGCAGGACCATACAGGACCTCACACTCCAGAGCCTAGAGCTCATGTTCAATAACAAGGTTCTTGATATTAATTAAGAAAGACTTCAAACGAGGAATAAATTAAAATAAATTGCAGAGATGATGCTTTTGTCATTTACCCAGGTGCAAGCCGTGACTATTACCATGAAGGTCAATGAAGCTAGATAAGTATAACAGCAAAGGAGAGGGAGGAAAGTGATTCCCCTGTGGGAACATGCTGTTGCTGACTTGGAAAAGGTGCTTCAGAGCCTTATGTGGTACCACCACAGAAAACAAAGCAAAGTTCTTCTGTTCTGAGGTCTGAGACACCTAAACTGAAGTCACTCTCCATGCAACTTGAGGTGAAGCTGAGCTCATCATTGAAAATTCTTATGTGAAGCAAACCCTCATTGGCAGTCTTCTACACTTCTCAAATCTATTTTAAGCCCTTTGAGCTCCAGCTGCACCTGGGCCCTCAGATGGAGCATCCTGAGCTGCATCAACCACGTGCTGCTTGTCAGAGGGTTCATTGGAAGCTGCTCAGGTGGGATTTGAAGGCATTTTAAACAGTGAACCCAGCAAAAGGATACAGCCACGTTTAACTGGCTCGTCTTCCCTCCTTCCTCTAATTTGAGGGATTTTTTTGTCCTGTTCTGATCCCTGTGAGTGGGGAAGGCAATGCTTGCCATAAAAAAAAACCCAACCCTTCTAAAGCACCAAGGGGGATGTATTCAAACCTCATCGAATACTGATGCTTTTGGCCTTAGTGCGCTGCTCTCGATAAAGTCAAGGGGAGTTTAATGTTTTTTAAAGTTCCTTTTATGGGCTATAAAGCACTGACCTTAAAGGGAGGTGCTGAGGGAAGTATATTAAACGCAGCTCTATGTGGGATAGCCAGATATGCCAGCTTTCCCACAGCTGGGCTGCCTTTTCCTAAGCAATTTAGACTAATGTGTAGATTAGCCTTCCTAGAGAAGAGCTGCCTGAGGCTGCAAGGTGCTCTGAAACCCACTCTTGGGAGGTGAAGTGCAACCTGCCTGTGATGGCAACACACACAGAGCCTTTTCCCAGGTTGTTCTCAGCTGCTTGTCCCCCCACTGAGCCTCAGTCACTGTGCTGCAGATTCCCTGGTTGCTGCTGAACGTTGTGCTTGGTGATCCCAGGACTTGTAAAAGGCCCTGAGCGCAGAGATCCCACCTCCCACTCCAGGAAAAATCAGTACCAGGGGGCTCCAGAAGAGGAAACCCTTCCCAAGAAGCAATCAAGGGTAGGGGGAATCCTCCTGCGGAGCCACCGTGGCAAGTCATTTCTCTTAAGTCATTTAATAATCATTAAGAGCAGATCTTCACTGGATTTCTCACCTCTTGAAAAGGGGATGATGCTGATAAGTGGTAAATCTTAACTTAATATGTCTCATAGTGATATGTGTCTCGAAAAATGTTTTCTTTCCTCAAGGAGAACCATTGAACGGCAAATGTTTGAATTTGTGTCTTGATCTATAACAATTGTCCAAGCTTGCATATCCCACAGTGAGCAGATGGTTGGACTCGATGGTCCAATGGGTCTTTTCTAACCTGCTGATTCTGTGGTTCTATGATCTTCACTGGATTTCTCACCTCTAGAAATGGGGATGATGCGATTCATCTGCACTGCCAGCTATTAAGAGATTTCATAGCGTTCATGAGGTGGTTTGGAAAGAATTCAAGGTGTGTGAGGGAGAAATGAAGGGGAAACGGGACCTTGAGGAACAGAAGAGCACAGTCGGAAGGAGGAGGGGGGCACTGCCTACAGCCCCCCGGGTTGGTGGGAGTGGATGGAAGGGGGGGGTCACCCTGCAGAGCAAGAGGCTTGTCACCACGCTCCTACTGCCTTAAATTAATCTGAGACGGAGCCTTCCAGTGGACATTGCTCAGAGCCCTCCTCCTGGAGGGTTTGCTTTGCTGCTTAGGGGTCGGTATCTAAGGGTCCTTTAGGTACTTCAGGGGGGAGGCTGAGATTCCTTTGCACCCCTAGAAAGCTGGGGCACCCCTAGAAAGCTGGGGAAGCCCAGCGGGTCCAGGGCGGCAGGGAGGAGGGGGAGTTACCCCCCAGCCCCCTCCCTCCATGCCTGCATCCCCCTCCCTCCATCCGAGCATCCCCATCCCCGCATCCCTCGTTTGCGCAGCATCCCAACCCCGGGGCTGCTTTTCCCCTTCTCCCTTTGCCGTGTTTAGTTAAATTTCCCCCGCCTTACTTGATGTCACATCCTGTTCCACACAGCCATCCCCTGCTAGTAGCCAGCCCTACCAATTCCTTTCTTTTATTTTTTTTTTTTTTTTTTTTTTTTTTTGTGTGTGTTAATCCCTCTCCTCTCCCCATCACACCCCCCCCCTCCCCTTTTTCAAGGCAAACTTTTGGCAATAGCAGAGATCATCATTTCGTGCTCCGTTGAATTTCTCCTCACAAATGTCTTTCGATCAGGGGAGCCATTAAAAAAAAAAAAAAAAAGAGGAAAAAAAAAATTATCAGAGAGCCAGCACTGAGAGGAGAGAAACTGAGATCCCAATAAATATGCAAAGTGAAGGCTCTGCTAAGCAGATTTCTTGCTTTGCTTCCTGGGGGTGCTGAGAGCCGCCCGGGAAAATCATCCTGATTTTTTTTTTTTTAATTGCATTTTATTGTCTTTTTGTCTTCTTTTTTTTTTTTTTTTTTAATTAAAATAATACTAACACTGAAGGACTGAGGAGGCGGCGAGGCGCTCGGGGATCCGCACAGGGAGACTCTCCGGGGAGGTGATCTGTATGCAAGGTGCCTAGAACTGGGTGCGAGAGATGCAACCGGCAAGC
This sequence comes from Clamator glandarius, assembly GCA_033459285.1. NCBI lineage: Eukaryota > Metazoa > Chordata > Aves > Cuculiformes > Cuculidae > Clamator > Clamator glandarius. The sequence continues at coordinate 4,118,167 of JAUNZM010000104.1, forward strand.
AAGCTCCTCACCCTCTGCTTTCTCATCCTGATGGGCACAGAACTCACTCAAGTAGGTTTCTCTCTTGGTTTTTTTTTTTTTTTTTTCCCCCACCTCCCCCCCTTTCTTCTCTCCCTTTCTCCCCAACGCCATTTTCTATTAAGGAAAGAAAAAATTGGAGTAGGATACTGCACCTTGGTGCTAGCCCTGAGCATCCCTCAGCCTGCGGGGCAGGTGGATCCGCTGGGAATAGGGGAGAAGGGGGGTGGATGCAGGTTGGGGGGCTCAGCAGAGCTGGGGAGAGAAGGGGGAAGCCCTGGTGTGCCTGCCGACCCACCCGGGGTGTTGGGGGGGGACCCCATCTGCCTGCCCCCACCCCTTGCAGGGAAAGTTGCTGTGTGGGGCTGGAGGGGGGCAAGGGGGGCAACGGGACCCCCCAAACCCGGCTCAGGTGGCTGACACTGCAGGGCTTGAGCTCTGTGAAGTTTGGGGCTCCCTGTCCCAGGTCCCCACGAGGGACAATTCATGAGGGCGAGGTGCCTGTCCCTCCTCATCACCCCCCCAGCTCCTCATGTGGAGGCAGCTTTGCTGATTTTAGGGGAATTTAAATGTTTCTTGGCGTTTCCGTCTTGTGGGAGAGAGGAGCATCTTGTTTATACCCTTCTCTCCCTTGCACTCTTTCTATTTTTACTGGTTTTTAATGCTTGCATTTACTGTCCCGGCCCCTGGACCGAGTGAGTGGTGGGACTGGGGACAGGAGGGAGCAGGGAAGGATGCACACAAAAGCCAAATCGTAAAACTCCATCTGACTTCTTTAATATAACCAGAGGAGAGGCAGGTAGGGAGATTATCTTTTGTTTTTTTCCCAGTCACTGAGGGAAGGAAGAGAAGTAATGGCAAGAGGATGCTCTAGATTGTGGGGTTAATAGTGATGCTGCCTGGAAGCAAAAAAAAAAAAAAAAAAAAAAGAAAAAAAAGAAAAAGAAGCTATAAATAAGAAGGGAATGGAGGCTGCTTAGTGTAGAAGCAATTAGCAGCTGGGCTCTCGTCCTGGATGCTTTATGTAGGTTATTTTTCCCTTTCTCCTTCTGACAACGTTCTCTCCTGTCACTGCCCTATTGCTGAAGTTTCAGTAGCTGAAGCCTTTTGCCTTTGCACCTTCCAGAGTATTTCTGCTGCCCCCAGGAAGAAATGGCTAAAGAGCTGCCTTAGATGCACGGAGCCCTCAGGAGAGGGGATGAGGAGATAGTAATTTAGGAGGGAAGCAAAGACATCCTCGAGCTGTGTGGCTGAGGAGGGGTATGGAAAGGAACCAGAGCTGCAAGTGAGTGCCCAGGAGAAGCCCATTGTGTGTGTGAGAGGATGCTCAGGGAGTGCGCAGGCGCTGCGCTGGACAAAGCAGCCAGCGACCGCCAGCATTGCTTGGGAATCAGCAAAAAAAGGGGCTCCTCGCCAAGCACCCGGCCCAACGGAGGGCACAGCCAGCCAGGGGCCACGAGAGCGGGGTGGGGAAGCAGCGTGGTGGGGCTGCCCCTCGTCCCACTGCCCTGCACCCCTCCTTTCACGCCCCAGGGAACTCACCCATGGCCTGGGGACCTGGCTGGTACTCCCTCCCCAGGGACTGTCACCATCTCTTATCCACCTCGCCAGGCCCCGTCGCTCTGCGTTGGTAGGTTTTTCAAGGACACCTCTTGTGCCAAGGATGCTGCTGTGCTTGGCTACTTTTTCCTTTTTTTTTTTTTTTTTTTTGTGTGTGTGTGTGGTTTTTTTTGTGAATGCAGCACTCCAACTTGTTGCCCAACTTTAGCTGGGGGGTGGGGATGGGGAATCAAATCGGAATCAAATCTGCTCTCCGCTCTGGTGCTCAGCACTGACTTTGGCAGAGTTACCTCCCAGCCCATCCCTGCCCTCTGGCGTGAAGTTGGAAGCCCCTGCTGAAGCCCAGCCTTTGCTGAGCTGCCTTCCAGCTTCAGCTGGAGCTGGTTTCTGCTTTGCAGTGCCTGCCTGGGCTTTGCTGCTTGCAGGGAGCTGTGTCCTGCCAGGCCCTCCCACCAGCGTGCCTGCTGACCTGCTTGGCACTGCAGAGCCCTTTCAGAGTTTTAGCATCTTATTTCTATCACACAGCTGCCAGATGCAATCCCCAAATATGCCTTTCAGCCCAGGCACCGCCCAGCTCGATACCTTCCACGTTTAATTCAGTGCTGGATTCACATCTCCATCATATCTCCCATCCCCTAAAGAGATCCCGTGCCGGGGAAAGAAGGATTGAGGTTCAAGGAAGAGGGGTTTCCAATTTAGGCAGCTTTCCCTGATGAAACAGAAGCTGCTGCCATCTCCTCCTCTCCCTTTCTGCAGTGACACTGGCAGGTGAGCATGCAAGAAAAAGAAGGAAAAAGGGGAAAGGGGTGGCTGTTCAGTGGGGCTATAGAGGGTGAGCACGTGGCCGTCCTTCCAGCTGGGCGCTGGGAAAGCCCTTCTCATGGAGTAAAGGGAGTTGTCTTCAAGGTATTGGTACTGCAGCATCCTCTGACGGTCCCCCCGGTGCGAGAAAGGATGCCCATGCCTGGCTGGGAGCACATGAGTGATGCACACGCCGCGGGCTGCACGCTCAGGTGTGGCAGGGGCTTTGAGACGTGTCTAAGGTAGCTTTACCTGTGTGAAATGAGCAGAGCTGCCCCTTCATGTGCCCCTTTTCAGAAGCCCCACCTGCCCCTCGTGCCTGGGGGTGGGAACAGGAGCCCTGGCCCCCAGAACAAGACCTGCACGATGCTCTGGGAGTTTTAGTTGGCAAAAGTCTCCTAATTTGTTTTGCATCTCACCTCGGCTCTCCAGGTCAGTGATCAAAACCTGAATTTATCTGTTTTGGTTGGGTCAGCAGGCTGGTTTCAGACTGGGTATGGGCGCTGGGATGGGGGGTAGAGTTGCTGCTGTGGGCGCCGCGGGGTGCAGCCCCCTCCCTCTGGCTGTGCTCTGTCCAGGGGGCTTGGCAGGCAAAACGTGGGGCTTCCTCTCCTTGTCATCTTCCTGGTGAGAACCTGGGCAGCTCTCCTGGTGGCCGGGAAGGAGCAGAGCCAACTTATGCTCTCTAAGGATCTGCTTGTCCTGTGCAGAAAGCTAGTGCTGCCAAGAGGGTGGAGGATTTGGGGTGCTGTAGTAAATCCAGGGGTATCAGCAGAGGGGATCTAGGATACCATCTACGTATCTGTCTGTCTGACCTGTCCTTCTGTCATGCCTCATGCTTGCTGGTGAGCTGCTGGGATAAAAAAAAACTCTTTGAATTCTTCAATGTTTGCGCAGAGCAGGGCAGCCGGTGCTCTGACAACCACTTACCCCGGTGACCATTGAAACCACACAGGAAGAAAAACCTTCCTGGAGCTGGCAGTTCTTAAATATTTGGGGTTTCTGCGAAGGAAAACAAAACCAAACACAAGTTTGCCACCTAAAAGCACATCGAGTCCCTCTTTGGGCTATTTTTAAGGGAAGAGGGATTGCTGCTGGGGATGCATGGTGCCTTCCCCAGAGCTGTCAGTACTGCTCTGCCCCAGCAGCTCCTCTGAGGATGCTGAGTCCCTTCCACCCACGGGGGACTCCCCAGTGCCCAGTTTGGTGGCCAGGCTCTTCCCTCCCCCACTGAGGAGACACAGGGAAGCGGGTAGGATTAAGCTGCAAAGCTGTAGCTGGTAAGAGGAGGCAGCTGCCTCATCTCATAAACCAATTTGTGTCTCATTTCACTAACTTCAGCTTTAACCACTAAAAAAGAAAGGTAATTTTCAGCCCTGGGTCATATTTATTACTCAAGTTATCAGTCCTTGTAATCAGTATTAGCATCACTGCGTAAAGTAATACAAAACTAATTAGTATCTGAGTGAATTAGATAGATGAAGCCTGTAGTCTGGATTGACAATGGAAGAAACTAATTCTCAAGTTTTGAGTGATAAAGTGTTGGCTTGCTGTGCTGTGATGGAGCTGCAAACAAAAGGGAACAAGGTGGAGACACTCAAGGAGTGTCTCTCTGGGGTTTGTTGCCTGTGGGTGCCTTGGCCGGGCTCCTTGGGAGACCCAGGAGGGCAGGGGGATGGCTGAGAGGTTGAATCAGTCGCACAGTCCGCCCCACAAAGGGGCGGATGCACTTGGGGAAACTGAGGCACAGAGCCTGAGACGTGTATTAGCACTAGCAAATCCCAGCTGTGGGGGAAGAGCACCTAAAAACCCTGATTTTCTTTCTTTTGTAGACTGTAGCTATTGCTTGCTACTGCCTTCCTGGAGCTGAGCCCAGGAGCCCGGCCTCTAAACTGCCTTTGTCCTCGCTTTTGGCCCTGGGAAGCTTTTTCCCTGTTCAGGACCTGCCTCCCAGCCCCGACTTGGTCCCAGCTGGGAGGCACCATTCGAAACCAGCCAAAATGCTAAAGATCTCCTAGAACGATAACAGCGGGGCAATAGCATGTTTCAGGCCCTCGGTCCAGGAGCAACCCTGGAGCAACGCCGTGTTTCCTAGCAAGCAACACGCAGAACAAGTTTTCAGTGTAAAGGCATTTTCTGACTGGAGGCGTGCGACTGACCTAGGGAGATACGCCAAAAAAAATCATCATCCCGAACCAAAACATTCGAGTAACAGGAACCCAGTGACACGCTCGCAAAACCTGTGCCGACTTTGATGGGCTCAGCTCAAGCCCAGAGGCTCTGACATGTATTGGCACTCGCTGTTTAGTGTCAAGAGCAGCTTTAGCTAAACACAGATTTAGTGAAGCGACAACCTGCAAAGGGGATTATTCTGTTCCAGTGTGCTGTAAGGAGCGTGTTCTTCCTGCTGCAGAGTGTTTCGACTCGCTGCGTGAGTAACAAAAGAAAAAGCTGCAATGGTTGGTGTGTGGAAGGAGTAAATCCCAGTGTCCATAGCTGGGGGGGTAACTTTCCGGAGCAATTGGACAGCCTGATCCCAAAACGTGGCCACTCCTGGAGCAAAGTTGGACTCGATGATCCTGTGGGTCTTTTCCAACCTAGCGATTCAGTGAAAGTGCAGCACCAGGCATAGGCAGCTTCACACAAAGTCCTACCAGGAGCTGGCAGTGATCTGCAGCGTCGTGGTCACTGTTTCTAGAGCACTTTGAGGTCTTTAATTGCCTTTTTTTTTCTCCCTTCACTTTCCCCATGGGTCCATCCGTACCCTTCCAGTGGCAGGAGTGGAAGAGTTTGCTCTGTGTTGGTACAGTACAAGGTGACAGCATCCAGCTCCAGCACTTGTGTGAGTGATGATGGTACAAGTAGTGATGAAAACAAACAAAAGGGCGAGGACATTTAGAAATCAGACCCCAAAATCAGAGAAACCTGGTACCATTTATTGCTGTGGCAGTTGTGACCTGCTGAGGGACAGATGCCCATGGGAAATACAACAGAAGCTTGTCTTATGCTCCAAAGGTGATGGGTACAAAGTGTATTTTCTTTAATGAGGATGAACTTGCCAGGACTGCCTCCTGAGGTATGTGGGGTGCCTCTTCTGCCTGGCACTATTCACAACCCTCCTGCTGCCCACAGGCTGGGGTGGAGGATTTCAGACCCCTCCTGCCACAAGCACAGGCAATGGGGAGCACAAGGGGAGGGAGGGAGTGTTTTCTGAGTTGAGAGATGCATGAAGCTCATCATCCTTCTCTCAGAGCAGAGTCCAAGGCCGTCGCTCCATATCTCTGTGGTGCTGGGCAGAGTGACCACCCAGTGTGCGTGGTGCTGAGCTGCTCAGAATCCACATGGCCTTCAGGTGCTGGACGTGCTTGGAGTGCAGCACCTCACCCTGGTTCTCAGGATGCTCCATGTGTGACAGCGATTGTCCTTCCCAGCCTGCAGCTCACCTGTCTCCATGCAGTCCACGCTCATTTACAAGTGTAGCAGCACCTGCTGTGGGGCAGCAACAGGGAGTCTGGCAGCCTGGCATCAGTCGGGACTGCAGGAGGGATGCAAAGAGTGCTCCAAGAGGGCCATTCAGACCCCCTCCATCAAAGTCACTTAGTCCAAGTCTCTAGGGAGGATCCCTGAAGTTACACAGCAAAGTCCTTCTGGGAAGGACAAGAACTTTCCTGCAGCCCCTGGCTGGAGGGCAAGGCGTGTCTCTTGGGTCTCCAGTGTAAAGAGGAGTTGAAAAAAAGCTGAGATATGAGCTGTCCCATGTACTGGAGAGCAATCCCAAGGCAGCTGTGGGTGCCCTGCCAAATTACTGAGTCCTGTTCTCCCAGGACAGGAGCTGCCAGCCCTGGGGTGGTGCCTGGGGCGCTGCCCTCCACTGAGCAACCATCTCAGCTGGACTCATCCTCACTGTAGATGTTGGGTGTCAACTGAGATGTCTTCAGCATTTACTGAACCTGCTTGGAGCACCAGCAGGATTTGAGGCTGTTAAAATGTATGTGTGCGTAAAACAGCAGCTCCCTTCCTCTCACCATGCAGTCAACAGGAGTCCTCTGGCTGGGGACACGGACACCATCCCCACCAAAGCTTGGGAGCAAGAGAAACTTCAGCACCTCTTCTCTGAACCAGCCAGGAGAGGGAGACAATGACCACCGTGTCCTGCAAGCTGGCACACACAGGAGTTGCCTGTGTTTGCAAACCTTGACCCTTGCAGGGCTCCTTTAAGCAGACAGATGCATTTTTGCATTATCACTTCCCAGCAGCGGAATTTTCCACTAAGTATCTACTTTGAAAGAACATGTTCTTTTCTTTCATCTATTATTCTTCCTCTTTCTCTGCTCAGAATGTATGCATGCAAAGAAGATCTTTTGTTCCCTTACAGCTCATCTTTTCCTGCTGTTTACTCTCAGCTTTCAGCAGGAGAAGCACCAAGAAGGCAGCTCTGCACCCCTGCTCCATGGGGGAGGGCGACTGTAGTGAGCACCTAGGGAGAATAAAAATTTGGTGACACCATGAGGGTTTTTTTTTTTTCTCAAGGCAATGCCTTGTGCAAAAAAGAGGGGGGTTGCACCCCAAAGTGATGGGGAGAAAAGTGAACTCAACCCGTTCCGCAAAACAGATTCTGCAGAGGTTACAATGGGAAGTTGCTCTTTAAGGGCCCTGGAAGCTCTTTAAGGACCTGGAAGGGCCCATCAGGTCAAAAAGAGTCACCTGAGTCTCCTCCTTCTTGATTTCAATAGTGTTTCTTCAGATTTTCTTTGGCACGAGTAAAGGCCATGTCAGGTCTCCCACATCAAGTTTGTATCCCTAATGAGTTTTTTGTCCATATTTCATTTTATTGCTATGCTGGGCTTCAAAAACCAGGGAAATCATTACCATAGGGAAGAGGTTTCCATGATTGCGCATCACCTGCTTCAGGCACTGAGGTGAAAGAGGTCACTTTCCTACTTGATGCCCACCACCTAGCACAGCATGAGGTTGCCAACAGCATCTCATCACACAGCAGCAATGACCAACTCAGGATAACCCTTCGCCCTGAAAAAATGGAAACGGAGCAGCATTTCAGAAAGTCTCTTTATTTGTCAGGTGTCTGCTTGGGACCAGCTGACATGGGCACCTTGACCTGTTGGGGAAGGACCATGGCTCTCTGCCCATGTGGGTTATGGCCTGCAGGCTCAGGGTCATCCTGAACCCACCACTCGTTAATACATGAAGTCACTGAACTTTCTGGGAAGCTATGGAAGGAGAGCCAATCTTTTATGTTCCTACCATAACTCTCTTTATCTTATGAGCACAGACTCCCAAAACCTGCTGCTTTTGGCTATTTTATAAGCGCTGGAAGCAAAAGAAAGAAAGAAAATAACCTGGATTTCTTTCTCCCCTGTTATTATGTGCACAGCCTCTCTTCAACAAGGGTTTTGCTCTAGTGAAGTCGACCACCTTTGCTGACTGCTGCTGCCAAAGCCCAGCCACCCCCCAACTGCATTGACCCTCTGTGCCAGGCACTGGGAAAAGATTCCCAGTAACAAGCCCCCTCCTTAGCAGGGACTTGCAGCTGCTGCTCCTCTCTCTGTGCCTCCCTGTCCCCATCTGCAGAAGCTTTAATCATCACAAAGCATTTGAAGGGCATACAAATGAAATCACCTGCGTGCACTGGTAGGAAATGAGTGTTTAGCCCAGGTGGAATCCAGAGCAAGGCAAAGGAGTGCTGAATGCCATTTTAAATAATAAAGTATCCATAGGTTTAATTCCCTTTGTATGTGTTTGTAGTAGAGAAATGCAAGGGGCAAACTTTTCTTACAAACTCCATCTCAAAATGAACATTAAGATGATTTAGGCGTAGCACTCAAGTGTTTTATATGGCATGAAATCAGATAAATAATCGAGAGTCTCAGCTGCTACAATGCTGAGCACAGGATAAGCACCTGTTAGAACTGGATCACAATTGGGAGGTGGGGTTTATTCTCAAAGATTGAAGCCAGCTGAGGCTTTTGCCTGATGAACCTGTTCCTACAACCACAGCCTGAAACACCCCCTTGGTGCAGACCCCGCCTCAAGCTCAACACTGTGGGAACTGATGGCAGGTTTGCCATGTAGAGGGTGCCTGGGCTGGGTGAAGCTGATTTTGTGAGGTGGAAATAGTTCAGTTACTGTAGGAACCCTAAGCAGGACAGTGTTTTGCTCACAGGGGGTTTTTTCTTATTGATTTCAGCAGCAGCCAGACCTGTCAGATTAGACCTGGGTGGGGGAGAAGGCAGAAGTGACATGGTTTGAGGGTGCTGGGAAGTAAATAAAGGGAACTGCATGTCAGCTGCCGGCTCCCAGCTGCCAGTGTCTGATTTTGCTGCCCTGTTGTTGGAGGGACAGGATCCAACCTGGCATCTGTGCTCGTACTCTAACTCATATCTTTTTCTCCACCTGGTGGACTTGCTAAATGTGCTTTCATTGCAGTGCTTTACAGAAACTCCCCAGCGTTTCCTGCAGAAACAGCTCCACTTGGCTGTCGCCTGTCTCTGTTCCCTTTGCTTTGCCCAGACCAGCAGTGCTGGGGTGCACTGGGATAATCCTGTGCAAGGACCAGGACCCCACCTGGGGGAAGGTCCCATCAAGGTGGGACAGGCCAGCTGAGTCAGGGCACAGCTCCCTGCTTCCCTGGCTGGGACTTGCTCCACACACCAGCCTGGATGTTGTATGGCAAGCAAGGAATTACCGGTGGGTCAAAACCTTGGGGCATCCGTCTGTGCCCTCTCATTTGTAGCCCAGCCACCTCTTGGGGATGAGACCACACTTAGGAAGACTGACTCCAGGGGCAACGGGTTTGGAGCTGGGCTGATCAGGCTCCAGTGGGAACGTGGTTGCTTTCTCTGAGATGGCCAGGTTGGGGGTGATGTGGCTGCTCCTGCAGCAGGGTCATGGTGTCTGCTCCAAGATGCTGAGCCTGGTGCTGAACGAGAGGTGTCACTTCTGTCCCCTGGAGAGGGACAAAGGTTTAATTTCATAAGTTGCTTTATACAGGGTGTTTAAAGGTCTACTTAGGGAAGGATGTGTAAGAAGCCGCAGCTCTCTGTTGGTCAGAAACTTTGATTCTGAAGTCACCAGGACAGTTCTGCAAACACCTTCAGGAAACCCGAGTCATGAGTAAGCTCCATCTCACTGCAGACCATCCGCCAGGCCCATACAGAAGGGCTGCACGCTGTTAGCAGCACAACAGCCTAGGATGATGCTCAGAACGGTTTGCCTCAAAGCCATACCAGCTATAGAAAGTCAAGGGTTCTCTTCAAACTCTGTGGTGGGATACTCTGGCAGTGTCCGATGCTGTCCCATCTCTCCTGTCCACACAGCCCTGCCTGCTGGGGATGGGAGTAGCACTGCTGACTCAAGGGCAGGCAGAGTTGCTGAGGCTTTTTGATTGTGGTGTTGGGTTCGTTGTGCTGATGGAGGGCGGTGGTTGCAGGGCATGGTGATGGGATAACTCAGGATGTGGGGAACGCTCTGGCAGTGCATGACGATGTCTCTCCTGTCCAGGCAGGGCTTGGGGCAAGAGCAGCGCTGCCAGCTTGAGTGCAGAGCCGCTGAAGCATTTTGATTTTGATGATGGATTGTGGTGAAGGGGGATGCAGGGATGCTCTGACCTCCCTGCATCCCGGCAAGCCTGCAACTCTGGGGACCGCCAGAGTCAGGTTTAGCACGGGAGAGCTGCAGTACAGCAGGGAATGCTGCTCGCGGCTGCCGTTTCTGCTGGGAGCTCCCTTGGAGGCGCCGCATCTCCGCTGCATCTCCAGCCCTCGGTCCCTGCATCCCGCACCGGGTACCGCACCGGGTACCGCACCGGGTACCGCACCGCGCCCTGTAGCCGCCAGGGGGCGCCGAGGGGCCGCGCCGCAGCGGGGGCGCTGCAACCCCCCCCTCCATCCTCCCCTTCATCCTCATCCTCCTCTCCATCCTCCCTCCCATCCCTCTTCTCCTCCCTCCTCCCTGTTTCTTTTCGGCTCTCCCCAAATCTTCCCCACCGCACCAAATTCTTCTGTCCCCCCATTTATTAATTTTTACTTTTCCCCAAATCTTAACTCTCCTTTCCCCAAGTCCTCTTCCCCTCTCCTGAAATCTCTCCCCCTCTCCTCCAGTATTTTACCCTTCTCCTGAATTCTCCCCCCTCCCCAATCCTTTCCCCTCTCCCAAATCTTATTCTCCCTTCCCTAAGCCCTCTCCCATCCTTTTCCCTCTCTCCCCAGTCTTGTCTCCTCTCCCAAATCTTACTCCCCTTTCCCCAAGCCTTTCTGTCCCTCCAAAGTCCTTTCCTCCCTCTCCTGTTATCTCTCCCCAATTCTTTACCCTGTCCCAAAATCTCCCCAAATCTTTTCTCCTCTCCTTCCCTTCTCTTCTTCTCAAAATCTCCCTCCTCCAAATTATTCTTCCCCTCCCTAATTCTTCCCCTCTCTCCAAACCTTTTATTCTTTCCTTCCCTCCCCAATTCTTCCCCCTCTCTTGAAACCTCTCCACATCTTTTCTCCTCTCCTTCCCCAAATCTCCCTCCCCACCCCAAAAAACCTTTCCCTCCCCTAAATCTCTCTCCTCCTCAATTCTTTCCCCTCTTCCCACATCTTTTATTCTCCTTCCCTCTTCTACCCCATCCCCAATTCTTTCCCCTCCCAAAATCTCCCCACATCTTTTCTTCTCTCCTTCCCTCCTCCTCCAAAACCCCTCTTTCCCTCCCCCAAATCTCTCTTCCCCTCCTTAATTCTTTCCTCTCTCTCCAAACCTTTTATTCTTTCCTTTCCTCTCCAATTCTTTCTCCTCTCCCCAAACCTTTTATTCTCCTTCCCTCCTCTCCCCATCCCCAATTCTTTCCCTTCTCCCCAAACCTTTTAATCTTTCCCTGCCTTCCCAATCCTTTCCCATCTCCCCAAATCTTCAATTCTCCTTCCCTTTTCTCCCCATCCCAATTTTTTCCCTTCTCTCCAAACCTTATATTCTTTCCTCCCCTCTCCAATTCTTTCCCTTCTCCCCAAACCTTTTAATCTTTCCTTCTCTCCCCAATTTGTACCCCTCTCTCCAAATCTTTTATCCTCCTTCCCTTTTCTCCCCCGTCCCCAATTCTTTCCCCTCTCCCCAAATCTCCTATTCTCCTTCCTTCCTCTCCTCCATCCTCAAATCTTTCCCTTCTCTCCAAACCATCTATTTTCCTTCCCTCTTCTCCTCCATCCCCAGTTCTTTCCCCTCTCCACGAACCTTTTACTCTTTCCTTCCTTCCCCAGTTCTTTCCGCTCACCCCAAACCTTCTAATCTTTCTTTCCCTCGCCAATTCTTTCCCCCTCTCCTCAAACCTTTTATCCTCCTTCCCTTTTCTCCCCATCCCCAGTTCTTTCCCCTCTCCCCAAATCTCCCCACGCCTTTCCTCCTCTCCTCCTTCCCCCTCTCTCCCTCCCCTCCCAATCCCCCTCCCTCCCAGCCGTCCCGCCCCTCTCCGCTCTCCTCTCCGCTCTCCTCTCCGCTCCGCTCCGCTCGGGCGCAGGAGGCTGCGGGCACCGGGAGCCGCGGCGGAGGCACCGGGAGCCCCATCGGCGGCCCCGGGGGGGGCGGCTGCGGACCATGGGCCGGCGGCGAGCGGTGCCGGCGGCCGGGCGGGTGTCGCAGCCCGTTCCCCGCGGCTCGGAGCCCGGCGCCGGTGCGGAATGAAGGGTGCCTGGCGCCCCCCCCCGCAGACATGTCCGTGCCTTTACTCAAGATTGGAGTCGTCCTCAGCACCATGGCCATGATCACCAACTGGATGTCGCAGACGCTGCCCTCCCTCGTGGGGCTCAACACCACCAAACTCACGGCAGCCACGGGCGGCACCTTGGATCGCAGCACGGGAGTAAGTGCGAGGCGGGTACGGGGGGTGCCCGGAGCATCCCTGCCTCTTGGAGCATCCCTGTGTCTCGGAGCAGCCCTGCCCTTTAGAGCATCCCTACCTCTGGACCATCCCTATGCTCCGGAGCATCCCTGTGTCTCGGAGCAGCCCTGCCCTTTAGAGCATCCCTACCTCTGGACCATCCCTATGCTCCGGAGCATCCCTGTGTCTCGGAGCAGCCCTGCCCTTTAGAGCATCCCTGCCTCTGGACCATCCCTATGCTCCGGAGCATCCCTATGTCCCCGAGCATCCTTGCCCTTTAGAGCATCCCTACCTCTGAAGCATCCCTATGTCCCCGAGCATCCCTGCCCTTTAGAGCATCCCTGCCTCTGGAGCATCCCTGCCCTCTGATGCATCCCCATGTCCCGGAGCATCCCTGTGTCTCGGGGCATCCCTACCCTCCGGAGCTCCCCTATGTCTCAGAGCATCCTTGCCCTTTAGAGCATCCCTACCTCTGAAGCATCCCTATGCCCCATAGCACCCTTACCTCTGGAACATCCCTGCCCTCTAGTGAATCCCTATGCCCCGTAGCACCCTTACCTCTGGAGCATCCCAGTGTCTCTCTCTCTGAGCATCCCTGCCGTTCAGAGCATCCCTATGTCCCAGAGCACCCTTACCTCCGGAGCATCCCTATGTCTCGGAGCATCCTGCCTCCCAGTGCATACCTGTATCTCTCAGCATCCCTGCTCTCTGGAGCATCCCAACCTCTGGAGCATCCCTGCCTCCTGGAGAGGTTGCACCCCAATGCCCACCCTGCTCCCTTCCAGTCCCTCCTCTCTTGGGCATCCCCTGGGCTGCCTAAATCCTTCCCTGCCTGGTCATCCAGCTCGCGTATCCCCGGGAGCTCCCTCAGGTCACTCCTTGTGCTCTCTGTCCCCTGGCTCTGGCAAGAGGCAGGGCTGCCACCCTGCAGGGTGATGGGCTGGGAGGGAGGTCGCTTGCCAAGTGCTCCCCCCGGGGCCGTGCAGGAACAGAAACTGGGGTCAAGGTGGCGTGGGGATGGCAGGAGGCAGGGGATTGGGGTGGTGGTGCTGGTAACACCTCTCCCTTCCTCCTGCCCTCGCGTTCCCTAGCCCTGGGCAGGGTCTGGGGGTGATGCAGGTGTCCCACCTCCACTGTGTCTTCACCCAGAGGGTTGCAAAGTTCCCCTCGGTGCTGCTTAGCAGTCGCCGGGAGAAGCAGCTTGGGACATCGGGTGCGAGTCCCCCAAGATCTCGTTCGCTTCCCTGCCTTTAATCAATAGTTATTAATGGGATGGAGAATGCTGTGGAGAAGTTGTGGTATATTTAGGTGGTGCCGTATGTTTCCTGTCCCTGTTTTGCTGGAGGGTTGGTACGGTGCCTGGTCTTGCCACTTTGGAAATGGCTGAGCAGAACAGTCGTTCCGTCTGTCTTCCTTTAGCAGGATAAAAACTGGGCGCCTTTCGCCTCCAGGCTGCATGCTTGTGCCTTCTAAAAGAACTGATGTGTTCTAGCTCTGCTGTTTCAAGCCGAGTACCTCATGGAGCGGTTCCGATTGTGCATGAAGCTGGGATTTTTTTCCCATGTTACCAGGAATTATGAGACCCATTTATTATTTCCCCCTCCCCTCGATTGTTTGAGCTGGAGAATCGAATTGTCTGTCTGCATAGCCACCTCTCTCAGTGTCTGTCTGTCAGCGTGGGTATTTGCAAGGTTATCTGAAACTGAAATAGTAGGAAGGACATTTCCCTTCTGGTTGGCAAAACGATGGTGCTTTCAACGTGATCGGAGGCTGTGATCAAATAATGTGTTTTGCAAAGTGCTGTGAGATGAAAAGAAAATTAAGATCAGAGAGGTTTGGAGAGAGCACAGGGGACACTGGGGTGGGAGGCAGGGAATGTGCTGTGATTGTGGCTGGGCTCCTTCTCTGTGCCGTGTCCTGGAAGCTCAGATGGAGGCACCGATCGTACCCTTTGGATCTCATCCCCCCTTTGCTGGGGTGCTTTGCAGGGCACAGCACCAGGGTTTGCCTGCCCAGGATCCCTAAAACATTTGGAGGGAAACGGTTGTCTGGTGAACCTCCTCATCCCAAGGGGAGTCTGACAGAGGAGGGGGGGTGGAAACAGAACTCCCAGTGCACATTTACTCAGGAGAGCTGATTTTCCTGCTGCCGGATCCAAGAGAGCCCTGCAGAGGCACATTGATCACTTCTCAGCCCTCAGCCACGACACCGAATCCTCATGGTAGCTCGCGCACACCCTTCTCGCTGTGTCAAGGAGAAGTCAAGCGCTTTGTAACATCAGCTGGGCAGTGGGTTCCCCACACTACAACCCTCATTGCTTTGTGTCCTCGTGTCCACGCTTCCCCACTTGCGTTGCCTTGTTGCTTCAGCTTTCGCTCTCCTTTTCAGACCCTTCTTTTATTCGTCCTCAATCTATATTTTTGCATTACAAGTGAATTTTGCCAGCTGGGCCCTCGGAGGAGCCTCCAGCAGAGCTCCAGGATCTGCTCCTTCCCTGCTGCTTCCTCTCCTCGGCCCCTTTCACCTCCCACACCCCCGCCAGGCCTCCCCCAATTTACTTTAACCCCTCTTTCCCTGTGTTAATTAGGTGTTGCCTACCAACCCAGAGGAAAGCTGGCAGGTCTACAGCTCTGCCCAGGATAGCGAGGGACGTTGTATATGCACAGTGGTGGCACCTCAACAGACGATGTGCTCACGTGATGCCAGGACAAAGCAGCTGAGACAACTATTAGAAAAGGTAACGGTTGACCCTTTCTGGGAAAGGTGGTTTGGTTTGGCATGACACCAGGGGTAAAAACCTGAGCAAGCTGGGCTGAGCCTTGGTTTCCAGGGAAGATGGACCTCTTGGGCCAGCATAGTTGTCCCCATGCACGTAATGGGGAATAATCAGCCACAGTTGAGAAGACAAATGTGTTGGAGAGACATGGATCATGGCCTAAGGTCGGGTTAGAACTGCTGAGATCGAAGGAAAATATCGAACAACCACATTGCTTTAAAGAAAAAAGGATGCAATTCACTCGTTTTTTCATTAAGTTAATACAAGCAGTTCCAAAGGATGAGCCTCGACAAGATGAGAGCAGATAGAATTAAAAACCCGAAGCCCGTGCATTTTGAGCCAAGCTGATATTAAAAAGGTCGAATAAAATAGTATAAGCGGTCGACATCAAATAGCACAGAAATGATAGTTAGTGGTTTTCTTTCTAATGTTGACATCCACTTGATTAGTTTTTAATAGTCTGCTGTCCAAAGAGATCAAAGAATCTCATTAGGGAAACATTCCCGATAAAAAGAAATTTTCCAGATAATAGATTTTCAGTGAAGAAATGCTGTTTCATGAGAAATGGTGCTCCTCTCTTTAAAATAAGTAGACTCCCATGCTGGATATGTGATTATCCCTCATGCTCTAATGCTGTGTTGGCATGTGTCGTGTGTGACAAAATGATTTTTATCCCGCTGCTTTTGGGACGTTGCTGAATTAGTCACTCATAACAGTATTAAAACCTACACTTAACTGGTTTTCCTATGTGACGAAGACAATAAAGCGAGGCAGGAAACATTTAGCCCTAAAACACTTCTTTGGTGTGTCAGAGGCTTCTAAAAATAATTCCACTCAAGCTTTTATTTCTCTAAGCAATAACAGCCATTCGTCCAGCAGCACATTTGTCTAAGAGGCAGCAGGCGTTACATCGTCAGCTGACACGGGCGTCCGAGTGCCGTCGTGTTCCCAGAACTGCTCGTATGCATTAAACAAGCAGATTTGACCCAATGCCCTCTGCTAATGGAGAGGCGAGCCGGGCGTACGAGACCTGGGATGACATCAATTCCTGTGCGGAGGGTGTAAGTGCTCAGTGATTATTTTTTTTTTTTATCCCTTGTGCAGCTCTCTGGCTGCCAATGGATAAAGTGAGGCAGGAGTGGTATTTCAAGGCATGTGTTCTGGGAATATGTTACCTGCCTGCTAATCTGTCTGCATCGCACTCCTACGCTAACCTAAATGAAACCCCAAAATAAAGAACAGGCTCTTAGTGCTAGACATCTGATCTCGACGAAGGCTGAAATGATAATCCCTGTAGGAAAATGCAATTGCAGAGAAGAGCTTCCATCTTCCCAGGAAGGATTTCAAACCTGAAAACTCATTCCTTCATCTGACGTTTTAACTCTAGCTTTGTAATGGGAAAATTCGCATCTCCTGCTTTCTTTCTGCCAGCAGATAAGCAGCGTAATGTGTCAAAGAGGTAATTGCATTTGGGTTTTCAAAGGAGGAAACCTGGCATTCACCTATGGAAATTGCTTTTATATTGCTTTTACAGCCAAGAAATAAGCTGCATTTTTGTGTGTGCGTGTACATAAACTAATGACAGCATCTTCAGTGAAAAATCTCTGCACAAGGGCTTCAGTAGCTGAACGTTCTCTGAGGTTCAAAGCTGCCAAGATCCTCCACACATGGGGACAGGCATATGTGTAGAAACTGCAGTTCATGCTGCTTGCAAGTGAATCCTGGGCACTCTGTCAGTTTAAAGAGCAGGTGTTAAGGGAGGGTAAGGTGAGCCAGGTCTGCTCGCCACCGCACAAACTGTTCAGCCTGCGTTTTGTCACCGAGGTGTCTGAGCTCATCTTTGGCTGGAGTACACGGAGTCCTTCCAGCCTTCCCATCAGGTGCTGAGTCCAGATCTTGGACTGCGTCCAAACCAAGACATCACCCAAATCCTGTTCATAAACAGATTATGTTTTGTCTTCAAACGGATTTTTATTTAATTTTTTTGGCCCTGTTAGCGGGGAGGACTTCCTCCTCTGATGGTTAAACCGTGTTTGGTTTCCTGCCAACTCTCATTCTTTGCCAACACTGATTTCCAGATTAAACAGTTCTTTTTGTTCCTTTGATATTCACTCTGAGGTGTATATAAGGACGACAAAGACATCTCTTCTTAGCCTTCATTTTGCATTCCACAGACCTTTATAAGCTCAACTTTTCATGTCCTGATATGCTGGCTGAGTCCATCTCTCTGCTAATTCTTCCTGTAGACCATGAAAATCTCCCTCAAGGTGCTTCATGCTGTTGTTCCACCAGTTTGTCCTGCTACCCCAAGCTGAAAATTGATCCCAATTCAAACCACAAAAATGACCTTGAAACAACCCTTTCTGAGCTGATTCAAAGGAAGACTGATGACATAAATCTCTCTAGGGTCATCGGACCAATATTGACTCTCCATTATTCTGGTTTAATTCTGAAACCACTTAGTGCCAAACAAGGTGACAAGAACAGCACTGGAAGTTTCATTTGTATCAATTTTCTGGTTTAAATGCTAAAATTCACTCTTTTTCCCAAGGCAATCATGGGTATCTCTCTCCTATTAGCGTGATGGAAGATGAGATTTCATCTTGAGAGTACGTGTTCCACCAATGGAGGCAAAAACCTTTTAGCCGAGGTTTGAGAATAGCAGGTAATGGATGAAGCTGAGGGAATTTGAAAGACAGTAGCATTCGGTCTCAGTTCATTAGAGCACTTATGTACATGCTTAAGTTTAAGCTATGAACAGGCTCATTGAAATCTAATCACGTGCCAAAGTACTTTGCTGGATCAAGGGCTTAATATGCTAATGAAGGTAAACAAGAAGATCTTCAGCTGATGAAGCACAGAGAGATCAGGAATGATGGAGAGTGACTTTATACAAGTCTGGACAGAATCTTACCTGGTTGATAACGGTAAAGGAAACAAACAGTGAGAGTCTGGATTTGTAAAACACACCCTTGAAATAGTGCAGCAGCTAATTTTAGGCATCCCAGCTTAGAGACACGTGAGGAGGCTATTTTCCTGTGCAGTCAGGGGAGAGGCAAACTCCTCCAGAGGTGATTCAGAGCAGAAGCCTGAGTGAGATGCTCTGATTCATTTCCTAGCAGTGTAAGGAGCTGCCCGTAGCCTCACTCAGCCCCTGCAGGGTCACTTACCAGCATATTGTTACAGAAATGCTCTTTTTCTAATGACTTATAGCTTGGCCTTTAATTGAGTCTAGATGTTAGTGGAATAAATTAGATCAATTTTGTATGATCCCTGCAAGTTATTCCTATTCCAGCACATTGGAACAAATCTCCTATGTAGATACAGCTCAACTCAAAGCAAGGTAGACCGGATTGTCAGGATAAAAAAAAACTGCAGACCAGTTGTTTTCATCAAAAACTTACCTTCTTCTGCCTCACTGTAGAAAAAGGTCTTCAAACTCCCCCACATCCAGCCCAGGGAAATTAACACCCAGCCGTGTCCTCTGAGATCTTGTTCTGCTCTTCCCTGCTTCTCACACTTTCCTGAGCAGGTCCTAGGTGGTAGTCAGAGTGGGTGCTGGTTCATTTCTGGGTGATGTGCTGGGACTCAGAGACTGAAAATAGCTTCACCTTTGCTAAGAAAGACCGTTAGACCCCCAGAGCGGTTGTATGGGTTGTACAAAATGTTACCTCACTCTTGGCCTTTGAAATACAGGTTGTCCATACATTTTTAATAGTTCCCTGTAATAGTTTTCTTCTCATCGTGCATGAGCAATGGGCGTTTTGATCCCTTCAGAGATGCAGATGCCAAAGTTGGCATTTGACCCTTTGCTGGCTTCAGCAAGGAGTCTCCGAGACCTGGCTGCGTGCGGGTGTCCCGCTGTCCCCTCCCCCTGTCACTCGAGGTAAGTCGCAGCAGCCCAGTGTGATTTGCTGGGGGCAATATTGCACTTTCCCCATCCCAGCCTGTCTGCGCGTGGCTTTGGCGAGGACGGAGACAGGAGCGGTTGTGGCAGCGTGGGCTCTGGGAAGTGTCTCGGAGCGGATCCGTGGAGACAGCCCTGGGTCACATTTGGGTTTTGCTCAGACAACCCACAGATGAAGAGACTTGAATCAGGATGCCTTCAGTTGGGGGCCTGACGCAGCAGCACGCTTGGATGCCTGATTCATTTTAAACACGGGCGTCATCCCTTCCGATGCCGACAGGCGTATTCCTGTGGGTAACGCGGCAGTGGCAGGAGCACCAGTCGTGCGCTGAGCCCTGTACAAGCCATGGTACAAACACAACCATGCCTGATGCAAAGACCTTAAATTACACCCATTGCTTAATGCTAAATAGGTGCTTAAGTGCCTGCCTAAGTCAGAGCTTCGTTTATCCTCTCCTAGCCTGAAAAAATAAGAGAGAGGGCTACCTTAATAAATCACATGGCAGCCAGCCTTCGAAATCAGGTCAGCCTAGCTATCATTTCCTCCTCTTCTTACACCTTCAGCACAAGCAGCTCTTTCTCACTATGAGCCCAGGCAACCTTCTTGAATCATTCCTTCGGCAGGGCCAGATGGGTGCCGCGCAGGGAGCCGCGGGGATGTGGCGTCGGTCGGTTAGAAAAGATGCCGACACCGCACAGCCATCCAAATGGGCAGGTGCTGATGGGGCCAGCTGGGGTGGGAGCTCCCACGATGCTTCCCAGCTTCGAGATGCCCTCACCTGCAGCTGGATTTGTTGTGGCAGATGCTGTATAAACAGTAGGGCTGTTTGGATAATGAAGTTTTTACTGTCTGGGAGTGAAGTTTGCACTTAGGCAATCAGTAAGTGTCACTTACGTACATGAAGAAATGATAACGTGCGCCTCGGCAGAAGCATTTCTCAGAATCAGATGTGCTTCTGCTCAGCTGAGAGCCTCTCCCCGTGTGGCAGCGGGTGCTGTCCCAGCCTTTCAAAAAGGCCACCGTGAATGATGCATTTTAGCCTTGACTACAACCCCTATTTGCATGCGTGATTGTTAAATTATTCTCTGCAGCGAGGCAGAATAAATGTTTATAAAACCAATTTGCTCTATTTTAAAGTGCAGGGGTCATAGTGCCAGGAGATGCTGTTGATTAACTAGTAAATAATGCATAGGCTGATTACCTTTTAGCTTTGTTGACTGTGTAGGAAAAGGTCAGCGTTTGGCATTGGGATGCGAGCAGGGCCGCCTTGCAACACCTTCTTAATGAACCCCTTCTCGTTTGACAGGTGCAAAACATGTCCCAGTCGATAGAGGTGTTGGACAGGCGGACTCAGAGAGACCTACAGTATGTTGAGAAGATGGAAAACCAGATGAGGGGACTGGAATCAAAATTTAAACAAGTGGAAGAAAGCCACAAGCAGCACCTGGCAAGGCAGTTTAAGGTACGTCTGCTTTCCAAACTGCTAACGAGGCGGTGGCCAGGGATTAGCGGGGTGCACACGGGACCATGGACCTGGTTCTCCGTCACCTCACGTAGCCATTGGTCCAGTCATACATGGTTATGGGAGATGCCCACCCGTGCAGCTCCCTCCTGGCCAGTTGCAGGTTGTGGCATCACATCTTCAGCCACGTTACATGATTCGGTAGCATAAAAGCATAAATCTCCATGGTGTTCCCATACCCACAAACCACCGGGGTGCCCCAAATAGGACAGCACAGGATTGCTGTGTGAGAGGAGATCTGCAGGGAGACCCTGGGGCAGCTGAGGTCAGGGTTCCCCTCCATGGCCAGGCAGTCCTTCCCCACACTGTGCCCAGGACCTGATTTTCTTGGGAAGACCTTGGAGCTGGGGCTCCATGACATTTCTGCTGCACAGACCACAACGGGTGTCACCGAACCGTGTCCCTGTGTGAGTGGTTGTAGCAACAGGGCAATCAATCAAACAAATCCCTCCCCAAAACATGTTGCCCAGAGAAGCTGTGGCTGCCACATCCCTGGAGGTGTTCAAAGTCAGGTTGGATGAAGCTTTGAGCAACCTGATCCGATGGGAGGTGTCCCTGCCCATGGCAGGGGCGTTGGAACTGGATGAGCTTTGAGGTCCCTTCCAACCCAAACCATTCTACAAAAAGTATGACTATTGCATCTGTCCTCAGGCTGGCAAACCACATCTCCAGGATGTGCAAACGTCCAGTTTTGAAGTAATGGTGTTGGCAGTAGAGCCAGCACCTTCTGATGGATTATATGCATTTTGTCCTAGTGTCGTAGAAATGAGGAGGAATGAAATCAGCCTTTTAAATGAAGCTGTCATTGCAAGCGATGGTCAAACTTTCAAGAATTTGATTGAGAACAAATGAAATTGCCCAAAAGTGGCTGTCATCACTATTTGGAATGTTAAATCATGTTAATGCTTTGGGTTAATAGATACAAAAACCAAATTGAGAACATTTCTAGTGAAATTTGGGAACATTTCTGATCAGCCACCCAGCTGATTCCTATCCTCGCTTTCAGGGAGCTGCCCAGCTGGCTGGTGTTTTAAAGCAAAGGGGTTTTAATTACTGTGTTAAATACCGAAATACCAAAATTGCATCAGAAAAAGCTGGGAAGAAAGTTCTTAAAACTTTTCACCAACTCCACCTCCTCCACTCCCTACCTCCAGTTACCACAGGACTCTAAATTTAATTCCACAGTCTGCATGTAAGGACCATCTTTTTGATTTAAGATGAGCTTCTTTGGGTTTTATTTTTTTTCCCTCTCCCTGCTCCATTCTGATGAGTCGAATCCTCCCTGTTACCTGCCAGGGAGCAAGTAACAAAATAAAGATACTCCCCGTGTGGGAAACATAGGAGGGAAAGCCTCTTGACTTAAATAGGAGAGGATGGGAAGGAAAGAAATGAGGCTGAGGAACAATTTATGCTCCCGTTCACCCCCAAGGTGGCCAGATGTCACAGCCCTGAGCACTGGGGACCTGGCTGCTGGACGGTAGTTCGAGCAGCACCAGGTATACTGTGTATACTCACATGCTTCATTAACGGGTAGGTGCATGCATATTTATGTCTACTCATTAGCTGCTGGAGCAAAGCACCTTTCAACAAAATGCTGCCTAGCGCGCCTTTAAACGAGGCTTCGTTTAATTGAAGACAACAACAACAAAAAGTCTTCGTTTCTGCAAGAGAAATTTGATAATGGCTTTGATTTTTATGTTCGTTAGAGCATGCCTAAAAACAAGAAGGAGTTTTTGTCTAATTTGCTGCCAAAGCACCATTTTAAATAACCGCCACAGCATTTTGTTTCTGCTAATGCCAGCATTAAAATGTGAGTCGTTTGGAGCTCTTGTTGGGTTTTTTTTGCTCTGTACTTCTGTACAAGTATGTCTATGAATGGCTATCTATCTATCTAAGGCAGGTTAGTGAGCTAGATCCTCAACAGTATTTCATTTTCTTGCTTACAGGGCTAACTTAAAAGCAAGTTTTTTCAATGCTGCAGTGACTGAAGAAGCAGTTCACTCCCATGTAACCATGAAAAGAGGGCCACAGAGCATTTTGCACCATTCCTTTATTTATTTTTTTTTTTATTATTATTTTCCAAATTAGCACCATATCTCACTAAGGAACCTTGAACCACACAACCGAGATCTTCCTTTGCATGCAATTGTAGATGCATTTCATGAATAGTTTGAAACCCTTGTCAATGCATATATATATATATATATTATTTTATTTTATTTTTTGGAAAGAAAAAAGAAAAAAAAAGAACTCTTTGTGTATGTGATCTGAAGCATGTAACCCTAAGATGTTGCATTCAAAAAATGACAAATAAAGGCCTTTCCCAAATATTTTGGTGTTCTGCAGCCTGTTTAATATGTTCTTTCCAATACATCATTTGGACCAAAATAATAATTAAAATAATTTTAATTCTAATAATTGTGGGATGTGGACATTGCACTCACATAGGAAGCAGCCAGGTCAAGGCAGAGTGTTGCAGATTTTTGCACGCATAGCACTGAACCGAGCTTATTTTAACCTTGCAGGCAATAAAAGCGAAAATGGAGGAACTTAGGCCTTTGATACCAGTGTTGGAAGAGTACAAAGCCGATGCCAAATTGGTATTGCAGTTTAAAGAGGAGGTCCAGAATCTGACGTCAGTTCTAAACGAACTCCAGGAAGAGATTGGCGCCTATGACTACGAAGAACTTCAGAACAGAGTGTCAAATCTTGAAGAAAGGCTTCGTGCATGCATGCAAAAATTAGGTAGGCTCAGAACGACATGGTGGCACTGGCTCAACACCATCGATGTTAACCCACACATCCCGCCTGGAGGCAGAGATGCTAGACTGGACATCTCCTTGTGCCTTGCCTGGCTGTAAGGGATGAGCTCGCACAGCCAGGTCCGATCCCGTAAACGTTTATGCTGTAAGCGACATTGATCTTGGGAGTAGTCCTGCTGAGGATTACTTGCACGAACCAATGTGGCTAACGGCCTAAGCGCTTCAGGATCAGGCCCTTGACTGGGCATGTGACGTTTTGTAGTGTTTGCATAAGTAGACGGCTGAAATGTGGGGTCTGCGGCAAGTAACGCTTATGCAAAGCAAACACATGCACCCCTTTTGCTTGTGCATCCACGTCCAATCTATTTGCTAACTGGACCTGGCACATCAGCAAAGGTCTCTGCGCATCACTCTAAATAGTGTGTGGGGCTGCGTGCGGAGGCGGTATCTCGGTTTCCCGTTATCCTTTCCTTTTGCATCTTGCAAATCCCTGTTGAGAAGAGCATGATGGAGCTGGTGCGGGTTCGCGGTTTGGTCTGGACTGTGCCGCTGCGCAGGGTATAAATGCTCCCCATCTCCCCCATTCCCTGAGGGAACAGAGTCCTTCCCGTCAGGCCAAGTAACCAGCAACGCCAAAACCCGAGAGATTCGTCTGTAATCTCATCCGGAGAGTATTAATTGACTGAAGCCTGTTGTGGGGAGACGCAGCTGTAGCTAAACCCAGCATGTGACCCCAAACAGTGGGTGGAGAAGGGGGAAAGGAGGGCGCTGCCTTCTGCAGCTGCAAGAAATCTCCCCACGGTTTGTTGGCCTAGCACTGACTTGATTTAATTTCTACTTACATTATTGACTTTCTTGTTAAGCAATTTAGATAATCTAAACACATTAACTGCTCTGCAGTCTATTTTGGTAGCACATATGAAATTACACTCTCAGGTAACTTCATGGAAGATCAGGTCTCTTCTGAGCAATATATCCTTGGCAAGGTAATGCTTTGCTTCTCTCTTGTCTCTCCTGGTCAGATTGGTTTTGCTTGTTTCTAGATGCCTCCACACTTGTGTAAGCAGCTGCCTCCCCTGTATTTCCCCCTACATTTCCATCCTGTCCTCTGTTACCTCCTATGTCCTGTATAAGCTACCTCTCACTTGAAATCTTGGAGTGGAAAGTAGATTTCCATGTGAGCCTGGATGCTCATGAGCATGAACTACTAGCATGCAGCAAGTCATGGTCTGAGACACCTCCGGGGAGGTGCCTGGGTGGGGGGTATAATCCCTTTGCTGAGTGAGAGGGCAGAACCTGATTCCTCATTTCTTAACGAGAGCCGGTGTGCCCAGGTTTGGTCCTTACCAAGCCATAGGGAAGGCAGCAGCGTTAGGGGTTGCCAAGGAGGTCCTGACCTTGTCTTCACTCACTTGAATATCACCCTGAAAGCTTAACGGGGACAAAAATTATCAAGGTTATACTGACTTGGTGCTTTCTGTGTTAGCAGTGTCTAATCCCTGAGGCTTTATCATGTGGGGACCATATAGACATGTCGGGAATGACATTCCTGCAGTGAGTGAGATAAGAAAGGATGAGGAACAGACATAGGAGAGTTGCATTGACCAAGGTCACATAGCAAAACCCCCTTCTAACCCCACACTGCCCGCACAGGGCAGCTTTGCCCTGCAAACAGCTTTTCTCATTC
This sequence comes from Clamator glandarius, assembly GCA_033459285.1. Taxonomy (NCBI): domain Eukaryota; kingdom Metazoa; phylum Chordata; class Aves; order Cuculiformes; family Cuculidae; genus Clamator; species Clamator glandarius. The sequence goes on from JAUNZM010000104.1 coordinate 4,143,066, forward strand.
CTCCTTTGTCAAAGGCAGAGGTGCATGGGATGAGAGGAGATGGTGCCTGAGAAGGGATCCACTTGCTGCGTCCGTAGCCTTCAGCCCATCTCTTGAAAATGAGGAGGAGCTGTGGGGAGAGGCAACGGCAGCAGGACTAGAATCTGGGCTGTAGAAGTACTTTCCCAGAGATAACAAAACCATCCTGGACCCCACAGCCCTTCTCCATCTGGCCTTGGTGGAGCTGCCCAGCTGAGGCTAGCTCCGCCAGAGCCAGGGAGACTGTGATGATCATTCTGCAGACCCTGGGCAGACTTTAAGAAGTAGCTCCTAAACCTTTCAGGGCTCAAGAAAACCTAAAGTTTGCTCTTGGACCCTACTCTGGGCCATGTTCTGGCTCATTACAATCCCTCTCATGCTCAGGTCCTCCAGCTGGGACATCCAGCTGAGGCAGCCAGGACGACCTGCTCTTGCAGGTAACTTTTATAGAAACTTTTGCAGCTGGTTTTTTTTGGTATCTTTTTGAGGCTGAATTTGGTTTTTTTGGCTGTGACCCTTCTTTTTCCTCTTGCTCTCCCAGTAAGGGGGTAGTCAGGGCAGCTTTTCTGCCTTGGGGCTTTGCAGCATCCTTAGGTGCTTGCACAGATACACACTGAGTCTCATAAGGGTTTGTCCATGAGGGTTTGCTGCTCACCCAGGAGAGTGATTTATTTGGTCAGTTAACAGCAAACAGCATGGATTGAATTTCCAATGTTGTTTATCACTCTGCAGTATAACCAGTGAAAATGGTAGTTAATTGAGTTAAATTGGGATAACAACCTTACAGACACTTTGCTGCCACACGATGAGTTCCTCCTGTTCGCTGAGGACTGCTTTTTGCTGCAAATTATCTGCTCAGAGGGATTCACTGATTTCGAGTAGCAAGTTTTAGCTTAGATTTGCTCCTGCTAGAGCTCAGAGTAGAGATTAGAGCAGCCAGAACAGGATCAGGGAGCTGCTGTGCTGTGCATGGAACAAAGGAAAGGGAAGGGATGTGCCATGTTCCCATCCAGTTTGCATAGAAGGACATGGCTCAGTATTTGATAGGAATGGTTGGACTCAGGGATCTGATGGGTCTTTTCCAACCTGGTGATTCTATGGCTCTATGATTCCCTGTCCTCCAGGAAGGCCTGATGCTTGACAGTGCAGCAGTGTTCTCTTTAGACAAGGTCCTAGTTTGCATTTTGAGTTCCCTAAGCATTATTGATGGATCAGTGGTGAAGATGCTTCCTGACCCTGGCATGTGGGTGAAGGGAGGAAAAAAAAATCTATAACGGCACCTTCAATCTGGTTTTCCGTTTACACTCTTAAAGATCACTATTTATACAGGGATTTTAATGTTTCCATTAATGTTCTAAAGAGGAGCTTTGGAGGAGTGGAGAGGTTGTTATTCCTTGTTATTCAGCTCCTCAGGCTCACGTTTGCCTGGGAACATGAGCTTTCCCCCAGTCTCACAGAAAGTCTCAGCCCACAGCCCTAGTGCAGAGATGGGGGCAGATGGTTTTGGGATGGAGGGCTCCTAGCTGGCAGCAGAGGTGAAGGCAGGACACGATGCAACCGCTGCAGCTCATCCTGGCTTGCAGGGGGCTGGGATCAGCACTGGGGGGTCAGACCCAGCAGGGAAGGCTGTAGCAGCCACCCAAGCAGAACCACGGGGTGCAGAAGGAGATGATGCTGGTGTCAGCGCAGCGGCTGTGTTGGTGGATAAATTGCTGCTGAGCAGCTAAATGTTGCTTGTGGGCTGGTTCTTAGGAGAAATATGGAGCAGGGGTGTTAGGATCCTGGGAGGACAGTATTGCTCATAACTGGCTGGAGGAAAGCGTGTCTTCTCCTGCTGGAAAATTCCTTGCGTGGCTGGAGGAAAGGGCTGTGTGCATAGAGGTGGTGTTTTGGTGCTGCTCTGCTGAGCCGCAGAAAGGCAAGTCAGGTGCCTGGGTTAGCCTGGAGGGTCACTTGGGAAGAAGCTGATTTGTGCTGCTTTCCAGGAACAGGGACACACAGTTTCCCCTACAGGACACATGTCCAGGTACCTGAATGGTGCTGGGGAAACTGGAGTGAAAACAAGTCCTCGAGGCATGCCCTGAAGGCTGGTGTTCACAGGTTTCCCCTGTGTCATGGACTCATGGGTGAGCTCCTGTCGCACATTCATCCCTGAGTGACTTGAAATGCCTGTAGCATCCCGTGCTCCTGCTATCCCAATGGGAGAGCAGGTTTGCTGCAAAAGGCTCAGTGTCTGTGGGTACTGAGCTGTCCAGGGAAGGGCTTTGCTGGGCAGTCGAGCAGCAGCACTAGGGGATTGCAGCCAGGGCTGAAAAACTCCCCTGCGTGTGCCAATAGAGCCTGATGGAGGAAGGACTTGGATGCTGGACATCTTTAGGTCTCAACCTACAGACTGAGACTGAAAGGTGCTGCTGCTTCATGCTGCAGCATAGAAAGGCACAAGGATCCTGTCTTATGAGCTGCTGCTGTGATATAAACTGTGACATGTCCAAGAGAAACAGTAGAAGACAGAGACCCCTCTGCCCCCAGTAATCTTCCTACTTTTTCTGACAGGGAGGAAAAAAAACCTGTTGGGGTTAGGAGTGTGGTGTGCATCTTAACAGGAACAGATGGGTGAATGAGGATCCCAGAGGTCCTAGTTGTCCATCCCTGGGTAGTAAGTGCATGAGAGCTGCAGGGACAGAGCTAATTAAGGCCCTTAAGCTTTTGGCTCCAGGATCCACTTTATATCTTCCCACTAGCATCTGAGCGACTTACTCCAAGAAAGAAAACACCTTGCCCTGTGGAATAGCAACCCTGTTGCATTGCTGAAAAGATTTGGAATGTGCCTCCAGCTAAACATGTATGAGATGCAGCCTCACTGCTTGCAAACAACACTGGTTTTCCCTTAGCAGCAGCTGCTGCTGCTGGGTTTTTTACCTGCCTCTCCCCATCCCCTTTTTTTTTTTTAATCAGTGAGCTTTTATACAACCTTTCTCTCCAGGGAAATGGAAGGAAAGAGATAAAGTGACAGCAATGTAGGGCTACGATAATGGAAAGGCAGCATTGAGCAGATCTGTGATTAGAAGAAGGCTGGCCCTCTGCAAGGGGAATTTGCAAGACATTAAGCATTTATTATTTTAACTTGTTGCATCCCTCACTCTCCTCCTGAGCTGAGAGATTTTGAAGGCATCAGACAGAGGAGGAGAACAAATTCCCATACATCGTGTCTCGGTGGGGCCAGGAAAGTCTCTGTTTTTTTGGTGGGATCCCTCTTTATTGCCTGGTGTCTAAAGGCTGTGGGAAGAATGATAGTCCCCTTGGCCATGTCATGCTGCCTCATAGCAAGAATATCTTCATCTATTTTATGCCCCAGGCTAAGATGACCCCTTTGCCTGCAGCTCAGAGCTGAGGTAGGTGGATGTGTCCCGTGGCCATGATCAAGAATACAAAGGGGCAGATGAGAACAGGCTAAGGAGAGAGACAGCAAAGAGCTGTTGCAGAGTGTACATAGTGGAAACATTCGAGTTCAGGTTGTACAGGGCTAATCAAGTCGAAAATGTCTCTGCTCATTGCAGGGGGGGTGGACTAGAAGATGTTTAATAGTCCCTTCTAACCCCAACTATGATTCTCCTTAATTTTGAGCAGAAGGGCCTTATCCTGAGGTGGTAGAGCTCCACATGTGTTGCAGCAGCACCTCCAAGCGTTCCCACCTGCAGCCCCAGCCCTGGGTGTCGCTGCTAAGCATCAGGACCATCCGTACCACAGTGCAGCTGCAGCTCATCCCGTAAACCCAGCATCCAGAGCAGCTGCTCCATCCTGCCACGAGCACCTTCCCCTTCCCCAGCCTGCCAGAGGCTTCCACGTTTAACTGGAGAAGTTGGGAAACACCTTCTGAGCTTCAGGTCTGTCCCCTTCTTGCCACTGCCCTTGGCTCGTGTTGCTCAGGAGATGCTGCTGCAGTACAAGCTCTGCTCTGAATGTGTCTGGGTTTTAAATGAGCGCTCCTGTAGCCACAGACCATCCAACACCAGCCCCCAGTCCCTCCCACAGCATCTTCGTTCCTCAGGGCACATATGCTGATATGCTGGTGTTGTAGGAGAGCAGACTGACAGCTTTGCTGAAGCACGGGGATATCGCTGGGAATAGGAACTGAGCGTGTGACTGCACCTTCAGCGCTCAGGCTGTAGCGTTGCAGGCATCTATTCATGGGCATCCCCCAAGGGATGCTGAGTTCAGTGTCAGGGAACAGAACCACGTAAGGGAAACAAACTGCCAGTGCAGCAAGTTGGAGGTAGAGTTGCCACCGCTTCACCTCGTGTTTCGGGCTTAAAAACACAGCCAGGTACTTGGCTGGGCTTACAAATATGCAGACATGCATAATGAATTCAATGACATAAAGCAACAGTGTGGAAAACCTGAATAAGCTTCAAAACCTGGCTCATAGTAGGTGTGCACGGTGCACATCCCTCCTGTGATGCTGAGACTGGGCAGGATTCCCACGGCAGCTCCTGAGAAGCCCTTGGGACACCCCATCTCCTGCCTTCCATCCTGCTGTGTTTGGGTTCCTCTCCCAGAGCTGGCAAAGCTCAGAGGATACGAGAGGAGACTGGTGAATTCATTAGTGTCTCCTAAGCGTGCAGGGATGATGGGGAACAGAGAAGGTGGCTGCTAGAAGCTGGTAAATGGTCTTTGCAAGGAAGAGATTTGTATTGCATATAATTTCCCACCTTGTCTATTTTTTTTTATATCTCCTTTGCATAACCTATAACAAATGTGTATTTCCAGCAGGGCTGGAGTAGATAACGTCTGTCTTTTAATCTTGGCTGCACCTACTCTATTATAGCAGAAATGAGCAGAGCTATTCAGCTAATTTCTCCACCTGGCTGATCGACCCTGGCTAACTCCTCTCATTTTCTGTTCTGCCACATTAGCAGCACAGCTGGAGCAGGAAAGCTTGTTTTCTGGGGGGCAGTGCGATAAGAGCAATAGTTATTAAGAGGCATGAAACAAACCAAAGCATCCAACAGTTGTTCTCAGCCTAATTAACTCTAATTAAATAAAAACAGAGCTAACAGGGGAGAGCAGTGGGCAGAGCTGTGTGGGTGGTACCCAGCACTGGTGCCCCTCGCTGGGGCTTCGGGGCTGGCAAAGACCCACCACCAAATGAGCTGTGGTGATGGTCTGACATGATGCTCACCAGCCTTGAACTCTTTTTCAGCTTGTGGCAAGCTGACGGGAATAAGTGACCCAATCACAATTAAAACCTCGGGGTCCAGGTTTGGATCGTGGATGACGGACCCTCTCGCTCCTGAGGGAGAGAACAAGGTAAGATCGCAACAGCTTTGTCCCTGGGTTCCCACCGCCTGTATGTGGCTGAGATCATTGAAAACTCATTACAGCTAAGTATCGAAGCCTGGTTTGTGCCCTGTGAAACCTGTGGAAGGTCCTAATTCATCTCACTGGGCTTTGCTGGCTTCCTCGGCAGTTGGAGGAGGCTGAGGGTCCCACAGGGAGGGAGGATGAAGAGCAGGCTGAGCAGCCCTGCACAGTGGTCCCTCCCCAGGGCAGGTGAAACTCACTGCATCATCTTGGAAGTGTCACCACGAGGTCCGTGCTCCCCACAGGAGCCAAAACCAAATATTTGGTTTCTCATCGGAGTTTGGCAGCCAGGAGGGAGCTGGGGCCGAGTAGAGGGACCTCCAGTCCGGGTCCCTGCTGCTCTCCTGCTGCCAGTGCCTCTGATACTGTCATCTGACTCCATTTGCCCTCTGCCTTCATTGTTGTGAGGAATTAACTGACTGCAGTCAGAGAGGTTTGTTTTGCTTTGGTTTGGTCTTTTTTTTTCTTTTTTTTTTTTTCCATTCAGATCATTCAATTTTGATCCCAAGGAGGTAGGAGGCCAATAACTGGCTGAAAATCAATCCAGGCTTCCCGTGACTGATGGAATGGGAAATATCTCGAGTGTTTGCTGGGGATTTGCAGGCAGCAAAACAAAACAAAAACCACAGAGCTTGGCTGCATGATAATTCCCTCCTGCACACAGCAGCCTCCATCAAAGGATGAAGGCACTAGCAAGGGCTGTATCAGGGCAGCTATTTTGAGACCTCTGCCCTGTGATCAACTTTCTGTAGCTAAGAGAAGATGAGGCCAACTCTGGAGAAGCCAACTTTGGGGGCTGCTCCATTTGCCCATGGATGCGTGGCAATGAATTGGGATCTTTCCCTCCAGCAGCCACCTGGTTGGCACTGGTTCCTCAATATAACACCTCCATATTTTACAGTTATTGAACAAAATTTCTTGTGTAGTGCAAATAAAATCATGATTATGAAGTGGGATGGGAAAGCTTTACCTACGTCACATCTTCTTTTTGCTCGAGAGAGCCAACAGACTTGTCCCCTTCAGGCTGTTTTTGCTGCATCCCTTGGCACCAACGTGATTTATACAGCTGGAGAGTGTCCAGAGGAGGCCACAAAGTTGGTGAAGGGTTTAGAGGAGAAGCCATACGAGGAGAGGCTAAAGTCACTTATCTGTTCAGCCTGGAGAAGAGGGAGAGGGGAAAACTCATCGCAGGCTACAGTTTTCTCAGAAGGAGGGGAGGAGGAGGCACTGAGCTCTTCTTTCTGGTGACCAATGGTAGTTTTGTTTGGACTGTACCTCAAGCTTCCCAAGCCAATGTGTATATATAATATATAAATCTACAGGGAATATTATTAGAAACACACAATGAAGTGAACCTCATTGGCTACCAGGCAGAGGGGGAAGCTGTCTATGCAGAGAGATGAGCAGTTTATCATTTGCATCTGATGTTGCCAAGCCCTGCGGGAGGTTCTTGGTGGTTCACATGGTCATTTTTTCATGTCATGAAATCATTGAACGCAACTGGGGAAAATTGTGAGTCTCCCAGGAGCAGCGAGGCAGTGGGCGGATGCCGAGCACCAGGATTGATGTGTATTGGCAGGAGAAGGTTGCTCAAAGCCATCCGGTGCAGCGAGACGTTGCTATCCATCAATCTCTGCTTCTCCAAAGCATGAAATGCTGTTGGCTCCTGCCACCTTGCAGCTCCAGCGTGATGACACAGGATTCTGCTCTTTTGTGTTTCTCTTTGTCCCTCTAAAAACTGAGCACAATGCATTGGCATGCATAGTTTTTTAATACCTAGTGATGAAGTGGGAGAAGCAGAGAGACAATCAGTTTTTGGAGTGGTTTTTTGTGATTTCCCAAACTGGTTTAGTTGAATGCAAGCATTTCATTAAGCGAGGAATGCTCTCTAGTGCCACATCTGATAGCAGAAGCTCTCCCAGGCTGCAGGCACTTCTCTGCCATGGGCTCAGGGACACGTGTGGCTTTTCCCTGAGGCTTTTGCACCCATCCTCAGTTGCACACTGAGCGTATAAGGTCAGAGCCATTGGCCACATGTTCATTTCCCACTGCTGTGGTGTTTCCAAGGAGGTAACGATGGAGACCTGAGCTTCCCTACAAAGGTTTTGCAAACCCCACTTAGACTTTCAGCAGCCCAAAGCAGTTTACATACACTATGACATTACCCAAATCTTCATCCTTAAAACCTGCCTCTTGCTAGTTAATTTCCCTTTTCTTCTTCCTAAACAGTTTCTACAGAAAGCAGAAGTCTTATTTTTAGGCAGCAACTGTATACAGAATGTCTCTCACTGAATGGATATTTCTTCTTGATATTAACTGCACAGCGTTGTTGTTTGCCTTGGAATTGGTTTCATATGACAAAAGCTTTTTTTTCTTTTAAGGAGTCTAGACAGGGTCCCTAGTGAACCAGCACTTAAATGATGATCTAAAATCTCTCCTCCATCTACTGAGAGCAAGCATTTTGATATCTTTGTCTCTTATATTTTAGCAGCCTTGCTTTCGGTTTTTGACGCAGAAGTATATGATTTTTAAATCAGTATGGACTTTGCTTGAATTTCCTTGACAATGACTGATTGCATCCATCGCTTCTGCATGCCGAGTTAATGGAGTTCAGCAGAGCAGCTGCTATTGTTTACTAAGTGCTACCACAATGGGGTTTTGGGGTAGCAAAAGCAGCATCAACATGATATGCTGGGCTTAGCCAGAGAAAAGATATTAAGGATTAAGCTGCCCACCATGCAACTTTTCCTGAGGAGATATCAGGTTACCTCCCCAGGAAAGCTTTGCTATTCAGTTGATTTCTTGGCTTACTTGGGATTCCAAAAATTGGGTTTATTTCTGGGCATAGGTGGCAGGTGTTGAATGCATCATTTTCCAGCAGGTTGGGTTCCTTGCTCTGCGTTTCACTCCTATCTCAGTTTTTAGGATGATGTGCAAAGGGCTCAGCCAGGTCTCTGCTGTTTTCTAACCCTACGTGTTTCTGTTGCTGGCCCAGGTCTGGTACATGGACAGCTACCACAACAACCGCTTCGTCCGTGAATATAAATCCATGGCAGATTTCATGAATACTGACAATTTTACCTCTCACCGCCTCCCTCACCCATGGTCGGGCACCGGTCAAGTGGTCTACAATGGCTCTATCTATTTCAATAAATACCAAAGCCACATAATTATCAGGTTTGACTTGAAAACAGAGACCATTCTCAAGACTCGCAGCCTGGATTATGCCGGCTACAACAACATGTACCACTATGCCTGGGGTGGCCACTCGGACATTGACCTCATGGTGGACGAGAACGGGCTCTGGGCCGTCTACGCCACCAATCAGAACGCAGGCAACATTGTCATCAGCAAGTTGGACCCCAACACCCTGCAGAGCCTCCAGACCTGGAACACCAGCTACCCGAAACGCAGCGCCGGGGAGGCCTTCATCATCTGCGGCACCCTCTATGTCACCAACGGCTACTCGGGAGGCACCAAGGTGCACTACGCCTACCAGACCAACGCCTCCACCTACGAGTACATCGACATCCCCTTCCAAAACAAGTACTCGCACATTTCCATGTTGGACTACAACCCCAAGGATCGGGCCCTCTATGCCTGGAACAACGGGCACCAAATACTTTACAATGTCACCCTTTTCCACGTCATCAGGTCTGATGAGTTGTAGTTCATCCTTGTTTAGAAACTGATTTAGAAAACAATAATCAAAAAAAAAAAAGGAATAAAGGGAGAAACAAATATAAAAGAAAACACTCATATCAACAAAACACTCTTTAAATAAGTAAATATATAAACAGCTGCCAAAATTAAGACCAACGTCATGGAGGATTATACAGCATAAACCTGACAGATCAGCATTACCTCTACATTTCTAGAAGTCTGGCCCTGTGTTGTAGACTCACGAATAACCATGTACTTGCAGCTGGAACTGCACTTAAAAGAACCACTTACGTTTGGGGTTTTGTTTTGTTTCTGTTCTGATAGCAAACCTATAGTACATACTAAAGCAGTAAGGCAATGACTGTTGAAAGTTTATCCCTGGGAGACTCGCTCTCTTCTGTGTGTGGGTTGCATGGACATTTTCCCGACATCACGGTCAGCTGTGATGGATGTGTGATTTGTATTTCTAACGCAGACAAAGCTGACCCATGAGGAGCTCTCGCTGTCTGAACAAGACCTATCACACGTTGGTTTTCTTCGCCTTCCATTGCAGCTACTGTCTCTCAACTGTGTTCTTGTCACTTAGATTAACTGTGCTGAGACCCGAAGTAGCTCATGGATCTGTGTCTTAGTAACTATTAAACACGATGGTTTAAGTATGTATTATGAACAAGTTGTTGTACCCATATTGTTTGAACTTATGTATTCAGCAAATATATTGTATAATGTATGTCTGTTATTTACCAGAGGTGGCAAAACTTTGTATGTCCAGTTTATGCAATGAATGTTGTAAATGCGATGATGTAGTTTGGATTAATAAATGATGGTTTTGTTTCTCAAAAGAAAAAAAAGATCAGTGTTCACCCTTATACACAGATAACCAATTTCATGTTGATAATTACAAGAATATTCTCTTACTGTTATACTATCTACATAGCATTATGGTGGTTGGCATTCGCTTCCGTGGCAATTCTGTGGCATCAGATTCCCATGGGAAGCTGTGTTTATGGAAGTGTGAAGGTAATTAATTTTTTTTTTTTAAGAGGAAAACTTTGTACTATCCACAGTTATCTAAGGAACAATAAAAATATTAGGAGACTTCCCTGCTTTGTTTATTTTCTTTGCTGTACAAGTGACTGAGCATAGAGGAGAGGAATTCATGGAATTGTTAAGGTAGGAAAAGACCTCCAAGCTCATCCAGTCTAACCATCACCTCAACACCACTGTGCCTATTAAACCGTGTCCAAGGTGCCACATCTACATGTTTCTTGAACACCTGCAGGGAAGGAGGCTCCACCACTCTTTCAGTGAAGATATTCTTCCTAATACCCAGCCTAAATCTCTTCTGGGGCAACTTGAGGCTATTCCCTCTCATCTTATCACTTGTTACTTGGCAGGAGAGACCAGCACCCACCTCACTATAACCTCCTTTCTGGCAGCTGTAAAGAGTGATGAGGTCTCCTCTCAGCCTGCTCTTCTCCAGGCTAAAGAATCCCAATTCCCTCAGCTGTTCCTCATAAGACTTGGCCTCCAGACCACAGTCATTGTGGGGATTTTGGGGTAATCATTAAGCAAGCATCCTCACTCGCCTTATATCTCGAATCGAGTATGACCTGATGGGTTGCTGCAGCTGTGAGCTGGAGGAGCCAGCAGTGAGGAACTGAGAGGATGGAGGGTTTAGCTCTGCTCTGTGAGGCTCACACAGCGGGATTGCCTTCCCATTTGCATTTGGAGCAGATATTGCTTCAAGGAGAGAAAAATCCTGCTGCTGCTCCTCCGGCTGCTCTCTGCTGCGAGGGGAGGCGAAGGTGGCTGCTGCGAGGCTGTGCTAATGCGGCGCGGTGCTTGGCCTCCTCCCCAGCCCAGGGCTGACAACAGACCAGGGTCAGAGGGTGACAGTGTTTGATAGCAGAGGAAATTGTGTCATTTGTCACTTCGTTAGAGTTGGAGACACCGTGCCTCGGCTTGCAGGGTGCAGCTGGATTGTTTTCCTTCACAGCTGCTGAGAGTGCTTCGCATGCCGAATTTGCTAGTAAAAAAAAAAGAAGAAAAAAATCTCCTTCTATTTAATGCAGATAGCCCTGCAAGGCTCTTACAGTGAGCAACTGTTACCACTGGGGCCTGAGCACTCCACACAACCATCCCTCTTCGTTTTGCTGAAGCAGGAGCCTCACAGAGCTGCAGGATGCTGCAGTTCAGCAGCACGCACCACACCTTGAAACGATCCAAAGTGTTTTTTCCAGCTGGCCATTCCTAAAGCTCTAGATGTTCTGAAGCATCAAACATGCTAATGTGTTCTCAAGCTGCATTTCCCCACTCTCCCCTTAAACCTTTCCAACCGCACGCTCTGGGCTTGTTTTACTGGGAACCCTGCACCAGCAGCTTCATTCTGCTGCCACTGCCTGGTGTGGGGTCCCATCTCTCTCCTCCACATCAAGCAGAGCAGTATCCAATCCCCACACCACAGCCGGCTCCAGGTGAAGGCACAGGTCCTGTCCCACCTTCACTGCCCACCCAAGGAGCCCTCCGAGCTGGATCTCGTGGGTGGCTGGAGAGCTTGGTAGCTGTGCAAGCTGCAAAGGTCTCGCCCTGGTGTCGTCAGACCGTTGTTAGCTCCTTTCCCGACAGAGGAGCAAGTGACCAGGCATGACAATTTTTCAGGTAAGTGGTACGTGTTTGCTGATGAGGTTCAGCCTTCGAACTCCACAGATGGATGCGTTAGCGCCCTTGGAAGGAGCACAGATCACTGAGGTCAGGAAATTGAATATAAGCAATCGGTGACTGCTGCAAATTGCAGGTATGGATTTCAACCTCTCAGCCTTAGCTGAAAGTCCCTGCTGGGCTCTTCAGAAGGAGGAGAATGGGGGTGATGCAGGATTAAAAAATAGTGTAATGTGGCTTCCCAGAGCTGGATTAGACCACAAGCAGCAAACAATCCTCTGCATTTAGCTGTTTGAGCCAGCTACAGAGGTTTGAGGTGCTGCCTTATGTCAGCACTACTCCTCTTACTGAAATGTTGGCTGTATCCAGAATGGGGACAGCTCTCTGAGGACGGCTTTCTCTGCTACACATCGTATTTCCAGGGCTCTGGACTGCCAGGTTTGTGATTTTCAACACATAGCAGTGCTTTTCCCTGCAAAAAGCTGAAAAAAGGTGGGGGGAGGGGGCTAGAGACCCATGGTAGAATCAGCAGCGGTATTGATCTTCAATGCACAGGAGAAATCTGTTAAGCCAAAACAACCTGTTAGGCATCTGCAATCATTTCTAGGTAATTAATGCATTTCTTCAGTGCAAACTCATTTAGTGGGAGAGCGCTGGTTTTATAAGATTTAGAGGCGGACTCAGTGATCACTGCAATCAATGGGAGATGGGCTGACGCCTACAACAGGAGCTGGGCTCTTGCAGCAAACTGAACCCACTCCTCGAGTGCATGGGGGTGATTCTGTTGCTGTGGGTTTGAATCGTGGCTCTTGTCGGCTCTGCTACACACTGCGTCGTTTTTCAGCGCAGATGATTCCAGAGAAGCTGGTGAAGGGGCTGGAGAACAGGTCTTATGAGGAACAGCTGAGAGAGCTGGGGGTGTTTAGCCTGGAGAAGAGGAGGCTGAGGGGAGACCTCATTGCTCTCTACAACTACCTGAGAGGAGGTTGTGGAGAGGAGGGAGCTGGGCTCTTCTCCCAAGTGACAGGGGACAGGACGAGAGGGAATGGCCTCAAGCTCCACCAGGGGAGGTTCAGGATGAACATTAGGAAAAAATTTTTCACAGAAAGGGGATTGGGCACTGGCAGAGGCTGCCCAGGGAGGGGGTTGAGTCACCTTCCCTGGAGGGGTTTAAGGGACGGGTGGACGAGGCACTGAGGGACATGGGTTAGTGATTGGTGGGAATGGTTGGACTCAATGATCTGGTGGGTCTTTTCCAACCTGATGATTCTATGATTGTCCCAGCAGCTGTTTCCTACCCACCTGGGTGCCACGGAGCTGTGCGAATCGCCCCAAGAACCAGCTGCTTCTTCTCTAAGACCTCTGTAGGTGTTCACAGAGATTGTTCCCAGTCCGTCTACCCAGTTTGGGGAGATGCTTCAGGTAGATCAGAGCGCATGGCAGGGCACAACTCGAATCTCCCAGCACACTGCCACGCCAAAACATGGCCCTGAGCCAAATTACCCAATGTCAGCTTTGTCATTAGGCAAGATCTGAGGACAAAAGAACACGTTTACTTCAAAACATTGATCTGCAAAAATAAATTAAATTACAGAAAGGCAAAATAACACTATTTGCTTTAGGGCACAGCTACATTTAGATTCTAATTTACCTAGTGCAATTCATTTAAGGCAAGACTCAACAGCAGAAAATGTCCTTGAACACAACAAAGACAGAGAAGTTTGCTGTAACATGTACCCAAAGTTAATGAGATGAGAAAAGTGCTTTTAGGGGTGTACCTTTGTCCTATTTGCCTGTAGTGCAGTAGTCTATAAATGGATGCCATATGGTCATACACTTAATGGTATATATTACTTTTCAAGTGGATGAGCCTCTCAAAGACATGTATGTCCCTAAGGATTGCTTTCTATAGCCTATGACTTAATTATTTGGTGCACGAGGCTTGGCTGGTCCAAATTTAGTCATGGGAGTCGATGAGTTACTTCAGAGAAACATCTGACCATACTTCTGCCTATTTATGTGTCGTTAATATTTTACAAGGGATTAATTCAAAAGCACTGTGCTAGATCCTTCTGAGGGTTTGGGTTCTGCTCTCAGCCTCATCAGCCACACTGAGTCCCAGCTCTGTAGCTCAGGAAGTAACCAGGTAGTTTTAATTCTTCATGTCATGACACTGCTGTCCTTCATCCTTTGAGTCATACAATCAGAAAATCATTAAGGTTGGACAAAGACCTCCAAGATCATCGAGTCCAACCATCAGACCAACATCACCGTGCCTACTAAACTGTATTCCTAAGTGTTACATCTACATGTTTTTTTAACACCTTCAGGGATGGAGACTCCACCACTTCCCTGAGCAGCCTCATGCAACGCTTTGTCACTCTTTCAGTAAATAATTTTTTCCTAATATCCAATCTAAACCTCACCTGGTACAGCCTGAGGCCATTTCCCCTCATCCCATCACTTGTTACTTGGGAGGAGTCATACGAACCAATGATCTCCTGTTCATTCATGACTGCCTAGGGAAGAATGAGGTACTTGATGGGGTTTGCTGTCGTTCTGGCAGCTCACCAAGCCGTGGTCCTTTTCTGTCCTTCGCTCTGAGACTATCTCCATCCCTGCAGCCCCGTGCCCATCCCAGAGGATGCTCGCACAGCTTTAGGGCACAGTAGGACATCCCTGCAGTCCAGCTCGGAGCCCAGCTCCCTGCCCCTCCTCACTCCCATATTTCTGTCATTCTCCTGGCCATGTCTAGCAAGGTGTGTAACTGGTTTTGCGTGCAGGGAAGAACTTGGTTTTCAGGGCTGACATACGGAACTGTAGCTCATCCTTCCCTCACCGGCGGCAAAGCCCACGGGAGCAGCAGAGGGCTGTGAAATGCAGCTTCAAGCTGCGATAGCGCTTACACAGGCTGTCCCGTTGAATTAAACGAAGCTCGCTCAGCACCTGCCCTAAAACCCAGGCAGAAATACTGACTGTTGCTTAGCATCATCACAACACTGAGAGCTAAAAATTTTCCTTTCTTCCTGTGCTGTTACTTCTCTGACCTTCATTAGTTCTGCAAGCACCGAATGCAGAGCCCATATGGAGACAGTTATCATAAAAAAATGAATCCTGGCCCCTTAATTAGCTCCTCATTATCTGAGAGCTCCATATTGAAGCATTAAGACACTGCAAAGCAATTTGTTGAGTTTCCAATTAAAACTTTTCAGAATTGTTGAGGCTTTTAATACTTGGTGTTTACAAATTGCCTTGGACCTACACCAATACACACATTTTCTTCACTAGGGAACTACAGCTGGGGAGCTGATAGTTATTAATGTAAAATCCTTGGTTTTAATAAAGTCATAAAACATGTCAATGAAGCTGCTCCTTTTATACCTGAGACAACAGAGATGACTCTCTCTGAGTGGGTGAGGAAGAGTAAGAATCATTAAGAAGGCAATTAGACCCTGATTTCCTAATAACTCCACTTTCACAGCACTGCAAAAACAAATGTACATGTCCCTTTTTATATTAATCTAACCTGAACGCATTCCTGTTAAATGATGGTAGTTGCTGAAACCCTCTGTTCCTGCAGGAGTGAAAAAGAAGCAGCAAGACTCAGCTCCTCCCAATAGCACGTAGCAGGATCAGGCCCATCATGAATAAATAAAAGCCAGATGGGCATGGATTATATTCACTGTATTGCGCAAGCTGTTAGCTGGAGGAGTGCAGCTACCAGATATGAACATGGAAGAAAAATGGGTTTCTCCCATGAAGCAGGGAGTTGCACAGGCTTCTCCTGGGTTCCTCAGCTGAATTTGTGACCTAATCTGCTGTGGTGGCCAAAAAAAATGGGCAAGTGGGTGGCTGATCAGCAAGCCCACAGCAGATCTTCCTACAATCTGCAAAGCCAACGTGAAGCAAGGGGAGCAACAATGGCTCTGCTGACCTAGAGACAGATTCTGTGATTTGCTTAAAACCTCTTAAAAATGGTTCCCCAAAGCATTAGGAAGGGGATGGGGTTTTCGCATTGCATCCAACGAGTGTGCAGGAAGGATGCAGCTTGTCTGCAGCAGGACAGGAACCAGCCCATAGAGATTTAACTAATCCCAAACAGCATCTTCCTCCTGTAAAACACTCTCAGGGACCGCCAAGAGGATGAGTTCATGGCCCTTAAGAGCCTGTTGTATAATCACTGTAGGACACGCATCACCGAGGGGACCTGACCAAGGGAAGTGGCTTCGGTGTGTGGCAGAGCTGTAAGGAGGGATCTCTGCAAGCCATGACAAACAGCACCGTGCCAAAGCGATGAGCACTGAGCTTTTGTTCTCAGCCTGTGCTGGGGACTTGTGATAATACGGTACTTATGTTCTTTGGGATGTTGTAAAGCCACGAGCTGATATGTATTGAACATGTCATTTGTATTCCCACGCTGTTTTTTCAGCAAATCTGTCAAACAAAACCAAAAAAAGAATGAAAAGAGGAAGGCAAAAGAGTGATTACATAAGGAATTTGCTGTGCAAGCTGCCATGGCCACTCTGGGCACTGGCGAATTCGTGGATTTGTGTCCTCCAGGAGGAGGTCACAGGCACTCTGAGAAATAGCTTTGGTGTGAAACAAGAGAGCAGCATCCCAGACCAGTGGCCATCTCCCTGAGTTTGTGTATAAGCTGCTACCTCCCTCCTAGCCCTCAGCAGCCTCCGAATTTTGGGGCTGATTTGCAGTGCATCAGCTCCCTCTCGACAGACAAGGGCTGAGCTTTTTCTCACCTTCCCTCTGGCTTTTTGATCTGGCTTTTACAGACCTCATCACTTTCAGGATCATTTTTTCATGCCCTTCTGTTCATACTTTCCTAGTTTTGTGCTTTCTGAGCAGCTGGCTACCAAAAAAAAAAAAAGAAGAAAGATATCTACAAGCAGATCGGTACCTGCAGCATCAACGTGGGTCCTTCCCCAAGTGCACACAGCGAGCCCCCAGCAACACAGGCAAGGGACCTTGGGGAGAGGAAACATAAATCTGCCATCTGTGGCAATTTAGCATTTACCAGTCATATTGCACTGGGGCACTGTCACTTTGAATGAATGTTAAAGCATTTCCTCTCTGTGGCCTGAGCAGTCTCCTTTTCCCATCAAATTGGACGTGGCATGCCATAATAAAATAGAGATACTGTGGCTGTGAAGGGTCACTTAAAGGGGCTGACATTAACTCAGGGAGGACCTCTTTTGCAGAAGGCATTCAATTAAAGTTTTATTGCAATTCCACAACATGAAGCCGCAAGGGTGAGTTTCAGTAGCTGTGCTGGGATTTGAAATTAGCAGCTGAGTATGAATTTGCCTGTGATCCTGGCCTTTAAGCACCAGGCAGTCAGCTGTGCTCAGCTGCAAGGTCCAGGGAAAATACGCCAGTGGCTTTGCTTTAGCAGGATGAGCAAGCACAAATGTGGGATCACCTGGGAGCAGGCATGGTGGAAGGATGGAAGGAGAGATAAAAAGGTCAATGTGAGCCAGCCACATGTGCTTGCAACACAGAAAGCCAACCATACCCTAGGATGTATCAGAAGAGCCATAAACTGCAGATCACGAGGTGATTCTGCCTCTCTACTCTGCTCTTGTGAGACATTACCTGAAGTCCTACATTCACTTCTGGACTACAGAAAGGACATGGATCTGCTGGAGTTGGTCAGAGCAGGTCACGAAGATGATCTGGAGGCTGGAGCACCTCCCATATGAGGACAGGCTGAGACAGTTTGGGTTGTTAAGGCTGGAGAAGAAAAGGCTCCAGGGAGACCTTAGAGCAGCTTCCAGCACTGAAAGGGTCTAAGGGAAAGCTGGGGAGGGGCTCTTGATCAGAGAGTGCAGGGATAATATGAGGGGGAATGGTTTTCAGCTGAAAGAGGGGAGATTGAGATGAGATCTTAGGAAGAATAAGGAGCTCAGAATGGAGCTGAGAAATGCTTCTAGACTTCCATGTTTCTTCTTTCTTATAATTTCCCCTGAAACAGCAGAGAGAACCAGCCTGAATCACTGATGCAGCAGTGGCCAGAGGCATTTGGAACTTGTGGTGAGTGGAGCAAAACAGGGCTGCAATTCTCTGATACAGCTGCAGTGGTGATTATGACTATGACACCAGACCAGGTCTGAATATCTGTCTCCTTACTGGACCCAGGCAGGGCACTGGTTCTCTTCTGCAGCTTTTAGTTTCAAACCCCTACTTGTCCCTGTGAGGGAAGCCAAACTGGAAACGCAGGGCATTCTGCAGGAGGAGATGCTGAATTTCTGCTGAGCATCCTGAAGTACCTGACACGTTACCAACACATCAACCACTCAAGTGCAGGTGCTTGGAGCACAGCCGCTGCTGCAAAAAAGACAGAGCAGGCTAAGCTGTTGTAAACGAACAGGGCTCTGTGCCCAGATTTTAGCCATCACACTTTCTTCCAAAAACTCAATAAACTGGTGTTTTGCACAGGAAAAACTGTCAGACTTTTAATTACCAGCCATCGTTACTGTGTTATCGTGATGCAAGTGAATAGAAGCTGCTCTACGACTGCCAGATGTTCACTCTCCTGCTCATTACAGCAGCGATGAGCACAGTGCTGCCCATCCCCGGCTGGCAGCCAGGGCAAGGAACCCCAGCCCAGCCGCCCTGGGCGAGCACAAATCTGGGATAAAGAGCTGTAAAATGTTCCAGCCTTTGGCATAAAAATAGCCTCTGCAGTTAAACCAGATGGGATAAAACCTGCGGAAGGGCAATCAACCCTCGTGCACCAGGGCACATGATGGTTGTCAGCTGAGGGTCAGGAAGAAATTTGTCCTGGGGTGATGGTATCTAATGGACTGTGCTAGGAGATATAATGTGCGCTGCTGGCAGCGTGCAGCAGTAGTTACTGTGGCTGCTGGAACCATGCAACCAGACCTGATAGTCCACAGTGGTGTTGTAATACGTTTTGCATTTTAAATATTAAATGTGGTATTAATATTGTAATTCCCATCTGTTAAATCAATACCGTAAGTGCTCTGGTACGTCAAACACCCTTTCTGACCCTCACATGAGTCCTTGGGTGCTGCAGAAGCCAAGGCACCTCAGTGGGTTTGGTTGGGTTTGGTTGGGTTTGATTGGGTTTTGTTGGGTTTGGTTGGGTTTGATTTGGTTTAGTTGGGTTTTGTTGGGTTTGATTGGGTTTGGTTGGGTTTTGTTGGGTTTGATTGGGTTTTGTTGGGTTTGATTGGGTTTGGTTGGGTTTATTTGGGTTTGATTGGGTTTTGTTGGATTTATTTGGGTTTGGTTGGGTTTATTTGGGTTTGGTTTGGTTTGGTTTCAGCTCAGTTGCAGCTGAAACTCCATGAGGGCATAAAACTGGTGGCAAACAGTAAGTTCCCCAGAAAGGGGTAGAGGTGCAGGGAAAAGATGCTCCCTGAGATCATGCAGCCAGGCCACCTGTGCTTGGAGAGCACACTAAAAGATGTCCTTCAGCAAGGAACAAGATCTGCGCATAAGCAGAAGGGAGAAAAAGTACAAAACAAGTAACTTGGATCACTTCATCCCATAGCAACAAGCCCGTTCAACAGGAGGAGCGTGTTCACAGCATAGCCCTAAAAAAGGAGCTGTTAAAATAAACATTGGCATATCTCACACCTCCCTCTTCCCTGAAGGATGCTCTCTGGAAGCACATGTGGACAAACTAGGGAAGGGAAGGGAAGAGAAGGAGAATACTGATGAAGGAGATTAGAGGTACTCTAATTAAAGTGCTGAAATTAATCCTCTGTTGTCTTTCACTACGTTTAATCACTACGTTCTCTCTGTTGTTCACTGATGAATCCAGCAGTTTCTTTCAGAGCATCTGGTCATATTATCCCCTTGCTTAATGACAGCATAAAAACCCTGAGTGTTTTCTCTTGAGCTGCTGCCCTACATATTAAATGGCATCTTGTAGGCAGGTAACGAAGAGGCCCAGTAACCAAACGCTCGCAGCCTGGAGCGATTCTCAGCCCGTGCCCCTGCACGTTGCTCTCTGTGAGCATCCTTCCAGCTTTGAGGCAGATGGCTGGTTTCAGGGGGCTTTTTTCTTACATTCTGTGTGTTTCCTTTATGTGAAGGGATTAAAAAAATTCCCATTTTTTTTCTGCAAACTGGAATAAGACTCCTGGAGCCTTTGTAAACCTGTGCCGCCCCTGCTCAGGACCTCCTCGAGTGGATGCTACAAGCAGTGGAGGTCTTCTCCACAGATAAGCAGTCTCCCTTCACTCTGGGCATGCAGCCCCTAGCAGGCAATGCTCAGAGGCTTGACAGGCTGTACCAGCTCAGTTTCTGCGATACTCACATGCAGCAAAGTCCCCGTGTCCTCCAGCAGCAGGATGCTCGGGGGCTGTGGCAGAGAGACAGTTTGCAGCTCAAGAGACGGGATGAAATGCAGCTTCCACCTGGGGCTCACACCCACATCAGAGCTCACTGCCCAGCTGCTCTGGATGAGCAGCAACTCCAGCTCCGTGTCGTAAAGCACGTCCCACTTGGAAACCTCCAAATTTCCTTCCTGCATGCAAAGAACTGCACACGCTGCCATCACATCACCTCCAGTGACACTGCAGATCTAGGCAGAGCCATGCATGTGTGTGTTGGTCTTCGAGGAAAGGCCAGGACAATGTTATTTTAAAGTTGGTATCACACGCATTTGCTCCCCTTCCTCGCCCTCTACTTTTTGTTTTCGTCTTTGCATCAAAACAGACCAAAACACCAACATGTCACTGTCACAGCAGAGCAACTGAAAATGTGACATGATTAGACATCAGGGCAATAATGAGGCAGTTTATCTTCCCTACACATACAGCACTGGGTGAATCACTGGGAAATAAAAAAAAAAAAAAAAAGCTTCAATAAATCATATTGTCTCTGCTGCGGAAGTAATAACACCATCAACCCCAGCTACACAGAGATATTTGCTCTGAGATCCACTCCTGAGGCATCGTGGCTGTAAGCCAGGTGAGTCCCTCCTAAATCCCTGTGCCCACCTCTGGGCATGGCTGGAGCTGCTCCTTTGGGAAATGGGGGTTCATGTGCTGGGCTGGGTGTGCAGGGAACATGCAGAGCCACACAAAGGCCTGGAAAAGCCATGGTCCTACTCAATTCACTCCTGTGTTGGCGTGTGGACTGTTCTCTCATTATTGTAGGAGCTGTTTGCCCTTGGGAGCTGCTTAACTCTTTGTACCGGGATTGTCCGCTTGAGGAAGATCGGTTGATATGGGAAATTAATCAAGCAGCAGATGCAATAACACAAAGTTAGCAAGGCTTTTCTTCTTCTTTGCTTTTCCTTGCTAAAGCACTTCTCCCCAAAAATACAAATGCAAAGAATCTTTGTCCAGGACCAAAGACCAACTGTATTTGTGGCAGCAAGCTGGGCACAACAAGGTGATCAGAGCAGACCACATCTTCCATGAAGCGCTGAGCGATGCAGGCACCTGGCTGGAGGAGGAGGGTTGTCACCTCCATCCTTGGGCAGGACACCACGTCCCACCAGGCACTGCTGGGGGTTGCACAGCTCTCTATGTCCCTCTAACAGACCCAGCTCTGTGGGACAGACTTCCAGCCAAATGCTGCAAGTCGGACGCTCCATTTTCTCTTGCATAATCACTGCAAATCATAACGACTTCCCACTCGATGTCCAACCCCCTGCAAATGGCTTCTTGCCCTGGTTGAACAGAATATTGTGAGACTGCCATAAATAGGCAGCAGTCAAATAATGCTGCAACCCACTCCCATCTGCTAGCGAAAAAAATCCTCCCCAAGTGAAATCAAGAAAGAGTTGGGAAGGATTGCTGTATCCTGCACCATCCCCTGGGCATCGGAATCTGCTCCATGCTTCGTACCCATGGCACTGTTGGTGCAGGAATCTGAAGCAGGAGGAACTGCTGGTTGTGATTGCGTGTGCTGGAGTGCAGACATCTGGCTGACAGAGTCATGCGTTTTCTTTATGATACGGTATTGGCAAAGTTATATGAAAACATTGATGGAGAATGAAGCCAGATTCTGGGGGAAGCGTGTAAAACTTTGTAATCCAGACTTGCATCACTTTGAACATGACTGTGTGGGCTTAGTTTACAAAACAGCAAGAGGTCACTTCTCCTGCTGGAAAAATAAAAAAATGAGTTCAGCAAAAATCAGCATTGAAGTCAGGGCCCCTTAGCAGCAGCAGCACCAACACAGCTGGGAGCTCTGCCCACACCCTGGGATGCAGCTGATCCTGCTAGGTGATGGGATACCTCTGGGGAATTGCTCAGGGGAGATGGGGCAAATGTCCCCTGGTAGCTTTGCAAGCCATGACCAACTGGGCTGTCTTGGGTTGAGCGAGGTGTTGATGCCCCCAGCACACCCTTGCCTTTGTAGGTGCTGCTCTGTGTTTGTTAATGGGATATTGGATAAATGACTTCAGCCCTACAGAGACCAATTTCTTCGTAGCTGTCTCAGAGGACACTTTGCTTGTGTTGAAAGGTAAGAATCAATCCCTGGTGCCTGCAGGGTTTGGGAGTTGGGGTGACATGAGGAACAGAGAGGGAGCACTCTCTTGTGGTATGATCAGCAAAGGTAGGGGGGAAAAATGGTTAATCTCAAGGCTTTTCATCTGCTTTCTTTGGCTCCTCTGCCTGACAAGTTGTAGCAACAAAAGCTCCAGCTGATGTATGGTGAGTCCCTTGGATGAAAAGGGAGGGAGAGGCAGGACCAGCTCTGCTCACGTCCTCACTCTCTGTCCCTGAGTGAGCCCATCATCCCCAGGGACACCCTGGGGCTTGGGTTACTTCAGTCTGAGACTGGATTAATAGCCTAGGGATGCCCTTGCTTTTAAGCTATCAAAGGCACATTGAGAAAACTCAACACTGGAGGCTTTGGGCTGGGGTTCCGAGCGAGGAGTGAGAGCAGCTCCCCCCTCTCCTGCTGTGGCTTTTTGGAGAGATGGAGCTGCCGACAGCTGGTCCTGAGCAGAGACCTTGCACATGTACAGAGAGTGCTGATTCATCTTGCTGCCACTTGAGACAAAAGAACATCTAATTAAGTCACTGGTATATAAATAAATGTACAAGGTATAACCTCAGGAGCACAGAACAGCATCGGAAAATCTCAGGATTGCACAATGTGCTTTTCCTCCTCTCTAGCAGGGCCAGAGCTCACTTCTGGGACCAGCCCTTTGTTTAAAGAATAGCAAAGAATGGGATATCTATTCCTTTTTTTCCATTGTGGTGTTAATTTTTACATTAAAATTAGCCCGTTTTCTCCTCCCCTGCAGTTCTTCTGTGTCTCAGGTACACCAAGTCTTTCATAACCCTCCAAATCTAACTCAGAGTGGAGCCCAGTTTCCAGCTCCATCAGTGGGAGTGTGGGGTCTGCATCCCGTTTCAGAGAGACTGAAAAACAACAGCATGTCCAACACAAACAGTAAACAAGTAATTGCCAGTGCAGTTTAATTGCCAGCACCCTCTGGTACTAATGGCGAAGCAGGGGTGCCTGCAGCTGCAGGACACTACACCAGTCTCTACATTTTAATTACGCCTTATTAAGTGGACTTTGCATTTGCTCAGAAAGTGGTCCGATCCCGCAGCAGGAGTGAGGAACGTGCTAACAAGAGCCCAGCCTTGGGGTTGGGAACTATTCAGCTTCTTTCTTGACATACCGCAGCTTTAGTATGGGGGTCAGGGAGCTCACTGCCCTGTCCTCCAGCATCTTCCCAAGCTTTGCAAACCCCTGGTGGTTGTTGCTCAATGTTGTTTTCCCACCTTGAGCAGGTGGCCAGGCTGGGTCAAGTTCCCATGGCTGCTGGATGTGCACAAGCATCACCTCTTTCCTTTGAAAGTCTCTCCTTGTTATAAAACTATGCATCGTTATTGTTATGTCCCTTTTCTCCTTGAGCTCTTGCCGTTAATGTCCCAAAAGACGCCTTTGTGTGCATTGAGCTCCAAAGCATCCAGCCTATTTGTTTTGATGCAATAATGAGGTTTATAAATTACCACCTTGGCCAGGAGCTTTGGGTGTTTGAAAGAAAATAAATCCCTTGACGTCCTCCTTCTGCATGTGGTGCTCATTAGGGCTTCTGCAGAGGCACCTCTGTCCCAAGATGAGCATGTGCCAATAGTAAAATAATGGGAAGAGTCCTAACTCATCTTTGCCATGTTGGAGGGTGGGCTGGTCCCATTCTGCTGCCCTGGAAAAGTCAGACTTCATGGTGTGAGTGGCCATGCCCAGTGCCCAGGGAGAGGTGACTGTCCCTCAAAGTGCAGCTGACTCCTGCAGTGACCTTGCCTGGCAAGAATTATATTTTTGAGACAGTGAAGCACTAATCACCTCCAGTGGTCTGACTGATTAAAAAAGAGAAAATCTGAAAGTCCTCTCACTGAACTTGAGTAATAAGAATCTATCTCTCAGCATGCTCCAAATAGGGGGCTGGGAAATGATAATTAAACTTGTAATCTACGCTCATACCCCACTGCTTTCCATTCCTTGACACTACTCGGAGGTGATGCTGCTCCAGCCCACGTCACGGTCCCATGCTGGCAGTGCAGGAGTTTTTCACTGTCCCAGTTTCAGAGGCATCTGCCTAATTGCACCAGCAATATTATTTTTTTTAACGTGCTTTCCTACATTACCTGCCTCTGATAAGGTCAAAACCACCTTGAGGACAGCTGCTCGGCTGTCTCTTTTGGCTTTTCCTCTTCTGGATCCAGAGAGGACACAGCTGCTCTGACCTTTTACGTAAACCTAGTTAAAAGCGATCAAGAAATGCACGTATATTCCCCAAAGCAGTTTGAAGGCAGTGTCCGGGATGCATTTTATTTGTCATACCAACTTTCCCACAGAATCACTCACAAGGTAGCAAAGCTCTTGACTTTTTCACTGAAAATTAAGTAGAGAAAGGCTACCTTGAGGAAGAACATCCCTGTCAAAAACTGGAATTTCATGACCAGAAGAAGAAGGGAAGAAACAGCAACCAGCCTGCTCTGAGGTCTTCAAGGCACACGTTTCTTCTACTTGTTTCTTTGGAAGTTGAGACCAACATTGATGAAGATATGAAAAATTAAGTCAGATTTTCTAATGGGTCTTTGCAAGGTTGGAGTTCAGAGTGATCGCAGTGTGACACGGTAGAGAATCCCACGGACTTGGTTGTTTTATGGATGTGAGAATGCAATGGGCTCAAACACTGGACTGTGAGGCAGGAACCAGATTTGGAAATTGGTGGCTGCAGAAAGCTACATTGACCCATTTTTCTCTGGACAATGGATACAGGGACTGGTAAAAGCTCCATAGCAACTGGATGTGCACAGTTTAATGATGAAATCCCCATGGCGCTCACTTGCAAACATAAATGGATCCCTGATATTTTCACCTCTCATAGCCATTAAGAACCCTCTGTATTTAGGAGGTCCTCTTCCACTTCATCAGGGAGCAGCGTAGCTTGAGGAAGGACAATGTTTAAGACAAGTACATCTAGGACAACCAAATGGCACGCCCTTCAAGGAAGGTTTGTAAGCCTGAGGAGTGTGGTTGTCATTGCATGGCATCTCAGGTCACCACCTTCTCTCCAAGCAAGGCATTCCTGATCATAGTGGTGAGACTTCATAGTCCTTTGCCTCCAGTGCAAATAACAATACCGGATATAACAGAACTCAACAACTCCATCCAAGGTGTTAATTCCAAATGGGGAGACAGATCCAGCAGCGACATTGGATCAGTGTGTATCAGCCATGAAAGGTTTGAGAAAGACAAGGCAAGAGCAGAACAACTGTCTCATTTTTTAATGTTTGGTTTCTTCCCTATTTTCTTTTGTTTAAGCTCCACACAGTAGCTCAGGTCAGCTCTTATTTAATTCCAGCTGTCCCTCCTGTCCCCTGGCACAGAGCACTGAGACACAGACAGTGAGAACTTCTAGATGGGATGATAAATAAAATAGATGCTATTATTAAAACACTGTCCTGTTTTCTGCTGCCACAGTATCTCTTGTCTTGTCTGGCTCATTGCTGATGTCTTCTGTCAGCCCAGCTTGCCTTTCTCAGGTATATGATTTATTGTCCAGGGAGACGGAGCAGAAACATGGGAAAATTGCACATAAGGGTGCTGGGAGGAGCACAAGCAAGAAGACAAGAAGTGACTATGATGAGGATGAGTCTTTCTCCCTCTGCCTCCAGCTCACAGCCTCCAAGCAGGGAGAAGTAAAACTGGAGTAAACAGTGATCCCTGTCACTCTCCAAGGTGAGATTTCCAACGTCTGTGTGAACATCTCCAGCATGGATTGGCATCTGGTCCTAAAGGTCCAGACAACATCCACCCATGTCCAGATCCAGCATGACACTCAACAGCCAGATCCTCAACTGCTGCAAATCAGTCTCATTCCTTCTGCTCCAAGGATTTTGTTCTCTTCCATACGTGTTTCTCTGCAGCCCAATGCTGCTTGTGTGTGTAGGAAGGAGAAGCAGCCACACAGGAGAGAAACCACGTGCGTTTGGAAGCTGTCCTTGCTGATAGCGACGGCATCTCAGCCAGATGCTGGTTTGCATCACCATATCTGATGCTCGTGACAACTGAAAGCTGTTCCACTTGGTCCTGCAGCCTCCCCGGACTCCACGCACCCCTCCTGCTGCCAACCCAAAGCCTGGGAGGAATGTTGAAGCCCCAAACAGCCCCTGATTTCTGGTGCTTTTCATCACACCCTCCCTGAGAGCAGGGCTGGGGAAGGGGGCTCATGTCTCTAGGGTGTGTGGGACCCCGGCTGCCCCTGCTGCAGAGCAAGCCCAAGCCCAGGTGTGTGTGTACCTGTATGATGAGGAGGGAGAGCATGTCCAAAAGGTTCCCTCTAATCCTCCTCAAAATTCAAGGAGGAAGACGAGAAACAGGGATTTAGGTTAGTTTGAAATGAAAATTAAACCAGTGAGTTGTTTCATTTCCCTGCACTGAATGGCACAGGAATTCCAAACGCTGTTTTGAGGCAGATGCTGCTCCTTTAATCTGGTATTTTGGCCAGTTATACACACATGTGCTGGTCCTGCTTGGATTACACTCTTGCACCAAGGATTACAGTTCAAATCCAGCAGTGCATTTAATGCCTGGAACCAGGCAAAGCAGCTGATGTTAATGTATTTCAGGAATGAAAACACAGCTGGGGGTTTGTCATTATAAAATATGATGGAGGATTACAATGCAAGTTGGACAAATCAGACATACTGGCACATTTCCAGCTGTATATTTTTCTGGGGCCACCTCACCCAGTAGTTGATCAGTTCTGGTTTCTAGATCATTATTACCTGGAGCTCTGTGTTCGGTTTCAGAGTCCTCAGCACAAGAAGGATGTGGAGCTGCTAGAGTGAGTCCAGAGGAGACCACAGAGATGACCCAAGGGCTGGAGCATCTCTTGGACAGGCTGAGAGAGTTGAGGTTGTTCAGCCTGGAGAAGAGAAGGCTCTGAGGAGACCTCAGAGCAGATTCCAGTACTGAAAGAGGCTCCAGGAAAGTTGGGGAGGGGTTTTTGATCAGGGAGTGCAGGGACAGGATGAGAGGGAAGGGTTTTAAGCTGAAAGAGGGGAGATGGGGATGAGATCTTGGACAGAAATGTTTTTTCCTGTGAGGGTGGGGAGGCACAGGTTGCCCAGAGAAGCTGTGGCTGCCCCATTCCTGGAGGTGTTCAAGGCCAGGTTGGATGGGACGTGGAGCAACCTGATCCCATGAGAGGTGTCCTGTCTACGGCAGGAGGGCTGGACTTGGATGATCATTAAGGTTCCTTCCATTCCAAACCATTCTATGATTCTATTCCAGGGAAGATTTGATGAGCAGAGCCACCCTGGAACACTAACACAGGCTCAGGGGCTCAGTACACCCTGCCAGATTGTCCTGATACACAGAGAATCCCAATTAGTGACCTACCTGTTTGTGAACCAGTGGAAACTTTGGCACAGAAGCCTCTGCAGACATACCATTAAACACCAATATCCAAAAGCTGTCAAGAGGAACCAGAAAACTGAGCTGCTTTGGGTTCTAGGCACTCTATTTACACCAGTTCAACATCCAGCAGAAGAGACAAAATTGCTGCCTCTAAAGGCACACGTGTAAATTCTGTCTACAAATAGCATCTAAAGATTTAATGGTTTAGGGTGCCCTAAAGCATCCCTGCAAATATAAATTACCTGAGTTGCGTAGACAACTTTTCTTCCTATTGGTAGTGCTCAAGATGTGGGTAGATGGTTGCAGGAGATTGAGTTATGGGGTCTTAATGAATTACCATTTATCAGCAGGCACTATGCAGAATCTTAAATTGCTGGGGTCAAAATAAACAAAAGAAAACAATTCCTTTCTTTGTCCAGTCAGCTCAGGGAGGTCTGGGTGATCAGGCAATTCCAGAGCTGCTACATGGCAAGCAGGTAATTGCTCCTGTCGGATATGCAGAGGAGTGAACCTGTAGGAAAATTAAATGTTGCCTCAAGCAGCAAATGCCAGCTGGGAAGTGCATCCACTCAAACCGCTCTGTAGCTGAGGAAGCCTTCACCAAGAGGTACATCCAGTGCCAAAACCACCGTGCTACAGGATTTGGAGAGAGAAGGGCATTTCCCTGGCTGTGGTCTCACATCATATTTTCTAGCTAGGGAAGGGTTAAATCTGTGCTGGCAAGGTGCTAATTGAACAGGCTGAATGGCAGGTGAAACAGGTGAAAGTGATATCACTGGGAGAGCAGGTTAATTAGCTTCCTGGTGCCAAAGCTTGAGATACCCCAGGGTGAGGAGCAGAGCCCCTCTGGAAGGGAGTTTGCCTTGGGCTGGAGAGCTGGATTGCTGGATCTGTGCCTGGGACCCCGCTGAGGACATCACTGCTCTTTGTCAGCTGGACTGAGGGGTCCAGCACCTGAGTGAGTACTGGGTAGACTGGCTGGCTGTTTGACCTTATCCTTGGTTTCCTTGGAGAAGCCTTGACCATCTGCTTGTGCTGGGCAGCCACCGCTGCAGAAACACGAGTGCTCCTTGTCTGAAGGACACGGCCCCACTAGCGTTTGCTCCCTGGAGCCTGGTTTCAGGGTTTGTTTGTGGAGGCCATTGCAGGGAAGGAACTGGACCTCTTTAAAGTTGCCTGTGTGAGCCAGCGGTGGCCCAGGTGGCCAAGAAGGCCAGTGGCATCTTGGCTTGGATTAGAAACGGCGTGACCAGCAGGTCCAGGGAGGTTCTTCTCCCTCTGTACTCAGCACTGGTGAGACAGCACCTCAAATCCTGTGTTCAAATCCTGGGCCCCCCACCACAAGAAGGATGTTGAGGCTCTGGGGCGAGTCCAGAGAAGAGCAACGAAGCTGGGGAAGGGGCTGGAGAACAGGTCTTATGAGGAGCGGCTGAGAGAGCTGGGGGTGTTTAGCCTGGAGAAGAGAAGGCTGAGGGGAGACCTCATTGTTCTCTCCAAATACCTGAAAGGAGGTTGTGGAGAGGAGGGAGCTGGGCTCTTCTCCCAAGTGACAGGGGACAGGACGAGAGGGAATGGCCTCAAGCTCCACCAGGGGAGGTTCAGGATGAACATTAGGAAAAAATTTTTCACAGAAAGGGTCATCGGGCACAGGCAGAGGCTGCCCAGGGAGGGGCTTGATTCACCTTCCCTGGAGGGGTTTAAGGTGGATGAGGTGCTGGGGGACATGGTTTAGTATTTAATAGGAATGATTCGACTCAATGATCCGGTGGGTCTTTTCCAACCTGGTGATTATTTATTTATTTGTTTATCTTTCTATTTGTTCATGGCCACTGGTGGCAACGTGAGAAGGGAAAGCTAAGTGCCACCTCCTAGGCGGAGAAGTGGGCTGTTCTTGATGGTTTGTGTGCAGCTTCATCCCTGCTGTGGGTAGAGGAGAAACCTGCTGAGCAGTGAGGGAGGGTCAGATGGCTTTGCAGTGCCAGGTTTCAAGCTCATGAGTGACAGCTTATTGAAGACAGCCCTGCTTCCCTCAGCAGTGTAAACTGAATATGGCTATTAAACCTACTCATAATTTTAATGTGGCTACACACAAATATTTTAACTCATGCCCAGGGCATGGTACTAGGCATCAGCCAGGGTCGATTGCTTTCTCTAAGCAGTTTGGAGAAAATACTATAATTTTTCAAGTGATTATGACACTTGAAAGCAGGCTGGAGTTCACTTGTGAGTGAGGTTGCACTTCTTTCCTGGACCACTAGTTTCTTCTGCTAGGTCGTCATTGGATGTCACAAGAATCATTTTTATGTTTGCACGTAGTAATATCTAGTAAAGCTTTAACAGTTTCCATTGCTGGGGCAAGGGACCCCGCTGGTAGAGATCAACTGTGCTCAACTGAACCATCTGAGAGCGCAGTCCTTTTATTTTGTCTCTATGTGCAAGTAAAAAGGGCTCAGAATGGCTTTACCTATGGAGAGTGAAGTGAGTTCAGTTGAGGACTCCGTCTTGAATCATCTTGCCTGAAAATCACTCTGGGTAAACTTTCCATTTCAGTAGATTTAGGAAAGCAGAAATTAAACTGCTTGGGGATTTTAGATGGTGGCAGAGGTTAATAAAATATTGACGAGCCATGCCATCTGTAACTCCTGGATGGATGGGGGAACAGAAATACCAATAGGCAGCTTTCCTACGTGCTAGGAGCAGGAGAGATTGTTGCCCTGTTTAGGTGGACACCCGTCCTACAGCCCAGGAGATCTTCCTAGGGAAAGTACACATTTGATGACAGAGGATAATGAGGCAGATTGCAGAGTTTTCTAGGGATTTGCCTTCCTTTTATTCCTCTTTGTATTTGTGACTGCCACACTCGATAACATGCAGGTGAGAGGCAGCCCTGGGAACACCCTGCACTTCATATTTCCACAGACCCTGTTCTCTTGCGGTAAGTTTATTTAAATAGATTGTTGTTACACGCATCAAATTAAAGTAAAAAAAGCGAAAGAACCCGTTTCCCTAGAGATCTGATGTTCGTGTGAGACAAAAGAAGAAATTGTAATGAAACTTTACATATCGAGATGCTGTAATCCTGCATGCCACGACCGCTCAGGGCTGCGCTGGGACTGATGTCTTCTTGCTCAGACAGACCTTTCCCAGGGGAGGCTCCATCAGCCACTCGCAGCATAGGGCACACGACACTGAGAATGGTATTGGGTCCATCTAGTGGAATAATTATACCCAAGCAATCTAGGGAATCATATACAAATCGAGTCGTTAATTGCAGTCGCAGCCTGGAGATGAGATGCTTCTTCCCATTCTTGCCAGAGAAAGAACTAAGAGCTGAGCCCAGTGCTAGCAAAATGTGAGGCGCCCTCAATTTTCACATCTGAGGGTGGAGAATTCCTGGGAGAACTGGGCTCCTTGTTCTTGCTCTATAGTTAGAGTTGAAAGAGCAGCAATATTTGCAACACAAAGGCTGATCTTGCTCGGTTTGTGTGTTTGCTTGATGTGGCCTGTGGCTAAGATCCCACTGCAGCCAAACGAGCTGTTCAGATCCTCCTGGAGAAGGCGACTATAAATAGGCTGCTCTGATGGATAAAGATGTTAAATGGCTAACAAAGGAAGGAAAACAACAAACAGGCTTTTTAAAGCATTTACAGCTCTAATCAGAGGGCTGAGCTGCAGAAGTGAAGCTTCAATGAGTGCGGAGGGAACAAATCCCCTCTGGTGCTCAGCTGGCTCTGCTGGGATGGAGCTGAATGAGAGGCAGAGGGAAGATGAGCAGTTGCAGGGATAAGGAAACTTGCTTCTGGGTTGAAGTCTTCTTCACACGAGCAATAAGGCAAGGCTTTAGCAAAATAATTAGTTTTTCAAGTGTGATTATTTTACTGTATTTTAAGATTGGTTTGTTCTGTGTCGAAAGCAGAATGTTTCTCTTGAAGTCCTACTTTCTTTTACATGCGTGCAGAATTTGCTGTGGCAGTGGAATCAAATCTAGGAGCCAAGAGAACTTGGGAAAACCCAGGAGAGACAGGAGCTGCTCCCCAACCTGCCTTGGCCCTCTTGTTGAGTCTGGTGACTAGCATTTCATCGAATTGCAATGGAATACTCTCACGTGGCAGGTTGCTGCAAGAAGCAGCTAAGTAGAAGGTATAATCCAAAATTACAAGTCATATTTTATTCTTTTTATGGTTTTGTCACTGTGTTTCCAGGTTGGAAATTAAAGGCATTGCCTTCTGTTTCACTGAGACTCATGCACAATCCCAGTTTTTCTCAGTCTAGGAGCAAGTCCATTCTGAACTGATTGGTTTGTATCCTTTCTCGCATTCTCTCCGATAAAATCAGTTCAGATTTCACGATGTGTGTAGGCAGCCTCCTAGGATTTGGGGAACTCAGAGGTGAGACAGCATCCCTTGTTGACTCACTGAGTTGATGCTGGCAGCTGCTGTGTCTCAGACTTTCCACCCTGCAAACATCTGAGGGCAGAGATATTCAACAAAGCTATAAACCAAGGCCAGTCAACTAACTTTTCTTTCCCTGAAAAGCCCTGGGAGGGTCCTGACTCCTCTCCATGGGGCTGGGACAGTGCTCACATTTGCCTTTGCTGAATGCTCCCAAGCCCACTGTGCCTTTTCTCTTCCTCCCTTGCACGCGGGTACGTAGAATGCATCAAATCCTCACTAAAAATGAGCTTTTCCATTCCTTTCCCCGAGTCTTTTGTTTTCCTGCTGAGCCTGCTGCAGGTAAGGGGGATACATCTTCTCTGCTGGCCTCCAAAACCAAGTCTGGCAGGCAGCAGGGTCCAGGTGTTCTCGTTTCACCTCCAAAATGATGCATTTTCTCCCCTGTAGAAGTGACCGTGTGTTTCCCAAATAGCTTTTAGACTTCCTTTAACCTTTTCAAAATCCTCACTAGCAGGGCCTGCTCTGTTATTTCCAGATCGGGTTGGCATTTTAACAGGAAAATAGCCTTCCCATAAAAATCATAATTTTCAGCAGCAAAAATGGATTTATCGAATGAAAGAATGGATTTTTCCATTGGGGGGGGGAAGGAACGACAGCTCCACGCTACCTACCAGGGTGGTTGCTGCCTGCTTTGTTTTCTGCCTGCAGAAGAGCCAACCAGGTGGGCAAATCACAGCCGAAAACTGGCCCCCTTAAAAGAGATTTAAGTTTTCTGGAATGATTTTCTATAAAATATGCCACCTTTTCTTATTTTCTATTCCAGTTCAAAGCAAACAAATACAAATAAATCAACTCCAATTATTTCTCCTTCTGTAGTTCCCCTAAGGCTGTACTGCGATTATGTGCAGATAAATAAATTAGGTTTAAACAATGGTAAATTATCCTGAGCTGCCTTTTATTATCAGAAAGTTGTGTTGGCAACTAGATAATTTGCTGATGTTATTTTACGTGATCTTAGTTCCTGCATCTATTCATGAGATTATTCCAAATGCTATACTGGTGCATTTAAATTAAGCATGAAAGTGGTTTAGGGCTTTTTGCAATGATTGCTTATTTATTTTATTATCAATAATAAATTTAAACCCAAGCTAGGAGTCTCTACATCCAAGGACAGTAAAACGTAGACGAGAAGCTAGTGACACACAAACCCAGCAGCTCTTCAGAAGCAGAGCTGAGCCTGTGGAGAGGCTACAGAGAAGCTGAGCTGAGGCATCTGGGTTCTTCTCCTGATTCCTCCTCTTTTAAAGCAAATTATCTTCTCTGGGCTTCAAATCCATTTGTGATGAAAGGAGAAGGATGTTCTTTCTTGATGCCATTGCTGTGCTACATGGGGAAGTACTTAAAGGCTTTGGGTAGAACTGGTAGAAAATTTGACCCTGTGGCTATTTTTTAACGACCAAATCTTATTTTCCTGTAGAGAGCAACTTTTGCAGCTCTTTTCTCTGATATTTTTACACTTTTTTTTAAATAATTACATTTATATTGGTGGATTGCTTTTACGTAATTAATTGGTTTCATTTTCTATCCAAGCTTTTCAGGAGGAGGGAAGGAAAGGAGACAAACCACGTTTTCCGCCTCAGTTCGACATTTTTAGAGTTGTGAAATATTTCCTTCCCCAAGTAAGCCAGCATCCTCACAGAGCATCTTCCCCGAGCATCAGACAGTGGAGAAGGAGCAGCACAGGGTGAGGGAAGTAGCTACAAGGCTTCAGGTGGCCATGGGGAAGGTCTTCAGCCCCTTCCCTCCTACTTCAATCTGGAAATGTTTTATCTGCATGCTCATTTTATTTGTGTTCCAGCTGAACAACTGGAAACCATCGATAAAGATGCTCGTCAGGGAATTGGTGGCCGAGTGAGGCAGCTTAGGGAAAGTGGCTCTGCTGGTGGCTTGGGTCTGGCTTGTGTTGTGCATGGGTGATCAACTTGCTTAATGAACAGGTCTTGAGCTTGTGCTCCATCTCCCTGGTCCGCCCTGCTTCCCAGCTCTCTGCCCACCCATCAGTGTGCTATCTAATTGAGAAATTGATTAATTGACCCGGGAGATAACAGCTTTTCTTCCTTTATCTTAATTAGACTTGCACTGCTACTCTGACCCTGGCACAGTTTTCACCCCCATGAATCTCCGAGCTCCATTACAGTGGTGGTGGCTTCAAATGAAATGATGTTTTAGTTTCCCCCATAAGACTGAAAAATCAATGCGAAATTAACACTGATATGGATGGTGCTGGTGGGCATGAAGGATTTCACATCTTGCAAGCAACATGTAGCTGGGTGGATGCTTCCCGAGGCACCCAAAAAGATGACCCTCACGTTTACAAGTAGGAGGTGAGGCCAGTCCTCCTGACAGCCATTTCATTGGAAAATATTGACAAAAACCTTATTTCCCTAGAAGATGTTGGCCCTTTAGCTCTTCCTTTCCCTTGCGCTAGCAGGATTACCACACATTTGTGGCTCCAGCAGCATGTGTAATGAAACACCTAATATATTATGACAAGTAAAGGGCTTTGCAGGGTGGCAGTTAATGTTCTTTTTCTTTTCCCTGTGTAGTTGATAGATCCTCTGCCGGTTTGTTTTTCAATTAATAGGTACAGTTTTAGTGACAAGGATGCTGTTTCTAGCGTTTTGTAGTAGAATCCTTATTATAATAATTATTTAAAATTAGAGGGTGAATGGAAATGCTCCTGACAGTGAGGGATTATTAGTGCTGATTAAAGCCAATGGCACAGGCAGGTATTAATAGACTGTTCCCTGCACATTTTTCTCCCAGCTTGTCTCTCTCCTGGCTTGCAGGCTGTTCTCTTAGTCGTGATACTTCCCAAGACATTTCCCCTGCAATCAGGGAGACAAGCTATAGCTTGGTCCCTGCTCTGGGAATGCAGCCTGCATAGAACTGCGCGTTAGGAAGGATTCCCCACCTATTCCCCACCTGGCTAATTTTTAGTCTCAGAATGGGACAAAATTTGGCACAGAACCAAATCGGTAACAAGATACCCCAGCGGCAGTGATGCTCAAGATAAACCCTGGGAACTCTCTATAACCAGGAACCACTTCTCGCGCACTCCAGGGCTTTGCTTTAGAGAGAAGATCTCTGTGTGTGTGTGTGTGTATACATAGGGCATCATGTAAAATTCAGGAAATTGGTTAAGAATCGCAGGTATTACAGCCTGTGATAGTGAAAGAACAAGAGTCCTTGAGTGGTACAATCATACAAGGCTGCATCATTTCAACTGTCTGGCTCTCTGTCACTTTAACAAGCCTATAAGCCAAAAATCTTACTTGTATTTGGACAGGGATTTGTTCTGAGCACGGATGCTGGCTGGTGAGAATCACCTCTAAAATGTGTTTAAAGAATAATAGAAGATCATTTCTTCTGTTTTCTTTTTTCCTGTCCCCCTCCCCTAGGCTGTGATGTTGAGAGTCAACATGAGGGACAGCAACATGCCCTTCCCAATCTGATGAGCACTGCTTTTAAAACAGCTTTCATAACCATTTCAGTCTCCTGGAGCAGAGACGTGGTCCAGGTTGTGTCC
Source organism: Clamator glandarius (assembly GCA_033459285.1). Lineage (NCBI taxonomy): Eukaryota > Metazoa > Chordata > Aves > Cuculiformes > Cuculidae > Clamator > Clamator glandarius. The sequence goes on from JAUNZM010000104.1 coordinate 4,178,643, forward strand.
CTTTCCTGTAACAGAGAGTATGGGCATGCAGGTGCAGAGAATGTGTTCCTATTTCCACAAACTTCTCCCAAAAGGCCATTCTGTGTGCTTCTTACAGGCTATTTACCAGCACAACTGTTCCCTCTCACACTGCTTTCTGACTAATCCAGGGCTTTGGCTGGAGTCCAGTTGTTTGCTGCTCAGTAAGATCCTGAGTTTCTGGTGTTTGGTGGCATTGGCAGGGGAACAATTTGTGCCGCCACTTCTGGAGATCACAAAATAAAGGTGAGGCATTAGCCACTGGGAGAACTTATCAAGCCTAGATTAAAGGCTTTTTGTATGAGAAAGGCTCATTGCAGTGAAACCCCATTATGCATCAGTGGAATGAGTTATAGCATTATGGAAACTCAAACTGGTTAATCACATGAAGTTACTAGAAGGAAAGAATGCATTGATTCTCCAAAGAAGCAAATTAAATCTCACAGCCCAAAGAAGTCCTATAAGAAGTACCACGCTCTGCTGCCTCCATCATGCAGAAGATGCAATGGGGAGAGGTAGGAGGGAAGGGGTAGCTCGTTTCCCTCAGGAGGGGACGGGGCAGATCATAGAATCATAGAAGGGTTTGGTTTGGAAGGGACCATGAAGGTTGTCTAGTCCAACCCTCCTGCAGTGAGGGTTCATCTAGATCCTCAACTAGATCAGGTGTCCCTCATGGTACCTTGTCTTTGCTGGCTTGCAGAATACAAAAAGAGCCTCCCTGCATTTGAAACGCTGGTGTTGCTGCCATGGGAAATGCAAGTCTCTGACTGAGGAAAGCTGGTACGATGCTCCTAGAATGGGGGTGATGTTTCTCCAAGGTAGGATGCCTCCTTTTCCTAGTGTCAGACTGATTTATGCTCCCTGGAGGCAAGCCAGGTCTGAGTGCTCTTTACAAGAAATGCTTGCCCATCCCGAGCTGCCTGCCAATTCCTCCACCTTGCAGTGGATCCATCCTACCGCCCTCAGGGCTTTCCTAAATCTCCTTAGCTTGTCTACTGCCTAAAAAAAAGTGGAGCTGACTCCAAAGATCATCCTTGAATGCTTCCTGAAATCCAGATTTATGATGGCATCTCTAGTAGGCTAGGATTTGACCGCCAACATTTGTGAAAAAGAAAAGGTTTAAAAAAATAAAACAAGCCTAAAAATAAATAATGCTTGCAGATGTTGGACTGTAAGTCTCTACCTTCCACCACTCCACTGCCGTTAGTGTTTCTGATAATCCCCAAATCCTTCCCTTATGACTAGTAGTCCTGCACTCGGAATTTCTCGTGGAGGTTCTGGGGTGTCTTGGCTGCCTTAAACCAAATAATTGGCAACTTAGTGATGTTTGCTGTGGCTGAAGCTCAGATGCCCAAATTGGGCACTGTAATCCCTGTTGGGGAACGGTGGGCTGAGCGGTCTTCGGCAGTAAAACCTCCAGTCTTGTCCACGTGGAGAGAGCAGAGACTATAGACGTGCTTTTCATCCTAAAACCTGCGTTCTGTGGTTCCCTTGCTTTGGCTGGAGCATTTGCTTCCCTGCAGGTTTCTCTACAAGCGAGGATTAAAAATAAATTCGTAAGTAAATGACAAATTTCCCTCTTCCTTTCAGTCCCACCTACCAGTGTACAGAATGAAAAAGGAGTTTTACGCATATGTCCTACCATATCCAACCCACACTCCCCTTGCGCCTCCCTGCTGACCTGCAAACATACCCACGAGAAACCCTTCAGGGCAGCAAGAGCCTCAAGGCTGCAGAAGGCTTGAACAGAAATGTCTGCCTCTTCCTTCTCCCAGCACTTTCTGCAGGGAACACAAGAACAGCTTTCCCTTCCCTCAGCCTGGGATATTAATAAAAACCTGGATGCCGGCCAAAAAGTCTGCTTCCAGATCTTGCTGGAGTAGATCGCTTCTAGCTCATCCTTCTGTGCAGAAATGGCCCAGCACCACCTCCAGAAAACTGCAGCCCTCGGGGAAAGGCTTTGCTGGGTGAGGAGCATCCCTGCCAGAGCCAGAGGTGATGCAGGGGAGAGGACACAATGGTGGGTCAGCTCACAGCAAGGACGTTGCTCTCTCCCTGCTTAGCCTTTGAGCCAGTGGTTTACAAAGCCTTGCAGTTTTATTCGTATTGTTCCTGCAGCACCATCTTCTCTCCTCCTGGAGAAAAGCGCTTTGTGCAGCTCAAGTTGTCAGCTCTAATGTTTCCTGCCTACAAGAACAAAAGTAGCAGAAAACAGCTCTTTCGCCCTTTGAGAATCACCAGTCATTTGCCACTAGGAATGGCAGAGAGATTACAAACCGTTAACAGGAGGATTTTTGCCTTGTAAGGGGAAAACCATGTCGGAGAAATTCAGCTCTTGGGTATTTTTAGCAGCTGAAATGAAACTTTAGATGGTTACTCTCTGCACCTCTCCAAGTCTGTAGCCCTTCTTTGGGGGTGCAGTTAATTAATGGCAGCCGGTGATGCCACGGGAGCTATCACTCAAGTCCTGCTCCTGACTTCCCTCTCCCCATAGATCTGTGTGCAGCATTGCACGGGGCTTTTCTAAATTCAGGAGCAAGAAATGCCAGACCTTCAATGGATCCCTCAAATTTACCAGTCCGGCACAGGGAGACAGCAGCGGTTGGGCTTGATCTGATCTCAGACAATCAGTTCAGGTCAAAATCTTCCTCCCCAAGAGTCTGTTGGACACGTGTGGGGTAAGGGATTGGTGCTCAAGCAGTGGCCTTGCTGCAGAGCAGGGTGAGCTGGTGGTTTGGGCCCATGACCCAGTCCCCGTGCTGCCTTTGATCCAGTTGGGATGAGAGCTCAAGGAAGATGATGCCAGGGCAAAGGCTGCTCCTGTTGTTTTTTCACAGCAACAGCTGCTCCTCTACCCATCTCTGCTCTGCTCAGGACAAGATGAAACCCCCAATTTTTCCTTCCCAAGGGCATCTTTTCAATATTCTTATTTCCATTGCATATGCTGGAGTTTGGAAAAGGGAATATTTGTCTTCAGTCCCCAAGTCCTCCCCAAAAGAGATCCTGGAATGAATTTAGATATGCTTTTAGAAAGACCCTCTATCCTGCCTGCTTCAGTTTCCCCTTGGATGATGAGATTAGAGTGAAATCCTGTGTTTATCCTTCCCTAGCCCTCATATGTCCTGCCAAGAACCATGAGCAAAATCAGCACTTCTTTTCTGACCTCCATCCTGAGGCACTGAGCAATTTGAGATAGTTCTTGAAGGAGTGTTGGTGCTACGAATAGTTTTAGGACTCTCACTCCAACATAGATGGTTGGAAGGAAAGCATGAAAAATGGGCACCTTCCAACCAGAAGTCAAGAGCACCTAAGGCAGAGGGCAGGCAGTAGGAATAGGTGGAAGAAAGGAGCAAGGAATCAAGAGATCATCTCAGCAGAAGAAAACAAGCACAGGATTGGTTTGCACCAGAGAAGAAAAGAGTGAAGGGAAAGATAGTTCACCAAGTACATTCAAGTTTTCCACAGAGAGGAAGAGGCTTCAATTTTTTTTTTAATTTTTTTTTTAATTTTTTTTTTCCACAAGTTCACTGCTCTCACAAAAAGAAATGATGGACTTAAAATAGCAGCAGAAGAATTCTGGGGAGGAGATCAGACAAACATCTGTCAGGAGTGGTTTCAGTTGAGCTGATCTTGCCTGGAGGCAGGCAAACGGACTCAATGATTTTTCAAGGTCCTTCCACCCTGTCTCCTGTGGCTCAGAGTAACTCTCTAGAGCCATTTACATTTCTCATACTCTACTCTTCCCTGTCTTTAGGTGGGTAAGGTCTTCACTGAGGCTTTTTAGTTAGATGCCTACAGTTAGGCAGTGTGAAAAGTTCCTAAAGGACTTTGTAATTTCACTTTCCCCACCATGAAAGACCATCTGACTTGGAGGTGAAGTCCTCCCTTCCAGTCAAAGCACAAGGGTTGGTTTGATTTTGTAAATATTGATAGAGAGATGTCACGTATGTTGCACCTCTGTCACTCTCCAGAGTGAGCTTTGTGATGAGGGGACAGCGATGAGCAAGCAGGATGGAGACTGAATCACTTCAAAACTCAGGACATGAGCCAATTGGAGCACAGCTGAACTGCAGCTTCAAGCAAAGGAGCACACTGGTCGTTTGCTTCACTGTTTCATAAGCAAAATGCCCTGAAAGGTTAATGAAAGTGCTAGGTAAACTCAGCCAGAATGAGTGTTGTGAGGCCAGATGACAAAAACAGGAGCTGACATTTCCCAACAAGCTCAACAGTGAGAATTTGTTTAAATGTAATTAGTTGGTGTAAAAAAGAACAAAAACTCCCTCTGGAGCCAAGGTCCTGTGACTGTTTGCTGTGCCTTTAGATTGAACCAATACATCTTTCTGCATTCAGCTGGGGAGGGTAAATCGCTCTCATTTCCTCTGAGAGATGGATGAAGAATTGTGAGCTGGTAGCTAATGCTGGTAGCTAACACGAAGGGTCGCCCCGTGAGCAACCGCTGTCTCTCTGACCTCAAGCAAGTTCTCAGACTCTCAGGATCTGAAGTTGCCGAGTGTCAAGCTTAGAGCATTAATATTCACAGGCTGGGTGATGATGTTTTGGGATCGCATACCAAAGAGAGCTTGGGCCCCAAGTACAAAGTGCTCCCTAGTCACACAAATTGCCATTGTCACCAATCCTGGATCCAAGGAGACCTGTGGCTCTGCTGGCCAGCCGTGCTCCAGCCTCACTCCATGGAGGCTTTAACATACATAACAGCCTCTCTTTCCAGGTGAATCTCAGCCTGACTTTTCCAGCCAGACCTTCCTTCCTGCCTGTTCTTTCTCTTCTCTATTGATTTCCCAGCCAACCCCTTTGAGAGAATAAAATCATAAAATGGTTTGAGTTGGAAGGGACCTTAAAGATTATCTTATTCTAGCCCCCTGCCATGGGAAGGGATGCCTCCAACTGGACCGGGCTCCTCAAGGCGCCATCCAACCTGACCTGGAACACTTCCAGCCACCACTTCCATGGGCAAAAATACTTGGGACCATCCTTAAGCCATTCTCTTCCATCCCCTTATCTCTTGTTCAGCCTGTTTTGTTCATCCTCTTTTTTGGGCAGCAAAATATCTGCATCCTTCTCTGGACTCTCCTGTAACATCGTTAATGGTACCACACTGAACGACTGGCACGTCTTTTGGGGTGCACGGCACCCCTAATCAGTCACAGCTTGACTCCAAACCATGAAGCAGTTTTGTGGCAGAGTTGACCTTACCTCCACCTCCAAATCGACTTCTCCAGCCCTTGCTTGCTCCCTCCAAGAAAAGGGAAGCCCCTCGATGTTTATTTTTCAAGTTGCAGACCTCTTGCTCAGCTCCCTGAGCCAGGGAAGAGCCCATATGGGATGGAAAGACACCCAGATTGCTGGGTTTGCCTGTTGCTGCCCAGGGGACGGTGTTTGACAGAGTCAAGGAGACAAACTGCCTTGCCAGCACAGGTGATAAACCTGGGGAGCAGATGGCACAATCATTCTTCTCATTACTTTTATTGCCTTCAGAATGGGAGAAAAGTGAGTGCTTCAGGGGCTGAAGCAATTGCAGGCTGACGAATAGGGGTTGGACTTCTTGGCACCTCGGCTGGTGCTGTAACTTGAGGAGAAGGGACTGGAGGTGGCACAACACAGAGGAATGGGGTAAGATGCATCTTAAGCTGGTGTTCTCTTAGACGTGAAGGGTGAGGGGGACTTTTGCTAGGAGATCAGAGGATGCTGTAAGTCAGGGAAAACAATGGAGTGTGTTAGGAGTGACCTCTGCTAAAGTCTTCAAGGGAAGGCTTCCTGGCTGCATCTGCTGTGAATTTAGAGAGGGCTGAGGAAAGAAAATCACCAAAGCAGAAGTACGGTGCCTTTCAGTAATGCCATTAAACCTTCTTTTGTTAAATATTTAAATACAAACCCCTCTCTCCCTTCCTTGTACTCTTCTCCTCTCCTTCCCCACTCCCCCCACCCGAAGCAATGGCCTGAAAATCACATGTAATGGCCACAAATTAAAACAACCTCTTTCTGGAGCTTTTCATCATTAACTGTTCATCGCTTTGGAGTGTCTCCTAAGGTCAAGAGCATTTCGTCAGAGCGATTCATCAGCCAGGCATTTGGTGCATTATCCAGGGTTGCCTCTCAGGGAAGCCAAGGTCAAGCAGTAATACACCCCTGAGGTGACCTGCTCATTACTTTTGGAAACATTTTTTTTGTCAATGAATGCCCCATAGTGAGCATTTAATTTAGAATTAATAAGGCATCTAGTGTTTGTTTTAAAGGACACTATACCTTCAAGTTATTTGTCATAATTGAAAGGAGGATATTTACCCACACTGTTTATTAATAAACCCCTTAGAAGATGGAAATTGAAATCAACTCCTTTAATGTCTTCACTGGTACCCAGCAGGAAAGTCCTTGCAGTTAGAAGAATCCCCACTCCCAGCCTGCACCTAAAACTGGGAAAGCTGGAGTCAGACCAGAGAGCTGGGTCCAAGTCAGATCTGATTTACCTGCTGCCCTCTGCATGCAGAGATTCACAGGCATCAGCACCTACGAGATTATATCCAAGCCCCCAGTTTGCTGTGGGTCTGCCCTGCCGGGAGGAGAGGGAAAGCCTCGCATTTATTTTGAACCCATCTCTACCCCCACACCTTTCTCTAGGCATCTGCTCCAGGGAGTCAAGACTCTTCTCCCCCCGCCCCGTTCCAACAGTACATGGAATATTGTGAGCTGGGTGGTGACACCACGAAGCAACTAAATGATCTTTGCACAAGATGTGCCATGGAATATCAAAGACTTGTCGTCTTTTTATTTCCCTTTGGATATGTAAAATGCTAAGACTTGTGAAAATGGGGGGGGGAAAAAAATGCTTTTATGTACTCTCTCAGCCGGTGCCCTTGACAGATTTGTACACGGAAGAAACAGAGTGGTGTCAAGGCTGCAGTTAAAACCAGGACACGGTTGTCAATTGAGATTGCAGCCTGTGATACACAGGAATATAAATTCAGGAACTGCGGAGCCCACCTGAGCCAGCAGCTCTGCCTGCTCTGCCCCCCCGGGCCAGTCACATTTACCCTCTGTGAGGGCAGAAAGATGATGATCTCCCAAAAGGGACCTTCATTTCCCACTGAGCCCCTGGCAATGCAGACTCTGCTCTGTGCCTGGGAGCAGGGTGAGGGGCTGTTCGTTCTTCTTCTTTGCTAAGAGAGCAACAAAAGTGCCAAGTCCCCCCTAAGAATTCACTTTGTTTTAATCTACAAGGCACCGTTGCCAACCGAAGAAACCCATCATGTGTTCTCAGTATGTAAAAGAAAAAGAATTAGACGATATTTAACTCTCAAATTATGTTGCCAAATAGCAGGAATTCATTCAGAAGATCATTGAGATGAGTCTTAAAATGAGATGGGCCAATTTCAGGCTGCGTCTTCATACTCTGTTGTTTGGGAAGCCCTGACAGTGAGATAGATGCTAGTGGGAAGCTATTAGAAATGACAATTCATTTTTAATCCCATTACCTTGACACATATCAGTTTTTAAATCAAGGGATATACCTTTTCAGATGATCCAACTATTATTAGGTCCTGTCTATGGCTTGAGGGGAAGAACAGGTAGAATTAATTCTAAATATGTGCTCTAATGTTAGATTGATTTCTTTATTAGCACCCTTTATAGTCAGTTCTCTTCATCGAAGAGCTCTGCCATATTTCCCGCTGACATAAAAAGATAGCCATGATGTTTGAAAATGAAGCCAATAAGCGCAGAGATTTGTGAACGTGGGCTATTTAATGGCAAATCGTTATAGATGGTCCACCAAATTGGGGGAGCGAAGACTGAATTAAGCCTCCTGAGATCTGACATCTTATTTGCAAGATAAAAAGCGCAAGCAGAGGCCTGGGTTGAGGACTGATGAATAATTCGGAGCCTTTACGCTACCCTTCCTGGGTTCATAATAGTTCCTTCAGTCGTGGTCTGCATTGTTCTAAGCTGATGAATCACCATCGCGTTTCATCATGTCTTTCCAGTGTCACCGAGTTTAACCTTTCTCCTCCACCGGTTCCAGCAAAGCCCAACAAAAAATTGTCTCGCAGCTCAGCTTGTATCCATCCAATATCCCAACAGGGGAAAAAAAAAACAGCTACAATTTATTAGCACCCTCGATGTATTTTACTGCTCATCTAAGAATATCATTAATATTCTTTCATTGCCTTCTCTACAGCTTTAAAACCTGCTCTGTAACATTGAACTCATGTCTGAGGAGGAATGAGCAAAATGTAAAATTTCTATTCCTTAGGAAATCCTAGTATTTCTGCATTTTGGCATTGTGTCACAACATCTCAAACGGTGGTTTGCACAAAACAAACCCAGATTTCAGATGGTTTTGGAACATTTCATTTGATATTTTTTCCACTAGTGCATTTTCTCACTCCATAGGTGAAATGTCTTGGAGCTGTTGATTAAATTGCCCCACTGTCACCAGGTTCTGAATCAGTTCAAGATTGGTTTAATATTGAAAAATAACATTTCCCTCCATCAGCAGCTTTCTGCCAAGGGTGGTGCCTGGGAGCTTGAGGTGTCCATCACCCCTCTGCCCAGCTAAAATTCACTTTCTTTCTCTTTTGTGTGTGCAAAACTGGCAATTTCCATTGGAATAGCATCCCAGTGCAGCATTGCCAAGCCATAAGCCACGGCTGCTACTTGCCTTGGACTTATTTCAGCAATGGGAGCACATCAGCAGGTTTCTTCCCCAGCTCTGCTGAGCTGCACCACACGGAAGGGTGAGATGGAGGGATAGAAGACAGGCAGCCACGGTGGAGGATGCCCAGGCACATCCATGGGAACACCACCGGAGTGAGAGGAGACATACAGAAACTTATCTGAAGAGTCAGCCTTGGCCCTGAGAAGCTCAGAAGGTTAATGCTGGCAGGGTGCAGGCAGGGAAAACTTTGCCTCCCCGAAGCTGGATCTTTAGGATGTGCAAAACCTCTCTAAAATCCCTGGGTGAGCAGGAATTTCACTTACCTCATCTGTTTTCTGCTGTCCTACTGCACTTAGAGCTATCTTCCCTAATTGCTTTGGCTGTTGGTTTGGTCTCAAAGGCTTTTTTTGTGAGGATCTTCTATACTGCAGGAGTTCGGATGCTTATGTCTGTGGGGTGCTCTTGGAGCTCAGAAGTGATGGCTCAGGATGCCAGAGATACCAGACCCTTTTTCTTCCCAACAAGCATCTCTCTGACTCTAGATCTCATGGCCATCCCTGAGCTCCCTGATGAACAAATCCTCTCGCTGCTCTGATCACATATTCCCCCTGAGACTCCCCCAGATGCCTCCCCTTCCCTTGGCCTGTGCAGGTGGGGCAATACAATGATTCCTCAGAAAGAAAGGGGATAAAGATGTGCTCTAGCATTGTTTGTGGTCCATCACATGCCATGGGGAATTTGGGGTCCTTTTATGGGGTTCCTAATGGTGGAGACTGGAAAGGGGCAGTTCACCAATGGCCAGACTGATTCTGCATTCTAGTGTACTGCTGTGTTTTGTAATCTATGTACTTGTCATGTAAATTAGAGTCCTCACAGAGCTGCAACATGTGCCTGGGTTTTAATTCTGGAAACTAACAGCAACATAGCAGGAAAGGGCATTCATCATCTTGAGTAATGGGTTTCCTATGAGTAATATACTTGCTCCTGCATTCAAGGGCAATGTCTTGACTCTCCCTCCTCTGTTTTCCTCCCCTTGAGGCACGGAGGAGCACAGTTTTCCAGAGCTAACAGCAACAAAATGCTTGACATGGAGGGGAAATTGCAGTTGCTTTTCCTCCCAGTAGATCTGAGTGCAGCCGTTGCAGTAAAGCTCTGCGTGCTGCTTGTGTTCCTCTGATTAGTGGAGCAAAACGTAGGCCACATGGGGGAAAAAAGAAATAGGTAGACAGTTTCCCCGTGTTGTATGGTTATTGCCTGGTACCCAGTGGAGGCGGATGGGGACCGGCACGATCTGGGTTGCTGTTGGCTCTAAATCAGCAGCAAGCAGAGGGAGTTGGTTTCAGCAGGAATGAAATGGAATGCTGCACGATTATTGCAGTAGAAGCATCCTCTCCACTAAAGCCAGATGCCTCCTCCAACAGAATATGTGTCGGCAGGGGGAAAGTGTTTTGACATCCTCCTTGGAAAGGCAGGAGAGCTGAGGGCAGTGGTGGGATGGGGTCAGGCACCTTTGTGGATAGTCTGGCACCTCCACCTTGCTGGGCTGTGCTTGTGCCCTTCACTGAAGGCAGAAATGAGAGTTTAGAGTTTAAGCAGAGCGAGCTGGGAAGAGATTTCATCGCTGACACAAGCAGGAGCAGCAGCGGCGTGTTGATGGATGATCAGGTCAAAGAACTGGGAGCGGGGATTTCTGAGCCATGGTCTCTGCCTCGCTTGGCCAAGTGGTTTGATTTATCCATGGCTCATTTTCATTCTGCATAACGCCCGAGGATGTTGATACTCTTTGGCTTCACAAGACGCGGTGCAAATGCCTTATTATCTGTAAAGTGCTGCAGGTGCTTTGGGTGAAAGGCAATGTTGTAATTGCAAAGCAATGCTATTAAGTGGCAAATTGGATGAAACCTTTTACTAAATGAGCTGTGTTCCAAAATACCACATTTGCAAAGGCTGGTCCTTTGTAAACTGGATCCATATTTCAATGTTTCTTGCTTTAATCTTAGTTCTTAAAGAAGATTTACAGTCTCATCAAATCCTGAGAGTCAATGTTATATTATTGTAATTTATTCCACATTATGTTACGTTAGTTTTTGCCACATATGGTATGTTACATTAATTTAGTTAATGTATGCTAATTTTGTGCTAAATTTATGTCAGAGTATCCAGATATGATGGAGATTGATGCCTTAGAAATTAATGTAATAATAGTAATAATTAATAGCAATAACACGAAGACTTTGGCTTTGCTGCGTTGGAATCCCTAAGTGCTCAAACCGAGTTTATTGTAGCTTTGTAGCACGACTCACGAGCCACTCAAAGAGGAAAGAAAGAGATCTTGTCTCTTCTTTATAGAGCCATATATCAGACGCATAAAACACAATCCCAATACTTGATAGCCTCATTGCAGCAAAAATTGTTAGTCTCGGTGGCGTAGGACCTCCGAGCACAATAATCTTTTATGCCTGTAAACTCCACAACAGCTGGACGTTAAATCTCTGGATTAATTCAACAAGTTTCCCTGTTTCTCCTCACCCAGTAACCAAAGGCTTTTTGCTTAAGGAATGTACTTTATATTTCATAGCAGGGCAGGATTCTGGCTCTCTCCACTCCCGCGCTGCCACTCGGAGCCCTGTGACACCAGCACTTGGCTTTCCAACCTGTCTCCAGGTGTGGCTTTTGCATCTGGTCCATCTCAAAGGCGTGATGGTCAATAGTCACTCTCCCAGCAAGTAGGGCAGCAGCTCCCGAGGGGGCTGTGGGCAGGGGAAAGCACCCACCCATGCACCCTTTTCCCCATCCTGCCTTTTTCTGGCGTTCATTGTTTGATAGTGTTTGATAGGAATGGTTGGACTCGATGATCCGGTGGGTCTCTTCCAACCTGGTTATTCTATGATTCTATGCTTGTTCACCAGATCAGTTGGGTTTTTGCATGTGAAAAATTTAACTGGTGCATCTTGGCAAGGGGAAAAGTGTGGCTCCTTCTTCAGAGCCCTCCAGCCTCTGCTGGACTCTTGGGATGCAAATGCTCCTGGGTTTGCAAGGGTACAGGTAGCCTGGTGAAGGCAAGAGGAGCCTCAGTGCGGAGCAGCAGGCTGGTTGCTCTTCACCCACAGCCAGAAACACCCTGAACTGCATTTTCTGTTTGAAATTCCTTTTGTGCAAACCCTCCCTATTAAATCTGTCCTGTGTTTATAGAGTCATTAGCGTGTACGTTAATTACAATAGGCTTTGATTAAAGGCATGGACCGTAAAAGCAGATTAAGGTTCCCCTGATTTTAAGCTTCAACATGAAACTGTGTATGCACCAGTTTGGGAAAACCTCATTGTTTCAGGAAAAATAAATCCTGTACCTTGCTGTGGGCAGAGCCTGACCCCACCCCTTTAATCTCATGTCTCTTCACTGTGCTGAATTAATGGGAGCTCAGAAGAATTTCATCTGTTGCTCTAAGCCTTTTCACTGTTATTATTTAAGAATATTTAATCTCAAGGATAACAAATAAGTATTAAATCAGCGTCAAGCCGTTTGTCCCGCTTCAGTGGCTGAAATGTGGTTATTACCGGAGAGGGAAGAGGGACTCTGGGTCCTGAAATGGAAATACCTTTTAAGAAGGGTAACAGCCAGTAAATCTGTGGCTGAGGGTGGGGACACAGCCTCTCTCCTGGGCTCACTTGCAGCACAGGATGAAAAATTGGGGTGATTTGAGGCTGTGCAAGCCAACCCCCTTAACAAACGATGCTCTGCACTATGCCCATAAACCTGGGCGCAGCACAGGAGGAAGAAGCCAGCAGGTGCTTGGTTCCTCTCCCTGCCTTCTCCCCAGGAATCGCTGCACTTTTATTCCAACACTCCAGTCCTAGGAGCCATCCCACCATGTCTCCATGATGCCAACAGGATTATACCAGCCTTGCTTCAAACTTGCTAGTTGTTGTTTATACCCGCAGGGGCAGCCTGGGGGTTATCAGGTTTTTTAGAGACAGCGGAGCTGCTTTATAGGCAGACAGGATCAGCTCTTCCACATCTGCAAGGATCCTGGTTTGCACCTCCCAAGCATCCAGCACGCGTGTCCAGGGACTCTGGTGTGTCCCCTCCTTGTCTCTGTCACATGGAAAACCCATAAAGCAGCAAAACTGATCCTTGTTCTCATGGCAGAGACGTGGCATGCCCTTTCCTTTATGTTTTTGCAGAAGGGAAATAGCTTTTATTCTAAACATATTTGCAAACTATTGGAAATCTGTTTCTCCAAGCCCCAGGCTGATGTGAATAATAGATTTCAAAAATTTGGTGCAGGTAACATGACTGCGCAGGAGGATGAAGTGAGCAATATAACTTGACCTGAGGCCTGGGTCTTGGTAGCCCTGGAGAAACTTGCTCGGTGACAATGACAGTGATTTTATAAATGAATTTGTTTGTCATTGGCAGGCAGGCAGGCGCTGTCAGGAGTAGGAAAATCAGACACAATCCTCTCTGTTGTACCTCGGCCTACAAAACATTGCTTGAAATACACACGTAGATCTACAATGTCTTTGGAGAACTGAGGCTCACCTTTGCATCTGTCTTATTTTGGGCTCAGGCTAAAACACTTCTTGAACATCCAGACATGCCCCTAGGTTTCTTCCTCCCCTGAGCTCTGGGTTTGCAGGCAAAGAGCAGGGATGTCCATGCAGGGATGTCCATGCAGGGATGCAGGACACTCTGGAAGGATGCTGGGATTTGGTCCTCATGCTCAGATCTCAAGTTATTCGTAGGAGAGGATGCCCCCAAAACGTTGGTTTTCTCTGTTTAATAGAAGCACAGAGCAGAAGAAAGGACCCGTTAACTGGCTGCTCTAGGCATAGCTGAATTTTCTGAGTCCTGGCCAGTGCCCCAGACCATGTATCACAGACTTGGAGAGACAAATGACCTCTCTGGGTTTGTTTTTCACTGCAACTTTAGGCAATGACAACATGGTCTCAAGTAAAAGCCTCCTGCTTCCCCAGGCATTGGTCTCACAGGCTGCCAGGCAGTGGGAGCTCTGAAAAAGCCCTTACTTTTTGAGAAACCAGCTCCCACCTTTGCTTTATTTCGCTTGCTGGCAAGCCCTCTGATGGAAATGGATTTCAGCTCCTCCTGCCAGATGGTGATGAGAACCAAGGGCTGCAGACGGAGATCGCCTCCAGGCTGAATTTAAAATGCCTCAGTACGTTTTATTTTTGTCCAGGATGCCTTTTAAGAGCCACTCGGCTCAGTGGCAGCAAGCCATCCTGCCAGCAGTCCCTGGGATGTGCAAGGGGCTCCTCCAGCACAGCCTTTCACTCCAGCAGCCATTGGCGGTGGCTTCTATTCCCCTAAATGGCTTGTATTCACTAGGATGGCTTGTATTCACTAGGATGGCTTGTATTTACTTGGATGGCTCGTATTTACATCACGGTGCAATGCTGCCTGTTTACAAGGACATGTTTTTCTGCCGCCCCAGCTGGACCAGGTTTCTGGATAGCAACCCCCTGCTTTCCACCCAGATCTGGACTCAGCCCAGCTCTACTGCAGAGAAAAACTGGAGAAATCCTTTATCTTCTTGGGATTATTTAGCTATCTCATAGCTTGCGTGGTCCAACACTGGACACCCCTCAAAGGAGAGCTGAGAATGGTGTAGTACCCTCACCACTACCTCTCCAAATAATGCCTGCAAGGAGAGTTCTACTTGTAAATGACCCACCTGATGCCTCAGAAATGGGCGCTCATCCTCGGCAGTGCTTGAGGTAAAAGGATATTTATGCAAAACAGTGATCTGCTGTTTACTCAATTTTCTCTATCCCCCTCACTACTGAAGGTGATATTTGCTCTTAAGCAAAAGTTCCATCTGAACTCCAGTCCTGCCATGAAGTCATGCTCCTGCATTTATGACATCAGTCGTTGCTATGGCAGCAGTGTCAAAAATTCCTCTTTTATTATTGTTTAAAGGGAATTATTCAGTACATTCCAGATCAAAAGCACTGGGATCTTGGGATATGCCTCTGAGCTACAAAGAAACTCGAACAAAGCCAAAAATAGCAATATTTGGATAAACTGGATGACAGCCAGATTGTCCTGTGCTCATTTTCCTGTCTACATTATTCACTGCCTTTTTTAAGCTGCAGGGAGCTAATTCAGAGTCTGAGATGCTCCTTCCCAAGAGCTTTCCGTGCCGCAAGGCATAGCCTCGGCACACAGACACCTCTGCATCGCACAGGCTGGCTTCAGCCTCCTGCCCTCAGTAGCTGAGCCACGTGCTTATCTGCACGTATTTAACACCACTGGCTTCACTGTGAGGTGTTCTTACGCCTGGTCTCTTCTGTGACTCACGAGCAGTGGTACCCAGGACACGGCTGCTAACAGCACATGCATCTAATTGAACTCTACCCACAGGTCTATGGACATGGATGGGCTCAGGCATCCTCAGCAGCTGTCTCAAAATCCAGATGTGAAACTGTTGAAAGCCTGAAGGTGATGGTGCGTTTGGCACGTTATGTAAAATACATCTTCACTGGGAATACACGGAGCCCCAGTTCCAAGCCATTCCCTCCCACCTCTCTCCTGTGGCTGCTTCCAAAAGGGATGTCACACCAGAACCACTTGCCTCTGTGAGCAAAAATGGAACCTCTCTACTTATTTTGCCAAAATGTTTACAGACATAGTATCTTAGAGACTTTCAGTCTCATCAGTGTCAAGTGATATCAATCAAAGTTAGGAGAGGAAAAGGAAAGGCTTGAGAATACACACGTTGACTCATGCACGCCACTGTCATGCTACCTCCTTCCATCAGAATTCAAATGTTAAGGTGCAGGACTTAAGCTGTTTGCTTGTTTCATACATGCTGTCAAAGATCTCTTCTCCTTGCCTCCTCCCCTTCCTACTTCTAACCATCCTTCACACTGTGACAAGGATCAGTCACCTGGCTCCTACAGCTTTTCCCTTGATCACCCAGCTGAGGGGTAGGTGTGAAGCTGGTGGTTACATCTCACGACCATTGATCTCCAGTGGCAGTTAGATACCTGGAAATAAACAAATGGATGAATGAACTATATGCTTTTGCTTTTGGCTCTGTGTCCCCGAAGCTCGGGCTTCACAAGAGCTGTCTGCAGATGCAAAAGTGTTTTAGTGACTCCCCTTGAGGTCTTTTCCAAGAAGGAGAGAGGACAAAGAGTGCCACTGATTAGGAGGGTAAATGCTGCTCTTGGTAATGTGATGCTCGGCACCATCTATATTCATTGCTGACAGAGCACAGTGGGTTGGCCTGGTGTTGTCCTGCTTCTATACCATCTGGAGATCTTATTTTGCAAATGGCTTTGATCCCTGAGCAGCTGGCTGGGAGTGGCGCCCGTGCTTCCTGACCCTCTCCTGGCAACAAGCTGCATCGCTGAGTTCACTTCTCACTCATCCCAGCACCTCCCCTCACTCCAAATTGCCATTCTGGGCCACCTCTCCAAGAAATTGCATCTGATGTTTCCAGTCAATGCAGCTAAGGAGGAGAGATGTCAACGGGACTGATTTCCCAGCTCTCCCAAGCTCCTCAACCCATTGATAGCAGAATTATAGAATCAGAGAGAGGTTTGGGTTGGAAGGAACCTTAAAAATCATCCAGTTCTACTCCCACCATGGGCAGGGACACCTCCTACTGGATCAGGGGCTCCAAGCCCCATACAACCTGGCCTTGAACCCCTCCCGGGATGGGGCAGCCACTGCCAGGGCCTTCCAGCCCCCACAGGAAAGTATTTCTGCCCAAGATCTCATCTCTTTAAGGTGAGGGTGGATGAGGTACTTAGGAGCATGATTTAGAGATTGGTGGGAATGGTTGGACTCGACGATCCAGTGGGTCTCTTCCAACCTGGTTATTCTGTGATTCTGTGATTCTGTGATTCTGTGATTCAATCTCCCTTCTTCCAGCTTAAAACTGTCCCCCTTCATTCTGTCCCTGCACTCCCTGATCAAGAGCCCTTCCCCAGCTTTCCTGGAGCCCCTCTCAGTGCTGGAATCTGCCCTAAGGTGTCCCCAGAGCCTTCTCTTCTCTAAACTGAACAACCTCAACTCTCTCAGCCTGTCCTCGTATGGGAGGACGACATCTGCCTTTGACATCAATACCAAAGACACCTCAAAAAGAGCTGGGGTATTTCAGGAACACAACGCCACACATCAGTACAGTTCAGCATGTGCAATAGTCATTTTTGGATTTGAGTAATCAAATGGTTTTCACAAATGAAAGGTAATTTCTTACAAGAATAAACTTTTTCTATTAGGAAAATATAAAATATGGGAAGATAGGGTGGTTTGTGTGTGTGTGTTGGTTTTAAGGCAAAAATATTGGAATTACCACTCTGCATCAAAACCAGGGAGCTGTTTGGAGGCTGCATGTGAGAAAATTGCCAATTCTTATTGAATATCTTATTTACTTGCAAAGCAAAAAAAGAAAGTTAATAAGAAGCTCTGCAACGTATCTGCATCTCTGGCAATTTCCTCGTGTGCAATCACATACGCTGCCTACGGCCTCTGCAATAAATTGTAATCCAGCTCGTTTGCTTCCTCTCCTTATGTACATACATTATATTTTTGCTCAGCAATTTTGACTTCCACCCACTTTTGTTGATGGGCGGAAGGAGGGGGAGCAGCAAATGAAAAATGTTGCCATATATTCAGCATGACAAATTACAGTGGGTATTTTATTTCCACATGGAACGTCCAATGATAAATAAATGTGAGTGGTGGTGTCCCCCTAAGGTAGCCAATGGGCATCGGAGTGTTTTATTTCAAATTTCCCCACGTACAAGGTCTGTGGCATCTTCGAGGCAAGGCAGAACTGGGAGTCCTGTAGGGCTGTTGGAGGAAACAAACAATAAGTTGATGCTATTGAGCATCGATTTGGGTTGCTGCGCTGGTGTTAACTTTTCCCTGATCAATCAACCATGTCGTATAGATTATTAAAGTGCCTTTCTGTCAGGGGAGCCGAAAGAGGCTTCATCATTGTCTGCTGAATTCAGAGCTGTTCTTTCCCATGCAAGTAAGGCTGCTGGAAATGAAGGTTCTGAAGTTAGGGAGGATGCTGTATCACCCCATCCCAGAGCAGAGCAGACCTTGGGCACCCCTTGAGTGTGCATCTATCATGGTGTCACTGAGGTCCAGCCTCCTGGTTTTGCTCTTATGTGTAACCAGCAGGATGGTCACTTCATGAGCTGTTTTTGCAAGCTCTTGCTCATGTTTCTGAGCTGCACTGCAATTTACAGTAGCCTTGAATCTTCTACTTAAAACTTCTGTCTTCCTCCTGTCCACATCCCTCGACTTTGTGATGCTCTGGCCCTGGATCCAGCCACTTCACTCCCTTCTGACTATGGAGAAGCACCACCCTGCTTTGGGTTGAGACCATGGTTTAAAGATGGCTCTCGGGTACATGATAGAGGCTTGAAATCTCAACTAATTCAGCCTTGTCTTCCCTGTTTTTGAAATATTAACTCCAGTCAAGATCAGTTTTCCCACATCTGTGTTTTTCTGGCTGGATTCTCAGCCCACACAGCTCAGGCTATTCCATCAGCCCATCATCTTCCAAATCAAACATGTCAGCAGTGTCTCACATGAGCTGGACCTTGCTAGGTCTAATTTGCAGATCGAGGGTAGCTAGATTAAAGTTTGTTAAAAAATAATAAGTCAAAACTTCAAGGGATCAGGAGAAGTTTAAATTGAAATACTATATATAACCTGTGTTAATCCTCCCCCACTGCCAGATTTTAATTACCCAAAGATATTAAGAAAAAGCTGAGTTTTGTGCCTGCAGTCTTTAAATGTGATTTTAGACTTCCTTAAAGGGACAGCCCCAAGGGAGCGGTTTAAATTAATACTCTGAAATGGAAGCTCATTTCCCTTCTCATTCTTCTGCTCATCTGTGGTGTGTGTGATTGGTCTCAGTGAGGTTCCCATTGATTTCAGCTGCCGTCAGACCAGACCCCAAAACGCAGACAGCAACCCAAAAAACCCATCCAGCCAATGAAAGCCCTGCTAGTGTTGGCCAGAGTCCAAGCTGGAGCCCTCTGTCAGGCACATTTAGATGGATGTGTTGGAGGATTCATGCTATTAACTGCAGGTAGGGAAGTACTAGAGAAACAATCTTATTCTCAGAATGTAGCACTTCCCTGATAATTTTTACTGTGAGCTCTGAACCCATCATTTCTTTCATCTTTGCTCCAGACCAGGGAATGCTGGACCAAGTTGTTACCTCCTGGTGGGACCTAAGCTGGTGAGCATCTCTTCTCGCTCCTGGATGTGCCACTGAACATTGCGTAAGGCACATTTGAGACTGCACAATGGGAATTTAATTTCCAGGGCCAACAGCCAGGAACCAGAATTTTACAATTTCAAGCCTCAAGGGGTTCGTCTTACTCACCATAAAGATTTTATGACCCAAGTAAAAAATCACTCAGCTTTATACTTTCCTCAGTCATGTTATGCTCCTTTAGCTCAGCCTCGGGCTTAGCCTGTCTTTTGAGCATCAGGAGCTGTCAAATCCATCCGTGGGCAGGGGAGGATGTGAGCACATGGGACACCAAAGGAGCTGTGGGTGTTTCTAGGTCACTGGAGATGGAGGTTAAGGAGTGTACAAACCTGGCAGGCTTATTCTGTGAAATGCTGGCTTTCCCCAAACCTGCAGAAGAGGAGCTGTGCAGGTAGTGCTGCTGGCCACGACGTGGAGGTGCCTTACTCATAGGACACCAAGTCAGGTCCATCAAGGTGGAGGTGAGAAGTTAGCACATGCCATTTCTTTTCAGCTGATGCTTCATGATGTTGTGACTGGGAGGTGTTTAGGTTGCCAAAAACATCCGCGGTCTCCCTAAACAGATGGAGATAGCATGCAAATTAAGCAGATGTCCAGTCTCTTAGTCCTGTGCCTCTGAACTCCACATTCTGACCCTGGCTGCCCCTTTCGACTATGATTTGGTGCTGGCTGAAAATCCTTTGAAAGCTGCAGCCCTGTTTTGGTAGATTTTGTAAGTGGACCAGCACATGACTCCCTGGAGCCACCTCAGTGCCTTGTTTACTTGTGCAGTTCCTGGGAAGCCACAGGAGGGACTTTAAGCCAGTCTGAGAAATGTCCTGTCTTCAGTGGACTCTCCAAGGAGCCATCGTCTCTGACTGGTGCAAGGCTGAGAATGGGGCTTTATGCAGCAAACTACTGCACCCCAAATCAGGCAAAATTCCCACCAGTGACCCGGGATGTGACCTACCCTGTTAATTTGATGGCGATGCTGGTTTTGGGGTAGAAAACAAGAAAAAAGTTGGGTTTTTCCCAAACCTTTTTTCTCCTACATGTACGAGCAATTCTGAAATTAAAGCGCTGCAGCTCATTCTGCAAGAGCTGTTAATTTTACATCCTAATTGCTTAATTAAGCTGTCTTGATCCAGGTAATAATTGCAAACTTTCTATCTGAGAAAGCTTTGCCGAGTTAAGCAAGAATTGATTAAACATTTATGCTTCTGACAGAGCCGCCTGCCCTTTATTTCCTTCCGTTTGCTGTGAAAAGTCTCTTCAAGCCAGACGCCTCCCCCCTGACAGGTTTTATTTCACCCAGATTTGAGTGTGTAACCAACATCGCACCGTTGGTTGGTGCCGAGGGGAGCACCGCAAACCACTCCTGGCATTGACGTGGGAGCAGGGACAGCGAAGGAACAGGAAACCCAGCCAGCTTTGCATTTACCTTAAAGCATAGTAAGGCACTTAAACAGCAATAAAAATAGATTTAAGAGCTCGTCAGCAAAATCGCTTTAAAAGTATCCCCAGAAAAGGCATGATACATATTCATCTGCTGTTCTTCGGGAGCGTGCTGGGTCGTGCTTTAAGCAAAGATCAAAAAACCTGGTGCAAAAGCTGCTTGCCTGTTTGATAAAAATACTGATTCTTTACAAGAGCCAAGCAGGCAGGGAGGGTGTTGGCGCCGCCTCGGACAACACTGGCATGCTCCAAGTCTGCAGTCACAACCTAATCCCTCACTTGTGAATGGAGCATCTTAGATTCAGCACAAAGCGGAATGATTTGCCCAGCAACCTGTTCAGCATAACCGTCCGCTGCGCTGGATTAAAGGATAAAGAATTGAGACTTGGTGGGAGTTTAGGAAAGGAGATGCAGAGCAGGTCTTTTTAGGGGGGCATCTTCTGTTTCTGGGGGGATGCAGCATCTCACCAGCCATCCTGAAGGAAGGTTCTGCTCTCCAGGAGGTTTGGAGCAGCCTGACCACCTGGAGCCCTCACCACACTGCTCCTGCTCCCTTTGTGTATTGACCAGGCACCCCCTGTCCTGTCGATCCTTGGCATCAGAAAGAGGGGGAACCAAAAAAAAACCCTCCAGGGATGTGGCAGCCTCGTGAAAGGCCCTGACCTCCAGCTCCTTTTGTTCCTCTCTCCTTGCAAACCTTGATATGGGGCTGGCATGGGACCCAGCAGCTCCATCTCACAACACCCACAGCAACGTTTCCGTGTGTGTTTTGTCATTGCTGTCCCCAGTTACACTTGTTTCTGCAGGTTGTTGAAGGGGTGTAAATTTCTTTTTCCTGCCATTTAGAAATTCGGATCAGGAAGCAACTAGTTAGGTTGATAGCGTCGTGGTCTGACTTTCCAGGAGCCTCTGAATATATTTCCCTTTATTAGACACGAAGGCTCCCATTACTGCACCTTCGTCCTCA